>CM065590.1:488411709-489011709 GCA_033119425.1 Bufotes viridis | reverse complement strand
GAGTGCAGCTCTGGAGCATAATGCAGGATATAACTCAGGATCAGTACAGGATAAGTATGTATTTGCTAAGTGGCTCTGCTGTTAATTCAGTATCAGTACTAAACGCTAACATTTTGAGTTGGACAGAATATGGCAGCATGTGGTGAATTTCTATGCTGTGATGCGATCTTATCATAAAGAATCCGTGACTGATCAAGCAAGAATGGACGCCATGACCCCGGTGTGAAGAGACAGCATTGTGCAGTCACAGTAGACAGCTGTTTGTGCAGCAGTTCTAGACAGACAGTAGGAAGGGACATCTGATTTGCCTGAAGACCTGAAGACTATATACAGGTGAAACTCGAAAAATTAGAATATCGTGAAAAAGTCCATTTATTTCAGTAATGCAAATTAAAAGGAATTGTATTAATGCAGCTTAAAATTAGAATTTTGTGAAAAGGTTCAATATTCTAGGCTCAAAGTGTCACACTCTAGTCAGCTAATTAATCCATGCCCCCTGAGCGAAGGGTACCTCAAAATTGTGAATTTGGGGTTTCATAAGCTATAAGCCATAATCATCCAAATTATAACAAATAAAGGCCTGAAATATCTCGCTTTGCATGTAATGAGTCTCTCATATATTAGTTTCACCTTTTAAGTTGCATTACTGAAATAAATGAAGTTTGCACGATATTCTAATTTTTCGAGTTTCACCTGTATATATATATGTATATAGACACAGAGCGGCTTCTTCATGTAAACTACGTCAAAAGTTGACATTCTGCACGTAGCGCCCACATCTCTGTCAGGAAACTGAGCGCTAAAATCTGATTGGTCGCTGTGAGCACCTGTGTTATTTTTTATATAAGCTGCAAAAGATACAAAATCCACCTTTTTTTATATAACGTAAATGTAAAATATTCACAGCTGAAGGTGATTACACTGATTATCATCATTATGAATTACGGTATTCGGAAAAATGAGTGTTTCTTAGTGATTAGCCAAGATTACTGCTCCCAGGGAGTTGGATTAACCAGTCGCTCTGATACGACTTAAAATAAAATGTGATTTTTTTTTTTCCTTTTTGTTTTTTTCCCCCTAAATTGACATGATTTGATTATCACCTTAAACTATTGCAGGTAGATGATTAATGCAGAGTAAAATGAGAATAGACAGTCTAATTAGCTAATTACTGTTGTAACATGATAGGTTAATGAAAGGGTTAATTGAGACATTTAAATCCCCGCACATATAGGAAGAAGGGAAGGATAATATTAGCATTAATGGAGCTGTGAATGGAAAGGTCAGATGTCACAATAGGTCAACAGCGTCAAGATGGGAGAACAAGATAGATTCCTATTAAGGGCTCTGCAGGATCGGGTTGCCAGGTCAAAAGATTGCGGATTAATTATGGCACATTAGGGGAAGTTGCAATAAGGAACATAATTGGCTGGGGGCACTTCCAGTAACATATAACATTTGATTATTAATCGTGCTGCATCGGTAAAGAAAGGGTGGGGGTCATTTATCTGCTGTTTTGTCATTGCTGGCTTATGCTGCGGTGTTTTCCTATCATTAATCCCATTCATGCTACAATGTGACTGAGAATTTCAGAGCGTGGAAATGATCGCTATTTCTTTTTTCTTTCGTTAATTACTTTTTTTTTACTTTATCATAATAACGAAGCAATTAAACCCCCCCCCCATCCCTTCTATAAATCCCAAATTGTAAAAAACAGCATACCCCATCTCCATGTATATGTATACAATAGTTAGTGTTGAGCGAATCGAAGCTAAACGAATTGACTTCGTTGCGAATTTGATTCACCGCAAAGCCAAATTTCCTTGCGCTTCATGGTAACGAATAAAAAAAAAATAGATATATACTTACCTCATCCATCTGCACATGAGGAGGCTGTTGCGGCCATCTTGATTGCAGAAACCGTGGAAAATATCCACGCCCAGCTAGCGTGATGCTAACGTCACCGTGCGACATTTTGCGCAGTGTCTTCAATCAAGATGACCTTAATAGCCTCTACACGAGCAAATGGATAATGTACTTATTTTTTTACCCTGATTAAACCCTAAAAGGCCTAAATTGTAGTCTCAGATGCCGCGATCAGCAATGAACACGGCATCGGAGGGGTTCAATGAGAGGAATTCTTTGCTAATAAAATGGAAAAATGAAACTCTTGCATTGACATAAGTACTCAGACGATTTACTCAGGACTTAGTTGAGGCACTTCTGGTAGTGATTACAGCCTGCAGGCTTCTTGGGTATGATGCCACCTGAATTTGGGGATTTTCTGCCAGTCTTCGCCTCTCAAGATCTGTCAGGTTGGATGGGAACCGTTGGTGGACAGCCATTTTCAGGTCTCCAGAGATGTTTGATTGGGTCCAAGTCAGGGCTCTGGCTGGGCAACTTAAAGACAGTCACAGAGGTGTCCCTAAGCCACCCCTGTGGTGTCTTGGCTGTGTACATGGGGTTATGGAAGTAAACTTTCAGCCCAGTCTGAGGTCCAGGACACTCTGGATCAGGTTTTCATTAAGAAAATCTCTGTATTTTGCTCAATTCAGCTTTTTCTCAACTCTGCCCAGTCTCCCTGTCCTAGTCACTGAAAAATACCCCCACAACATGATGCTACCACCACCATGCGTCATTGCAGGGATGGTATTGCTGCCACCACCATGCTTCACTGTAGGGATGGTATTGGGCAGGTGATGAGCAGTGTCTGGTTTCGTCCAATCATGGCGCTTAAAACTGAGGCCAAAAAGTTTAATCTTGGTTTCTTCAGACCAGAGCATCTTGTTTCTCACAGTCTGAGAGTCCTTTCGGTGGTTTTTTGCAGACTTTACTGTGTGTTTTACAGAGGAGAGGCTTCTTTCTGGCCACTCCGCCATAAAGCTAATCTTGGTGGAGTGCTACATTGATGGTTGAACTTTTGGAAGTTTCTCCCATCTGCACACAAAAATTGCTTAATTTGCTGTTTTTTTGTGGTAAGAATCCAAGCTCCAGATGAAAGCCTAGAGGAAATATGAAGTGCAGGACACACAAGGGTTTCTCTTGTTTTGCTACTCTCATTTTTGTTAATTAGGTGGTGTTTTTTGTGTCTTTAGCGTTTTTGTTTTTAAAAAACACAGCATGCTGAAGCCTCGGTGTCTGTTTTTGTGGCATTTTGACATCAACTTTCTAAAGGACCTAAAACTTTAAAAACGTTTGTTCACACGGTGGTTTATACTAAAATTGCCACTAAAGAAACGCCATAAAAACTGCATGTGTTATGGAAAAAACATAAGTGGTTTCTTGGGTATT
This sequence comes from Bufotes viridis, assembly GCA_033119425.1. Taxonomy (NCBI): domain Eukaryota; kingdom Metazoa; phylum Chordata; class Amphibia; order Anura; family Bufonidae; genus Bufotes; species Bufotes viridis. Next base: position 489,008,418 of record CM065590.1, on the reverse strand, counting down.
TTTTTAATAATCCAAAAAACATCAGACCTAGGGTGCCTTCACACGCGGCAGATTTTGTGGCAGAAAATTCTGCGACTGAGAATCAATTCTATTCACCTGAATGAGGCTTGTAGAAATCCATATGCTCAAATGAATTTAACTGATTTTCAGTCACAGAATTTTCTGCCACAAAATCTGCCGCGTGTGAACAAATACTGTATGTGCGTGTAAGGGTCCTAAAGGAGAATGGCATGGTCTAATCCTTTAAAGAGGACCTTTCATCACCCTAACAAATCTAAACTAAGTATACATACATGGAGAGCGGCGCCCAGGGATCTCCCTGCACTTACTATTATCCCTGGGCGCCACTCCGTTCTCCCGGTATGTCCTCCGGTGACTTCAGCTCTGCGTCTCAACTGGGAGGAGCCTGCCCTTGTTCTCCTGGGCGTCTCCTTCTCCCAGGCTGTAGCGCTGACCAACCGCAGCGCTCAGCTCATAGCCTGGGAGAAGAAAACCTCCCAGGCTATGAGCTGAGCGCTGCGGTTGGTCAGCGCTACAGCCTGGGAGAAGGGGACGCCCAGGAGAACAAGGGCAGGCTCCTCCCAGTTGAGACGCAGAGCTGAAGTCACCGGAGGACATACCGGGAGAACGGAGCAGCGCCCAGGGATAATAGTAAGTGCAGGGAGATCCCTGGGCGCCGCTCTCCATGTATGTATACTTAGTTAAGATTTGTTAGGGTGATGAAAGGTCCTCTTTAAGCCTCAGTAGGGTATAATGGGCACTTGGTGCCATCTTCTTATTTTTCACTTCCTGTTATTTATATTCTATACATTTCCTCAATCATATAAAAATTGGAAAACTTCAGATTCATTTTGCAGTTGTCTCTTGAAAGGTGAATTAAAACTTTTACCAGCGTTCATATGACAGATTAAATGTCAGGAGGACAGAACGGACACAAGTTATGCAAGGCAATTCTTTTCTCGTCTCAAGGAATATTACAGTTCCCTGATTCCACAGATCTTGTCTGGAAAATCATTTTAATCATCTTGGCACCCATATTCTCCACCCCTGTCATTCTCTCCGCTCTGCTCTTGCTCCCCGACATGACCTCTTTGGTTTTTCATGTTCTCATCCAGTAGCTACCCATGCCATCTACAGTATGATTCACCTGTCAGATCTGTCCAAGAGGCAAATATCACAGGGATCATTAGACAACTCAAGGCTCAAGAATATATTAAATATATCTCCATTACATACAACTTTTCACTTTATTCCTTCTCTAGAAAAAACTGGAAGCACATATCACTAAAGCAGGGGCGGAATAGCGGAAAAATGTAAAAGAGGCCCCATGTTGTAGACGTGTCCAAATTGACAAAAGACGGGGCAACACAAGTAGGCAGGGACAATACAAGTAGTTTGGACAGTAATGCCACAGTGCAGCACAAAATGAGACCCCAGCAGGAAATCAGATGGAAATCACTGACCAGAACACTGTGTGAATGAGGCTAAGGACTGTATTCCGTTCCGTTTTTTTTGTGGACTGTATGCGGAACCATTCACTTCAATGGGGCTGTAGAATATACGGAAGTTACTCTGTGTGCATTCCGTTTCCGTTTGTCCCCATGGCCGTTCTGCAAAAAAGTAATGCATGTCTTATTATTGTCCGCAAATCACGGTCCGAGGCCCCATTCAAGTCAATGGGTCTGCAAAAAATAAGGAACGCACACGGAACACATCCGTATGTCATCCGTATTTTGCGGATCCATACTGTAGAAATGCTATGCCCAGCACATATTTCTCATGTGTTTGGTGATTAATAAGTTACTGTTTCAGTATACGATCCGCAAAAAACGGACCAAATACGGAAACAATCCGGATATGTTTTGTGCAATAACAGAACAGGACTTAAATTAGAGGAAAAAACCTCAGATAATGAACAACGGATCTGTGAAAAACGGACCGCAAAACAGCAACGGTCGTGTGCATGAACCCTTAACTGTAGTGCTCTACATGTCAGCACCCAAGTACAGGCACCCTGCACACTGATCCATATTGTCTATGATTTCTATGACCTTGTTCTCAGCTTAAACTACCCTAGAGTACAAAATGAAAAAAAATATATTCCCTGTGAATTTTTTCCTCTGTTCTGCTCTATTCCTGATCCCAGTTGAAAAAATAATGCAAAAACAGCACTGCGTTGTTTACACCTGGCAGTGCATGAGCGTGCACCTCTCAAGCCAATGACTAGCTTCAGCGGTAAAGTGGCCACAAGCAGCATGTCAACACTGAACCCAAACATTGATTGGAGTGATTGGAGTGGTGCATATTACCATGCCCATACACTGCCAGATGTAAACAGAGCAGGGACCGGAAAATGGAGGCAGGAAGGGCAGTGTGGAGCAGGAAAGTATTCATCTTATTTAGCACACATGATGGTTCAAATGGTTGTAACTTTTTTATTTGTTGAACTACAAAAATTTTTGCAACAATTTTTTACCTGACACATAGGGCTTTATAATTTATTTTTTCGTTTTATTTGGAGGAAACTGTACAAAACATTGTTAAAAAGTCATTTTTTTCAAAATATAGCTCCTTATTCTTTAAATATGCAAACTGATAGCAAAATAAATTATTATTATTATTAGTTCCCTATTTTGTGATGGTTGTTATGTTATACAATATGTATAGTTTTATGTGAATGGGGCGATAATAGCGATGGTTTTGGTTGGTGTGGGTGTTTTTTCTTTTATATATTTTATTATTTTTTAACTTAATTTTAAATATATTTACGCTACATAATATGTCCCCCAAGAGGTCATAAAAAGAACTTTAGACTTTTTTTCATTTTGCAATTTTTCCTTTTTTCTCCCTTTTATTTGTACTTTATTAAAATTTAGTTTTATAGTTTTTTTTCCTTATAATTGGTTTATTACTTATTTTTTTACATATATTTTTGCCACATAATATGCCTCATAAAAAGACTGGGGGGGGGGGCGAGTGCAGTGAACACTCCTTTATTTTGCACCTTTTCCATTAAATTTTTTTTATTTTATTTGTATTTTATTATTTTTTATTTCTTTTTTTAATAATTTTCTATTATTTTTTAAATATATTTTTGCCACATAATATGTCCCCAAGAGACTTTTTTCTTTTTTTCTTTTATTCGTATTTTGTTATGTTTTAGTTTTTATTTTACATTTTTGTTATTTATTTATTTTTTTTTATTTTTTTTATCATTTTTAACTTATGTTTTTTATACATTTTTTCTACATAATTTGTCCCCAAGAGGTCACTGAAAGACCTCTGGCGAACAATGAAACTTTCTTTTGCATTACTTACACTGTAACTGGGGCATCCAAAGGAGCCCCAGTTACAGGGGAAACCAGCCTCCTGTGGGGGCTTTCTACCAGGCAGATCATTTGATCGTTGGGTCCAAACTGCATAGCGGACATTGAGAGTTATGCCACCTATATGAGGAGACGGCAGAAGTGCTGATAAACCGATTATGCATTCTCCTCGGCTCCCCCGCTAACAGCGGGGAACCTGACCTGTTCTTGCTAGACTGCAGAAGAACACTTTGCTGTGTGGCGCTCCGAGCAGAGACACTGCTGATCGCAAACCTTGGCCCTGGGCCGCCCATGGGCCGCCGGTTTTGCACCCCTGTTATGGATGTATATGTGATTCTCAGCTAAAATTGAGTTTTCAGAGTAACATAACCTCCAAGCAGGGACTGTAGGATTTCCTGACATATACACCAAATGTTGACCTCAAATAGTTTGAACCTCCTGAGTCCCTCAATAAAATAAGTCAAGAAGCCCTGGCCTTAACCTGTTCTAAGTTAACCATAGCAGGTGATGGAGATGGCACGAGTCTGTTAGGGTCCATTCACACGTCCGCAATTCCGTTCCGCATTTTGCGGAACGGAATTGCGGACCCATAAGTTTCAATGGGGACAGACGATGTGCCGGCCAGGTCCGCAATTGCGTTCCCGAAAAAAATAGAACATGTCCTATTCTTGTCCGCAATTGCGGACAAGAAAAGGCATTTTCTATGAGAGTGCCGGCGATGTGCGGTCCGCAAAATGCCCATAATGGACCCTTAATGTGAGGAACTCTTGCCCTCGACTCAAGGTGAACATTTCAGCTTGCTCATTCCCTGAGTATATAATAGGCTGCATAAACATTTATATTTAGTAGACAAAAAATAACAAGTTTGCAGAGAGAGGGAGACGAGACCTTCACTCCCGAGCCCTCACTGCTGCCGAAATCCTTTCATGTTTGTATAATGCAGCAACAGGCTTGAGTGAGTCAGTCTTACATTCATGGGTGCCTCAGCTCTGATATGCAGATGTGAATGCATTTCAATTCCATCTAAAACTGAGCACTGATTCATATCTGACACCCACCATGTCATTATTTCTGGGACCATTTCTCCTGTTCTGTACAAGTGACTGACAGAACTACATCTGGGGGGTTTTAATGTTTGTTTTTCTTTCTTAAATGTTGCCCCCACTGATTGTCTTAAAAGACAGTCTATTATAAGGATGTACTGGCATGCGTGGAGGTTGGGAGTAGTTGCAGTGATGGGAAGGACACACCTTTTCTTTGCTTCTGGGTACATGCTGGAGTTTGGGGGTTCTATCTGGGGTTGGTTGGTTCTCCTGCCTGGTGGTGAATGGTGAGGTACAAGAAACGGTCCCATGGCAGCTGGAGATGTTGGTGCAGTGTAGTGATGCAGGGAATCAGGCAGTTGACAGCAAACAATTATTTAGTGGAGATTCAAGATCAAGTGCATTAATCACAGATTCAGCATGCATGGACTGGCAAATGTTTCACAAGTGCAATTTTCATAGATTTTACAAGGTACATAGCTGTGTACACTGCACTCCTCTACAGTCGTTGACATGCACTGAAGTATCTAGGAACATTTCTCTTTCTCTTCATGCAATGCAACCACGGAGTGGACCTCAACATCAGACTAAGCTCTGCGCCTTTTTTTTTTTTTTACAGGTTGCTGTGGACTAGTTTTTCTTCTATGGAATGTAGATCCTCTTCTATAACTATAACTGACCAGCTTGTTTAAAATGTATGCCTAGTAGTCTGAGGCTAATTTCTCCCTGACATATGGCAATAGAGACTCAAAGATCTATTAAGACTGCTCTTCTCCACAGAACCTCTACTCGCACCTCTTTTATACCTCTGGCATGCTCCTTAGTATATCCTTGCTGCTTTTCTCTTCTTGTTTGCAGATTTTCTCCTCTCTGGCTGATTTAATCAAGAGCAGGGTTCGACTATGTCTGCTCTTCTTGCTGTCTCATTCTAGACTAGACTGGTTCTAACCTACTCCTCTAGAAAGAGGGTCCAACTGCACCTTGTGGCTGGATGTTATGGTCTGATAAGTATGTACTGTCCTTACACAGCAACATATATAAATGCTCAATACATCACGCTTCTGATCTTTTATGCATACATATATGAATGCACATCCAAACCCATCTGCAGGGGAACTACTACCTTAGCAGTCAGACACTGTAGATGTCACTATGGTAGCTGCATTCGTGTGCCTGTAATACAAGTGTCATAGCCTGGCTGCAAGTCGGCTGAGATGAACACACAGAATCATGGGTCATAAATGCGCTCATAATATGTTTGTCTGAAACTGGTCTAAAGACTAAAGACGGTAATGAAACAGATTTTTGAGCAACCAAGATCGATTCGCATTTTATCCCATTCTACTATGGTAATTTTTTACTTCACGTTCTCTCACCCTGAAGTCTCTGCACTTTTGCAATATCCTCAGATGCTCTTCCTGCTCTATTATTCAGAATCTGATATACTATATGTATTCCATATCACACAATCATTGGAGCCCATCTGATGTCCTGGACAAATGGTTTCTGGTCTTTTAGGGTTTCATTTGTTGGTGGCCATGTTTACTATGTGGAGGGAAAGATACCTGGGCACATACCATCCCTTTGTAATGTGTGACCAAACCAGGCTGTTACATTAGACCTGGGGTATCACTCCAGAGAAGAGAGTGACACACCAGGAATACAATCAACAAGTTCAACATAACTTTACTATAACTTCTAGGAGGTACAAATCTTATGGGTTACAAACTCTTAGAAGAGAGTACATAGTTTAGTGGGCTTATCAGTTTCAGCATACAACTACAGTATGTACAGGCTCTTTATGCTTTACAATGGGCACTTTCGGACTCTCTTCCCTGATACAAGGGTATTCTCTTGCCCATCATAAGCTTGTCTCACACTGTGGTGTAAGTGACTAGTGTTGATCACGAATATTCAAATTGCGAATTTTAATCGCGAATATCAGCACTTCGAGAATTTGCGAATATTTAGAATATCTCAAAATATATTTGTAATCGCGAATATTCCTTTTTAAAAAAATACCAGTCTATGGCGAATATTTGTGAAATATCGCGAATTAGAATATTGCCCCTGCCGCTCATCACTTAAAGTGACTGACCCAATGCCTCTCTTTTCAGGAGCTGCAGCTTCCTTTCCTCTGTCGCTTTTGTCTTTGCTAAGCCCATCATAGTGCCCCTACAGTTCTGGACACAGAATGCTCTCCCTGCGTGGCACGCTCACACATTTCAGGCTCTCTCCCTGACTCCACAGCAGTCTCTGTACAGGGCTCACTAAACCTGCATCAGGGACTCCACAGTCAGGTCTACTGTACCTGTGCCTCCACTGTTAGTCACACTCAGGTCTCCTTCCAAAGCTACTATACAATCTCATATACATGGAGCTGACTTTCACCCTCAGCAGGGGTAGGGTGCACAGCATACGAGCACATGCCCAAACTCTCTGTAATACCAGAACATGACCCTTTTTTTTAATCAGGTAAGCCCCTCCTATGTGAGCTGTGTATTACACATAAGGTCCTGCCCATACATTCATGTGACCACAGGTCCTTAGGCAGCAACAAAAAAATAATGCCTTACAGTAACTTCACAGACCGATTAGCTCTGTACTATGCTGGCAGTGATATTAACAATGCTGATGATCATCACCTTTAATAAAGGGGCAATGGAGTCAACTTATTTTAAGGTGGGCTCTTTCCATACATTACTCTTTCACTGAAAATGAGTACCAGAACCTGTTCATTTAACATAGAGATGGCAGTCCTAGAACCTTAGACATGGCCACTTGGATGTTGACTGACTATCCTAATTCCATCGTTATTAGCACAGAACAGGAGTAATACGTGTTAAAAATCTATTCCATTGGGTTCTTTCTGCTCCCAGCTTTCCATGCAGGGTCTTTCAGGAAAACATTGAAGACGATGCAGAGCTTGCATGAGGGACACTGCCCCTTCCAACAGCTGATCGGTGGGAGTTGGAACCCCCAGCGATCCAATATTGATGACTTATGCTGAGGATAGGTGGTCAAAAGCCGTAGACTGGACAACCCCTTTAAATTATAGAAAGCATCTCTGAATAATTATTCTCAGACAATATTCACTTTCACCACCAAAAAACAGTTAGACCCCATCCCCAACGCAGAATTTGCATTTCTCCTTTGTGTTTCTGACAGTCTAAAGAAGTAAGAGAGGAGGCTGTGAAGAAACTGGAGCCGGGGAGCGTCTGCTCAGGGCTAGAGTGCCAGATACTTTGCATAAGCAATTAATCATAAGCTTAGCGACTTCATTTTTTACGTCACTCACACATAATTTTCTTCATTTTTACCTTCTGTGCCTTCAATTGGTAGACGTGAAAGAAGTGACAGCTCTAAATAACTATGGGCTGGAGAATAATTCATCAGTCAGGAATACGTCCATATTTCCCTGCTTTCTGAAATATTCAGGCCTATTTGATTTGTATAGGTTAAGTCTATATACTGCATGCCCACAGGACAGCAATGGAAGCACACTGCAGTTTGGGCACACTACCAGGAGACTGACACACACATTGTACTAACAAGGCCACAGCAGCTCTCCATAAATCAAAGCTGACACCAGTTCCCCAACTACAGTCACGAAAAGAGGCTTCTTAGCGCTGGTGACCTGCAGAACTTTTATTCATTCCGCCTTCCAAAACAATGGATGAATATCAATCGAAATCAATCAATTTTCCTGTAGTATGAGCACATCTGTCTTTATTCTGCATAGTGGGACAGCTTGATGTGCATGGCTGCCCTACACCACGCTCCCTGCAACAAGCTTTGTGATCCTTGCATCTACTGGGCGTCACGGATTCCAGGGTCCACAGCTCTGTTTGCCATTCATCTAATGAGGAGATGGTGGAGGGGGTGAGGCTTAGATAAAATGTTATATAAAAGAATCAATTATTCTTAATCCAACAAACAAAACCATATAAAGGAATTTCTTAGAGTAGACTTCTTGTTATATGTATATAAAGCCCATTCAATATATAATAAAGTTCTTCAATTCTTCGCCATTTTCAAAATTTGCCCATTTTCAAAATTTCTTCACTGAATTCAGAGGCTAAAACCTGTCCTGGCTCCTTCCTCTTTAGATAGACGCTCTGACACACAGCATTTCTTGATTGGACATAACTAGGGGGGGGGGGGTTCCATTCACTAACAGCAAACCGTTCTCTTGAAAATGTACATGAAGTGAAACAGGTACATTTTATGTCCTTCACTCTAGAGTTCTGGCTTTACAAAGTCGCCAAATAGGAGTTTTATGATCTTTTTTTTTTGCTTATTTGCACCAAAAGTTGCGACTTGCATTTTTACACTTGAGTTTTGAAAAGTGGGTAGGAAAGTAGAGATGGCTACCCTTGTGAGCTGGTTTAAAGGGGTTGTCCGAGTTTAAAGGGGTTGTCCGAGTTATATAAAAACTCAGGCAACCCCTGTAAACGGCCAATGGATACTCACTAACCGATACTCACTAACCAATGGATAATAATTCATGGATTTCCTCCTGTTTCCTCCTCTGCTTCTTCCTGCGCTGTGCTCCGGTCCTCCCGGCTGCTACTTGTGCTTTCTGGCTGCAGCGGTGACATTCTGCGCACTGACTTCAGAACGGACCTCAGAAGACATCCTGTGCACTGCTGAGACCAGCGACTGGCTGCAGCAGTGACTTGTGCACGGAATGTCACCTCTACAGCCAAGAAGATGACATCAGCAGTGAGTGGTCCAGACAGCAGCAAAGAAAACAGGTATCGATTCATTTGTTATTTTTGGCCATTTACAGGGGTTGCTTGAGTTTGTACATAACTCGGACAATCCCTTTAACTATTTCTAAGAAAAAGTCATAATAAGGCCCCATTCACACGTCCACAATTCTGTTCCGCATTTTGCGGAAAGGAATTGTGGACCCATTCATTTCTATGGGGACAGACTTTGTTCCGCTCGGATCCGGAATTGCGGATCCGCACTTCCGGGTCCGCTCTTCCATTCCGCAAAAATATAAAACATGTCCTATTCTTGTCCGCAATTGCGGACAAGAAAATGCATTTTCTATATAGTTCTGGCAATGTGCGCATCCGTACGGACGTCTAAATGGAGCCTAAAAGTCAAACTCTTTCCAGCAGAGGAGTGGCATAAAAAAACTGGAGTAGCATTTTTTAGAAAAAGTGATAAGTTTAAAGATGCGCTAAATTTAACAAACAGGAGCCAACTTATAATTTGATGCAAAGTACAAAACAAGCTGACTTCAAATATTCCCTCATGATAAATTGCAGTTATTTTATATACATTATATAAATATAATGCAATCAGAAAATGGGATTTGTCCTAGACTAACTGTTTTATTTAACATGAAAGCGATGTCCACCACATCCAATGCAGATACAATAACAAACATGAAGCAACATTGCAAATCCTTGACTGAAAATCTCACACTTAGGCCTCATGCACACAACCGTTGTTCTGGTCCGCATCTGAGCCGCAGTTTTTGCAGCTCAGGTGCGGACCCATTCACTTTAATAGAGCCGCCGTTACGTAGCCCCGCAAAAAAAATATAACATGTCCTATTCTTGTCCGTTTTGCGGACAAGAATAGGCATCTATATAATGGGCAGCCCGTTCCGTTCCTCAAATTGCAGAAGGCACACGGGCGGCTTCCGTGCAATTTGCGGACCGCAAAAAATGGAACGGTCGTGTGCATGAGCCCTTACTGTCTGCAGTTTATATACAGACCTATGTGTGTCCATGGTTACAGACTACAAACAAACCTTATGAAGTCTGATCCTGCAACTGCTCATTGATTCTTGTAACCTAACGAATGTGTTAGGGCTTGTTCACATGACCGTATGGTTTTGCAGTCCGTTTTTCACGGTTCCGTTTTTTGGATCCGTTGTGTTTCCTTTTCCGTTCCGTTTTTACGCAAAAACAATAACTTTGTAATCATTGCAAACACCAAACACATAGGAAAAATGGGCTGGGCATAGCATTTCTACAGCATGGATCTGCAAAAAATGGATGACATAGGACTCCTGCACACGACCGTTCCTTTTTTTGCGGTCTGCAAAACACGGAAGCCGCCCATGTACCTTCCGCAATTTGCGGAACGGAATGAGCAGCCCATTTTAGGGATGCCTATTCTTGTCCGCAAAACGGACAAGAATAGGACAAGTTATATTTATTTTTATTTTTGCGGGGCCACGGAACGGAGCAACGGATGCGGACAGCACACGGAGTGCTGTCCGCATCTTTTGCGGCCCCATTGAAGTGAATGGGTCCGCACCCGAGGCCATGCGGACATGTGTTCCGTATGCTTTCCGTTCTTTATACGGACCCATTGACTTGAATGGAGCCACTGAACGTGATTTGCGGACAATAATAGGACAATGTTGCGGAATGGAAAAACGGAAATGGAATGCATATGGAGTACATTCATTTTTTTTTGCGGACCCATTGAAACTAATGGTTCTGTATACAGGCCGTATACAGAACGCAAAAAACGGCCTGTATACAGAAAGCGAGATGTAGCAGACAGATGGCATTGAATCTGACTGCATGATCGGCCTGTCCACAATCAGCATTCCCTCTAGTGAGCACCAGGAAGGTTGGACTTCCCCAGAGGAGCATGGTTTTTCTCAAGGAGTACAAGATTTTGTAAAATTTAACAGCTGTGGTGCAATTATCAATTTTGGCATTTATTTCCTCTCCTCTCGCCTTTGACCAGCAGTCATCAGCGGTGACTTTTTCATAGAACTGAAATGTGACACTGCCTCCTTCAATATTCTATAAAATGAACGCCGGTATTTATCACAGTAGTTATTTTTTACCGAGTTTGCTGACTTGTCAAGTTATTTATGATTGTTTCTCCTGCCTAATGGCAGTGGCTCCAATAGATAAAAGAGATTGAGAGATTCTAGTCATTTAAAGAGAGCGATATAACTCAGGCAACTGAAGATACGAAGAGCGAGAGCGATTACAGAGTGGGGCTGTCTCATTATGACTCTCATCCCTCTCTGATCCTTTTAAAACACAACATTGCCACTATTAGAAAACCATTTCCAGGGACAAAATCCATTTTAATCTGGAATTGCAATGATAAAAGTGCTGATCAGAGGTGCTGAAGGCGCTGGGAGAATGACTTGTGGAGAATTTCCAGGGACATTAGTGCAGGGATAGGACAGTGGTTATGTAGGAAGGAACATTCAGCCCCGAAAAATAATCCTATTAAATAATCCTATTAGTCCTTTATTCGTCCTTTTCTGACAGAATTCTACTCAGCCATTTTTTAATAGTATTGGAAAAGCTGAGTGACGACCTGGTGACCACCATTATCCAGATTTTAACCCAGCTTTTCCAGACTGTAGAACAGCAGTTGAGACTAGTTATACGCTGATCTCTTCCTTTCCTTTAGAGGACCTGTCACCGCTCCTGACATGTCTGGTTTCATTAGCTTCATGCATTCCCCATGCAATAACAATTCTGGAGCATCCATTCTTATGGCTCTATGTTGTGCCGTTCCTTTATTATTTCTACTAGAAGTTATGGATGAATTACTAGCAGTCTGCAGTAAGGGTACAGAGGGGTGGTAACCAGTTGGGGGTGTGTACCTGCACAGTCTGAATCTATCCAATCAGTGCTGCCATTTTCAGACTGTGCAGGTACACACCCCCAACTGGTTACCTCCCCTCTGTACCCTTACTGCAGACTGCTAGTAATTCATCCATAACTTCTAGCAGGAATAATACAGGAATGGCACAACATAGAGCCATAAGAATAGATGCTCCAGAATTGTTAGTACGTGGGAAATGCATGAAGCTATTAAAATAGGCGTTTCAGGAGCGGTGACAGGTCCTCTTTAATGGTCATAAACCAGGTTTCCGAAAAAAGATTATAAGTAAGGGTGGGTTCACACTAGCGTCATGCATTCCGTTATGGCTTTACGTTATAACATGGTTATAATGGAAAATAACGGAATGCCCAGACAGAATGCAATACAGAAGCCATTAAAAGACATTCCGTTTACTTTCTGTCATAAAACAAGTCTATGGGAAAGCATAACGGATCCGTCTGGGACTTTGTTTTCCGTCTTGCATAACGGGAACCAGACGGATCCGTTATGCTTTCCCATAGACTTGTATTATGACAGAAAGAAAACGGAATGTCTTTTAAAGGCTTCCGTTTTGCATTCCGTCATAATAAAAGTCTATGGGCAAAAGAACGGATCCGTCCTTCCGTCTTATGGATTCCGTTATGTTCCGTTATAACTACGTTATAACGGAAGGCCATAACGGAATCCATAACGCTAGTGTGAACCCACCCTGAGATGTGGATGAGAAAATGTGTAATAACTGAAGGACATAGATGACGACTCATATAGAATCTATGCTGCATTACAGAGGTTTTTATCAATACGTCTGTAATACAACGTCCGATCGAAGACGGTATGATTATTCCGTATAAACTCAAATAAACTCTTATAACTGAAAGCAGAGGATTATGGAGGTTAAAGGGGTTTTCCATTTTGCATCAACGTCCTTTAAAATAATCACTTATGGAAGTATCAGTAATTTTGTATTTTATAATTTTGTAATGTATATGGTTTACTATTATTGCTCCTATCTTCTGTTCTGGGCTGTGGTCACATGACCGTGTCTATGCAACTCTTTCTTTATTTCTGTGATCTAATGTCAATGGGCACGGCAGTGATAGGGGAGTGTCTATGTACCTACTGGTGGGAGGAACTATAAACTAGCTGGGTGTTGTTAGGGGCAGTTATGGGGAGTGTCTATGTAACTACTGGTGGGAGGAGCTATAAACTAGCTGGGTGTTGTTAGGGGCAGTGATAGGGGAGTGTCTATGCAACTGGTGGGAGGAGCTATAAACTAGCAGGGTGTTAGGGGCAGTGATAGGGGAGTGTCTATTTAACTAGCTGGTGGGAGGGGCTATAAACTAGTCGGTGTTGTTAAGGGCAGTGATAGGGGAGTGTCTATGTAACTAGTGGGAGGAGCTATAAACTAGCTGGGTGTTAGGGGCAGTGATAGGGGAGTGTCTATGTAACTGGCTGGGTAGGAGGAGCTATAAACTAGCTCGGTGTTAGGGGCAGTGATAGGGGAGTGTCTATATAACTAGCTGGTGGGAGGAGCTATAAACTAGCAGGGTGTTTTTAGGGGCAGTGATAGGGAAGTGTCTATGTAACTGGCTGGGTGGGAGAAGCTATAAACTAGCTGGGTGTTGGGGACAGTGATAGGGGAGTGTCTATGTATCTAGCTGGGTGGTGGGAGGGGCTATAAACTAGCTTGGTGTTAGGGACAGTGATAGGGGAGTGTCTATTTAACTAGCTGGTGGGAGGAGCTATAAACTAGCTTGGTGTTAGGGGCAGTGATAGGGAGTGTCTATTTAACTAGCTGGTGGGAGGAGCTATAAACTAGCTGGGTGTTGTTAGGGGCAGTGATAGGGGAGTGTATATGTAACTAGATGGTGGGAGGAGCTATAAACTAGCTGGGTGTTAGGGGCAGTGATAGGGGAGTGTCTATGTAACTAGCTGGTGGGAGGAGCTATAAACTAGCTGGGTGTTGTTAGGGGCAGTGATAGGGGAGTGTCTATGTAACTGGTGGGAGGAGCTATAAACTAGCAGGGTGTTAGGGGCAGTGATAGGGGAGTGTCTATGTAACTAGCTGGCGGGAGGAGCTATAAACTAGCAGGGTGTTTTTAGGGGCAGTGATAGGGAAGTGTCTATGTAACTGGCTGGGTGGGAGAAGCTATAAACTAGCTGGGTGTTGGGGGCAGTGATAGGGAAGTGTCTATGTAACTGGCAGGGTGGGAGAAGCTATAAACTAGCTGGGTGTTGGGGGCAGTGATAGGGGAGTGTCTATGTAACTAGCTGGTGGGAGGAGCTATAAACTAGCAGGGTGTTTTTAGGGGCAGTGATAGGGAAGTGTCTATGTAACTGGCTGGGTGGGAGAAGCTATAAACTAGCTGGGTGTTGGGGACTGTGATAGGGGAGTGTCTATGTAACTAGCTGGTGGGAGGAGCTATAAACTAGCAGGGTGTTTTTTGGGGCAGTGATAGGGAAGTGTCTATGTAACTGGCTGGGTGGGAGAAGCTATAAACTAGCTAGGTGTTGGGGACTGTGATAGGGGAGTGTCTATGGTGTCTAGCTGGTTGGAGGAGCTATAAACTAGTTGGGCATTGTTAGGGGATATACTGGAACTGCAAAAGAGGAAGGAGAAGTGCATCATGGGTTTGGTTGGATACAGCAACAGAAAGTGCTAATTACAGGATGGAAACAAATCAGAGTGATCGACTTACATGGGGAAAATTTGTCAGGAGTCCAAAATGAAAAGGAAAAAGCTTAGGTAAGATGAGATAAGAAACTATATGAGAATATCTGTTAAAAATCAGAGTAATCCTGGAAAACCCCTTGAAGTATGGGCTCATGCACTTCTATAGGAACCTTATCACAGTGCCATGTGTGTACCAAGCCTCAGTACATCTGAGTCATAGCTGCCAGCTTTTCGCAACTGGGATCTGAGAGGCAGGAGAATGATTTTCAGGTGCAGACTCAATTCTTTGCATAAGACAACATCTCCTTTTCATAATTCACATCCTAATTTGTGTCACCTCTGCGATGTACTTTTGAACATCAGGGCTGAATCTGATGATGCAGCAAAGCCCTCTATGCAATGGCTTGGAAATTTGTTAGCTTTTCCCAGAGTCTGGCAGGTCTTCTCTTTTTTCACAAGACTCCCAGGCTCCCGAAAGAGTTGGCAAGTATGATCTGAGTGTGTGAGCCTTACATTTACTGGTGATCTTTTACTTTTCCATTGAGAATGAAACTAGGACATGGCAGAAACTTCCTGGCTGCTAATAGCAAGTCCATGGTCTTCTTTGTAATTGCCCGCATTGTACATGCAATTTGACATATGCTCAGGTAGATGGTGCTTTTCCTGTTGTGAAGTATATGGGCCCCAAGACTTATATTCTAGAGCTATGATGGGTGTACATTGTTGTATCATTAGTCAGTATATGCATGGTGATCATATGGCCTTTAGTTCCTCCAACGTCCATTTCTGGGCAGAATATATTTGATTCCCAGACTCTGATTGTAAGAGAAATGATAACCAAACACCTACACTTCCTCGCAGCTGCATTCCTTCCACTTAAGGAGAAAATGAGTCCATGCAGGCTATTTTTACATGGATCCCTGTTGGTAGTAACCTCTTGATTTATACTCTCATACGCCTGATTAGCGTTATGCAAGACTGGGTTGATTTTTTTTTTACACTGTAATTAAATGAATTTCTAATTAACTATGTGCAGAATAAAAAAATAGGTTGTCCCATCAAGTTAACCCTGCTGACATCCAATCATCGCATGATTTGCTTCATTTTTCGGCAGCCTGAATCCTTTCCACACACTGGTCATTATCTAGCATTTGTGTAGACTTCAAGTTGGGGGGTTCTGGTCATTTAGTCACTAGGATATGCTGTGAGTGCTGTGGTGTCTGAACTAGCCTAAGGTTGTTTGCTCCAATTTCCCCTAAAATGTCCATATTTTATAATGTTGCTTCATTTACTGCAGACATACTGGCCTTGGCCATGTTACCTTTTGCAAATCTCAGAACAGGAAGTGCCGCCATATTGCTTTTCACATTTGAATAGAAAATCTCTAAATATTTCCAAGGGAAATGTACATAATGACCAAACTTTAGCTGCTGCTGTAAGGTCTGATTTACTAATCTGTGTTCATATTTGAATCAGCACTCCTGGTAAAACAGATACATTGAATTATGCATTGTGTTCGTGCCTGAGAGGGTGGAGCATGACACAGTGAGTCTCTCTTTGGTGCTCCACCCCTTTTAGGACTTACACTCAGCATAAGAAAGTCTATCGATTTTCCCTACGACTGTACCATTGATGGATGGACACATTCTGGGCACATAATAAAACAGCCAGAGTGCCACCATTGTGCTGTATTTTCTTGGCATCCGCATGATGACACTTTATCAGTATGTTTCCAGATTAGACCTGAATCAGAAATAATACTACAACCTACGTAACCTTGTAAGGTAGCACCACATTCAGAGGTCTAATTGACAGCTTTCACTGTATGAAAGTGTATGGAGACCAAGCTGTCAATCACTAGCAAGTGGGTGGAGAAAGCAGGACTCATGGGTTTCTCGTGGGAGTCCGGGCAACACTCAGGGTCTATTCATATAAGGAGGATATGCTGCAGAGAAACCCCTAATGAAATCTGCATTAAACCTATGTACCATACACCACCATTCTACAGCAAACCCTATACAATGTGCGGGACCTTTTGTATTACCCCATCTATCCTACATGTTGTGTGTTTGTAACTTCATTAACTATGAAGCAATTGTTCTTTTCTATCCCAAGATACAACCCCAAACCTATGATGTGTTTAATGTGCAGAGGAGCCGTCAGTGTTTGTATACCCCAGGCAGCCTTCTGATGTCACATGGTCTCTATGGACGACCCTTGACACCATCTTTATGCGATAACTCCCACCCCGTCAATCATTAGTTAGATTAGTACAATCTACAGGCTTGGGGTTCCCCTAGATCAGGGTCTGTGATAAACGTACATTGTTACACCATTCCTCTTAATAGGAGCCTTCTTTCTATGGTTCAGGAGAAATGCATACAGCTCATATCTCTAATTGCTAATTATACTGAAATATTCAGAGTTGCGGTTTCCTGTGATTTAATTTCACCTAATTAAATTGTGTTAAATGTATTAAGATGTATTATTATTCTAATTGTCATAATTACTTAGCTCGTTCTGTGCATATGTCTTTGCATTAGATAATGCGGACACTATACGTGTCATCTGATGAGCTGGAATTATTTCTGGATACATTAGGAAACTGTACAGGTCCTGAGATCTTTAAACATTAACATTCTGAAATGAGTAGTACAGAAGCGGATGTGGATCCGCTGTGCCACTGAACAGATTAGCTTTGGGAGCTACTCCTAAGGACATTATTCTGGCAGTCCCCTGGTCTTCACTCTTTAACCCCAATATAGGGATCTGGACTCTGGACTGTCAGGCTGCTACCTCTTGGAACAGTCCTTGTTCAGTGAGTGCTGATCTGCTAGGGTCAAGAGAGGAGCACTGAAGGTTCTGGCAAAACCATAGTCAGGAACAGGCAGAGGTCAGATCAGACAGCAAAAAGGTCAAATCTGGTAACATGCAGAGATCTGTAGGCAAACAGGACAATGGTGCATTTTTTTTCCAGGAAACTAGCAAAGTAGAACCTATTGCTCAGGCACCTGCCCCAGTGGGAGGATAACCAATATACCCCAGGTAAGGCTGTCATAGTCTGGTAGCAACAGGAGGTGTGTGTACGCTGAGCCTTTAAAAGGCTGGGAGGAGCGCGCATGAACTCCCTAAGGACATTAGCAGAGGGTGCAGGCAGGTTGCATGGGCAGCATAGGCCTAGCAAGGACATGAGCAGAGGAGGACACCGATAGGCACGAACCACCAGAGGAGCAAAAGAGAATAGGTGAGTGATGGGGCGCTATTGCCCGCCAAGAGCAGAGGAGCTCCAGCAGTGAGGACTGTGGACATAACAAACGGATTGACACCAAACTCTACTGGTAGGATTTCTGAAAATAATAGTATGACCAGAATAATAAAATAAATTACCGCTATATGTCCTTGATATAGTGACCTGGCCCAAATAGTAGACTTTACTTTTCCCCTAAATACGCCCTAAGAGTCAGATCAGTGGGTAACTGGCTAATAACACCCTCCTTGAGCTTGCGAATGGGGGTGCCATGCCCCAGTTTCTGGTTTAGAATTGGCTGAACATGCCCAGACACTCGTCATTAAAGTGAATGGGAGAAATGAAAAAAGGTAAATGCTCATGTTGATTTTTATGGCATGTTCAGACCCTTTTGTAATGTATTTGTTGTCTACATTGTACTTTATGTACATAACACATAGAAAAGGAGCATTAGAGTATGGCCTAACTTAAGTCTCAGAAAATGTATGACAGAAGTGAAGCAGTAGTGTCAGTGAAGGCCCTGGACTCCAGAAATGGAGTTTGCAGGTTTACAGATATGTCCAGCCTATCTTCTTTAGGGTACAACCACACAGTCAGATTTTCTGATGCCGTTTTGGAAGCCAAAACCAAGAGTGAATTTAAATGAGTTGTATCTGTCCTTTATACTTTCTCTACTTTTATGATCCACTCCTGATTTTGACTTCTAAAACTACATCAGGAAACCTGACTGGGTGGCTATACCCGAAAGAGCATGGGCTGGATATATCTGTAAACCGTGGAACTCCATGCCTGGAGTCCAGGGCCTTCATTGACAACACTGCTTCACTTCTGCCATACATTTCCAGAAACTTAGGTTAGGAAAAACCCATAGGATACGTCGTTAAGGTGAATAAAATAATCGAATCCTCCATATTCAAGGCAGAGAACTGCGCTTATACATCCACCCAGGACCCAGCTAACTCCAACTCACCAATAAATTAGATGGAGTAATATCTCTGCTTTTTCCACAGTTAAATTAGTTCAAGGGAACTAATAAGACTGTCACTTTTTTTTTAACAAAAGACTATTTTGTGGCTGCCTATCTGTGAATTCAAGGCCGAAATGAATAGACCCGACATCTGCTGAGAGCAGATAGAGTTCAATGTCACCGATCACTGCTAGTGCTCAGGGGCCAATTGTGAAGCAGTTTATTTGTCAGCCGTAAAGACATTTCAGAATTTTTTTGAGAGTTAAATTAAAACACTGAAAATAAAAAGTCCGCACCTTGATAATATCTTCCTGAGAAAAGCAGGGTTTTAATGTTTTGGCCATATAGAAATTTTGTGGATGTGTCGAAAACTGCATCTTGAAGCTCCCAGGACTCCCTGTCACCCGCCCAAGCATGTAATGAGTTCAAAAAGATGTTTAATGTATGCGGAAAATGTGTAAACTGATAGGAGATAAGACTCATTGGCGAGAAACAGAAACCGCTAATCTCCCATCTCTGTACTTGTGTGATCCTCGTTACAGCTCGCGCACACTCATGGCCGTGACTTATTGCCACTGTTTTCTGAGCTGACTATTCAAATGCCAAGCTTTGTAAATCTCCCTTCATCACCACACGTAGCCCCATGAAGAAAATCATTCCTTGCAGACTCCAAGTTAACATTCAACGCCAAACGTACTGGCGAATGGTGTAGACATTTGAGCTTCCTGCATGACTGCTGAGTATCCCTCCAGACCATGTTCTGCTTCTGCTGTGCATGCCGGTCATCGCCGGGTGTTGTATGAATCAATTGTTTGAGCAGCCAGGCATTTCTAGTGATGCCACGCTGATTATTATTGAATTACTGATATATCTCATTCTCGTCTCTGGCTCTATTAAAGCGCTCGTAAATTTGCGTTAATCAAAGAGAACAAACAATCTCTTGTAATTCAGATATTCACCATGCTCCAGAGCTCAGGACTTCAGATCCCTGGACCCGATACAACATGGAAGCCGTTTCCTTGCTATCAGGCGGATCGGTTATATGACAGCAGAACTAATGCCATTCTGACGGGGGTAACTGAGTGTGCAGACAACAAGGAGCGGGCAGTGTCTGGCGAAATGTAGAGATATGTTCATTTTTCTGGTTAGTTTTTGGGAGTGTTTCTGCACACAGATTTCTGCAAATCCCATCCAGATGAATGTGTCATTGTTTTTTTTCTGCAATTAATATGCTGCGTGTGAATATACCCTTAAAGAGTCACTGTCACTCAATTTCATTTCATTTAATAGAGAATGTTGTAACTACCAAATCTCTAAATCACTTCATTTAAAAAAAATCTGCCTGCATCCACCTGAAAAAAAAAAAAGCTATAAAGGCATGGCCTCTAGGGTCTCACTTCCACCTAAATCCACTGCTTGTTGTCAGTCCCGTCCCTAGGAGTGTGTCAGAGCTAACTGAGACCCTGAACCTGATAAAACAGCTGCTTCCACACTGCTTCTGAACATCACAGGAGCCTCCTGTGTGTCTGTAAGTGATTTATCCCTCCATATATGTTCTGTGAGCTCCAGAGATGAAAACAAACAGAGTAGAAAGTAAGGGCAAGGATGTCACAGCAGTGCAGTACTAGAAGATTTCCAGAGAAGGGAGGCATCCCCTGCTTCTGAGTGAAATGCATCTAGCTGTGCAGCTAAAATAGGGAATAATATGGCTGGAAAAAACATTAGGGAAGCCCAAATATAACTGTTCCTTTACAGTTATGCTTGTACAAAGCAAAGCCATTATGCAACCTTTTTTTTTGGAAAACTCAGGTATGCTTTAATGTACATTGGGTTTCATTTATGACTGAACAGTTGTTTTATTGATATTTTGCACTATTTTCCAGTTCTCGCATCAACCCATTTTTTGGATAGATTAATGGTTCCCAATGGGCAGAGCCAATGGTCATACCATCACACCCTGTAGAGCGAAATCCATCATGGCTACTCACTTAATTCCATCTAAATCTGTATTGGAAATGATTTCTATGAGCCATTGTAATGCTGAGCCCAGTTTACCTCTTTTGGTGATCTGAAGGCATCGTTTTCTCCTTCTTCTCCATTAATGGATGTGGTTTACTTGCTGATGCAGTCTACTGCTCCTCATACAGTGCCCTGCTTTTTGTCCAGGTACATTTCATGCACTAGGACTGATACAATCAGGGGATTAGCCTGCAGCTCCTTTATGTCCCCATTACCAAGGAGGAGATTATAAGAATGCCACGTTAGAATGATTTAGTATGCTGCGGCACTGACAGAATGAAGTCACAGAGTCCAGTAAGTTCACTTTCCCCTGGGGCTCCTGCTCGAGTCTATTACATCTCCACTCAATCAATTTTCCCTGGTTGATGGGATAAACATGTTGTCACTGTCACCACGCCACAGTGACACCTCAACATTTGTGAGGTTCCTCAAAATTGCCATGCATGGGATTGATAGTAAGCAGTATCTACATACCCTAGAGGCAACAGATCTGAAGCGGTCTATAACCAGACAATTAACCCCCCTATTAGAGCAGATATGCATAAAGTGGACAGAAATGACAAGCCCTAATGAGCTGTTCCTGGATTTGATTGACCATCAATATTAATTCCCTTAATATCATGACGTGAAATGGTTATTAGCCATCACCTGCTTCCAGATGACAAAGATGTGAAGAGTGGAGGACATGTGGTGGAACAGAGAACGGAGAGCAGGACTCTTATTAGGGATTATTATTAGATGATTATCGGCAGACTTGTCTGTGTCTGAACTGTCCAAGTAGACTTTAGGAACAGAAAGCAAAAAACCTGAGACAGAAAAGGAGGGGAATGAAAAAAAAAAAAATAGGAAGTGAATAGTGGTGGAATAGAAAGACAAGTGGTGAGAGGGGTTAAGGCTACTTTAACACTAGCGTTTTTTGCGGATCCGTCATGGATCTGCAAAAACACTTCAGTTACTATAATACAACCGCATGCATCTGCCATGAACGGATCCGGTTGTATTATGTCTTCTATAGCCATGACGGATCCGTCTTGAACACCACTGAAATTCAATGGGGATGGATCCGTTTACTATTGTGTCAGAGAAATCCGTCCCCATTGACATACATTGTGTGTCAGGACGGAGCCGTCTTGCTCCGCTTCATCAGGCGGACAGCAAAACGCTGCAGACAGAGTTTTGGTGTCCGCCTCCAGAGCAGAATCGTGACTGAACAGAGGCAAACTGATGCATTCTGAGCGGATCTTTTACATTCAGAATGCATTAGGTCTAAACTGATCCATTTTGGACCACTTCTGAGAGCCCTGAACGGACATTAGTGTGAAAGTAGCCTAAGGAAGGGCGCCAATGAAACACCTAAAAGAGGCAATCAGAGATCAGGAAGATGTTGAGGTGATAGGCTGCAACCCACAGAACCCAAAGAATGGCACGTACTCACCAGGAATGGTGGACCGTATGTCAGAACAATATGTATGGGGCGCCACATGTATGTTTTCCAAGCGAATAGAATAAAACGGCACAATAAGTATAAAAAAGAGCAATCTTATCTTTCAGCTCATAAAATTATACACATAGGAGGGATAAAACAATGACTAGAATTATAACCCTAAAACATACGCTAAAAATCATAATAGGCCAGTTGACTCGAATATGTCACTTACTTAAGTAGGGAGGGGGGTGTACAAGATAAACTCAAGACACTTGACATCCTATCTCGCCGAGATCGCCTGTAGTATGTTAAAACCACCTCGTCCACAAGGATGATGACCCGGAGTACTTCCAAACATAAGATGCTTTATTAGAAACAAGCTTGTTTTTTGTTACTGCGGATCGCTATTTGTGGTCTTCTGCATGGGCATGGGCCACACTCGCTCGTGTGAATGCGCCCTAAGGCCGGGTCCACATCACCGTTTAGTTTCCCATTCTTCTGATCCGTCAGAAGAACAGAAAAAAAATAATAATCCTGTATTTCAAACATCCACTATACTCATTTATGCACATTTGGCATCCATTTTTACCATTTCCATCTGAGATCTGTTATTTTAGACAGATCCATTTTTTTCCTCTTTTTTTCTGTTCTTCTGACGGATCAGAAGAACGGGTACTCTGACGGTACGGTTCTTCTGACAGAAAAATAAACAGTTATGTGAATCCGGCCAAACCTGCTCCAGGACCATGAAGATAAACAAAGTGTATGAGATTTCTCTGAGAATCTTCACATTGGATTTTGTCTAACAATCAATTAGATGTTGTCTGGGATTGGTAAACATGGCTGCATCCCTCAAATACGCTCAGCTCCACTCCATTGTTGCTAAACTGAATACCAAACAGAGCCTTGAAAGGGGTGACGCAAAAGGAGCCACGTTTTTTCCTAGTTATAGTCGAACCGTTTAACCTTTTTAATGGCCAATTGGTAATACAAATCTAGAGAACTGATACTTTTTTGGTAGAGGTTGAGGCCCATGAAAAGCAGTAAGATCAGAGACTCTGTGGGGGGTAGATATCTAATAAACAGCCAACATCTGTGCAATGGAGATCCATCGTCATAAGTCAGAGACCAGACCCTAGAGTTTGGTGCACATGTCAGTGACCACCTTATGGAAGCATATCTGCACCAATGGTTGTCCACTCCTGACTGGTTCACGTACTGGTAGAAACAGACGGCAGTAGGCCTCAGTACAAGAATTGGGGCCAATTGTCAACAGTTAGTATTTCTAAAGTTAGGCCTTATTCACACATCCGTGAATCATGGATGTGTCATATCCATGTTCTGCGTGGACAGCACACATTCCCATTGATTTTAATGTATGAATTCACAAATCCATGATTTACCAAGGTCTGGAGGTCTGTGGTTACTTCACGGAAGCATGCTCTATTTTTGTCCATGTTTACAGATCCCTCACACCCATGGGTAAGTAAAAAAACAGACACAACACGGATGCCATCCGTGTTTCACAGATCGTTGCTAGGAAATACTTTTGAATTTTCAGCTGAGCATTGTCCGTAGAATATGGTTCACACACGGAGGGCAAAAAACAGACACAGTGACCAAACACAGATCCTTCACGGACATCCTTCATGAATGAACCACACTGACCACCTTGTCAAGGATGTCATCACAGACGTGTGAATGAGGCCTTATGACGAAGGCACCTAATGAGGACATCTTACAATTCACTTTAAGAGACGTATTGGTTTTGATATAAATGTTATACATTTGACCCAATACCACAATCTTCTCAGATTATTGCGGTCACCATGGAAGAACGCGGCGCGTTATTAATTTAGTCATTAACAGATTATGTTTAATAAAAAAATCAATCCTCAAATATTGCATTTCATGAGCTGCCCTACATTATTGGCAGTGATGATGGCTGAGGTCTTGCCTGTTCTGCTCCGTCTAGACGCCCTGGATCTAACACATTATTTCTACCCCACATTGCAGAACATAATCCTCTGCTCCTGAAAATAAAAATCAAATTAAATAAAGAAGACAGGGTTTATATGCACCTTTCACATTCGCCTCTCTGTTCCTCCGACAGCAATCAATTCCTATGAAATGATGTATATAGCCGGCTGTGTGAAGGTAGGTGGGGAGGGGGGGTGAAATAGCAGGATATGCTTTTATTCTCTGCTCTTTGATGGCCCCAAGCAGAAACGAGGAGCGGCCTTTTAAATGTTAATCGAGTCATTTGCAAAACATGCATTTTGACGACAAAAGAAAAAGACATCTTTGCTTTGAACAAACTAAGTGGATCTATTCAATTTATAAGCTGTTGCCTCAACCTCGAACCTGTTGTCCTGGTTATTGATGTTTTAATGAGCTCTGAAGCTATTTTTATTTTTTGATCGCCCGGTAACCCTTTGCCTTTGGCAGACCCATTAGAGAGCTAATATACTAAGATTTGTCAGGGTGACTTTGGCAATAGGGCATCCACTGCATCTAGAGGACAAGAAGGTTTCACCATCAGTATTAGAGAAGGGCTGAAGAGGGACAGACCCAACAACCTGAGCCTCCAAGAAGACAAGATATGGATTTCAGACTACCTCTGACACCACTAGACAATGCAGGTCAGCTTGAGTCTTTAATCAAAGTTATGCCCTAATAAAGCAGAGTTATAAGTAGCATGAAGAGCCAAAGCTTCTGCTGGGAGTCACATCCCCACTAATCCTAAGGATAGCCAATCAATATAAAATTCTGGAAAACCCTTTTAGGTGGTCATGGAGGTAAGAAATTTATTGTATTTGCATGACTGTAGCCATTAGGTGTAGTTAAACTGCCTCAGGAGAGTTATTAAAGCCGCATTGTAAGTGGCAGACAAAAGATATCACATACCTCCACCTGTATATAAGCTTGGTAACTTCTACTGTCTGCCACTTACAATGCGGCTGTAACATCTCTCCATAGGCAGTTTAACCACACCTCATAGTTTCAAACGCATTCAACACCTCCATGACTGAAGCATGAGTCACCAGTATTTAATGTGGGAGACTTCTTGTACAAGCCATTCTAACTGAAAAAGCCAGGCGGGTGACTAGCAAAATGTCTTCAAGAAAATATACAGATATACCATGAACAGGATGGTTCAGGCAGATTTCAAGAAGTTTTCTTGAGTCAAACCAGAAGTGGATAAAGTAGGAAGGAGAAATATTAGTCCTTTTTTACATTTCTCATTCTTTTTGAATCCACTACTGGCTTTTTGGTCCACCAAAATTGCATATGTGATTCCAGCCTAACACCCATGATCATAAAGTAAGATAAAAAAGAAGTCTGATGGTAAAGATGAAAGTCAAGATGATGTCACCTTGTTCTATTTTCATTTGTATCATGTAATATTAATAGTAAGAAATGTCAATGTGTTCCTGACTGTAAAAGCTTCGTCTATGAAGTTCTACCAGTATTCACAATGGAATGAGTTATATCAAGGCTTCTCTAATTGTGCCGGTTACAGTGTTTTGGCGGGAAATCTATAATGCAATATTTTAGAGAGAGTCCATTAAACAGAACATAAGTCATAGGTGAAAAGTCATTATCAGAGATTTTATAGCAGCGGCACTCAGCTCCATAATGGCCTGGGCATCTATACATGTCCTCATTCAACATGGAGCTATTAAAAACTTCGACAACACGTTCTAACAGCCCTGCGGGAAATAAATTGTTAATCTGAGGAACTGTCCAAGTACTTAGAGCTTTTGAGAGGTCAGCGCTAACATCTCTGTACTGGTGAGGAAAAAACATGGTGGTGGTTCTCAGTTCTCCTCTATTGCCTTCCACATATGGTCAATCTCATAATTAATGAACAGGATTTTTATTATAAAATCCATTTTCTACTAATAGAGCTTTCCACAAAAGCCTGATTATACTGCTGGGAGGAATTGACTTGTCTTCACAGAACTGTGCTCATCAATACATTTCCGCATCCTCTGCTCAAGCTGGCTTCTTCTGGGCTTGTACCTGCAGACATCATACATTAGGCTGAGACTCTACAACTACTTATGCTGTTCAGCCTGTTGGAATGCTACACCTCGGCATTTCAATTGACTATTAGGGTACGGCCACACAGTCAGGTTTCCTGATGCAGGAGTGAATAAAAAAGAAATGTCGTAACTGTTCTTTACTCTTTCTTCTTTTACGATTTACTCCAGATTTTCGCGTAGGAAATCTGACCATGTGGACGTACCCCTAGGGTGCATCCACACATACACAAATTCTGCTGATTTGCATGTGGCAAATTGGCAGTGTTATACAGTACCAGCAAACTGAATGCGATTTTAAGAAAACCCACTGACTTGCACTGTGGGGTGTCAATCTGCAGTATGTCCGCCTGGAGTGGTTGCGATCCTGCAAGCGTTGCCGCTGTGAAAACCAACCTATTTTGGGCAGTTTTTGCAGCAGCTTTTTAACTCCTGTTCTGTTGTGGATTTTCTGCCATGAAAAATTGAAACCTTTTCTTTTTTTTATATATGTTATGTATATTTTTTCACATTTTTTTGTCTTTCCTATGAGAAGCCTATGGGAAAATGCCTGCAAACACACCACACTCAGACAATGCTGCAATTCTGAAAATAATACCAAGGGGCAAAAAAATGCCAGGAAAGTGTCTCTAAACGTACCGTCAAAAATGCAGCATTTTATAATTTCTTATTGGTTCTAACATTTTGAGCATAAAAGAGTTGCCAAAAAACTGACAGCAGTTTTGGAAAAAACAAGTGTGCAAGCTCCCTACACCCCTCTGCTTTGCAATTTGCATACATGCAATTATCATATTTCCCACACTTCCCCTAAAAGTGGGGGAAATACGGCAGTACGTCTTATGAAGCAACTGCTAATGAGTGCCTACATTATGAAAGTGTGCACTAGTACACAGTAAGACCAGGGAGCTGTGAATACAGTGCTCCTGGCGCTGGCTGTACTCACCACTCCCTGGTCTTCTGCTGGCACCACGCACAGTGCTTTGACCTGACGTCACACCGCGTAAGTGCGTACTATGATCTGAAAAACCAGGGAGCGGTGAGTACAGTAAGAGCTTCCTGGATCTGCGAGTGGCGGTGCCGTCTGGAGCAGGGGATGTGAGTTATTTTATTTATGCCTGATCTGAGATCTGATGGGGGTCTGATCTGAGGTGTGATGAGGAATGGGGGTCTGATGAAGATTGGGGGTCTGACTTGAGGACTTATGAAGATTGGGGTCTAATTTGGAGATCTGGTCTGAGGTGTGATAAGGAACGGGGCTCTGATGAAGATTGGAGATATAAACTGAGGACTGATGAAGATTGGGGGTCTCATCTGAGGTCTGATGAAAAATATACTTTCTTATTTTCCTCCACTAAAACCTTGGTGCATCTTATAGTATGGGCAATATGGTTGGTCACCCCCAGCACCTGTTTGTGTACAATGTGCTTTGCATCCATCAGTAATAAGCCATGAATTGTGTATATACGTGTGTGAATGTAGGTGTTCTTTGCCAACAGAAGGCCCATTCTAACATTTGTTTGGGTCCCAGGTATTTCTTGTTACATTACAGTTATGAACCCTTTAGATTATACGCTGTATATGACAATGAATAATGGGGGGAGATATTAAAGGGGTTGCCCAACAAAAAATATTCTACAGGTTTCAAACCAGCACCTGCATCTGAATACTTTTGTAATTGAATGTAATTAAAAATTTTGCATATCCACTGTGCAATTCAATAAAATGTATCTGTATAGCGCCACCTGCTGTTTGTTTTTTGTCTTATTTTGTTGACCTGCTCACTGAGAAGGCCGCACATGCTCAGTTTTGTCCTTCAACTGTATCCTGAGCTGTGATAGGGAGATCATGGACATGCCCCCTGATCTGCAGAAGAAAAGACACTCCCCTTGAGCTCTCAGCTTGATATAAATCTAGCAGGACAATGAATGTGGAGATCTCTGGATCCATGTGAGGTCCAGGGCTGGTTCTAGCTTTGTTAGAAAGAGATTGTCATGTACTATATGATTTCTGATTTTCATTTTTTACATTAGTCATGGGAGAACCCCTTTAAATTATTTAAATGTAAAATGAAGCTGCTCATAGCCACCAATTTGGCTGCTGCTGTCCGTCAATACAATAGATGTTAGTTACTGTAGGCTATTGCTCTACTTTCCCTTTGCACCTGTTTTCCCCCAGTGGCTCGTGCGGTATATTAGCGTATGGCAGATATAGGT
Source organism: Bufotes viridis (assembly GCA_033119425.1). Lineage (NCBI taxonomy): Eukaryota > Metazoa > Chordata > Amphibia > Anura > Bufonidae > Bufotes > Bufotes viridis. The sequence goes on along the minus strand of CM065590.1, from coordinate 488,979,846 downwards.
TAGCTCTAGACTAATCTTGCTTTATTACAGATAAGTTATCATTTTCAGGACTAGTTTCTTTGTACAGATGTAACATTAGCAAGCAGACAGAACTCATCATTTGTGGATCACTGACGAAGACAAACTTCCATTAAAGCGAGATTAATATTAAGACGTATGACATCACAATCAGCCATGTTGGAGCAGGTGCTCACTGCTGCGCATCTGTCTTACGAGTCGGGTACACAAACCCTCAGCGATTCTATGTCAATAGCACACGTTTTTTTTTTTCTATGCAAACAGCTCGGTAAGCCCACTCTTATTGACACGGTTCCTGGCACCTGTTGCTAGCGCTTGAAAAAAAAAAAGGCAAACAGACAATTGGATTTACCAAGTGCTCGGGGGAATTAGACATGTAAACCAGGGATGTGTGATCATATTGTGAGATAGAGCCCCTGCCGGACAGTTTCTTCACACAGCCTTGGAAAAAAAGGCCTTTTGATTTTCCTCTTTTCTTTAGATGACAGAAGGAGAACTGTGATCTGACAGATATTCAGACTCTTTAAACCGCTTGACAAGTGAGGAATGAATTACAAACCTTCCTCTCTGGTTCTGGGTAATGGTAATTGGAATTTTATCTCTGATTGGGCATGGCCTGCATAGGTAGAATACAATGCCCTTGCAGAGGTGGTGCCAGCTCTATTGGTGCTATACAATGCCCGTGCAGAATTAAGCTTAGGTAGCGTATGATGTAGCAGCAATGGTGGTTTGTATCTAAGTCATGGGTAGAATACAGTGTATTGCAGTGGTGGTGGCTGCTGATGTATCGGTGCTATACAATGCCCTGCAGTAGTGGTGGCTGCTGATGTATCGGTGCTATACAATGCCCTGCAGTGGTGGTGGCTGCTGATGTATCGGTGCTATACAATGCCCTGCAGTGGTGGTGGCTGCTGATGTATCCGTGCTATACAATGCACCGCAGTGGTGGTGGCTGCTGATGTATCGGTGCTATACAATGCCCTGCAGTAGTGGTGGCTGCTGATGTATCGGTGCTATACAATGCCCTGCAGTGGTGGTGGCTGCTGATGTATCGGTGCTATACAATGCCCTGCAGTGGTGGTGGCTGCTGATGTATCCGTGCTATACAATGCACCGCAGTGGTGGTGGCTGCTGATGTATTGGTGCTATACAATGCCCTGCAGTAGTGGTGGCTGCTGATGTATCGGTGCTATACAATGCCCTGCAGTGGTGGTGGCTGCTGATGTATTGGTGCTATACAATGCCCTGCAGTGGTGGTGGCTGCTGATGTATTGGTGCTATACAATGCCCTGCAGTGGTGGTGGCTGCTGATGTATTGGTGATATACAATGCCCTGCAGTGGTGGTGGCTGCTGATGTATCGGTGCTATACAATGCCCTGCAGTGGTGGTGTCTGCTGATGTATCGGTGCTATACAATGCCCTGCAGTGGTGGTGGCTGCTGATGTATTGGTGCTATACAATGCCCTGCAGTGGTGGTGGCTGCTGATGTATCGGTGCTATACAATGCCCTGCAGTGGTGGTGTCTGCTGATGTATCGGTGCTATACAATGCACCGCAGTGGTGGTGGCTGCTGATGTATCGGTGCTATACAATGCCCTGCAGTGGTGGTGGCTGCTGATGTATTGGTGCTATACAATGCCCTGCAGTGGTGGTGGCTGCTGATGTATTGGTGCTATACAATGCACCGCAGTGGTGGTGGCTGCTGATGTATCGGTGCTATACAATGCCCTGCAGTGGTGGTGGCTGCTGATGTATCGGTGCTATACAATGCCCTGCAGTGGTGGTGGCTGCTGATGTATTGGTGATATACAATGCCCTGCAGTGGTGGTGGCTGCTGATGTATCGGTGCTATACAATGCCCTGCAGTGGTGGTGGCTGCTGATGTATCGGTGCTATACAATGCCCTGCAGTGGTGGTGGCTGCTGATGTATCGGTGCTATACAATGCCCTGCAGTGGTGGTGCCAGCTGAAGTTAGGGAGCTTACTATGGAGGGCCGCAAAGGATGGGGCTGCAATTATTGTGGTCTCAAAAGCATGAGATGCATATTGTGTGGCTGCAGTGATGGTGGTCTGGGAAGTGCACATGTCTATTTCCCACCATTATTATTAAAGAAATTAACATAGTAACATAGGGGGTCATTGATCAAACACAAATACGCCTAAATTAGGCATATTTCTGTCACAGATTGTAGTGCAAAGGTGCTGCGACTTCTCCCCACTCACTCCAGATCTAAAGAAGTGGGTGGGAAAGGGGACGGGCCAGAGGACTGTCTCATTTACCATTTTCTTCACCTGTTTTAGGTGTAGAAAGTGGTCTAAATGTAAGACAGCTAGGAAGTTGGCTTAGATTTAGAAGTGGCGGAGGATCCGCACCTCTTCATAACTTCGACAGATCCACTGCCAGGTATAGGGGTTTTTAAGACTAGCGTCTAAAACATCCCATAGTTTGTAAGGTTGTCCATCCAGTTCAACCTGTTATCCTGCAAGTTGATCCAGAGGAAGGCAAAAAAAAAAAACTGTGAGGTAGAAGCCAATTTTTCTCCCTTTAGGGGAAAAAAATTGCTTCCCGATTATTATTAAAGATATTACTATGGCTTTTGTTAATTTGGACACTCCTAACCCAACCTCACTATGGTTCCTTTCCATCCTGTATATAGCACTTCCTGTTGCTGTATCCAACCAAACCCATGATGCACTTCTCCAGCACCAGGCGTAGCAACACCCAGCTAGTTTATAGCTTCTCCCACCCAGCTAGTTACATAGACACTCCTCTATCACTGCCCCTAACAACCAGCTAGTTTATAGCTCCTCCCACCCAGCAAGTTACATAGACATTCCCCTATCACTGCCCCTAACAACACCCAGCTAGTTTATAGCTCCTCCCACCAGCTAGTTACATAGACACTCCCCCATCACTGCCCCTAACACCCAGCTAGTTTATAGCTTCTCCCACTGAGCTAGTTACATAGACACTCCTCTATCACTGCCCCTAACACCCAGCTAGTTTATAACTCCTCCCACCAGCTAGTTACATAGACACTCCCCTATCACTGCCCCTAACACCGAGGTAGTTTATAGCTCCTCCCACCCAGCTAGTTACATAGACACTCCCCAATTACTGCCCCTAACAACACCCTGCTAGTTTATAGTTCCTCCCACCAGCTAGTTACATAGACACTTCCCTATCACTGCCCCTAGCAACATCCAGCTAGTTATATAGACACTCCCCTATCACTGCTCCTAACACCCAGCTAGTTTATAGCTTCTCCCACCAGCTAGTTACATAGACACTCCCCTATCACTGCCCCTAACAACACCCTGCTAGTTTATAGCCCCTCCCACTATTTACATAGACACTCCCCTATCACTGCCCCTAACAACACCCTGCTAGTTTATAGCTCCTCCCACCAGCTAGTTATATAGACACTCCCCTATCACTGCTCCTAACAACACCCAGCTAGTTTATAGCTCCTCCCACCCAGCTAGTTACATAGACACTCCCCTATCACTGCCCCTAACACCTAGCTAGTTTATAGCTCCTCCTACCCAGCTAGTTACATAGACACTCCCCTATCACTGCCCCTAACACAGAGGTAGTTTATAGCTCCTCCCACCCAGCTAATTACATAGACACTCCCCAATCACTGCCCCTAACAACACCCAGCTAGTTTATAGCTCCTCCCACCCAGCTAGTTACATAGACACTCCCCAATCACTGCCCCTAACAACACCCAGCTAGTTTATAGCTCCTCCCACCAGCTAGTTACATAGACACTCCCCAATCACTGCCCTTAACAACGCCCTGCTAGTTTATAGCTCCTCCCACCAGCTAGTTACATAGACACTCCCCTATCACTGCCGCTAACAACACCCAGCTAGTTTATAGCTCCTCCCACCCAGCTAGTTTATAGCTCCTCCCACCAGCTAGTTACATAGACACTCCCCTATCACTGCCGCTAACAACACCCAGCTAGTTTATAGCTCCTCCCACCAGCTAGTTACATAGACACTCCCCTATCACTGCCGCTAACAACACCCAGCTAGTTTATAGCTCCTCCTACCAGCTAGTTACATAGACACTCCCCTATCACTGCCCCTAACACCACCCAGCTAGTTTATAGCTCCTCCCACCAGCTAGTTACATAGACACTCCCCTATCACTGCCGCTAACAACACCCTGCTAGTTTATAGCCCCTCCCACCAGCTATTTACATAGACACTCCCCTATCACTGCCCTGCCCATGAACATAACATCACAGGAAATAAGAAAGAGCTGTATGGACACGGTCATGTGACCACAGCCCAGAACGGGAGATAGGAGCAATAAAGGTAAAAGAAATACATTATGAAATGACAGCAATCTTCATAAATGGGTATTTTAAAAGGTATTGATGCCAACTGGAAAACCCCTTTAATTAAACGACGGTGACGTATTATCTTGATCAAGGTACTGCCACTGTGGGGTCAGAAATGTTTTATGTGTTGCCCCCTGAGCTTGATGGAATGTGGCTTTCTTCATACGCACTGCAGCCTCGTGCTGTTACCCACGTGCACTGAGCACAATCACTTCGTCCTTTTCCCGATAAATCCTCCGCTACCATTAACAGACAACATTCTCAGTCTAGAAGACCCCTTATCACAGACAAGATGCAGATACGCCGCACGCCGCCTGCTAAATGTTAATGAACTGGCTATACATAGTTTCATTTATTATAGAGATACGCATCAAAATATTAGATAAATATTACTTTGGAACCAATAACCCATGCACAGACTGCTCACTCTAGCATGTAATGGTTGTTCTGCAGATGAAATTGTATCCGGATTATAAGGCAATATTGTATTGTTGTCATCTGAACATGAATTCTAAGGCAGAAATATATTGTGTCTGGAGTTTAGCAGCAATTGTGCAGACAGCCTGTGTGATTAAACAACGCATTCACTGCACAGTTATGTCATGAATCATTTATTTCACCGAGGCCCATCATTCCAGCACGGAGCACATCAGCCTCGCTGTACCGAAACAACGGGGCCGGAGCGGGATCACTCCCTCGCACCTCCAGGGAAAACAACTAATGTTGCCTTGAAAGATTAATATAGTGCGGGCAGGTCTTCAGAGTCCACCGGCGGGCCGGAGCCACGCACGTCTACCTTCTCTCCATCCCTTATCAGCAAGCATTTGATATTTGAATGTCATAAATAAAGGGATATTGTTCCTTGGACCCATCAGAGGAAATTATTCTCGAAGCACAACCCCTGTATCGTCAATAGACTTTAAGGGTGCATTCACACAATGCAGATTTCTGTTCATCTGAAAGGGAATGGAACTGATTTTTTCAGTTGTGGGAATTTGTGCAAAATCCGCAACGTGTGAGTGCCCCCTAACACTGGGTTCAGACCTGAGCGTTTCTAAGACGCGCGTTTTAGTCGCGCGTTTTTATGCGTGTTTTTGGCAATAGAAAACGCGCGTTTTACGCGCGTTCGTGACTCTGGAGACTTTTTTTAATTGGTCTGGAGACCAATTAAAAAAGGGCATCTCTACACTTAACGCGCGTTAAACGCGCGTTAAACGCGCGTTCCCATTGAAGTCTATGGGAGGAAAAGCGCGACAAACGCCCAAAAAAACGCTCCTGAACGAGCTTATGCATCGGGCGTTTTACAACGCGTTTTTACGCGCTGTAAAACGCGCAAGTGTGAACCACTCCCATAGGGATGCATTGGTTTTCATGTGTTGAGCGTTTTACAGCGCGTTTGAACGCGCTGTAAAACGCTCAGGTGTGAACCCAGGGTTAGAGTTTATTGATGATATAGAGGTTGGGCCTTGAGAATAATTTCCTGTGGTGTCCAAAGAACCCCATTCCGATTTAGATGCCGTCCGTGTTCCATCCGTGTTTCACGAACCGTTCGGAAGAGAAGCTTTGAAAATTATTTTTCAGCTGTTCAATGTCAGTGAAACACGGATGGCACACGGACAGCACAAAACGGTCACGCAGACCCAACACGGATCCTTCATGGAGGCATCACTGACCACCTTCTCACGGATTTGAGTACGGACGTGTGAATAAGGCTTAACAGTTTTTAAGATCTCTGCTTGCAATCAGGGAATGGAACTGTTTGAACAAGCTGTTTCAAAGCCCCTACTGACCTAGGGCGGATGTTACGGGGTAGCAGTGTAAGGCCTCATGCACACGACCGTGTTCTGTCTTTGCAGATGAGAATGGATCGGTAGTTTGCGGATCACAAAATGGATATGGTCATGTGCACGTAGCCTAAGGGCAAATTGAATGGTAAAAGGATAATAAAAATGTGAAAAGTAGTACTTCTTATTCACAGCAAAATAAAAAGCAACAATTGGCTTCCTGCTTGAAGTTTCTTTCTGCGATGATTAGTTTTCTTGGCCTATTTTACACACCTAAGAGCGGTACTCCCACCAGATATGAGCTCATATATATTCTATTTCCTTTCTCCATTCATCCTGTAGCCTCTGCACTGAGCGTGCTCTGTTCTCTTTGTCTCCTCATAATGCTCGGCGCCTTATTTTTAAGAGAAGTAAAATGACAGTATCCTTCATCCCAACTCTCCGATGTGAGTCAGCAGTAACAGCACAGATCTTAATAACTTCATTTTGTGTTAAAATTGCAGTAAATCTGTCCCTGTAGGCATGTATCACTTATACAGGATTCCTGACAATTCCCTGACTGGAGACGTTTTTATGGTTACTGTTATAGGAAGAAGCATTTCTTGTATTTACATCGTTACATTTCTTTATTACACCACAAAATATGTTGTGTGATAATCATAACTAGAGACATGTGCCACTTATAGGGAAGGACATCCAGCCCATTGTTCTATGTATGCATTGCTCCAGGGCATCTGATATAAAAAATAGGCTAATTTGCAAATAGTCCTGATTGAGATCTCCTATGTAGTCCTATGTGTCTCCATGGTAACAGACTACACACCCTGTTGTAGTCTGATCCTGCAGTCATATGTTAGGCTACTTTCACACTAGCGTTTTTGCTGGATCCGGCAGGGTTAATCAAAAACGCTTCCATTACTGATAATACAACTATCTGCATTCGTTATGAACGGATCCGGTTGTATTATCTGTAACATACCCAAGACGGATCCGTCATGAACTCCATTAAAAGTCAATGGGGGGCGGATCCGTTTTCGATTGTGTCAGATAAAACGGATCCGTCGCCATTGACTTGCATTGTGGTTCATGAGGGCTCTGTCTTGCTCCGCATCCCGTGGAATTGCTCCTTGGGGTTCCGTGCCTCCATTCCACACTGCACCTTCCGGATTGCGGACTCATTCAAGTGAATGTTTGCGAGCATGAGCCCTTAGGGTGCATTTATACAACCATATCTATTTAGCGGTCCGCAAAACATGGATCCGAAAAAAATATGGGTGACATAAGTGTGATGTCCGTGTTGCACCCGTTTTTTTGTGGATTCAGTGTAACAATGCCTATTCTTGTCCGCAAAACGGGCAAGAATAGGACATGTCCTATCTTTTTTGCAGGGCTACGGAACGGTGTGCTGTCCGCAATTTTTGCGGATCCATTGAAATAAATGAGTCTGCATCCTATCTGCAAAAAATGCAGATCGGATGCGGACCAAACATACAGTGAATGGGACCTTACTTCTTGATAACCTATAGATTGCAGAAGAGGAAGGAAAGGGAGTGGAGTAACACATGAACACCACAGGACTACACACGGCCTGACTGTAGTCTGTAACCATGGACATTCATAGGTCTCGACAGGAACTGGAGAGAAAAATGGAGAGAAATTTTTAACAAAGATAGTTACTTCATTTTTGTTTAAGATGCACTGGAGTAATACTAAAATGGTCTTAAAGGGGTTGTGCCAAGTTTTGAAATTATCCTGTATACACAGGACGGGGATAACTAAGGGTACTTTCACATTTGCGGAATAGCTATCCGGCAGGCTGTTCCGGCGGGTGAACAGCCTGCCGGATCCGCCATGCCGCAAGTACCCGTGCACTGCCGTGCTGCCACTCCGTCCCCATTTATCCGCACCAAAGCTACGCCCCCCGCCCCATTGTAGTCAATGGGGACGGAGTGGCAGCACGGCAGTGCACGGGTACTTGTGGCATGGCGGTTCCGGCAGGCTGTTCACCCGCCAGAACAACCTGCTGGATAGCTATGCTGCTAGTGTGAAAGTACCTAACTGATTAGTGGAGGTCTGACTGATGGGACCCCCACTGATCCTAACAACAGGGGTCCTGTACCCACGACCTAATAGAGCGTCAGGTCAAGCATGTGCCCTGCCGATGCTTGAAAGCGGCTTTCATTGGTCTGGATTAAGGATCACAAATCTGCTTTGAAGAGTGCTGTCTCCATTCCTTCTCGATTTTGGTGTTCCATTTGTTTGGGGTCCCTAACCCATACCCCATAGGTAACATGCTGATCCGGTCATTTTCTATGGAGATAGAGGAGTACAGTGCTCAGTTATTTCCAGTGGTCCCAAAGAGAATGAATGGAGAAGCAGGGGGCATGCTCAATTTGCCACTCCATCAGATCCAGGGAACAGGACCCCTGTCTCATTATTGGCGGGCGTCCTACTAATGAGTTAGTTATCCCTTATCCTGTGGACAGAGGATAACTTTAAAACTTGGCACAAGTCTGAATATCCTTATATATGGGTGAAGGAAATCCTATCTATAACTCTGTTGATGCCGGATTATTCATGTTCTGTATTATTGGAGGTTATAGAAAAATCTATAGAACACACTTGTAAAGGTAGAGGACCTTCAGGAAGACCTAAAGGTTCAAACATTCTTCTCATATAATGATATTATAAGTGTTAATGTAGAAATAATAGACTCTGATAATGACTGTGCAGAGTTTAAATATCTTCTCTGACAACCAGGTGTCAGCCAAATTTACAGCAGTCTGGATTATGCTTGTGTGCTGTGTTATATAAGAGGGTATTCATATACCCCATTAATTAGTATTTCTATTTATCCAGCACAGAAGCACATTTTATTTTGCAGGAAGCAGGTTATTATAAGCCGTCCACCCTCCCCCGCTGCCTGCGCGTGTTTACAGTAATCTGAACTGTAATAATTAGAGGTTCCCACATCTTTTATAGCAACATAGCATCTTTAAATTGATCGCCACAATATCTCAACTGGGCTGTGCAGAAATGAACAAGGTCAGCAGAGCTATCTGGCTGCTGAATAATTGCTTTTATCAAAAATATTAAGTAATTTTTACAGTTTCTTCCAGAAACAATATTTTATTTTTTGTATTTTGTCAGATGAAATAAGAAAAAAAGATAAGTGAATAAAAACGGCAATATGAGATCCATCAGTCTATAATAAATAGCTGTTTGTTTCTAGCAGTGATTACAGCAGCTGGGAGGGGTGCGGGAACCGAGCTTGTCCACCAGGGGGAGCCTGTCACATAAATGAAATGCATATTAACACCTCCTGATAATGACTTCTCTCAGTCGTGACCACTACAGTATATGTGGTGCGTCAGGAAAGCGATTTACTGGCTATCCAGGGCCTTAGCAGAGGGCAGATCAGCCCCGGTTAAGTTCACTGTGATCTCATTTTCTGTTAAAATGCGGTATGAAAAAAAAAAAATGTCCCTTGAGAAGTCTGTGGAGGAAACTTGTTACTTGGAGAGATCTTGTGATTAATGTTCTCACTGCTGGGCACTATGGAAGCTCCTGGCAGACAGTTCTGTATGTGCCAGGCTTACAACCAAATAACAGATTAAAGAAGGAACGTGGATTGAAGGCCAAAGTGTCGTGATAACAAAACAGACGTGCGCAGGCACAAAAAATAGTATCATTGAATTTCTAACCTCCAGAAAAAAAAGGGCTGCTACAGAGAGGCGCGTAACCTGTCGTGAATGTTAAGAGGGTGCGCTAGACCGCCAAATCGTGCAGCAGTCACAGCTCAATCTGTATCTGCAGGAGCTCAAGGCTACGGGCACTGTATGGGTTAAAGAAGGGGTCCTTAAATTAGGACCTCTATGATAGGAAAACAGCTATGCTGCGTTAATTAGAGGACTGTACTTTGTGACCATACTCATGTTTTCGGCTATATATGACAACTGACAGCTAATGTAATAAATCACCCCGTCCATCCTTACTTTAATCTATGGGGGACATTTATTTAAACTAGTACTGGCTTGGATGTTCATAGCAACCAATGAGATTTCACCTTTCATTTTCCAAAGGAGCTGTGAAAAATGAAAGGTGAAATCTCATTGGTTGCTATGGGCAACTAAACCAGTTCTACTTTACACCAGTTTGATAAATCTCCCCCTATATTTTTGGTTCTGGTTCTAATTTGAGGAACCAAAGACAAATGGGCTGTGAACACTAGATGAATGCCTTTGCTCACAATCCCCTTTGCCGGTTAAAGGGGTTGTACGGGAATAACTAAATTTTTCCTGGTACCCGCTATGGGATGAATCATACTTAAAGGGGCACTTCCATGAAAAATATTCAGCAGTTTTTCAACCAGCACCTAGATCTAAGTACTTTTGTAATTGCATGTAATTAAAAATGTAGCATAGCCACTGAGTTATCCAATAAAATCTATCTGTATAGCACCACCTGTTGTTTGTTCTTTTTCTTATTTCTCTGTTAAGATGGATGCAAATGCTTAGTTCCATCCTTCAGCTGCCTCCCAAGCTGGAGAGAGCTGCGGTAGAAAGGGCACATCCCCTGAGCTGCAGCACAAAGGACACTCCCCTTGAGCTCCCAGCTTGATGTAAATCTAGCAGAGCAATTAATGGGGGGATCTCTGGATCCATGTGAGGTACAAGGCTGGTTCTAGCTTTGTTAGAAAGAGATTGTCACGTGCTATATTATGTTTGATTTTTTTTTATTTTAAATTAATCATGGGAAACCCCTTTAACTGCCCTCCAGTGCTCTGATCCTGTGTGCCGGTTCCCGTGCGTCCATCTTCCAGTTCACGGCTTTTTCACTTCCTTCCAGGCATGGACATGATCACCTGTTCTGCTGCAGCCAATGACAGGCTTTGAGCGGTGATGTGGCTCTTGTGGACACGTCCCTGCAGAAGCCGGTCTCCAGCGGAGAAGGTAAAAAGTTGTTTATTCCCAGACAACCCCTATGGCTTCTTTCATGCTAACGTTAATATGTATTTCGGCAGAGAACAGCCTGCCAGAGCTCTCTGAAACCGGCTTTGCCGGATGTTACTGTAGTGCCTGCCGGCCCTATTGACTGTAACAGGAACCAGCAAAAAACCGGCTGTTACCGGCAAATATGCAGGGATTCGGCCGGATAAAAACCGCTGCACGCGGTTAAATGGGGAGATTTACTGGTGGAAAGGGAAACTGGCTTAGTTGCCCATAGCAACCAATCAGATTTCACTTTTCACTTTTCAGGGCATTTTTTTTTTTTTTTAGAAAATGAAAGATGGAATCTGATTGGTTGTTTGGGTCAAATAAACCAGTTTTCCTTTGCTCCAATTTTGAGCCAGAAACATCAGAAAATCACCTTATTATTCCACAAGGGTTAATATATATATATAGGCAAACATTAGATTTTCCCTGGGATGTCTGCAGCAATGCGCAGTGACCCGTCTGCTCAGTGTATGTCTACTTAGATAAGAGGAGATCCCAGATTTAGGCTATATGCACACGACAGTGTTTTTTTGCGGTCCGCAAAACTGGCTACCGTGTTCCGTTTTTTTTCTCATCCGCATCCGTGCCGTGTGTCCACATTTCTTTCCGTGTGGTTTCCGTGTGGCTTCCGTTTTTTTTTTGCAGATCCGCAAAAAAAAACGGAAGGCTTGAAACAGTTTCCTAAAGTACCTGTACAAGTGCCCTGGTTTCCAAGCAACTATCCGCAAAAAAAACGGAACGGAAGCCGAGAAAAAACACTGTCGTGTGCATATAGCCTTATGGAGAGTGGCTTCTGGAGAGGTCACGGAGGGTGGCACATTGACCTCTAGTCAATAGTGGCATAAATAAAGTTACAAATTGTGGTGCACATCGTATGTGGGCCATAATGTGTGGCTTTTGAAGCTTCTCACTACTTTTCCAAAATTAGCAAGAAAAGGGGTGGGGCTTAGTGTGGTCCGCCAGATTTATTATAACTTACACCGGAAACTGCCTCCCGCGCAGGGGGATCAAGACTGGGAACACTAGTCTTGCTTAATGTCCCTCAGTGTGTCCTTTTTTATTTTTCATAAATTACATTTGCATATTTGAATTGCTCAATGGTTGTTAAAATTGCAAAATGTTCAATAAATTGTTTTTTTTTAAAAGAAATCCCATAATGATTGTACTTTATTAGGCCTCTTCCACATGTCAGTGAATCACAGATCTGTGTGTCCGTGGTCTTCATGGACCCCTCATGTATCCATTGACTCCAATGTGTGTATTCACACATCACTGGTTTTCCATGGACTGTGGGTCGGTGGTGACAGCACAGAAGCATGCCCTATTTTTGTCTGTGATCCCTCAAGCACATTACAGTCTATGGGTCAGTGAAGAGCACTGACACAACATGGATGCCATCTGTGTTTTGGACCATGGTTCCTACCGTTGGTTTGGACCATGGTAGAAGATGCCCTGGAAATTAACAGTCTAGCAGCGTCCATGGAATACGGAGGGCAAAAATGGACACACAGACCAAACATGGATCTTTCACGGACATCTTCATGGATGTCCACTGACCATGTTGTGATCACCGTCAGGGACGTGTGAAAAAAGCCTCTCTTTAACATTATGAAAACTCTACCTCCATAACCTTAAAGGGGTTGTCTAGTAAATGTATTCTTCTAAAGTTCAGAATGTCCAAAATAAACAGACGTCACACTCATCTCATCGATCCCCCGCTGCATCCGTTTTGATGCTTTGTGGTCACAACAGCAGCAAGAGGAACCAGTGGCAACCACCCATGAAGCATCGGAATGGGAGCTATGGGGGTTCAGTGGGATGACTATGACTTGTTATTTCAGACAACAAAATCTTAACATGACCGACCACGTATTCAGCAGGTATCCTACCAAAATCTGTCTAATATGCGCAGACGGTTTTACAGTAAATGCTTACAGGAGTAGGTTTTTCCTCTTTTTACAACTGCTGGGAGATTGTCCTCTGCGTCTTCCATTTACAAATACGAAAGCAAGAAAGAATACATTGGGAAGTCAATGCACTAAAACAGTTGGGGGCGTCATTTGCACTAATCCTACTACATAAGGGTGGAAAAGGTTGCAGCAAGTGAGGTCCCAGGCCGCAGTGCGACATTGTGCTGTACTTCACCCGGCGCTGGTGGGAAGCTGGCACATCAGATGCCATCAACAGTTGAGAATTAAGAGGGAACTTTCCAGATAATAGTCCTGTGTACTCTCAGCCCCCCTTTCGTGTGAGCTATTTCCACCACATGGGATCATTTCGGCAGCGATTGCTGTGTGGGGTAAATAAATGCGTTTTTGACTTGAAAGCTTACACAACGTTACGTGAGGCCATTCCAGCCTAATGATTCAATCCAATTCCCCAGGTATACAGAGAAGCAGAAAGAGCTGATTCTAGGATTCACGTGGTAAGGGCCTTGGCTATTTTTTCTTCCTTTTTTTCTTTGCAGTGTGTTAAGTAGGTGGACCCCTCCCAGACCTGACCTCAAATGAGCTCAGCATATTGATAGCTCAGCAGTACTAGACCATTATTCTTACTCGCCTTCTCGTTGTGCTGGGGTAGACAGTGCTTAATTTCAAGGATGTTACCTTGGCTGGAAGACAGCCCAGTAAAATGAGCTGTGTGACTTTGTACAGGCGAGAATTTAGCTTAACTTGTTCCACCCTGGGATATAGCTAATGGTGGCACATGATAGAAACATTTAGGTGTCATAGCTTAGATCTGCAAGAGGGACAGACTCTACCCAACATGCAATGACCTGGGACAGGGCAGCTACTATGAGGATCTACGCAGTGATGGCTAACCTCCGGAAGTCCAGCTGTGGTGAAACTACTACTCTCAGCATGCTCCATTCATTTCTAGGGAGTTCAGAGAACAGCTAAGCAAGTGTGCATCTTGGGAGTCGTAGTTTTACCACAGCTGGAGCCATCACAGGTCTACTAGATGAAGAATGGTGTGGCAGAGAGATGGGGCGTGTAGGACTACTTTCACATTATGGTTGCACATACTCCAAACATACCCATTGGTTATTCCCCGACAGAAGCCAAAGGGGAGTCCTTTTGGTCTCCTTGGGACTGTTATATGTCAGTATGCCTTGTTATTTTTTGGAAGCTTATGTGATGGATGCCACCATTAGCCTATAAAGTGTCCTCTGTCAGAGGCCTATTTTGGGAAATCTTTGTGACATATAGCCCCCCATAGACACTGCAAAATACGGCGTGAGGGAGAGGAAACAGAGCATAGAGTAAAGGTTTGGAAAACCCTGATTGCTCAAGATGGAAGGAGGAAAAGGTGAAATCACTTAGTATATTCCTAGCCTGTCTACTTCCTAATTTACTAGCTGTTGGTTCTGGTTGTAGATAAGTGGAGCCCTATTCGGCACTTTGCTGTGTTTACTCCCATAACTTGACATCTCACAGGGTAAGGGATGTTCTCAGTGATCATCTCCAGAAGTATGATGGACACATGTACGTGGATACTGAAGGAATGAAGGTTGTGATGTCTTACTCTTGATTTACAGCAGTGAAAGGGAAAGCATTGACGGATAATTATTTATGACCAAACTCTTAATGTGAAGGCCCATCGCTGAAGCCATGGCAGTTCACTCCCTCCATTACCTGCAGCTTTTCATGGCCAGGTCTCTCTAATTCTCAAGAAGATATGGTGGCTTTAGAGATGTTGCATTATTCTCCCATTATAAAGACAATAAAAAGTGACGTCGGCGACTTTATTGGTTTACCATCAGCTCCACACTTGTCTTTACTGGAATTACAGTCAAAGACGCATTAGAAAGTATTGACCTAGTTCGGATTTATGGGCTGAGATTGACAGATCAGCAGCCCAAAATCCTTTAAGGAAGTGATTTCTCTTACATGTCTGTCCCCCCCATTTCTATTGACCTCCGGCTTCAAGGAAAGCATTAACACTTCCTATTATAATCACAAATCAACCACCTAGGGAGAAGTGTTTGATGGAGCAGAAGTTAATTAGAACTTAGAGTGGTAATTGAAGCCATCTACACAGTGCGGAGCGGCTCATAGGTATTCACTCCGCTCGGTACAGTCATCATTGATACTGGGGCTCAGAAGGTAATAACTGTATTACTTCTCCACTGACAGTGAACATTACTTAGCGGTCCTTCATAGAAAGCCGGGAAAGCAACTAGTGGGAGATCACATTTGTAGGTGTCAATGGGACCATAATCACTGCACAATGTGTCTCTAGATATTGACTTAAAATGACCTAATCTACCATTTCTCACCATGAAGGTTGTGGCCTCCAAGGTCTAAATGAAGCCGGATTGTGTTTTTGTTAAGTGGTTCTCAGAAATGTAGCACATAGAGCTAATTAGTCGGCAACACATTTGTGTATCCATTAGGATCTGAATGTTAATTTTCCTTTGTTCTTTAGTCAATTACGGCTTTTATAATGACTGCTCAAACACTGTGTTAAAAATATAACTTTTTTTTTTTTTCAGGAAGGACAAGTTTACTGTCTGGTAATGTTGCTCTAAATACCTCCTTACCAGTAGAAGAAAACCACAAGCCGTGTGCCAATCTACGTGTCCTCCTCGCAGAGATGAAGGCCGGGAGCGCTTCCACCTGTCTCAGTGCGTTATAGATGATCTTCTTTGCTACATTATAGCTCAGGCGACATTTTCACTTTTTTATTAGTGACCATAGTCATTAAGTCTATCAGAAGTGAAAACCCCATAATCACACAAGAGGGATTCGATGTCCGTGACAGACGGGGACACTGCATGCCAGGTAAATGAGCGCAGATATATGAAGAAGAGGTCTGTGCTATGCATGCTAAAGATGTAAAGTGGATTTGCCACTGAGTTATTCAATAAAATGTATCTGTATAGCGCCACCTGCTGTTTATTTTTTCTTATTTCTTTGTCCTGCTCACTGAGAAGGTCGCACATGCTCAGTTTCATCTTTCATCTGCCTACTGCACTGTGATAGGCAGAGCATGGACACGCCCCCTTAGCTGCAGCAGATAAGACACCCCCCTTCAGCTTTCAGCTTGATATAAATCTAGCAGAGCAATACATGTGGAGATCTCTGGATCCATGTGAGGTGCAGGGCTGGTTCTAGCTTTGTTAGAAAGATGTACTATATATGAATATCCCCAGAAAGGTGCGATCCACATGAAACTGCTCTGTGCAGCCTGGTATCTATTGAGTACCTTAAAGGGGATTTGTCGCCTCTCCTGACATGTCTGGTTTAATAATTACCTGTATTCCCCATATAATAATTCTGGAGCATCTATTCTTATGACTCTATGATGTGCCATTCCTTTATTATTCCTTCTAGAAGCTATGAATTAATTACTTATAGTCTGCAATGAAGGTCCAGATGGGTGTTGCCAGTTGAAGGGATGTCCCCTCACAGTCTGACTGTATCCAATCAGTGTTGCCAATGTCAGAATGTGCAGGGACATCCCCTCCAAATGGTAATACCTATCTGGACCTTCACTGCAGACTGCTGGCAATTCATTTATAAATTCTAGAAGGAATAATAAAGGAATGGCACATAACAGATTTGTAAAGATAGATGCTCCAGAATTGTTATTACAAGGGGGATGCAAGTAGGTAATAAAATAGACATGTCAGGAGTCACATAAGGCAGACATGACAGGCCCTCTTTAACTAAAAATTGTTCATTTTGTAGGGATTTAATGTCGAATCTTCCCCAGTCAGTACCACAAACAAGGCACTAAATACGTGTGGAATTCAGCAACTGCTGTCCATGGTCCTGAAATGATACTTGTAGCTGTGTCTGCTGACATTATAGTAAGGTCTAGTTCACATTTCAGTGATTTGGTCAGTGATTTACACCAGTGATTATGGGCAAAAACTAGGAGCTGGTGAAACTCTTTCTATTATACTTCATCTCTGTGAAGCCTCCACTCTTGGTTTTGGCTCACAATCGCTGATGAAAATCACTAACCAGATCACTTAAGTGTGAACTTGGCCTTACGCCACCTTCATATAGTCAGTGTTTGGTTTGTTTTTTTCTTATTTTTTTGACCTGCTCACTGAGGTCGCACATGCTCATCTTCATTCTTCAACTGCCTCCTGATCTGTGATAGGCAGAGCATGGACACGCCCCCTTAGCTGCAGCAGAAAAGACACTCCCCTTCTGCGACCAGCTGGATATAAAGCTAGCAGAGCAATGAACAATGGATCAGTGATCTTCATCAGTGATTGTGAGCCAAAACCAGAAGTGGAGGTTCCACAGGGATGAGGTGTAATGGAAAGATTTCCACCTCTTCTATGTTTATGACCCGCTCCTGCTTTTGGCTGATGGAAATTAGTGATCAAACACTGACTGTGTGAAAACATCCCAATGACCACCCATCAGATCTACAGGTCCTTACCCTAAGTCTAAGCTCCAATTTATGGCTCCTTCCAGTACATGTTCTTACTCATCTGAGAGATGTGACTGATCAGATATGAAGTGAATGTCTTGGAACAAGAAAGTCCACAGGATTAACTGCAGCGATAAATGAGTCGTCTGGGATTTTATTACATGGAGTATACAGTAAACACATGGGCCAAGGGGGTTGGGGAAAACCTTCTCAACTGGGAGAGTTAATACATCTTTACTTTGCCGTGCCCTTGCCCTCAAGTCTTGTTATATTCCATATACTGTGTGAACCGGGTTTGAAAAGAAGGATATTAATCACAGACACTCCTCCTCGTAGCTCAGCAATATCCCCTGAGATTAAGTTGATATGAGACATGCTTCAGCGATAACGCTTTTTAAAGTTCTCTCTCGATATTGAAACGTTTAACCATCCCTGCAGTGGGTGAGACAAGACTGGCACTTCTTGCCTCATTACTCCTTCTATTTTTTACCAGGAGAGGGGAGAACGCCTGGAACATCAATTTAGAAATTAATCTAAGGCACAAATAAAATTGATACTTCCTAACGCAAACACTTTTATGGTCTTTGTATCCCTTCCAGGAGGCCTTGAAGTGAATGGACTCCTCAGTGGCGTCTATAGCGGTATATTAATGTGACTTGTCCTGTTTCTATAATATATATAGCAGCTGCCTCTTATGCCACCATTCCCTAAGATTATAGAAGCAAAAAGCACTACTGGAGGAAAGAAAAATATCTTTAAAATCTATAAAAATATAGCAAGTTGTGGAGGATTCAAAAAAAGGCGACTTTCACACAAGCGTTTTTTGCTGGATCCGGCAGGGTTCTGCAAAAACGCTTCCGTTACTGATAATACAACCGTCTGCATCCGTTATGAATGGATCCTGTTGTATTATCTTTAACATGGCCAAGACGGATCCGTCATGAACTCTATTGAAAGTCAATGGGGGACGGATCTGTTTTCTATTGTGTCAGAGAAAATCGATCAGTCCCCATTGACTTGCATTGTGGGTCATGATGGAAAGAAAACCGCAGCATGCTGCACTGTGCTCTCCGGTATGAGGACGGAACGGAATGCATTGTGGAGCATCCCGTTCTGTTCAGTTAGGTTTTGTCCCCATTGAGAATGAATGGGGACAAAACGGAAGCGTTTTTTTCCGGTATGAGCCCCTATGACGGATCTCAATACCAGAAAATATTAACGGTAGTGTGAAAATAGTCTAAGACTCTTGGTTTTATAAACCTTCATAGATCTTCTGTCCCTTTGATCTTCATTTGCTTAATGAATCTTGAAACATCTACTAACAAAGAGGTTCCTCGGGTAAATTAGTTATGACAAGGAGTGACAATTACTTGACTGATGTCAAGCTGCTGTCATCACAATGACAATGTAGTTTTGAGCTGATCATCTGAGCGGTATGTGACAGCCTGGTTGCTAGGAATACATTGTGACAGCTATAGTCCTTTCAGTGGGGCTGTCAAGCATCATGTTCCTAGCAACCAGTCTGTATTAATTTGTATAACAATTACAAAACTTCAGTATGGGTTTAGCTTTATTTGTGGGAATGTTGCAGTAATATACGTGTAGTGCTTCACCATTGCTTACTTGCTACCTATCAATGGACCATAGACTGTGCAGTAGCCTTCCTTGCTATCTTTCAATGGACCATGGACTGTGCAGTAGGCTTCCTTGCTGCCTATCACTGGACCATGGACTGTGCAGTAGGCTTCCTTGCTACCTATGACTGGACCATGGACTGTGCAGTAGGCTTCCTTGCTACCTATGACTGGACCATAGTCTGTGCAGTAGGCTTCCTTGCTACCTATGACTGGACCATAGTCTGTCGAGTAGGCTTCCTTGCTACCTATCAATGGACCATGCAGTAGTCTTCAGAAACTATGAATTGAAGATCCTGATGCAGGCTGCTGCTAGAGTTGAAGGGTAAATGTTAAGACTTTAAATGGAAAGTGTCGTCAGAAAACTGTGTATTATTTGAGACAATTACATTTTGAGACTTCTTGTTTTGTACAGGTTTCTTTTCAGTAGCCATTTCCTTATCAACACAGGCAGGATTACAATGACAGATATCACCTCTGTATAGAAAACAACAGATCCACCATTCCCAATTGGTGATTTCACAGCTTATCTACTCCCTCCCATAGATTCCCCGTCCATTGTGTCTATGAAAAGAACAGGAAGTCTTGATATAGAATTAGGATTTTATTTTTAAATATTTATAGTGACATGGAAAATTAAAAAAAAAAACATAAAAATATGATTTCAACAATAGACCATTTTCTGATGACACATTCCCGTTAAAACTCGCTGGCCAGCCTTACATGATATTATTAGGTTACTCAGAACCATTGGCATTGACATTTACTGTACTGGCATAGGATTTTTTTAAGCAAATTTCTAATATTTACTAGGTTTGCAGTAACAGTCATAATTATTAATAATTCCACTGCTATAATATTCCGCCATTCTTAGAGGAGGGTCTTTTCAATATTACAACGGCTGGTAATAATGAAAATCACCCTTCTACTTCGGATGCAGGGCTGAAGAATGTGAAATCTAAGGAATAAGATCCATGTGTCCTAATTATGTTTTTTTTCCCCTGAAAATCTTAACGTATGCAAACAGACTTCTGATCACTACACTTTAAGAACATGTTTCTTATGGGACAGTCCTGAGGTGAAATGCTCTGTAGCACAAATTCATTAGCAATAAGTTCTGGTTGGCAAGGACCCGAGGGAAATAGATGACAGTATGGAATAATCATCCAGCTTCTGCTGTAGATCATTACCGCCCTGACAGATACACCTCAAAGAAAAAAAAAACGCATAGTCAGGCTACATTGCGGATCCGTCTTTTTTTTTCACATACCCACATCCATATCCGTTCCGTGTGGCTGCAAATTTTGTAGGTTGTGTTTCCGTGTGTCTTCGGTTTTTTTGCGGATCCGCAAAAAAATGGAAGGCTTGAACCAGTTTCTTAAAGTACCTGTACAAGTGCCCTGGTTTCCAAGCAACCATCCGCAAAAAAAAACGGATGTGGATGACAAACGGATAGCTTCCGTTGGTCATCCGCATTTTTCGCGGACCCATTGACTTCTTTGGGTCCGCAAACTGTTTTTTGCGGGCAAGAATAGGACATGCCATATTTTTTTTGCAGACGTGAAATGCGGACAGCGGACGCGGACAGGCAACGGTCCATAGAAATGAATGGGAAACCATCGGATCCGCAAAAAAAAAACGGAACGGAGGCCGCAAAAAACCACTGCCGTGGCCAAACGAAATAAGGCCACAAAAGGGAATAATACAATTATACATTTAAGGCTGCTTTCACACTTGCGTTTTGGGTGGATCTGCAAAAACAGATCCGTTACAATAATACAGCCGCATGCATCCGTCATGAACGGATCCGTTTGTATTGTGCAAGATTGTGTCAGAGAAAACGGATCCATCCCCATTGACTTACATTGTGTGCCAGGACGGAACCATTTGGCTCAGTTTCGTCAAGCGTCAAGCAGAGTTTTGGTGTCCGCCTCCAGAGCGGAATGGAGACTGATCGGAGGGAAACTGATGTATTCTAAGCAGATCCTTTCCCATTCAGAATGCATTAGGGCAAAACTGATCCGTTTTGGACCGCTTCTGAGAGCCCATGACGGATCTCACAAACGGAAAGCCAAAATGCGAGTGTGAAAGTAGCCTTAATGAAATGAACCAAGGCGACTTGATGAAAAAGTCTGTGCATGACCTGAGTATAATGTGACATGAGCTACACCGTGGTCCCATACAGAAGAATAGGTGTAAGGGAGATCCCAGAGCATAGTAACATTTCCTCAAGATTAGCACTCAGCAAACAAAGGATTTCATTAATTAACATAAGGACAATTATTTTGGTATTAAGTGGTCTGTAGGGTATCATATAAGAGTAAACACTGCAGTAACCAAAAAATGTACTATTGCTAGAGCTAATCTGAGATGTGCTGCAACAGCTGTTCCTGTTCCCCGCACACTCCAGTCATTTGTAAATGCTGAAGCATTAAACAGGTTCCCGGGTCCCAGGGGCCTATGCAGAGACTGATCTGTGTCACTAGCTCTTCTCCCACATCTATGAATCCAGTGGTGGCCGATACGATGTCTCCGCTGAGTGCAGCTCTGCAATCACCACATTAGTGCCGCCTCCTGGGACCGGAATCGTGGCGGCCTGTATTATTGCTCTGTTCCAATGTGGCGCTCACAATGACAGCAATATTGGAGTTCCTTTGTGGTACTCAATTATTCTGTGCTTCGCAGTGACTGATACTGCTTGAGTTTCTACATTCAGGTGTTTTTACGCAGGTTTTGAAGCCAAAGCCAGGGACAGATCGTAAATGGAGGTGATGTATGAGGCAAGACTGAGGGGTACACTTATTATACCCCCAACGCCACTTTCTACCCACATTATGGCGTAAGCCACACTTTTGAGGGGTTTGGTATTTCATAAAAGTGGGCGGCACAAGGTCTATGCAGTTCGCCACATAATTTACTCCAGAAAACTGGCAAAAGTTATGTGTGAAAAATGAATGCCAGCAACTAGCTGAAATAGATTGCATTTCTGGTGCTAATGCTGTGGAGAGAGATTCAGACTCGCGCATGCAAAGTGGGTTCTAACCCAAGGCTAGGATCACGTGCCCAATGTACGGTACGTGATCTCGGAGGTGGCCGCGGGATAACCCCTTTAAGGTCTAATTCACACAAATGTGTGCGATTTACACTTGCATCTGTATGAATGTCCATGTTGCTTTCTGTGTATCCGTTTTTTTGTACATCCCTTTGTCATTTGTTTTCTTATTCACAAAAAAAAAACGGCGACCTGGTCTTTTCATTCAATGGTGACCTGGTTTCAGTGTCGTATAATAATAGATGCATAAAAAACGGATAGCACATGGATGACATCCAGGTGTTGTTTTTTCCCCCTTCATAGATGTTCACCTCTCACATCAGTGGCACGTGGTGCTCCACAATTTCCACGCTGCTTATTCGCAATGGTGCCATTATTACACTCACCATACACTTTCACCACAGTAACGCGAGAACAGTTTACAAACTGCACAGTTTCAGAAACACCGCAACGCTCAGCCTGAAAGTCAAAAATTTAAATCTATTTTTTTGGAACTTTGATAAATCGTCCCTTTTACCCATAACAGCAACGAGGGATATGTCTGCAGACAGCCCATCGCACACCTCATATACCCACCAAGCCAGCTCACGGGGCTTCTTCATGAGCTCCGCACTGCTGGAAGTGGTCAGAAAAATGGGACTCCACTGTGTATTAATATCATTAAGAGACTTGGGGTAAAATGTGTTTTAAGTGAAAGAAGCACCTGCGGGTATAATAGCTTCATAAAGTCCTGTCAGATTTACTTCTGCTGGGAACAAATATAAAATGTTTTACTTTAATGCAATGCAAATTACGGAAATGATATTCCTTCAAGTTAAAGCCTTAAAAATAGGAGGCAGTGAAATGTGGAGGAATTGTGAGAAAGGTTACACCATCCACAGCTGTCAGAATTCCCGGCCTCATAATGGGAGTAGGTAACGGATCTCAGCATCCCAGCTAGGCTCTGTTTTATTGCAAGTAATATTGCCGTCGTTACTTTGCCATTCACGGCTCAGTGTTAAACTCATTTTTATAAGGAAATTAAGTTACAATCCCCAATTTAAGTCACAGAGCTCAGTAAATCATGTCAACGTGTTGAGGCAATGCATGAAAACCTCTCCATGGGAAATCCATTGCCTCCTCAGGATGTGAAGAAGAAGAGTCTTTTTTTTATTTCTATTAGACAAGATGGAAGATGGATGGGGGTTGGGGGGAACATTGATCCCTGTGACAAAAATAAGTGAAGTGCACTAAAGTTAATGGTAAGAATTGGTGGTCATTTTGTTCTGATGCAGAACACGCCAACATTCAAGCTGAAGACGTTTGAAGCAGGGTACTTTATATAAATTGAATGGAATAGAAAACTTCAAAAGGTTTCCTGACTCGAAATATGTATGTTTCTCTGGAGTTCCTCGTTTGATATTCTTTGGATGAGAGACTGATTCTTATAGGTGAAAGATAAAGTGCGCATCGCTCATGATTTCCACAATGCCCTGCTGTATATTACGGCTACAAAGGACACCAAGTTCTGCTCTTGTTTGGCTGTGAAATGCCAAAGTTTTGGTTTGAATAGAGAATTAATTAAAAAATAAGCATTTTTTTATTACACCGCTGTTGCAGGGATAACAACTGACATTTTGGAAGAGATACATTCCTATATTCCTACAGGTTCACAGGCTGGTCATAAATAGTGTAGGGCGCAAATATTCGAATCGCGAATTTTAATCGCGAATATCGCCACTTCGAGAATTTGTGAAGATTTCGAATATAGTGCTATATATTCGTATTCGCGAATATTCTAGATTTTTTTTCATCTGAACCCATGATCCCTCTCTTTTTGCTTGTGGGCCAATGAGAAGGCTGCAATGTCTTTGTCTGAGCGACATCCCTAGTAACCAATGGGAAAGTTGCCTATCCCTTACTATATAAGAACCATACATGCTACAGACATAGTGCTGTGATGTCACAAGTTCACAACAATACTTAGTGCACCGATCACTAATATGTAGTCAGACCAGCTAAAATGTGAAGTTGCATGTATTGCGCCAAAATGTGCGCATCATTAATTCCGAATATATTGGAGCACTCTATCTGCACGTAAAGCTATTGTAATGTTCTGCCGTGCCAACCATTTTCTCCAGTCTTAGGAAACTTCTAGCAGCTTGAAAAATGTAGCGAAAGTGACCCACGCCTGTATTCCGCGCGCAATACACGCATATTACATTGCAGATTTTCACAATCAAGAAAATAATGGCAAATTCTCAAATTCGCGAATTTATGATGAATATTCACCCAAATATTCGTGAAATATCACAAATTCGAATATTGCCCATGCCGCTCATCACTAGTCATAAAACGTAGCGATGGAAGACCAGAAGCAAAGTGCAGGAAGGGAGGGCATGAAATGATACTATAAACAAGGGTCCAACATATCACCCAGAAGAACGCCCTATATTCCACACGTAATAGTTTAGTAAATGTATCTTGATTCCACTTCTCCGCACTGTGGCTGACCATAAATATTGGACAGCAGTCAGCCGAGCACTTGGTCAGTCAGCAGTTATCCTTCCCAACCCATCTATACACAGACATCCTTGGTCACACATGCATGAAGAATAAGAAAAGAGGAGAAAACAATGCATGTCTGAGAACAAAAGGATTCGGCAGTTAAAATCTACTGTGCGGGAAGTATCAAAAGGCCCCCACACAAAAGATGGTCGGTTCTAGCACCATGGAGTAAAAGGAGGTCACACCCTGGTTCTGGGGCTCCTGCCTGATGGTAGTTGGGGTGCCCATGATGTTAAGTGTGCAGAGTGCAATGGCTGGCATATGGTGTAGGAGTCAGAAAACCAGGCCAGTTTTAGAAGAATAATCATCTCTACTCAAGAGCAAAAAGGGAGTTGTAGTATATCCATTTATAGCAGACATAGTTCCACCTGTTCCCAGTGCAATTCTCTTCCAGAGAGCTATGTATAGATTTAGGCAAGGAAGGGAGTTATGGTCCTCTACTTTCACTACTCTAGCAATGTTGGCTGTCCACTGTGGGATACAGGAGTTCGAAGGCACATCTGGCCAGGACGTGTCCAGTGTGAAGGGTGTGTTAACTGTGTCCTTCACAGCAGTAAGGTCTCTATGACTGTAGTTGCAGATTACCTTACTGACTTCTATGCTTGGCCATGCAGATTCCAAGTTCTCCTTTTCTCTCCTTCTCTTTCTGTGGATATTCCACATGTCTCTGAAGCTTTCTTGGGTCTGAGAAGAGGGAGTATGAGCTTCCTACCTTTCTGAACTCTCTCTAAGCACTCCCTAAGGCTACATGCACAAATGTATTTTGTTTCTGTGTCCGTTCCATTTTTTTTTTATTGCGGAAAGGGTGCAGACCCATTCATTTCAATGGGTCTGCAAAAAATGCTGACAGCACACCATGTACTATCCGCATCCGTATGTCGGTTCCGTAGCCCCGCCAAAAAAATAGAGCATGTCCTATTCTTGTCCGTTTAGCGGACAAGGATAGGCATTATTTCAATGGATCCGCAGAAAAAAAAACGGATCCGCAAAAAAAAACACATGCCAAACGGACATCATCCATTTTTTTTTTTGCGGATTCGCAATTTGCGGACTGCAAAACACATACGTTCGTGTGCATGTAGCCTTACTTAGCTGGGGGCAGATTCTAGGTCCCCACTCAACTTCCTGCAAAGGGCTGAGCCAGGGTTATTTAACCTGGGTTTGCCACCCATACACAACTACATAACATAGCAGTACAATACATGACATACCGTTACATTCATACCAAACCATTTGCAGATACCCCCTGCTCTGTGGTACTGCACTGTCTAAATGCACTGTATGCATCAGACAGTCTGAGAAGCGGTGCAGCCATCTTGGATTGCAGAAAAAAATCTGGGGAATTGATGGATTTGCAGATAACAATGAGATTATAAGGTAAGTTTTCTGTTTGTTCTCCAGTTAATGTGATTTTTTTCCCTTCATCTGGAGGGCCATTTCAAACAAACAGCACAAAGTAATTAAACCCCTATAAAAAACACAAACATGAAGCACAGTGTGCAGAGAATGGTATCAGTAGTATCACTAACCAGATCATCACAATCAGCAAACCCAAAATTGTCTGCACAAATGAAACCTGATGTAACCAAGAAAAAGTAACCAGCCAACAAATATTACCCACCACACTCCATATTATTGCTTTGTAATACACCGTCCCCCACTCCATCACGCGTTTCACAATAGTTTCAGCAGCAGTAGTGCTGACTATACTATGTCACACAATAGGACCTCTTGTACACAACTGTATGTTTTTTTCAGTATTTTGTGGTCCGCAAAAATACAGATGACGTCCGTGTGAATTCCGTTTTTTTGCGGAACGGAACAGCTGGCCCCTGATAGAACAGTACTATACTTGTCCGTTATGCGGACAATAATAGGACATGTTCTATCTTTGAATGGAACAGACAAACGGAAATGGAATGCATACGGAGTACCTTCCGTTTTTTTGGGGGATCCATTGAAATGAATAGTTTCATATACGGTCAGTATACGGAACGCAAAAAACGGAACGTAAACAGAAAAAAAAAGTTTGTGTGCAAGAGGCCTAACACTGAGCATAGCCCTCACCAATGACATCTAGAAGTAATCAGATCGGCAGAGGCACCACTCCATGACCTCACACAGATCCCCCTCCCTGCATGTCTCATTTTACAAGCTTGGGATTAATTAAACATAAAAAGAACGTTACTTATAACAGCCCACAAGGGAACAATATCACAAAAATAATCATAAAAAAATCCACACTGAGTGCGTTGTGCTCATGATATATCACAATAGGAGCTTATGTTTTGCAAATAATATCCTATAGATCATCTTTATGGTGCTGAGACAAAGTCTGTGATGTTCTAATCGTTGAGAGAACATTATAAAGATGAATGGATTACATTTAATGAGAAAAGATTACCATCCAGACTTGATGAACAATTGGCCTAACCACACAGTCTGTTGATGCGCACACAATTCCCTGCTTTATATATTTTTTTTAATATAAACTTCTTCGGAAGATTTTTTTTTCCTCTCTCATCCTCATTTCGTGTTTTTTCCACAGGCGCTTGGTTGTTTTTGAAAACGGTAAAAGCTCCAAAGAATTATTTTAATTTTTGGCTTAAAAGTTTTAATATGTTCCAAACAGGAAAGTTGGAATGTTACCAGTGAAAAGAACAGCCTTGTTCTTTCTTCATGACGTACATCTATTTAGCCTTATAATGGCGTTTTAACCCTGCGTTCATCTTCTCCCGATCAGTCAAAATAGATGGGCGGCTTATAATGCTATTTTTGTTCAGAAATGATTTACTTAGGCCCCTTTCACACGGGCGAGTTTTCCGCGCGGGTGCAATGCATGATGTGAACGCATAGCACCCGCACTGAATCCTGACCCATTCATTTCAATGGGCCTGTGTACGGCCTGTTTTTTTTCATGCATCACTTCTGAGTTGTGTGAAAAACGCAGCATGTTCTATATTCTGCGTTTTTTCACGCAGCCCTAGCCCCATAGAAGTGAATGGGGCTTCAGTGAAAAACGCATTGCATCCGAAAGCAAAATGGTGCGAGTTTCACTGAACGCACCCTGAACACATCCGGACCTAATCTGTCATGCTCGTGTGAAAGATGCCTAAATGTATTGCAATGAGTGAAACAATGAGCACCACTTAGGCACGGCTGAACACAGCATGGCAATGTTACTCATGGAGGCTATCAAATAGTGATCTCTAAGGCCCCTTTCACACGAGCATGTCCGGATTAGGTCCGGATACGTTCAGGGTGCGTTCAGTGAGACTGTTGGTAGTCACTCTTAGGAGGGAGAAGGGGAAGGGACAACCTTTACCCTTTGGCCCTGCCATGTTAACCCACCACAAACGACACTGACAACCAAGTCATGTTCATAACCTTTATTTAAACCTTTTGTTGGGTGGTAGTCGGCCACAGCTAAATCTTAAAACCGTGAAACATCACTGAGCCCGTGTGATCTCCTGGCCGCTGTACTCCCAGCGGGCAGTTACGCCAGTTTTCTCGCTCAGCATCCTATTCCTCTTTACCTGCCGCCAGCTGTGACTTAACAAGATGCCTCCCTTAAACATGAGACATCAGCCCAGACTCACAAAGCCTCCAGAACCATAAAACCACCAAAGAACCTTCGTGCCTATATAACAGGGAGGGAGGGAGGGACACAGCGCTTCTGCCAAAGAGGGAGAGGGGAGGAGACACAGGGCCTTATAAAGGGGCACATATGCAGCACGCCCCCTTCCTGCCTGCAGGATGCACCCATTAACCCCCAAACGCCCAAAACCCGAACACAGGCTGATGGGGCCATACAACAGGATAAGGGGAAACCTTAGGAAGGGGAAGGGGACCCCCAGTCCCTGTACACCCTCCCTATATGGTCAGGTGTCCTCCAAACTTGCACCATTTTGCAAGCAAGTTCAGTCTGTTTTGTCTGCGATTGCGTTCAGTTGTTCAGTTTTTTCCGTGCGAGTGCAATGCATTTTGATGCGTTTTTCACGTGCGTGATAAAAAACTGAAGGTTTACAAACAACATCTCTTAGCAACCACCAGTGAAAAATGCATCGCATCCGCACTTGCTTCCGGATGCAATGCGTTTTTTACTGAAACCCCATTCACTTCTATGGGACCAGGGCTGCGTGAAAAACGCAGAATATAGAACGTGCTGCGATTTTCACACAATGCAGAAGTGATGCGTGAAAAACAGCGCTCATGTACACAGACCCATTGAAATGAATGTGTCAGGATTCAGTGCGGGGGCAATGCGTTCACGTCACGCATTGCACCCGCGCAGAAAACTTGCTCGTGTGAAAGGGGCCTAACTCCCAAGCACAACATTGACCTTGGGGGCTATAGGCTAAATGCTGCTCACCTAAAAGTACAATGGACTTATTATTATATTGTATTCAAATGAGTTGAATTTTGCTGGTTACAAGAAATAGTGTGTCTATAAATGTTTATTCTGCCAGATTCTGCTCCTGCACGTGCGGAGCTTCACTGCGCAGTGCTCTCTGCTCGGAGCAGTCAATACTGAGAGCACATCATAGCAAAGTGCCTAAAGGATCAAAATCTGGCAAAATAAAACTTTATATTCACACTACTCCAGATAAAAAAAGTCCCCCGAAGGTACAGTATGTTTGCCCCGCTCTTACCAGCGCCTAATTAGTGCTGTCAGCAGTTGATCCATTTAAAGCCCAACTCCACACACATGCAGGTGTGATAGCAGATCTCTGTCTAATGTCCAATTTACATACACCCAACTAGAGTCCTGGATGGTGAGTATGAGGAGTCCAAATACTGAGGAGTCCCAACTTTTTTCCCAACTTTCCCCAAGGACAGCTCCAACACCTTTACACTGGGTTCAGACCTGAGCGTTTCTGAGACGCGCGTTTTCCGTGCGTTTTTGTCGCGCGTCTTAGCGCGCGTTTTTGGCAATAGTAAACGCGCGTTTTACGTGTGTTTGTGTGATTGACTGCAGTGTTGTCCAATGACCAAATATCCCTGTCTATATAAAGTTTGCCAATCAGAGCTGGGGTTTGGCCTTTCCAGAATGTTGCAAATTCATAAACGCGCGTTCGAACGCGCGTTTTCAGTGTCAAAAACGGGCAAAATACAAGCGTTGCGCGTTCCCATTAAAGTCAATGGGCCAAAACGAGCGACAAACGCCCCAAAAAAAGCTCAAGTACTTGTTTATGCGTCGGGCGTTTTTCAGCGCGTTTGAACGCGCTGTAAAACAAGAAAATGTGAACCAGTCCCATAGGGAAGCATTGGTTTGCATTGGTTATGCATTTTACAGAGCGTTCGAACGCGCTGTAAAACGCGCACGTGTGAACTGAAGGTTACAGTGTGAGAACCCAACAACTCTACGTATCTCAGCACCCTGGATCACAAGCACGGCTATATCACTGTTTGTCAATGCATTAGATCTCAGCTCAGGGATCGTCACCAATAATATCTTCTGAAGCGTTTTTTAGATATCAGAAGATTGGTTAAAAACATCTTTTTTCAGCAATTACTTGCATCTCCCTTGTGATAACAATTCTGGAGTATCTATTCTTATGACTCTAAGGCCCCTTTCACACGGGCGAGTTTTCCGCGCGGGTGCAATGCGTCAGGAGGACGCATTGCACCCGCACTGAATCCGGACCCATTCATTTCTATGGGGCTGTGCACATGAGCGGTGATTTTCACGCATCACTTCTGCGTTGATTGAAAATCACAGCATGTTCTATATTCTGCGATTTTCATGCAACGCAGGCCCCATAGAAGTGAATGGGGCTGCGGGAAAATCGCAAGCATCTGCAACCAAGTGCGGATGCGTTGCGATTTTCCCGCATTGTTGCTTAGCAACGGGACCCAATCTTTATTATTTCCCCTTATAACATGGTTAATAAAGAATGCATTGTTAAATGATGAGGAAGGGGTTAAAAATAATAAAAGTTAACTTACCTTAGCCACTTGATCGCGTAGTTGCGATCTGTCCTCTCTTTCCCTGCAGCATCTATGATCTAAAGGACCTGTGATGAAGTCACATCACATGGTCCAATCACATGGTCCATCTTACCATGGTGATGGACCATGTGATTGGACCATGTGATGTGACGTCATCACAGGTCCTTTAGATCATAGATGCTGCAGGAAAGAGAGGACAGATCGCGACTACGCGATCAAGTGGCTAAGGTAAGTTAACTTTTATTATTTTTAACCCCTTCCTCATCATTTAACAATGCATTCTTTATTAAGAATGCTATTATTTCCCCTTATAACCATGTTATAAGGGGAAATAATCAATTCTCCAAAATACCCGAAACCGGACTTCAGTGATGAAGTCCGGCTTCGGGTTGGGTACCAAACATGGCGTTTTTTCTCACGCGCGTGCAAAACGTGTTGCAAACGTTTGCACCCGCGCGGGAAAAACGCACATATTCCCGCAACGCACCCGCCTCTTATCCGGGCGTCAAACATGACGCCCGTGTGAAAGAGGCCTAAGGGTACGTTCACACGACGACATTTGTCGTGCGACAATAAGTCGCGCGACAAATAGAGCACAACTACACTGCAACATTTGTTGTGCGGCATTTTATTGCATAAGTCTGGGTTCACGCGACGACATTTGTCGTGCGACAACAAGTCGCGCAACAAATAGGGCACAACTAATCTGCAACATTTGTTGTGCAACATTTTGTTGCACCAATGTCACGCTACAATTTTTATAATGGTAGTCTATGGTGTTGCACTGCGACATGCAACATGCTGCGACTGCGACGCAACAGTCGCAGAAAAATCCATCTTGAATGGATTTTTTGCGATTGTCGTGTTGCAGTTGCAGCGTGTTGCATGTTGCAGTGCAACACCATAGACTACCATTATAAAAATTGTAGCGTGACATTGGTGCAACAAAATGTCGTGCGACAAATGTCGTCGTGTGAACCTAGCCTTAATGTCGCGCGACAATTTTTATGATGATAGTCTATGGTGTTGTATTGCAACATGCGACATGCTGCGACTGCGACGCAACAGTTGCAGAAAAATCCATCTTAAATGGATTTTTTGCGACTGCCGTGTCGCAGTTGCAGCATGTCGCATGTTGCAATACAACACCATAGACTATGATCATAAAAACTGTCATGCGGCATTAATGCAATAAAATGCCGCGCAACAAATGTCGTCGTGTGAACGTACCCTGAGGCTGGGAACACACCTAGGCGTTTTTGGAACAGGCGTTTTTTTGAGCGTTTTTTCCACGGAAAACGCGCGTTTTTTTCGGAGTTTTTGTATTTTTGCAACGCGCGTATTTGGGGCGTTTTTTTTGATTGGCAGCTTACAGTTTGCAGAAAAAAAGAATCCCCACCCAGCAAAGGTGGGTGGAGATTCTGCCTTTCTGCTGGGTTTTACTACAAAAACGCGCGATCATATGCGCGTTTTTGAAGCGGAAAACGCGCATATTTTCTTATATGCGCGTTCCCATGCTTTTCAATGGGTGCAAACGCTCGGGCAAACGCCCCAAAGAAGCTCATGCACAAGCGTTTGCGTTTGGCGTTTTTCAGCGCGTTCAAACGCGCTGTAAAACGCTCAAGTGTGAACCATGTCCATTGGAATACATGGGTTTTCACTTGTTGTGCGTTTTTCAGCGCGTTTGAACGCGCTGAAAAACGCTTAGGTGTGTTCCCAGGGTAAGTTGTGCTAGAACTTTACTATTCCTGCTACAAATTACGAATGAATTGCTAGTAGTCTGGTCCAGCTGGGTGTTACCAGTTGTGAATGTGCTGCCAGTGTCAGTATGTGCAGGGACACACTCCAGCTGGTAACACCCATCTGAACCTTCACTGCAAAATGCTAGCATTTAATTTATAACTTCTGGAAGGAATAATAAAGTAATAGTACAACATACTGTCATAAAATGATGCTTCAGAATTGGCATTACACGAGGAATTCAAGTAGTTGCTAAAACATACATGGCAAGAGAGGTTACAGGTCCTGTAAGAACAAACGCCACATGTGCCAGAAATGCTGTGGATTTTCCGCAGAAGATTTTCATGCAGGCAATTCTCTTCCAAACGCTGCGTTAAAAAATCAGCAGTGTAAATTGACTTTCGTTGCAGATTTGTAATATGCAGCATGTCCATTTATGCTACAAATCTCCACTGCTGATTTCACCATATGCAATGGAGAGGAAATATTTCATGTAGTACATGCGGTTTTTGCCACTGATCCAAAGAAAAAACCTCAGTGGACTTTTCCAATGTATTTTCATTGACGCGGATGTACCCAAAGTAGCTAACCCCATAAGCCTTCCATATATAGAAGATAATTACTGAAGTTTAACCATGTGAGCAGTCACAGGCACTTTTTGCCCTTTAAGATGGTCTGAGTGCTGAAAATGTATGGTGGACCTGCTCCCTACACTGATGAGTGTTGTTACAATGATGCCTCTGAAGTGCCAGGATACTTAACACTTCAATTTTACCCGATAATCAAGTGCTACAGTGCTGAGTGCCGAGCCACATCTCCGCTTATTCCCACATCTCTAATCTGACCTTTTTAGAGAATAATATAACTCACGGAGAATTAGAACATTCTTCCTTCCTAAGGCATTAACCTTTTGAAAAATGCTTGCAGAAAAACATTGCATTAGTAGGATCTGTGTGTATAAAGTCTATGACAAATCCCCCTCGCCAGTCTAACCAGAGTCACCGGCCAGCGCCAGTGCTTCCTGCATGTGTCAATCTGAGGGGCATGCATGTTCCTGTGTGTGTCAATCAGTGGGGCATGCATGTTTCTGCGTGTGTCAATCAGAAGAGCATGCATGTTCCTGTGTGTGTCAATAAGTGGGGCATGCATGTTCCTGTGTGTGTCAATCAGAAGGGAATGCATGTTCCTGTGTGTGTCAATCAGTGGGGTATGCATGTTCCTCTGTGTGTCAATAAGTGGGGCATGCATGTTCCTGAGTGCGACAATCAAAAGGGCATACATGTTCCTGTGTGTGTCAATCAGAAGGGAATGCATGTTCCTGTGTGTGTCAATCAGTGGGGCATGCATGTTCCTGTGTGTGTCAATAAGTGGGGCATGCATGTTCTTGTGTGTGTCAATCAGAAGGGCATGCATGTTCCTGTGTGTGACAATCAGAAGGGCATGCATGTTCCTGTGTGTGACAATCAGAAGGGCATGCATGTTCCTGTGTGTGTCAATCAGAGGGCCATCCATGTTCCTGTGAGTGTCAATCAGAGGGGCATGCATGTTCCTGTGTGTGTCAATCAGAGGGGCATGCATGTTCCTGCGTGTGTCAATCAGAGGGGCATGCATGTTCCTGTGAGTGTCAACCAGAGGGGCATGCATGTTCCTGTGTGTGTCAATCAGAGGGGCATGCATTTTCCTGCGTGTGTCAGAGGAGCATGCATGTTCCTGTGTGTGTCAATCAGAGGGGCATGCATGTTCCTGTGTGTGTCATTCAGAGGGGCATGCATGTTCCTGCGTGTGTCAATCAGAGGGGCATGCATGTTCCTGCGTGTGCCAATCAGAGGAGCATGCATGTTCCTGTGTGTGTCAATCAGAGGGGCGTGCATGCGTGTGTGTTTTTTGTAGGAAATATGTTGTCTACTTGTCAGTATCAGACATGTCGCCTTATAGAGGGCACTCGTTGATGTGCTGCCGTGTCCTTGGCATCACCTAAATTTACCCAGTTCCACGTGGTTTGATAAATTGTCCCGGCCTGTCCCCTAACCTTTTATTCAGGGCCGCCTCTTGTCCCTGTGCCAAGTGTTTGCGAATTTTCCTTATGACATTAACCTAAACCACCTCTGCCGGGAGCAGATACTATTAATCTACGGACGTTTCTAGAAAATAGCCAGTCCAGCATACGTTTTTTTTTACAGCAACATGGTATGTTTTACACCTTCACGTCTGAGCGCCTGAACAGCAGACATAAGATAAAACAATATATTCCCTGTCATTAAGTATTGTATATTATTTATGGTATATTCATATAGCGCCAACATATTCAGCAGCACTTTAATTTAGAATGTGATTATTGCAGGGCTTTATGGAGCTCTACTGTACGACTGATTTACCTGTTTCTTACTTTATTATATTTTAATTGCTTACATAGTGTCAACAGATTCAGCAGCAATTTACTAAGATTATCATCACTCGTTGTCCCCAATGGAGCTCGCAATCTAATTTCTCGATCAGTATGTCTTTGGAGTGTGGAAGGAAACCGGAGGAGCAAACACAGGGAGAACAAACCTACAACCCCAGTGCTGCTATAGTTATACCCACATTGAGCGAAGTTTTGGAAAATTTAATTAGTCTGATTTGCCGAATTTTACAAAAAAATTAGCTTTCTGACGAATTACTTCAACACGAAGCGCATTTTTTGTAAGTAGCGGCTGCAAAGACAGGGAGCTGTGATAGTGCCGCCCCCCATCAGCGTACCCCTCAGATGCCGTGATCAGACATGATCGCGGCATCTGAGAGTAAAAACTGTGTAAAATTAACAGTAAAAAAATCAAAATCATACTTAACGCTTCCATTAGCTTGTGACGAGCCGGCCGCCGCCATCTTGCTTGAAAATGTGGAGCGAAATCTCGTGCGGCCCGTCACCACGCACAGGATTTTGGCCGAGATCTTCAATCAAGATGGCGGCGGCAGGCCCGTCATGAGCAAATGGAGTAGGTAAGTATGATTTTTTGGGGTTTTTTACACAATTTCAGGCTTTGTGGCGAATCGAATTTATTCTGAAATTCCACTTTGTTGGATTTGATTCGCTCAACTCTAGTTATAGTCATTACAGTCAGTTTTTTCACTATAAATCCCCGGGTGTCCATGATACTGTATCCCATGTCATGCCCTTTGAGCTTTTATCCTCAAGATCTCCCTATTTCTATAGATTGTTGACCACAGTTCCAGTGGCTTCAATATGATAAAGGACCACAGGTCCTTTACTCGAATGATCATATGGGTCCCGGCTTGTAGACAACCTCCAATACTGTCTCATGGCAGGAAATATACAATTGGGGTATATGTTAAAGTGTAATTCTGTTCCAGATGTGCCTGAGTTTAAAGAATTCATCTGAGATTACATGGGGTGCATTTACATGCGCCGACAGGGCAGGCAATTATCGGGAAAGAACTGTTCCTTCCCACTGAATGCCTGCTCGTTAGAGGAAGTGAGAGCTGCAGTTACATGAAGCAATCACTTCCATTGTGTAAGGATGCGCAACGGCTACTGTAAAAACTTGTAAGTAGGGATGAGCGAATTGACTTCGGATGAAACATCCAAAGTCGATTTGCATACAACTTTGGTCCAATACTGTACGGAGTGAGCGCTCTGTACAGTATTAGAATGTATTGGCTCCGATGAGCTGAAGCTATTACTTCGCAAAGTCCCGCGTGACTTCGCGTAATAACTTCATAGATTAAATTTTGCTGTAAAAAAACATTTCCTCAACTCGGGTTTAGTTTCAAGGTACCACTTGGACCCAAACCCAAGTTCGGGAAATGTTTTTTTTACAGTAAAAATTTATCTTTGAAGTTACACAAAGTCACACGAGACTTCATGAAGTAATAACTTCGGCTCATCTGAGCCAATACATTCTAATACTGTACGGAGCTCCTGCTCGTACAATATTGGACCGAAGTTTTATGCGAATAGACTTCGGATGTTTCATCCGAAGTCGATTCGCTCATCCCTACTTGTAATCTTACAGATCCATTTCTTTTGGGCAGCAGATTGCTGTTCACAAGGTGCAATCTACTGCCCAGATACAATGATTTAGGTATATAAATGATGAATTCACCCGTTTGCTCATTGACATTTACACAGGGTGACTATAAGGAATGACCATTCGTCTGAACGCTTGTTCCTGATAATCGTCCTGTGTAAATGCTCCATTACAAGGGGCTGCTCTTTTTCTGAAACAGTGCCACTCTTATGCATAGGTTGTGCCTTATATTGAACAGGCTATGGACAAAGGAGGTGCTGTGTCTGGAAAACAAGTCGTAGATCTTTTTTTCTAATAACAGACAGCCCCTTTAATTATTTAGTGAGTTGCTTAATATTTAAGAAAGTCTATAGTCTTCATAGTGGAATCAACTACAGACTGATAAGGTATTCTTCAGCTGCAAGGAAGCTGCAGGCTATTTGATTTCTCAGCTGCTTTCCTGCTCCAGGTCAAGATCGTTACTGTTTGTAGCAGGAGCAATTGTCTAATGAACATAGATTAGGAAGTTATACACAATACAATACTCTATTTAAAACTAGCTCAAGGACCTCCAAGCTGGAGGTACTGCTCATCCACAGCCCGAGAGGGCGGCCATGGGGAAAAGAAATCACAAGACAAAGTGCCACAAGGAGTATCTGCAATAATTAATGGTTTCCTACTTGTAATTACGGCAAATCTTAGAATGGAAACATGAGGTATGCATGTCTCAAATTCCTGCTACTGAGAAACGTTGCCTACGGTCTATTTTTGTCACATCTCCTCGAGACCTAATGTATTTTGCTCATAGTCTTCCCTCTGGTTTAACCTTGCCTTACAGATTTCACCTCTACTTTCCAGGCTGACACATATTAAATACATTTTGATACTTCATATGGAGCAGGTTCCTTCTTATCTCCGGCCTAACTGTAAACCGGCTGCTGGCACATTTGAAGGAATGCTCTACCTTCAAGGCAGCTGGGTAAGACTGTCAGGACTGTGAATCTGTTCCATGTCTTGGAGAGACTGAAGCGTGTTGTACCTAGTTTACTTGGAGTTTCAGAAGAAACTAGATAATCTTCTTGTCATAACGTTCCATAATCCCTGGCCGGTGCCAGCCACAACAAGGTCTTTCGATAATACGGAGCATCTTCTTTCTTATCTTGGGGAAAAAATAATTTGCAGGTCTTTAGACACCTGTACAACTATCATTTCTACATGGATCTCATCTTCCCGGGACGGGAATATATTTCTAGAGGATCTCCTGCTCTGCACTTTGGGTGGATGTCCAAATGTCCAGGCAGCTGATCACAGTTGCATCTACGGGGGGAAATTTACTAAACGAAATGCACCAGAATTCTGGCTCAGTTTGGTGTACATGCCTGGATCAGTGTTTTAGACACTTTTTTGTAGCTCAGTAGACAACAGGGCATGGCTTCAAGTGTTTCGCCATGCCACAAAATGATGGTACAAATGTAAGCCAACCATTGAGTGGTCTAAAATTAGACAAAAGTGACTAACGTCTATCAAGATTGTCATAGAGCATGAGCCACTGCGATATCTTTGGATTACAGCTGCATTATGAATGAAGTTTTAAGTAAGAACCTCTATTAGATGTCCGTGAAGGGTCGCACTCTTTAGCCCCTGGAAACAGTCATTGCCTCTGATTGGCGGAGAGTTGCAGATGGACAAGGCTGTCCACCTTTTTGCAATCCACGCATAGAACGCCCAAGACTCTGTTTCAAGGGGCAGAAGAGTACACACCAGTTTAACCCTTTATGGCCATCTTAGAGACATCCCTATTTAAAGAGCCTCTGTCAGAATGATCAACCATATTAAACCATGCATACTGCCTGGTAGGGCTCATCATGCTGATTATAACTATAACTTTCTTTTGTCTGAATGTTAAACAGCTGTAGAGATAACTGCGTTTTTTCCCCCATATGCAATTTCACGCACCCCTTGATTGACAGGGCCAGATATCAGCATGCTAGGCAGAGCCGTATCCTATAGTTGTCTCCCAGGATATACGTATCATATACACTACATACTATAGCATTACCATATTGAGATCTGCTTAGAAAGCTAATATACATATTGCTGCTTTATTCACAAGCACAATATATGATTATAAAGAAACCACTGATATGTGTTACCTTTCTTAGCATAGAAAAATCCTTGTTCATTATGTGATAATGCTATAGCTTCGTGATAAGTGGTCTGTCTTGTATGGAAAGAGCCTAAGTTCAAATCCCAGAGGAGATCTGTTATGCTATTTTTTTCTCATTAAATCCCATAATAAAAGGATATACTATAATAAATAATAATAATAAGCCTTGCTATAGCGAGAATAATGTTTTTTATAATTAGAAATCTAAAACATATTACTGGCTTATTCCCAGACACAATATATGATTATAAAGAAACCAGCAATAAGTATAAGCTTTCTAAAAACATTATTCTAAATATGATAAGGATATAGGGCAGTGATGGCTAACCTCCGGCACTCCAGCTGTGGTGAAACTACAACTCCCAACATGCTCCATTCATTTCTATGGAGTTCTGAGAACAGCCAAGAAAGTGTGCATTTTGGGAGTTGTAGTTTTACCCCAGCTGGAGTGCTGGAGGTTAGCCATCACAGATATAGGGTATCATTTATTAAGAATGGCGTTAAGACCGGTCTTAATATCCCTTTAGCTGGCGGTGGATGCGCCGAATTTATGTAGAGGCTTCGGCCTCTACATAACTTTCGCGTATCCACTGCCTGTCTAAATCTACACCAGCTCCCTTGCTGGCGTAGATTTAGACCATTTTCTCCACCTAAAGCAGGCATAGAAAATAATAAATGAGATGGGCTGCAAGCCTGCCCCCTTCCCCGCCCTCGCCACATCCCCTTTTTTTAGACCTGGCGTAAGCTGAAAGCTAACACATATTGCTGGTATCTTTATAATTATATATTGTGCCTGTTAATAAAGCAGTAATACGTATGTTACTTTTTAAGCAGATCTCAATGTGGTAATGCTATAATATGTAATGTATATGATAAACAGATTTCCTTTCTAAGCAAATCTCAATATGGTAATGCTATAGTATGTAGTGTATATGAGACGTACAACCTGGGAGACAGCTATAGGATTCAGCTCTGCCTTCAGCATGATGATGTCTAGCCCTGTCAATCAAGGGAAGGGGGGAGTGTTACAAAGCAGTGCTCAAATGATTCAGCCCCGCCCCCTGGTGCTCAAACTTGCTCCTTTGCGTATGAATAAGAACACTGAAATTTGTGTAGCTATTTAGTTTATACACACAAAAGAAAGGTATAGTTTTAATCAGCATGATGAGCCCTACACGGCAATATGTCTGGTTTAATAGGGTTGATCATGTTGACACAGCCTCTTTAAAGCTTCATTGACTCATGGCTGCAGCTAATCTCATGTAACATGTCTTTATACATATACATTATAATCCGTTAATCCTTCACTTTACAAGTTACCTCTTACAATCATTCCTCTTGACAGTGGCTCCAGCACATTGCTTCACTCAGTAACTATGGTGAACGCCTGTAGTTGGGATTAACAGGCAATCGGCAATGTGCTCCTCAGTGGTGATGGATCAGAAGGTCTCCTGTGTGGTGGATCAGTGGTTGGCATTAGAGGAACAGCCAGGGACAATTTTACATTTCTTACTGTACGCCAGGTTTAATTAACTGTCCTATTTGTAGCGCTGTATAGAGCAGAATATAAGCCCCTGGCACTGGTTTTACTAATGAACAGGAACGTCAAAGGCTCTGACAGCAACTCCGGATCATGTGTAGAGCATCCATTTTCATGTGAGCGGTCTCAGATACAGTATTACTACTTACCAATTTTTTATTATTTTGGGATTTTGAGAACTTTATTGCTTTTAATAGAAAATTAAACAAACTGTCTTCACATAACTCCTGTGTCTCCATGGTTACAGACTACAAACAAACCCTGTGTAGTCAGCCGGTAGGCATTTAACATAGCTATATACCGTAGATAGCTAAATAGATAATTACATATACTTCTAATAAGACGTTTCTGTCTCTATATTGCTGCTGCATATTACAGGTGATTATTTATCATCAGGTGGTTATACATTTTTTATAAGAGCCTCAAATCAATTATTTAAGTATTTGGGTCATGTGATATGTAACCATTGATTTGTGGCACATAAATGAGTTTTATACATAATGATAATGCAGGATATTTTCAGCCTGGCCCTGAACATTAACCTTGAGCACTGGAGTTGGTCATCGCTAGGTGTCCCCTATCAGTGTACAGCACATTCACGTTATAGGGGTTAAACTGAATAAAGATGAGGGATTGGATTTAACATCAATTTATCAGAGGCAATGATCTGTCTGAGGATACAAATGTATCTGAACATCTCCTGGATTACCGTTCCTGATCATTAACAGCACCTTTGTTGATTCTCCGCGCATGATAAAAGTTTCTGCCATCTGATCTCCTTGTAAAGAATTATAACATCTTGGGCGTTAATTGCTGCTGGCCAGGGCGGTTTATGATTTCGAGCCTACACATGAAATGCATATGAAAACCGCAGTAAATTACGGAGCAAATGTTGAGCAGTGCTAAAGGTGCTTACATTGGGGAATGATTTCACTTTATTGCCACTTCAGTCTCCGCAGATGGATCGGACTGGCCTATAAACACTGGTGCTAACACTAGAAGGCTGCAGGCATCCGTCGTGATTTATCTATTAGGCCTCACATGCAAAAACTCATATTAAAGGCTTTTATAGGCCACATAACAATCCAGTGGATGAAAGGATAGGAGAAGGTTGACCATGAACATGTGCAAAAATGCTAATAGTCCTAAGGCGGTTTATAGTACGGTAGGGCCACCTACTCTCTTGACGTCCATGGCCTAGAACACGCTCTGTGTCATCTTTCAACCCCGCACGGACAGTCTTATTTATCCTGTGGATTGATGGGCACGCAAGCTGCTTAACTGATATTGCAATCTGTGCTTCAACAGGGCTTACTCCCAACTAATCTCCTTAAAGGATTAATGTGTAGGAAGAAAGCAGACCATTAAACACATCTACGTGTTATTCTCAGCGTGTTTCATCCTCGTCTGCAGCTTTGCTCTGTTTCAAGAAAAAGCGCAGATCTCAGCATTGTCGCATTTATACGGTTCTTGCAACAATCATCCAGCTCGTCTTTATCCTCAGCGATTTAACTCCCCCCATCTGCTCCATTTTATCCCGATTCCAGAATTACCCTGAGTATCTCTTTCTCTCTGAAATCGGCGCAGCCTCAACTCTCCACCAGGTGGCGCTGCAGCATTTTTAGTTTGCAGTGCAGCAGCACCTAGTGGTGAGCTTAGGTGCTGCAAGCGGGATACAATCGATGGAAGCATAAAGTTGACTGCAACGAAGATTGATTACGCAGAGCCGCGCAGGAACCCTGTCTCTGGGAATCCATGCTGGTTAGATATGATCAATTAAATTATCCTATGTAACACACAAAAACAGTGCCTCATAGGAGACACAACCGAATGATCAAAGCGTTATCCATGCTGATGTAAATAAATCTTTATTATAAGGCTTACGTGATTGAGGGACGAGCGGCAATGTGTCACCAGAAGGATTTGACTATAGCTGTGACATTCGATTCTACATAGGGGTGTACAATGAGAGCCTCTGATACCTGTATCTAGACTTCAATCTTTTCTACAAACTGGTCTGAGCAGCAACTGTGCTCTTCACTTTGAACA
Source organism: Bufotes viridis (assembly GCA_033119425.1). Taxonomy (NCBI): domain Eukaryota; kingdom Metazoa; phylum Chordata; class Amphibia; order Anura; family Bufonidae; genus Bufotes; species Bufotes viridis. Next base: position 488,937,610 of record CM065590.1, on the reverse strand, counting down.
TCCTCGGTGCTATGTTAACAGTAGAATAAAGAAGTCTCCAAATGTTCCATAGAGTGTTGCATTGAAAAGAAGGCCTTTCTGTGAAATTCGGCAGGACTCTGTTCGGTAGCTTTTCCGTGGATCTGTCATTCCCCAGGGCTTTGCTGCTTGTGTTAATTGGCATGTGTGACTTAGGTGTTGAGTCTGTTATTCTGACATCTGATGTTCGATGACGGCCTTTTTGGTGTAGAGAATTAACACAATGTAAACCTGGAGGATTTAAGCGGTCACTGTGACATTCTCATTAAAATCATACTCTATTCATTCCCGACTGCTGAACGAGTAACAGAAGTCAAGTCATCTGTAGAAAATGCACAAAGTCGTGATAAAAAGGTCTGTCCAGACGCACCGATTTCATACTTTGCACTTTTGTCATCATTTCAAAATTATCCATTTTCACAGTCTATATAAAGAGAGGAGAGATTTTATGTGCTGACCTCAGATGATATGAAAGCAGAATGTCAGCAGTGACCAGACCATGGCTGGTGGTGTTTTCCAGCCTGGGTAATTCCTAAGGCCCATTTCACACGGGCGAGTTTTCCCGCGACGCACCCGCATCTTGTCCGGCCCTCACACGCGACCCCCGTGTGAAAGAGGCCTAAGGGGCATTGACCTGAGTGGGATTACATAAAAATGGCACCGCAATTTGGAACCACTTTAAAGCCAATTTTCATCTTTCAATGCTATTGTCCACTTTATATCTTATATCTATTGAATTATTATATATAGAAAGTGACCTTCTTTTTCTAAATACATTACATTACTTATCCTGTACTGATCCTAAGTTACATACTGTATTATACTCCAGAGCTGCAGTCACTATTCTGCTGGTGGAGTCCCTTCATACATACATTACTTATCCTGTACTGATCCTGAGTTACATCCTGTATTATGCTCTACAGCTGCACTCACTATTCTGCCAGTGGAGTCACTGTATACGTACAACATTTATCATATACTGATCCTGAGTTACATTTTACATTATACTCCAGAGCCGCACTCACTATTCTGCTGGTGGAGTCACTGTGTACATACATTACTTATCCTGTACTGATCCTGAGTTACATCCTGTATTATGCTCTACACCTGCAGTCACTATTCTGCTGGTGGAGTCACAGTGTACATACATTACTTATCCTCTACTGAACCCCAGTTTCATCCTGTATTATGCTCTAAAGCTGCGCTCACTATTCTGCCAGTGGAGTCACTGTGTACATACATTACTTATCCTGTACTGATCCTAAGTTACATACTGTATTATATTCCAGAGCTGCAGTCACTATTCTGCTGGTGGAGTCACTGTGTACATACATTACTTATCCTGTACTGATCCTGAGTTACATCCTGTATTATGCTCTACAGCTGCGCTCACTATTCTGCCAGTGGAGTCACTGTATACGTACAACATTTATCATATACTGATCCTGAGTTACATTTTACATTATACTCCAGAGCCGCACTAACTATTCTGCTCGTGGAGTCACTGTATACGTACCATACTTATCATATACTGATCCTGAGTTACATCTTTCATTATACTCCAGAGCCGCACTCACTATTCTGATCGCGAGGTCACTGTGTACATACATTACTTATCCTGTACTGATCCTGAGTTACATCCTGTATTATACTCCAGAGCTGCACTCACTATTCTGCTGGTAGAATCATTATGAACATACATTACTTATCCTGTACTGATTCTGCTTTACATCATTTAATATACTGCACAGCTGCACCCACTATTCTGCTGTTGCAATCACTATGTACACATATTAAATATTCTGTAATGATACAGAGTTACATCCTGTATTATACTTCAGAGCTGCACTCACTATTCTGCTGGTGGAGTCACTGTGTACACACATTACTTATCCTGTACTGATCCTGAGTTACATCCTGTATTATACTCCAGAGCTGCACTCACTATTCTGCTGGTGGCGTCACTGTGCACATACATTATGTATTCTGTTCTGATTCTGAGTTACAGTGAATCAGAATCTCTCCCATTAGAATTGAGAGAATTTAAGAACTGCAGTTACTGGTAGCAATCTGTATACAGTGTAGAAGACTATGTTGGCGCCATATTATCCAAGAAATGAAGATCATGAACCTGTAGGACTGGAGGGGAATGTTATTCTTTACTGCTGCACTACAGGTGCCATCAACATGCAGATGACATCACAACAGAGAACAAAACACAGATTAGTGCCATTAAATTGGTCTCAATCTGCTGCACGCAACCACTGCAAATCTGTGGCAGATATCCAAGGGTCAGCGGCGGATTTCTGTTGCAGATTCCACAGCAGATTTTTCCGATGGAAAAACCCACCCTGTGACTATACCCTACTTATACAAAATCCTCTTCCATATTGCTCTCCATGTGTCTATACCCATGTTGTCCGCCATGTGACTATACCCTAAGTATACAAAATCTTCTTCCATGTTGCTCTCCATGTGACTATACCCATGTTGTCCGCCATGTGACTATACCCTAAGTATACAAAATCTTCTTCCATGTTGCTCTCCATGTGACTATACCCATGTTGTCCGCCATGTGACTATACCCTAAGTATACAAAATCTTCTTCCATGTTGCTCTCCATGTGACTATACCCATGTTGTCCGCCATGTGACTATACCCTAAGTATACAAAATCTTCTTCCATGTTGCTCTCCATGTGACTATACCCATGTTGTCCGCCATGTGACTATACCATAAGTATACAAAATCTTCTTCCATGTTGCTCTCCATGTGACTATACCCATGTTGTCCGCCATGTGACTATACCCTAAGTATACAAAATCTTCTTCCATGTTGCTCTCCATGTGACTATACCCATGTTGTCCGCCATGTGACTATACCCTAAGTATACAAAATCTTCTTCCATGTTGCTCTCCATGTGACTATACCCATGTTGTCCGCCATGTGACTATACCGTAAGTATACAAAATCTTCTTCCATGTTGTTCTAGAGCCACAAAACCGCTTCCTAGGACCATGATATGTGAAGGTCTTGAGATGACGTCTGAATGTTTGTGCTTCCCACCTCTCTTTGTGTTAATATGCTTCACCACATCTGAGGAAGTGTTGAGGCCTGAGTCCCAGAGATTAGCATCAACCATAAGAAGCTGAAATTACAACTTTTTACATATTTGACATGGGGGCAAATTTATTCCAGTGGAGGCGCAAGTGGCAGGATCTTGATACATTCGCAACTCGGCGTGTTAATTACATGATTAGCAGTTAGATTACTGTTGGTCTTTTTTCTGGTTTATCTGCTTGAGAAATGCGGTTGTTTAAGATAATGAGCTTCAGTGATAGGATGCAAAGATCAATTCACTCTCCCGATCTAGGAGCTGAAGTGTGGCATTGCGTGTAACGAGGTGACATTTAGAACTCCTTTATTTTTTATTTGAGGGTCGAGTCGTCATCAGGCTGCATTGTAAACATACACTCAATTTCTTGGAGAAAGAAACCTCTTGTCTCTAGTTTCTACCATAATTAGATTGCTAGCTGTGTTGTTCAGCAACTGTGGATTGTTACATATTACCCTATATTTCCTATAAAACCTGTCCGGGGCTGTCTGCATTACTTCGTACCTCCAGCTCGCTGAAATACAATGGTGGATAGTTTTGAAGAACCCATGTGTCCACCAGCCAAATGAGACCTCCAGACAGTGGAGCAGTGGGCATGCATTTGATGCTGTCAGATTGCGTTCTGCTCCATGGATGAACAAACAGGTGACCAGAACATTTTGGGAATGAACATTTTACTTGATATCAAAGTGGACAAACTGTACCATCTGCACTGCCATAAAGTGACTGTCCTGATCTACATAGTGCCAAAGATCTGGGGCCTCGCTGTAGAGTTTCCCATTTGCACATATAATTTCACCTTTCATTTGCATCCATAGAGGACAGCTCAGCACCAACCAGTCTCAAGCTTGGGCACCAAAAATGAGCCCAAAATCCAGTAAGCATCAATGAGATGAGGAAATGTTCTTTTCTCCTCTTTTGAAGTCTTGTTTTTCTCCTCTTCCAATTTTAATTACGAGGAATTTTTGGCACCTGGGGTGAAGGCTACATCCTGATCTCTTGACGGTTGTGGTGCATTCATGGTTCTTATTTTCCAATCTCGGAACAGATTTCACAGCTCGGTGGGAGCATGTAGACAACCGTATTATTAGTGAGCGGGTTTTCATGGAGTGAATTTTATTTCGACTCATTCCTATTTCACTTGACAAGCACGGGCACGTAGGCTTCCACCTCAGGGACACACAGCTTTATGACACAATGCGTTCTGGAGGTGACACCAAACTGTTAATGTCACTTGGTTAGAGCTGGCACCATGTCCCAGCTATTGATCACTGGATGATTGCTGGACCATATCTTCCATGGGCAAACACGTGATTCCTGGCATATTATACTACTGTGCATGTCTTTACGATGTTTGCATTGTAAGGCTAAAGCTATGGAAGTAAAGCCAGGTAATGCATCATTATGCCAGTGATATACTGGGAGAAAGGGATGTGATAATAACTAATAAAATAACATACAAGATGCAATTTACTAACAATGAGAATTGTTATTTATGATGACCACCTTAACGTATATATGTGCGTACACATGGACTTCACCAGCAGAATAGTGAGCACAGCTCTGGAGTATAATACAGGATGTAACTCAGGATCAGTACAGGATAAGTAATGTAATCTGTGTACACAGTGACTCCACCAGCAGAATAGAGAGTGCAGCTCTGGAGTATAATACAGGATGTAACTAAGGATCAGTACAGGATAAGTAATGTAATGTATGTACACAGTGACTCCACCAGCAGAATAGTGAGCACAGCTCTGGAGTATAATACAGGATACAACTCAGGATCAGTACAGGATAAGTAATGCAATGTATGTACATAGTGACTCCACCAGCAGAAGAGTGAGCACAGCTCTGGAGTATAATACAGGATATAACTCAGGATCAGTACAGGATAAGTAATGTATGTACACATGGACTTCACCAGCAGAATAGTGAGCACAGCTCTGGAGTATAATATAGGATGTAACTCAGGATCAGTACCGGATAAGTAATGCAATGTATGTACACAGTGACTCAACCAGCAGAATAGTGAGCACAGCTCTGGAGTATAATACAGGATGTAACTCAGGATCAGTACAGAATAAATAATGTATGTACACAGTTACTCTACCAGCAGAATAGTGAGCACAGCTCTGGAGTATAATACAGGATATAACTCAGGATCAGTACAGGATAAGTAATGTATGTACACAGTGACTCAACCAGCAGAATAGTAAGTGCAGCTCTGGAGTATAATACAGGATGTAACTCAGGATCAGTACAGGATAAGTAATGTAATGTATGTACACAGTGACTCCACCAGCAGAATAGTGAGTGCAGCTCTGGAGTATAATACAGGATGTAACTCAGGATCAGTACAGGATAAGTAATGTATGTACACAGTGACTGCACCAGCAGAATAGTGAGTGCAGCTCTGGAGTATAATACAGGATGTAACTCAGGATCAGTACAGGATAAGTAATGTATGTACACAGTGACTGCACCAGCAGAATAGTGAGTGCAGCTCTGGAGTATAATACAGGATGTAACTCAGGATCAGTACAGGATAAGTAATGTATGTACACAGTGACTCCACCAGCAGAATAGTGAGTGCAGCTCTGGAGTATAATACAGGATGTAACTCAGGATCAGTACAGGATAAGTAATGTATGTACACAGTGACTGCACCAGCAGAATAGTGAGTGCAGCTCTGGAGTATAATACAGGATGTAACTCAGGATCAGTACAGGATAAGTAATGTATGTACACAGTGACTGCACCAGCAGAATAGTGAAGTGCAGCTCTGGAGTATAATACAGGATGTAACTCAGGATCAGTACAGGATAAGTAATGTATGTACACAGTGACTGCACCAGCAGAATAGTAAGTGCAGCTCTGGAGTATAATACAGGATGTAACTCAGGATCAGTACAGGATAAGTAATGTATGTACACAGTGACTGCTACCAGCAGAATAGTGAGTGCAGCTCTGGAGTATAATACAGGATGTAACTCAGGATCAGTACAGGATAAGTAATGTATGTACACAGTGACTCCACCAGCAGAATAGTGAGTGCAGCTCTGGAGTATAATACAGGATGTAACTCAGGATCAGTACAGGATAAGTAATGTATGTACACAGTGATCTGCACCAGCAGAATAGTGAGTGCAGCTCTGGAGTATAATACAGGATGTAACTCAGGATCAGTACAGGATAAGTAATGTATATACACAGTGACTTCACCAGCAGAATAGTAAGTGCAGCTCTGGAGTATAATACAGGATGTAACTCAGGATCAGTACAGGATAAGTAATGTAATCTGTGTACACAGTGACTCCACCAGCAAAATAGTGAGTGCAGCTCTGGAGTAAAATGCAGGCTGTAGCTCAGGATCACTAAAGGGTAAATAATGTATATACATATTGGCTTCATCAGCAGAATAGTGAGTGCAGCTCTGGAGTATAATGCAGAATGTAAGTCAGGCTCAGACCAAGTAATGTATGCTGAGATTATGTATGTAAAGAGAGAGCAAGAGAAAATATCAGGTTCTAACCACACATTTATGATGAAATTGAGCCTCAATCATGGATTGTAGTAGAAATAATTTGGTTGTGGTTTTCAGTGCATTTGCTGCTGTATTGTCAGGATAAAGATACCGGGTCGGTTGGATTCAGATACACATAGCGTGTATTGCACAATTACACTTTGATACATGGCAATCATATTACTCATCCGAATCACATCCCCAGAAACATTTGCTACAAACTATTCAAATCAATGCATGAAGTGATCCACGTTCCCGGCTTTTTCCTTCTGCTGACACAATTTACAGATTGCCTTCTTGTAAAGTATCCTGCTCAATCGCCGCCTGCAATGTGTTTACTGCATCCCAAATGCTTGTTTGTAATTCCCTTTTGCATTAGGTTTAATACGAGGGTAGATGAAAATATGGTTTAAGGGTAAAAGAAAGTTTTAAGAAAGGGAAAGTGAATATTGGAGTTCAGAGCAGAACTGTGAAAATAAAATCACTCAGCTCAAGTTATTACAAAGTTGTAATTTTCCTCATGGAGAAAGTATAGATAAAAGACATTAAAAATTGAATGTAGAGCCTGTGAGGCATATTATTCCCGTATTCGAAGCCTTCCACTTGAAGAGTTTTAACAAGTCGACTGAAATTCTATTTTATGAATCTTAACTGTTCAGAGATTGCCGACTGTTAACTCTTGCATTACTGCCCGCCCTCAGTGCAGCTTTATGGCCTCCATATAATGTCACACCGCCTTTCTGGTGAATGCGTAATTTAGGGTTGAAGTGCAATTTCCTCCTAGGCAATGATCTCCAACCTGGGGCTCTTTAGCTTTTGCAAAACTACAATTCCCAACGCATCTTGACGGTAGGTAGTGTTGGGCGCGAATATTCGAATCGCGAATATTAATTGCGATGTTGGCACTTTGAGAATTCGCGAATATTTAGAATATAGGGACATATATTGGTAATTTTGAATATTCTCCCTCCTCCCTTCTTGCTTGTGGGCCAATGAGAAGGCTGCAATATCTTTGTCCGAGCTTAGCAACATCCCAAGCAACCAACAGGAAAGTTGCCTACCCCTTACTATATAGGAAACTCCTCAGCAGCCATTGTATGCAGTATTTTGCAGATCCGAGAGAGAGAGCAGTGTCATTGCTGTGCTCTGTACTTTCCGGTGTCACATTACATTAGATAGTTAGTTAGTTAGTTAGTTTATATATATAATACAGATAGTTAGTGGGAGATAGTCAGTGTAGGTTAGATCGTGATATAGTGTAGCTGATAGGTTCCAGTGCAGGGCGTTAGGTACTGTGATAGGAATTACTGTTTCTCTGCTGTCCATACATACATGCTACATACATGCTACATACACAGTGCTGTGATGTCACAAGTCCACAACAATACTTCGTGCACCAATCACTAATATGTAGTCAGACCCGTTAAAATGTGAAGTTGCACGTATTACACTAATATTTGCATTATTTGTGCCGATTTCGCAATCGCGAATATATCGGAGCACTCTATCTGCATATAAAGCTATTGTAATGTTCTGCCGTGCCAACCATTTTCTCCAGTCTCAGGAAACTTCTAGCAACTTAAAAAAATATAGCTATATTGACCCACGCCTCTATTTCGCACGCATTACGCGATAATATTACATTGCCGATTTTTCGCAATCAAGAAAATAATCTCGAATTTGCAAATATATGACGAATATTCTACCAAATATTCGCGAAAAATTGCGAATTCGAATATTTACCGCCATCATCACTAGTGATGAGCGGCAGGGGCATATTCGATTCGCGATATTTCGCGAATATTTGGGCGAATATTCGCCATATATCTCGAAAATTCGCAAATTGCATCTCCAGCCATTATTTTTCTTGTTTGCGAAATTCGCATTAAAAATCGCATAAATTGCATAAAAATCGCATAATTAACATAGAAATTCGCATAAACTGGCATTTGAGATACCTTTTAAATACCAGCTTATGCGAATTTTATGCTAATTTATGCGAATTTTTACGCTAATTTATGCGAATTTTTATGCGAATTTTCGCAAACATGAAAATAATGCCATTATTTTCTTGCATGCGAAAATTTGCATATTAAAAATTCGCATAAAGCGAATATTCGCGATCGCGAATATATTTTGCGATATTCTAAATATTCGCGAATTCTCGAAGTGCTGATATTCGCGATTAAAATTCGCAATTCGAAAATTCGTGATCAACACTACTCATCACTAGTTGGAGGCTACTGACCTAAGGTGACCCTACACTTCTTAATATCGGGATTAGCATTTCTAACCATTTCCACATGTCTTTCTAGTGTCAGAAGAGCAGGAGATCCATTAACAGAACAATTACACGGAAATCAAATTTCTTTGCTGGGTTACACAGTATATTCTCTCCCCTCAGATCTGATCGTTTGAGACGTGGGTTCACACAGATCTTATCAATGTTAGAGAGGTAACCAATGTATAGGGGTTATGTATAGTAGTCAAGTGGAGGGAGTCAGTCTGCTTCACCTGGAATTTCTGGTTAGGATTCTCTTGAACCAGTCACAGGAGGAAGTCGGGAGTCAATTAGCCAAATGCAGCATTCATTAAATTAACAGCCCTCTAAACTCCATCCTGCCACTTATCTGGTACTACTCCACAATTACTGACTGCATTATTATCCAGAGCTGCTGTGTACATACATTACGTACGTGTCCTGTACTGATCTTGAATTACATCCCGTATTATACTGCAGAGCTGCACTCCCTATTATGCTGGTGGAGTCACTGTGTACATATAGTACATTACTTATCCTGCACTGATCCTGAGTTACATCCTGTGTTATACTCTAGAGCTGTATTCACTATTCTGCTGGTAGAGCCACTGTGTACATACATTACATTATATATTAAACCTCAGAACTGCTCTATTCTGTTGGTAGAGTCACTGTGTACATTCATTACATTATGTATCCTGTACTGATCCTGAGTTACACTCTGTATTATACTCCACCAGCAGAATAGTGAGTACCCCTCTGGAGTATAACACAGGATGTAACTCAGGATCAGTACTAGATAAGTAATGTATGTACACTGTGACTGCACTAGCAGAATAGAGAATGCATCTCTCGAGTATAATACATGATGTAACTCATGATCAGTACAGGATAAGTAATGTATGTACACAGTGACTGCACCAACAGAATAGTGAGTGCAGCTCTGGAGTATAATACAGGTTATAACTCAGAACCAGTACAGGATAAGTCATGTATGTATACAGTGACTGCACCAACAGAATAGTGAGTGCAGCTCTGGAGTATAATACAGGTTATAACTAAGGATCAGTACAGGATAAGTCATGTATGTATACAGTGACTCCGCCAGCAGAATAGTGAGTGCAGCTCTGGAATATAATATAGGATGTAACTCAGGATCAGTACAGGATAAGTCATGTATGTACACAGTGACTCCACCAGCAGAATAGTGAGTGCAGCTCTGGAATATAATATAGGATGTAACCCGGGAAGGATCTGTACACTGTACATAATGTAATTACAAGGTGACTGGATTTTTTTATACAGATTAATTATATATGTAATTTTAGTACACTAAGTCTAATATAGATTTAGTGTTCACCGAGCAAAAACTCTGACTAAATGCATCTGTGTATTAAGCTCTGTGCTGAAGAAGAGCGATCCTTCTCTTCCAGATACATTAAGCAGCAGCTAATGAGTTTACATCATGTGAGGATTCCTCAGCTCCATGGCTGGTGGTAAGACAGCTTGGCCTGTACCCACATGGCTTTCTCTCCCCAGAGGGTCTATCATTGTAATGGCTCATTACACGACTGTGTGCGTTGCCGGACCCGTGCTGCGGACCGCAAATTCTATGACGGAATGCATAACGGAATTCCTTTAGAGGCATTCCGTTATTCATTTCGTCATAATAGACGTCTATTGGCTGCAAAACAGATCTGTCCCGTTTCCGTTATGCAGGAAAGGACTTCCCTGCATAACGGAAACGGGATGGATCCGTTTTGAAGCCCATAACATTCCTTTATGCATTCCGTTATAGAATTGCGTTATGGTCCGTGGTACCAGAATCCATAACGCAATTCTGCTTTTACCACCAAACGAGAGGCCTGCGCCTCTTTATAACTTCGGAGGATCCTCCGCCAGCACAGAGCCTTTATTAAATGGGTTCTCCAAGAATTAAGAAAATGAAAATACTTAAATCTTACTTTATTATAAATAAAATGGCCGCCATCTTATTAGTACAGATAAAACCTGTCCTGATCACACAGGAGGACAAGCTACTTCACAACACTGAGATAAAAAGCTGCCTCATCCTCCTCTCTACTTGTCATCCTCCTCTCTACTGAATACAAGTGAATCTCTGTGGGAATGGAGATGATGAAGAAGACATGAAAGAAGGGTGGGGATGTGGCTAGATACGTTCTTATCATCTGTATTCAGGATCATAAACCCTGACCAGTAGGGTAGAGAGGAGGATAAGGCAGCTCTTTACCTCTTTACTCTCCGCAGTGTTGTGCAGTAACTTGTCCTCCTGTGTGGACAGGTTTTGTGTGTACTAATAGGATGGCGGCCATTTTGCTTCCCCTGATGAATCGACAAAACAAGCCATTATAAGTAACGAAAGGTATTTGGGAATATATTTAGTATAAAGTAATATTTGAGTATTTTAATTTTTTTAAATCCCGGAGAACCCCTTTAAGACCAGCGTCTAAAACGCTGGTCTTAATAAATGTGCCCCTTCCTGTTCTGTAGAGATAACTTCTCAGCAGTCAGTTATGCCATTATCAACACGAGATTACAATGACCGATAACACCTATATTTAGATAACACAGGACCATTCGCAATAAGTGATGTCACAGCTTATCTACTTTCTCCTGACCTCTGCATGGGTCACAGAGCATGCCTAGAAAACTCTCCCGTCAAAGTCAAGGAGTCCTCTACAGTCTATTGTGGCTTTAGCCCATGTTGCTGCTTTAAAAAAAAAATATCTACATAAATGCCATTAAAAGCCATTTAGGCAAGATGGCTGCCCTCATAACCAAGACATAGAATATAAAAAATCTACAATCAGAAAGTAAAAATAGATACATTATAGGTGACACCAAACAGAAAACCCCTGTGTTCTGCTCTGTCCCCCCAGACCATACACAGCACAGGATATCCGTCATTTCCAACATTGCAGCCACTATAGAAATGTAGCCCTGGACGCGGCCTCTGCATCGCTGCCGTCATCCTGGGACTGCACATGGCTGGGAAAAGTCTTGTGCAGGTTCAAATCTCCTTATCTGAGTATTGACATAAGGAGACGGCTACAATTTCCATGGGATGAAGACAGGATTGACCCATGTGGCCCCTCTGGTAATGCACATGTAATCTGCATATGTTCTCTGTGCATATTGTATTAGATAGAGCAGATGCCATAGCATGATGCATTCCTGATATGGCGCCATCACAGTCTTCCTCATTACTCCATTTCTAGTTCATATATTTTTTTTACTCACTTATATAGCGCTGACATATACCGCGGCGCTCTACAGACACTATCATTAGAGATCAGCAAAGTATTCAAAAATTCGATTCGGCTACTTCGTTAAATGAATTTAACAAAAAAAATTCCTTTGTCACAAAGTGCACTTCATTGTAAGTACTGGGTGCAATGGCAAGGAGCGGCGATTGTGCCGCCCCCGTCATTGTACCCCTCAGATGCCGCATTCATAGCTGATCGTGGCATAATAGTAATATTAAAGTGTAACATAAAAAAAAAAATCATACTTACCTTATCCATTTGATGGTGAAGAGCCAGTGGCTGCCATCTTGATTAAAGATCTAGCGTGAAACCTTGCACAGCCCGTGATGACGTCACTGCACACGGGATTTCATGTGAGATCTTCAATCTAGATGGCGGCCAGCGGCTCTTCGCGATCAAATGAGTGAGGTAAGTATGATTTCTATTTTTACCGCCATTCAGAGAAAATCAATTCACTACCACGAAGCACTAGGAATACGGCTTCGCAAATCAAATTTTCCCTGAAATGCGGATGGAGTTCCACTTCGTGGAGTTCGATTCACTCAAAGCTAATTATCATCACTCACTGTCCCCAGTGGAGTCTAAGTCCCCTATCACTATGGGGGAGATTTATCACCTCCTTACGCCAGAAAAATGGCTTTAAAAAGTCACAAGCTGTGTGTCAGTGAATGGCTACGTAATCTATTCACATCCAGAAGCTGAAAAACTACGATTAGGGTTGAGCGAACTTGTATTTTAAGTTCGGCGTCCAAAGTTCCGGGTTATCAAAGAATCCCGTTATGGATTCCGCTACCACGGACCATAATGGAATTTGGAATCCATAAGGGGATTCTTCGATGAACCCGAACCTTGGACAACACTAAGGACCTGCGGTGACGTCACCGTCATGTGATCAGTGCAGGGGGCGTGGCTCAGTACTGGATTGGATAAGAGGTGGTAAAGGGCCTAGTATAATGATCATGTGACATGTCTCCAGGCTGATGCATTTTAGATGTACTGATACATTGTAGCGAACTATGGGAGACATACGTTTAGTTTACAGGGGATTGTAGACAAAAATAGATTATATTCACAGCAGATATGTCTGCCAATGTCACAACCATATGAGTAGGGTTTCGAGAAAACAATGCACCTGCTGCAGAAACAACCATTGTCAGCTGCAGAAATGTCTGCCCCATGTGAACATGGCCTTCCAGTTCTGGCCCCTTATCTTCACTCTCAGAACAGGGCAGACCCTTGGCTTTAGGCCTTGTTCACATTTCCATTTTTCACAGACGTGTGCTATCCATATTTTTCATGGACAGCACAAGCACCTATTGATTGTCAATGTGTTTGTTCGCGCGTCAGTTTGAGGGGGCATTCACACGACTGTATCAGTTTTCTGGTCTGCAAATACAGATGTGGTCCGGGCGTATCCCGCACTTTTTGCAGGCCCCAGTGAAAAAACGTCTACAAAATGGATGAGAATAAAATATCTATCATTTGTGATTCAGCCGTGTGCTGTTACATATTTTGTGGCCCCATAGAAATTAATAGGTCTGTGTGCAATCTGCAAAAAATGCAGATTGGACGCGGACCGAAAATACGGTCGTGTGAATGCCCTCTGATGCGGAGCAAACACGCACGTTGAAGTCTATGGGTCCATGAAAAACCACGGACACAATACAGATGATATCTGTGTTCCGCGTTTCACAGGCCATTGGAAGGGGATGCTCTAGAAATTCATTTTCAGCTGAGCAGCATCCGTGGAATAAGGATGACAAACGGAGGGCAGAAAAACGGACAGGCGGACCAAACATGGATTCTTCTTGAAAGGAAATATGGATGGATTTTCCACTGATGTCAAACGGACGCTGAAATGTGAATGAAGCCTCAGGTTGGTGAATAATAGGAATGTATTGCCAGGGCTTTCTGCCCTCTCCCCTCCCCGCTCACCCGGAGCTGTCCAGCTGCTGAATTTGGCCTGACCTTGCCTGAACCGGCATGTGTGCTGTGTACCTGACAGGCAGTGACAAGTTAGGCTTTTTTTCTACCTGTAGGAGTGCAGCTCTCACCTCCGGAGCCGGGGAAGGGAGTTCTGACATGTAATTACTTTCTGCTTCTGGTATGTGTGTTTATGAAAATGTTAATGCAGGCATAATAACAGGCTTTTTGTGCATGTGGGTGGGGGGTGTCAAAGCCCCTCATTTATCACATCCATCAATCCATCATGTTCATGTGAAGGTTTCTCAGAATTTTAGACTCTCACTGCTTACACTTTTTATTCACTGTCTTAAAGGGAACCAGCCACGCTGAACATGGTGTCTGAGCTGCAGGCAGCATATTATAGAGCAGAAGGAGCTGAGCAGAGTAATGGGAAAATAGTCAGTATAACTTAGAATTTATTCTTTTATATCTGTGTATATTCTCAGCTTTGAAGTCAAGGAGGCGGTCCTATCAGTGACTGACAGTCTCCCCTCTATGGCTGTGTATACAGAGAAGGCTGTCAATCACTAATAGGACCGCCTCCTGGACTTCAAAGCCCAGAATGAGCCGGAAGTTAAATGAATGGAATACAAGTTACATTGCATTTTTTCCCATAAAACCATATATATAATCTGCTCAACTCCTCCTGCTCTATAACATGCAGCCTGCAGATTGTTTCACATTTCCATGGTGACAGGTCCCCTTTAAGGCCCTATTAGATTTTTAGGCACAATTGTCAAGAACAAACATTCATAGGATCGTTCCTCCGATCATCTGATAAACCAGCAAACGCTTGTTCGGCAGCTGATTTGTATTTTTCATCAGGATGAAAGATGTCAGATTATCGGCAGCATATCCTCCTGTGTAATCAGGAATAACCAATGGTAATAAATATGGAGGAACGACTGGGCAGCGATCACTCCTCCCCATTCATTTTGCATCACCCTGTGTAATAATGCGGTGCAAACGAGTGCTGATCCACGTGCTTATCTACAATCGTCAATCGTCCTGCCCGAACATTGGGCAGTCTAATGGCGCCCATATCGCATGGTGGCAATGTCTCTCCACCTTCAAAGTCATTAACCCCTTCCTGCAGGTCCATAGCCAATTAACATATAATATTGTTCCGTGTTCACTTCTGTGTATACTTAGACCTGTCACCAGAAAAATGCAGTGCACTCTGCTTAGGAGTCATGAGGGGTGGTCCTACTCAGTGATTTGATAGAGGGAAGGCTGTCAATCACTGAGTAGGACCGCCCACATGACTCCTAAGCATAGAAAGAGCAGAGATTTAAACGAATGAATGACAGGTTATACTGAATCCTTCCCTACAAGGTGATAGAACCTTCACCCTTTCCGGCACTTGTGTGGCATTGGGCTTTCTTTTCACGTAACACAACTTCCACCATGTTATACCAGTTACATGTGACTCTCGCCCACCCTCAGTGTCCCTGTGTGTGCACCCAACCTAAATGATAAAATAGGGAATACGTCATTTTTGTCAATGCATAAAGCTGTTTTCTGGATGTGGCATGCATGCTTGGCCCTAGACTTCTAGTCCCTTCTTCTTTTAGAGGTTATTCTATAGCTAAGCTGTCCGATCTGTATTTCAGAGATACAGCGCACTTGGGAAACGAGCAGACTACCTGTATTTGAAGGCTGCTTGGCAGATACCAAGTAAGAACTGGCAGCGGCGCCCGTATTGTAAATGTTCCCAGTATCTGTACAGGCCAGGGGAGTTTTTGAATGACTCTCCTCTATTAGCTCAGCATTTCCAGTTTTTGAATGGACTAAAAGGGAAGTTTTCCAAGGGATAGTGGTCGGCTACTGCCAAAGAAAGCTATGTAAGGGAAGTCTCTGGCTTTAACAGGGTTCAATGGACTGGAAAAAGGTAATCAACAGCGGATAATAGCATTAGGTAGCAAAGCAGTAGAACATCGCGGCAGTGCGATTGATGGTTACCTAGCAACAGCATTTACAAAGGTCTGACAAATCGGAGAGAAACTCTGTCTGGATTTCGGGCTCACTGCCTGTGTCTGAGATTGGAACGGCTCTCCTGTCAATTAGGGCCGTGATTCGGTCTTCTTAAAGAATAGGACATGTAGTCACCTCGCGCTACAAGCCGCAGTCTGTGTCTTACTGGCCCTTCATCAGTCCGCATTGTTCATGTTTAATTAAGCAGAGCGAGCGCTCGTTGTTTATTGTTGCCCTGGAAAGTGAAGATTACGCTGCGTCCCTTTAAATGTTACACACAGCCACCAGAGCCATTAGAAATGGTGGCCATGTGGGATCACGATGCCAGCTGCATTTATATAGTATGCATTTCTCTTAGTCCTGTAAGGGTTTAATTTGTTTGCCTTTGAATCGATCTGAATTTCAGTGGTCTGGACCAGTTACAGCAGGTTGAGACTGGGGTGCGAAGGCTACCGGTGATTGGATGCTGATCAATTTGGGAAGAATCTGCTATTTATGGTCAAATCTGGGTCCAGTGGAAGACAGAAGATCTGGAGAAGCCCACTTCCTCGCTCCCTATACTATTTTCTAGACTAGGTCTTAAAGGGGCTATCCAATTTCTGCCAATATATATATTTTTTTAAAGTATTAAAGCATACAAACGATATACATTTGGTATCTCTGTAATCGTAATGTGTCATTTAAAGCTTTAAAGCAAATATCGGAAAAGGTTGCATGTCAAAGATGTATAAAGCTACTTTCACACTAGCGACAGCCTATTCCGGCAGGTTGTTTCGACGGGTGAACAGCCTGCCGGATCCGTGGTGCCGCTAGTGCACGTGTGCCGCCGGAGGTCCGCTCCGGCCCCATTGGCTATAATGGGGATGGCCCAGAGTTCCAGCGGCAGCACGGCAAACATGCCAAGAGGCGGCCGGAATAAAACTATGACATGACCAAAATCCACCGTCTAATGTCCAGCATGAGAATTGTGTCCTGGCATCCAAAGTTCATCCCTGCGGTCTCTGTACTACTGGAGCCTCCTGGTGATGCATTCATTTAGAATCACATGCTAAGTGCATCATGTAGGACTATGGCATTACGTATGTGCAGATCATATAAAAGGTCACTCTAGAGCAGAATACACAAATTTGTCACTTTGTAAAGAATATATGACAATCCACTCTCGTAAGTGTATCTTACCCTGAAAATGTAACCCACTTCATCTGTTACTTTGTAGTGTTAGTTATAGTTAATCAATCAATTCCAATTATCTGCAGACAACTTCACACTTTTAATTTCCATTTCCTCACTGAAGGAAGACAGAATATGAGAGGACGGGATAGAGAAAATCCTATAAATAACATTGTGACTGCAATCAATAGTGTGCAATTTACCATACACAGCTCCAATATGGATTCTTAGTTAAATAATCTCCAAGCCAAAAATGCAAGTTGATATGTATTGAGGAGCCAAGAACAGTCCCTGCCCATACATGGCATAGTACCTGAGACATATCACATCTGTATCCACTATTAAGACTGAAGACAGCGGCTTTGGACTTCACTATGGTTAAGCTCCAGAAATTTTTATATCCAGCGTAGAATTTTTTTATATGAGAAAAAGAATTGTCATGTTGGAAGCTTCCACAATTATCTGTGGACCTTGGGACAGCGCATAGGACAAGGAACACATGGCAGATTAGGTTGAAGAAAAATTCTGCAACTGCTAATGAGCTCCACTCGTCTTAATGGAGGAAAGCATGTGAATTTTTGAAAAACTCTTTTCACATGACTGGAACTGTCCTTCAGTCGCTGAAATTTTCTCCAACAAAGTTTGCCATGTGTGAAGGCCTCCTAATGGTGCCTGTAGTTCAGAGAGTGAGTCCTGTGGTATGGCAGTGGTTAGGTTGGCTCACCTTAAGCAAAAATAATGGGTATCCCAATCTGTCTTCTCCTTTTAACTTCTTTAACTACAGTAAAGAAGACCTAATGTAGAACATGGTATGGGGTTGTCTACGTCTATGTTCCTCCACTCCACTCTTAGGGCCCACCTACCGATCATGTTTGCAGGATTTCATTACTTTTGAGCAGATGATATAATTAGTGTCAATGCATCAGGACTTACCACAGGTATTCTGGTCATATCATGACTGGCAAGTGGGCTGAAGTTGAGGAACACTGTTCTACTACATGCAACAAATGCATTTTTTACTCAGATGTTGATGTGGACAGAAAGTTTAGAGTGGTAGAAGTCCTCCATTCTAGGCATCAGCAGGGGATCATAGGCTCAGACCTCCCCGATTTCACACAATCGTGTCTATGTTGACATCTATGACTATATGGTCAGTGGTTGTTCGTCTGTGAAGATGTCCATGAAGGATCCATGTTTGGTCTGTGTGTCCATTTTTGCCCTCCATGTGTCATCTTTATTCCACGGACACTGCTAAGCTGTAAATTGGTTTCCAGAGCATTTTCTAGCAAGAGTCTGTAAAAACCACAGACCAAACATGGATGGCATTCATCATTTGTGTTTTCATGGACCCATAGACTATAATGAGGGATTTCTAATCACGGACAAAAATAGGGCATGCTTCCTTGGTGTCACCAGGGACCCACAGTCCATGGGAAATAGCTCATGTGTGAATACACACATTGAAGTCAATGGATTTGTGATTGGTCCATGACGTGTCAAAGAAGCCTTAGGCCGTATACAACTGTGGTCAGTTGAGTGCTCCTTTGATTAATATTGAGACGGCTGTAGGTTCCTCGCCTATTGACTGAATGAAATACATGTGTGGTATTCTCTGCAGATCATTGTGACCACATCATGGCTGTGGCTCCCCTTCCTGTAATGACTCTATGAAACATTTATAGATGACTTTGATTTTGTACCTCAGATATTTAACACTGTTTTGGACTGGATCGCCGGTCTCCAGCTGGTCATAAACAGAGCAGTAATGGGGTCTTTAGAAAAGGGCTGGCGTTCAGGTTTTTGGATGAAGCCTGCTCAATAACCGTTCTCTCTTGCAGCCTGTTACTTGAATTCATTTGGAGCGAATCACAGTGTGGCAGTGGCTTCAAGCTGAACCTCTACCAAATATCTTGGCTCGGGCTCCTGGCTTCCCTGCTTTAATGTAGAGGGGGGATTTCATAAACACATTTGCTACCACAGGGGTCTGCATTGTTATTTTCTGCTCCTGGAAGGACTGGCGGAGTATGATGACGCTTTGGAGAAGGCAGTGAATGTTACTAAGCATATCATTCAGGGAGAGCTTCACATTTGCACAGCATTTTTATTGTACTGTTTCAATGCACATAATGTACATTATTTTGAGCTGTTTTGTGTTACATCTCACTCACCTCCGCAGCTGTATTCTGAAGGATCCTGGTTTTGAGTTTGAAAATTGCAGCCCTTTATGACAGCTAAATAGGATCGCATAACTGCAGAGTTTAGGAAAACTGCTGTTTGTAGCTCCAACCGGCAGACTTGTAGCCATAGCTTTAGATGTGACTAGAGAATGTAGCCCAAAATCAGAGCAAAATAAATAATAGCAAGTCTTTAGAATAAAACATTGATATTCGTCATCAGAGTAGGTTCTGCTGAGAAGAAGCCAATATAATACTGCATACGTACTCCACCTTCCAAGGGGTAAATGTTTAGTTTAAGTCCATTCCTTTCTGCCAACCTATAGATTCTGTTATGTTTTTCTGTACTGAGTGTTGAGCGAATCGAAGTCCAAATCCGAATTTCAGGGAAAATTAGATTCGCCGCAGAGCCGAATTTCCTCATGCTTCGTGGGAGCAAATCGATTTTACCCGAAATGGCGGTAAAAAATAAAAAAATCATACTTACCTCGTCCGTTTGAGTGCAAAGAGCCGGCCGTCACCATCGTTGATTGAAGGTACCCCACGAAATTCCATGCGCGCCTGACATGGTGACGTCATCATGGGCTGCGTGAGATTTTGTGCTGGATCTTCATCAAGATGGTGGCGGCCAGCTCTTTGCGATCATATATATATATATATATATATATATTTTTTATTTTATTTTACACTTTGCTGCAATCAGCGATGAATGTGTCATCTGAGGGATACAATGACGGGGAGCAGCGCAACCGCCGCTCCCTGTCATTACACCCACTACTTACAAAGAAGTAACTTGTCACAAAGCGAATTTTTTCATAAAATTCGGCAAAGCAGTCTAATCTAATTTTCTAATCCCACGAAGTGGAATTCGATCCAAATTTCAGGATAAATGCGATTCGCCTAGAAGCTGAATTTCCTCGTGCTTCGTGTCATCGATTTAACCTGAAATAGTATAAAAACAAGAAAATTCAAACTTACCGTCTCCATTTGCTCGCGACGGGCCAGCCGCCGCCATCTTGTTCGAAGATCTCGGCCGAAATCCTGTGCGCCACCACGCCAGCCGGCGTGATGACGTAATCTCTCGCTGCACAGAATTTCGGCTGAGATCTTTAAGCAAGATGGCGGCGGCCGGCCTATCACGAGCAAATGGAGGCGGTAAGTTTGATTTCATTTTTTTTTATTGTTAATATTACACTCAGATGCCGCGATCATGTATGAACGCGGCATCTGAGGAGTACAATGATGGGGGCGTCGTTATCACAGCTCCCTGTCATTGCACCCGCTACTTACAAAAAAAATGCGCAATTTTTTTGTGAAATTCGGCGAATCAGCTAAATTGAACTGTTAAGAAATTCGCTCATATCTATTGATAACCATGATGGGGCACATAAAAATCTGTATTTTACCTACAGTTTTGCATCCTTGCAAATGGTGCAAGTGATATCAGATGAGTGTCATAGTCACAGATGATACAGAATATGTGATCGTGAGTCCTGGATGTCTCTGTACATGTATCTGCAAATAACTCCGTTTATCTATTGTATCAATTACTGTATCGGTGAGTATTTACCTTCTAGCTGTGTCTGAACACAAAGGAAACATCAGCGAATGGCCACAGTGCTGACCCGCCTCAGCTAGTGATTGGCTGAGCAGGCATCTCCTGGCACTTCACATAACGTTCACAGACCTCATAATGTTCACATATTAAAGGGTTTGTCCCATCTCGCCATTTCCAAGGCCCTAGGGTGGCTGGGTTTACGGAAGCAGCCAAATGGGCCATCGCACCACTGTTTCGGTAGCTCCCACTGTAGCCTGCTCGGCTGTTTCCGTAAACCCGACCTCCTAGGACTGGCGATTAGCTGTGGAAACAGTGAGAGGGGGCAACTCTTTTAAAGGATAGGTCATCAATATTTGATTCCTAGAAAACCTTTTAAAAAGCCTCCCCAGATAAATGTACATTTTGATGAGTCTACGCATTGTCTAGTCACACTATATGCACAATCACCTGAGCTCTGCTCATTCTAACAGTGTTAATGTATTCTGGCTCGGCGTACACAGATTTACAGAATGAATAAACAACGGGCCGCACACAACAGATTAATATTCTCTGCGCCGTAAAGTATAATGATATCACGAGCTGCTGAGGAGCTTCATGCTTCAGACGGGGAGGCCACCAATGTTGTATTGTATGAGCGTAACACTCCTTAGTATCACGGAGAAGCTTATGGAGCATTTATACTGATATTTATGTTACCTATACTATATACAGTATAAAAACACGGTGTAATAGATCCATTATCCCTTACATGTCAGCTAAGTTATAAGTCAGCTGCATAAAAAGGGCACAGAATGGGGTAGAAAAATCAAGGAAGTGATACTCATCTCGTCTATCCCCCACGCTACTTTTCTTACTGGGTCCCTGCTAGTGGTCTTTACCTTCTAGCTGTGTCTCAACACAAAGGCAACATCAGCGAATGGCCGCACAGCCAATCACTGGCCACAGTGCTGACCCGCCTCAGCTAGTGATTGGCTGAGCAGGCATCTCCTGGCACTTCCTGTGTGTTGAGAGGGGACCAACAGCGTACAAGAATGCGTGGTGCAAGAGATTGCTTGCTTCATTTATTACGTTTAACCCTCTTTGAGACCTCTGTATACAATTTTCCCCTCTTGACAACCCCAAAGTAAAGAAAGTCTCATAGGCAAAAGCAAAATGAAGCTCCCATCATAGTACTGGTGGAAAACTTTTTTTCCCCTTAAGAATTGTAAAGGTGGCCACTTCCCTTAATTTATAGCATAACATAGACTAAAAAAACATGAAAAAGTATAATATACCATAAAATAGAATATAAAACATGAAAAAAGCATGATATAACATAAAATAGCATATTCAAACATGAAAACGCATAATATGGCATAAAATAACATATCAAAACATGAAAAAACCTGATATAACATAAAATAGCATATTGAAACATGAAAAAGTATAATATAGCATAAAATAGAATATAAAAACATGAAAAAGCATAATATAGCATAAAATAGAATATAAAAACATGAAAAAAGCATGATATAACATACAATAGCATATTCAAACATGAAAAAGCATAATATACCATAAAATGGCATATAAAAAAAGATGAAAAAGCATGATATAGCACAAAATAGCATATAGAAACATGAAAAAGCATAAAATAACGTATAAAAAAACATGAAAAATCTGACAACGCATTTCGTCCATCTTGTGTACATAGGGTTTTATATAATTCTGTTAACTACTGTAGCAACAAAAAACACACAAAAAGAAAACCATTGTATGAGAACTGCATGCTGGGTGGTCTGCACAGAGTAGACAGGGATGCTGTTTTCTCGGGAGGTGTTCCAGCTATAAAGCTGATTTCCTAGGCAAAGGTTCCTGCCACAACCCAATGGTCCGCTTCCAGCCGGTACTCCCTGCTCTGTGCTGGGAAGCAGGTGCCGGATAATATAGTAATTAGTATGCAAGACTCCGTCCATGCCGACCGCGCTGATCACTCAATTAGAGTTAGCTAGGCCCTCACAAGTTTGCCGTAGTTAATTACATTTTTATGAGAGATGCCAACTCCTAAGCCTGGAACCGAGGCTTTAAAGTTCTGCTGTATCTTATCTCCATGTCTGTCTGTCTGTGCCAGCGCAGTGCTCTAACCCCTGACTCTCGCTTGTAGCTAACTTCAATTTAAGGTTACCAAATGCAAATGTCCCAAATGCTGCACACGTCTGGTGGCTTAATAATTCATGTAATGGCGTACGTTAAGAGCGACGGTGTCGACATGTCTGGAATTACTTATCCCCTAAATGAGGAACTTTGCTGCTTCATGCTTTAAATAGATAACCTTCTAATCAAGTGAAATGAAATGAAAGGAAAGCTAAGTGCACACTGTGTCGGTACACATCCACATCGTCTAACCTATACGGCCGTCAATACTTAGGTGTATGCGCTAAAGTTACCATAGGCCTCATTCACCAGTTAACAAAGCCAAAACCAGTCCCCTACTTCCCAAGGATCCAAAGCTGTCCTCATTCATTGCTCCAATTGGGCTGCTAGATTTATTTCAATCTGGCAGCTCAGAGGGTGTTTCCCTCCTCTGGGGGTGTATCCTTTCTGCTGTAGCTCTCTCCTTGTATCCGTCACAGCTTCTAACAGTAGATACGACTGGTGGCATTTGAAGGATAGAACTGAGCATGTCCGACCACCTCAGCGAGGAGGACAGAGAAATAATGAAACGAATAAACAGCAGGTGGCGATATACAGATGATGCTATGATTTTATTGAGTGGCTATACAAAAAATGTTATTACATGCAATTACAAAAGAATTCAGATCCTGGAGCTGGTTTGAAAACTGTAGATTTTTTTTTATGGGGCAACCCCTCTAAATATCAGATACAGACAGACACATTTAGTACATTTTAACAGCTGTATAATACAGTTTTGTGAACATGTTTAGGCGCCCTTGGTAAAGTTATATATTCTGTGAATTTAGAAATTACGTTAAAACCAGGGGCGTAGCTAATGGCTCATGGGCCTGGTGCAAGAGTTCAGCTTGGGCCCCCTTCCCTCAGTGCTTTGTGTGTCTTCATATGCGGCACAAGGGTCTTTGGGCCCCCTCAGGCTCCTGGGCCCGGTAGAGACTGCTACCTCTGCACACCCTATAGCTACGCCCATGGTTAAAACATCATTTACAAGGAAAACTTAAAGTAGTTTTCTGTAAATGAAGTATTGATAGACTGTTCCTAGAGCAGGCCTTCACTATTTGATCAGTCTGGGGTCTAATCACTGAGTAAAAGGCCATGGAACAGGTGTGTCCCCAGGCTTGGGCTGTCCCACCAATGGAAAATGTAAATCCCTTGGAGGGCCCCTGAGCAAAGGCAGGACCGTAGTTCACCACCCCCGCACAAGCGGCACATGACTGCACTGTATAGGGACAGCCAGCTTACAGAATCTCAACCTGCCTATAGTCATATATGAAGTGAGTGGAATATATTATTCTATATGGATCGGGTGGTGGAGAAGACTTCTGGGCACAGAGGCAGGTGGACCTGCCTCCCGTAATCAATCATCTTGAGCGCCCTGCTGCTGCCTGCCGCTATGTGAGCAGTTAGTATTTCCATGTAACGGTACATTAGGCCCAGGGGCGTAGCTAAAGGCTCATAGGCCCTGGTGCAAGAGTTCAGCTTGGGCCCCCCTTCCCTTAGTGCTTTGAGGGAAGCACGTGGCCTTCATGCCGCCTGAGGCAAAAATTGAAACCCAATTCTTGACCTAACCCCTTCCCGCCAGCATGCACTTTCTATAATACCGGTGTCTTCTCACGTGGCACAAGGGTCTTTGGGCCCCCTAAGGCTCTACCTCTGCACCCCCTATAGCTACGGCCCTGAGAGTAATTGTTACTGGTGAGCCCTAGGCACCCCATTTGGACACCGTGTGTCCCCATCGTTCTTTATACTGTACAGGAACAGCACCACACATATGGCCGTGACTGTACCTGGTACCGCAGATCCGTCCCACTTGAGCTGCAGTAGCCACCACCGCCTGCGCTCCCTTTCCATGGGAAAGGTATATCTGCCCCCCTCTGCTTGGATCCAGTCCCAAAACGTAAACCACAAACATGACCACGCCGGCGAGTCCCCCAGCTTCGCTATGATGAAGACTGGATGCATCATCTCTATGGTGTATTATGTCAGAGCTGTTAATGAGAACTAATTTACTCTCATATTTATTTAACCCATACTTGCACTAATAACATTATTCATGAAAACATCAAGTCAATTGCACAAAGTGCTTTGTTTCTACAACATTTCAATCATCTTATGAACATGCCGGGAGAGTGAGCGCACAGCTGTGCCGAAAAATAGGAACGCTTTTCTCCTTTTTTTTTCTCTCTTGTCGGCATGCGTTTAGCACTCTAATTCTGCTTTAACAAAAACGGTAAGTGACATGCATCCCGAGTCCGACCTGCGTTAGTGGAAAGTGAGCTTTGGCGTGAAATGTTCCACTGACCCTTAGCGATGAAGTCGGCTTGAACTGTTCTTAACATAATTATTAGAGCTACTGGTAATACATTATCTTGATGTATAAAGACTATAATTCATCTTCTGTGTCTAAATATGTGTAGTGCTCTTTTAAATGCCAACCAATTATAGCAGAGGCTGCAAATTCCGCCTGACCGGCCCTTACCAAGCATCGTGTTAGGCAGCGCGGTTATTTTTACCAGCTCAAGATTCAGAATTTCTAGGAATTCTTAATATCAGACACTAATATTCTTAGTAGACAGTCAGGTGCCCCAGTGTAGATCAAGTCGCATGAGGCCACAGCCCCGCAGGTACTGAGCCAAGTTCAGGGGCGTGCCACCCACATAGGTCAAGCAGTGCTCATGCTCCATAATAACCTTCCATACGTGGCCATTAATGGTCATTTAAGCTTGTCCAAGACAGCATCAGCCAGAACTCCACAAACGTCTAAGTAGATGTGCCCACGCCACTGCCTAAGATTTGTATGACATGATGAGGGAGATTTATTAAAACTGGTGTAAAGGAAAACTGGCTTAGTTGCCCCTAGCAACCAATCAGATTCATCCTTTCATTTTCCAAAGGAGCTCTGAAAACTGAAAGGTGGAATCTGATTGGTTGCTATGGGAAACTAAGCCAGTTCTCCTTTACAGCAGTTTTGATAAAGGTCTAAATTCTCCTGATATGTCTGTTTTAGTGACTATTACATTCCCCATGTAATAACAATTTTGAAGCATCTGTTCTTATGAGCCTGTTGGGCCATCATTTATTGTTCCTGAATGAATTGCCAGTATTTTGCAATAAGTGTCTAGCTGGGTGTAACCAGTTTGCGAAAGGGGAGGGACGGGGGGGAGGATCCCTGCACAGTAGGACACTATCCAATCGGAGCTGCCATTGTCAGACTGTGCAGGGACACACACCCCAACTGGTAACACCCAGCTGGACCTTCACGGCAAACATCTAGTCATTAATTCATAACTTCTAGCAGGAATAATAAAGGAATGGCACATCATAGAGTTATAAGAATAGATGCTGCAGAATTGTTATTAGGCTACTTTCACATGTGCGTTTTGCATTCCGGTCTTGAGATCTGACAGAGGATCTCAAAACCGGAGCAAAACGCTTCACTTCGATTTAGTACATCAAGATTCATCCGTTCTGTTAGGATGCGGTTGTATTAAATCAAAACTGAACAAATCGGATCAGGCACTAAAAACATTGGGTGTTTTTGGATCCGAAAAAAAATGGATCTGGCACCATTGACTTACATTGTTTGTAGTGCCGGATCCGGTTTGTTCAGTTTCGCAGACCAGACACAAAACTGCAGCTTGCGGTGGTTTTGTGACCAGAACAGAAAGCATCTATGACAATAAATGGCGACAAAACGAAAGCGTTTTTTCCCGCTTTTAAGATCTTCTGCCGGATCTCTAAACCAGAATGCAAAACGCATACATGAAAGTAGCCTTACATGGGGACTGCAAGTAGTTACTGAAACAGACATGTCAGGGGAGGTGTCAGGTCCTCCTTAAGCAAAACGCTCAACTGGGAGAGCAGCTCCCGTTCTTCTAATCAGTGGGGTCTCCCAGGCCGCCACCAATGTAATGTATTGTCAGGCCTTGTATGGGTGTGATAATGGGACTCATATATGAAGCTTCCGGCTTAGAGCAGACTGCTGCTCCTCATCATAACTATGTTTTCAGTACAGTGTGAACAGCAGCCTGTCCACCATATGTGACCAGCCTAATTCCCTGTAACAAGGTGTCATGGTAACAGACGTCCTCCTCATCCGCACCTTACCTTCTGAACTATGTAGAAGATCTCTGCAGAGCGGTCATGTGTATTGACTCCTTGATTTTTTATTGAATTCCCCAATTAAATATGTTAATATTGGCGGTCAAATATTGTTAAAAACAATTTGTCTTCATTCCAAATTCTATACATATATCTATCCCTGTCCCCCCGGAGGTTGTCTCTATTGACTTAAAGGGGTTGGCCACCTTTTGGGTTTTTTTTGTAACCCCATCCCCTCCAGAGCAGACTTACCTGCTCCCTACTGTTTGGTCCCGGCTCCTTTGCGCCCCGGCCTCGGCTGACAAGATGAAGTTTAGTAACTCATAAAAAGCATTGTCAAGTTGTCAGGATTGTTGGCCACACGCTTTGGTTTAAAGGAAGTATACCACTATATAGAGTATGTACCCAAAGACGTAATCATGCCTTTCTTGTTAAAATCCGATCTTTTAATCTTAGGAAATACTTCTTTTTCCTTTTATTCAAATAGGGTTTTTGGTCACCCTGTCAATCAAATAAGAAAGGAAGGTGCTGGGGGTGTTACTGGCCACGGTGCACTAAATGGAGCAGCCCTGCCCACAGTGCACCAAAAAAACCTTCTGTGCATAGAAATTAAAAGAAGCAGTTATCAGGAACAGTAGACCGCTTTTTAAAAAAAAAAAAACGAAAAGGTATGATAATGTTTCAGGACACCTACCTCACATGGCGGTATGATCACTCTGCAACTGACTTTGTCGGTGACAGACTGACTTTAAGCTAAAGTGTGCACGACAACAAGCCTTACAATGTGACAACAGGTCTCATGGGTTTCCAAGTTGTATCTTGCTCTAATAATGAAAAACTGTTAGAGGACTGTATACAGTAGACCATTGCTACAGACAATTACTAATGGCACAGTTAATATCCTGCCTTACTTAGTGACCACCAATACGTCTTTTTACGGTGGTCACTAAGGGGCCTTAGGCTGGGCCTCAGTCTAAGTGCAGCACGGGTCTCTCATGATAGCCAGCCTCCGGCTGTAATGTCCCCGACCAGCAGAAGTGCTAGGCCGAGCTGCTTGACCTCGTAGATGTCGTGGTCAATAGCACCTGTGGCATGTAAGCGGTTACAGAGAGAGGGGACTTCCTCTGTCTCCCATCGTCACCCCATGAATGAGATCAGGGGGTAGGTATGGCGCTGACAGTAAAATACATTGCACTGCATGAATAGTGCAATGTATTTTAGAAGCGATTAACAGATCACCTATTATAGTCCCCTTGTTAGACTATTAAATGGTTAAAATAATGTAAAAAGTTTTATTACCTAAAAAAATTTCAAGTAAAAAAAATACACCTTTTTTCCATGAAAAAGTGAAAAAGATAGCAAAAACAATATCCACATATTTGGTGTTTTAATGTCCCTAATGTCCCGCACTACGCAATTATTATGTTATTTTTCCCATACAGTGAACGCCCCAAAAAAACAACAGAATTGCTACTCTTTGCCAAAATGATACCAACGAAAACTTCAAGTTAACCCGCAAAAATCAAGCCCTTACACAGCTCCATAGAAAGAAAAATAAAAAAGTTATGTCTTTGGATGCAGCGATGCTAAAATATTTTCTTCTATATATAAAGTGTATATATATATATATATGAATTTGGTATTGCTGTAATCGTACTGACCCAGAGATTAAAGTTTATTTATTTATTTTTTTTAACTTTATTTGCTAATTATGGGTGAAGGGATAATTTCATGTGATAAAAGACCATCAGAGGATGATGCAGACATTTACATCTCCCAAGCTGGGCCATGGAAGACGGTGTTGGGTTTCTGGCTGAGATTTCCCTTATGATGCTCTTAGAGATGCTTCACCTGAGGAACCAGTAGAGGATTGTGCTTCATGCCTGTGACCTTATGACTAATCAGCGACCTGTGCTGTAATTACAATTGTGAGATGTTAGGAGGAATGATGGCATGTAAATGTGTGTAAGAGGCTCGGCGTTTGTGAATGAATTCTTCTACAGTCCAGTCGCTCCATTAAGTGAGAACCCCTGAAATGCAGCACTAAGTGGCATCTCTGTGTTGCCACCTGCAATGATGGTTGATTACAGCGTTCTTCAAATGACCTTTAATGACAAGAATGCACTCCCCGGCTGTCATGTTACTGTGATTAAATGCAATTGCACTGCAGATGACTTGCTTTGATGGTTACATTCAGCTACAGCTGTGTCGAATCCTTGGACTGTTCCCAAACTTGAGAGCTACGACTTGTCAGAACGTTGAATGGATTGAATATGTGCTGCGTGAAAGTTCATCTCTGTAAATGCATTATTGTCTCATGGTGGGCCTGGATTATCAACCAGCTGCATTTGCTTAATTCAGGCCTGAGACTAGTTAATATGGAGACCAGTAGACCTGAACATATTGTTCCCCGAGACAAGAGACATTTCTAAAAACTTCTATAGATGTTAGGCTAAATTCATATCTGCGGTAAAGGTAGTCCGCTATTCTGTTCCACCTGAGTAACAGAATACTGGAGTTATTGTATCTAGCAAAACCCGATATAGGATATAGTGCACGCCGCCAGATTCCCAATCCGGCGGCTTTCCTTTAAATATTATCTTTTATGCCAGAAAGCCGCTGGATCCCCGTTGGATCTCATTATAGTCAATGGGGATCCAGTGGTGCCTGGAGGTATCTAATTATGCTGGATATGTTAATTACCTTTATCACAGATGTGTACCTACACTAATTTCAGCACCAGATAGTAGACAGGTCTAATATGGATGGTAATACAATCCCTTCCTCTTCTAGTGTCCTTACAATTTGCTGGCAGTGGGAGGACAGATCAGACTACTTGTGGTTTGTTTGTAGTCTGTAACCATGGAGACATACAGTATAGATCTGTGTAGAAGCTGTATTAATAAAACTGTAGATTTTGAATTAAGATGAATTGGAAAGTGATGATAGTGCTCACAGTTTTGAAATATATAGGGAATTTAGCCTTGGAGTAATATTTGGATCCCCCTGCAATGCCTCATTCACACATCAGTATTCAGTCAGTGTTTTCCATCAGTGATTTTGAGCCAAAAGTGTAGGCTCCAATCCTGGTTTTGGCTCACAATCACTGATGTTAATCACTGACCAAAACACTGACATGTGAATGAGGCTTAACCGACAGTAGCTTTCCCTTTAACAACACATCAAAGGAATTGCAAGTTAAGACATTTTAAAATATATTCTTTGAAAATCTAGATTACAACGGAAGTCCTACAGGCTGTAGGACACACATAGGATTGCAGTGGAAGTACAGTATATCTTCTGTCTAGCAGGGTTAGAAAATGATTCTAGTTCATTCTGCCAGAGTCTTGGTATTTCTCAAGTGGTTAGTGTGGTTATAGCACCATCTAGTGTTGTTAAGTTGTATTATACTTTGTTTTTCCTGTTACAAAGACTACTGCATTGTGGGTGGTGCACTGCATTGTGGGAGCGAAAAGCATCCTGGGAAAGAGAACCCTCCAGTCTCCAGGACACATCAGCAGAACTGTCCTATGCATGTCTCCTTCACCATTCTTGTAAAAGCATATCGGGTGAGAGATCTACCTTTGAGATCTACCTTTTCAGGGACATCATGTTATGCAGAGCTGTTCAGCTAGTTGTAATTGTTACTCAGGGAGTTATTACTACTGTTAGCTAGACATGTAATCTTATGTACAGGCAGCCATTTTAACATGTGCTTCAGTGTTAATGCAAATGTTGTAGTATATGCTATCTATACTTTATACTTATACATGCTATTTGTATTCTTGTGTTTTACCAATCAACAATCCTGATTTACCAATAAACAAGTTAGACTACAAAGAACAGTCCTCTTATTTGGAAGACAGGAATGGTTTGTGCTGAATGTCAGACTGCACACTGTGTGCACGTGTATGAAGACAGAACAGTATATACATCAAGAAGGATGTGTGTTTCATCTTAACACACTCCTACAACATTCCCCGTCTTAGTTCTGGCTTGTGTCTTTTAAATTCAGCTTCCTTTAAAATAATTGTTATCAAAGGGTTTACTAAAAGGAGCCTCTTATCTTCCCATAGAATTGTATGACTCTCAGACAATGTATTGTTTTCAATATAAAAAAGCTCTGCACGCTACTCCACTCTTGTAAATTACTGATCGAATCATTAATGAGTAGCCAAGGATGTCATACGCAGTTAGACATGGATGAAACAATGAACTTTAAAGCAGAAGACTGAGGACAGGATGAAAGGTTCAGTAGAATACATCAAGATCCAGTAAACAGATCTTCATCGCCCACTAGACCCCCGCAAGGCCATGGAGGAGGGAGAACATGGAGAGATAAGATCAGCGGTGAGCGTTCCTGGGGCCGCAAACACTCCAAAAAAGCCTGTGCTACAAAGAAAATACAAAGCTTTCTCATTATTGCTTTCTGCAGCCCGAAACAAGATCTTGTTATCGAATTATCACCTCATCCTCCAATAATGTCCCTGCTCAGATCAAAGATTCATATTAATTAGTTTTTCCCAGACAGCTTTTTCCACCTGCTATATGGAAGACAGGAGGGGCCGCCTGGTGTCCTCAGGGAGATCTGGTTTCTCAAATACAATGCAAGTCGAGGAAGAACTACAAGTATCAGCACTCTGCAGCCAACCTAACCCAGCGAAACAGTCCTGTGGGACCAAACTTGTTGTCACCATCTTTAGAAGAATTCCATCAATGTGTCTATCGAGTCCTGTAACTGCAATTCTCTGCTTTTTTGTGTTTAATAACAATATTTTCACACATCTGACTTGCTGAAAATGAAGTGAAAGCATATGGTGCACTGCAAACGGCAGCACAAGTCTCCGATGGAGCCGCCGGATCCCCTCGCTGTCTCATTTCAATCAGTACATTTAGGGGTTTACTGTCTGAGCCAACTGGAGTTACTGAAACACGCCATGTAGAACATAGAAATCAAGTTAAACCGGTTAAAAGGGGCTTTCTGGGAGTACAATACTGATGGCCTATCCTAAGGATAGCTCATTGATATCAGATAAGGGGTCAGCACCTCAGCCGATCAGCTGCTTACCAAGCACAGCGCCGTACACTGGATAGTGGCTGTGCTTGGTATTGCATCCCAT
The DNA here is from genome assembly GCA_033119425.1 of Bufotes viridis. Taxonomy (NCBI): domain Eukaryota; kingdom Metazoa; phylum Chordata; class Amphibia; order Anura; family Bufonidae; genus Bufotes; species Bufotes viridis. The sequence continues at coordinate 488,905,171 of CM065590.1, read as the reverse complement.
TCATATGAATGAGACTGATGAAGAGACCGCAACACTTACCGTAGTGCCACAGACTTTCCAACCAGCTGATGGTGGGGGTGCTGGTGTTGAATCTCCTACCGATCTAATATTAATGATCTATCGTGAGAATAGATCATCAATATTTTACACCTTGAAAACCCCTTAAAGTTATTAAAGTTACCCCCTATGTAGTTATTGCCCTAATGCATTAAAAAGAAAACTAATCAATGTGGCAAAAAAATCTATTGTTTTGCGTATACAACTCCTATACAGACATATGTGTCTCCATGGTTACAGACTACAAACAAACCCTGTTTAGTCTAATCTTGTAGTCATGTGACACACCACCACCCCGTTACCTCTTGTACTATCTGTAGTTTATCAAAATGTGGTAAGAGAGGCAGGGGAGTAAGGCATGACTGCAGGATCTTAGGCTACTTTCACACTAGCGTTTTGGCTTTCCGTTTGTGAGATCCGTTCAGGGCTCTTACAAGCGGTCCAAATCGGATCAGTTTTGCCCTAATGCATTCTGAATGGGAAAGGATCCGCTCAGAATGCATCAGCCTGCCTCCAATCAGACTCCATTCCGCTCTGGAGACGGACACAAAAAGCGTTTTTCTGTCCGCTTGACGAAACGAAGCCAAACAGATCCGTCCTGGCACACAATGTAAGTCAATGGGGATGGATCCGTTTTCCTGACACAATCTTGCACACAAAAAAATGGATCCATCTCCATTGACTCCCAATGGATCCGTCTTGGCTATGTTAAAGATAATACAACGAGATCTGTTCATGATGGATGCATGCAGTTGTATTATTGTAACGGATCCGTTTTTACAGATCCATGACGGATCCGCCCAAAACGAGAGTGTGAAAGTAGCCTAAGACCTCATTCACGCAACGGTGAAAAATGATGACTGACGTTTTTAGAACCAATTAAAGTCTATGGGTTCTTTTTAACAGTCAGTGAATAGCGGCCGTCAAAAGATAGTACATGTCCTATTTTGGGCTGTTTTTACGGCCAGTCTTTTTTTAATGGCTGCACAGACATGAGTACAACCATCTAACGGCCATTAAAAATGGCTACCAGGGCCTTTCAGGAGTTATGATAAAAGAATAAATAAATGACCTCATCCACTTGAATGAGCAGGGACACTCGCTCTTCCAATCCTCACTCTTCGCTGGATGCAGCAGGACCTGACACTCCCAGTGTAATAGCGTCACATGATCACGCTGGTCTTACAGCATCCAGTGAGGGGCGAGTATGCCCACACATTTAATTGGATGGGACTATTATCTATACGGGGAGGAGGATAACTATGGAGGGCATTATCTATACTGGGTGCACTATATATAGGGGGGCACTATGGGGGGGGGGGTATAATCTATATTGGAGGCACTATAGGGGGGCATTATCTATACTGTGGGGCACCATGGACGGAATTATCTATACTGTGTGCACTACAGGGGGCATTATATATAGGTGGGGCACTATGGGGGGCATAATCTATATTGGAGGCACTATGGGGGGGCATTATCAATACTGTGGGGCACCATGGAAGGAATTATCTATACTGGGTGCACTACAGGGGGCATTATATATAGTGTGGGCACTTCAGGGATTGAGGTATAAAAAAACTAAAAGTATAACAATCATCCGTTGTTAATGGCGATTTTTAACAGCTGTTAAAAAGTGATGCAAAACGACCATTAAAAACAGATAAACAGACACAAAATGGATGCACACGCTGATGCAAAATGGCCATGATAAACTGACAGTGTATCCGTTTTTAAGGCTAAATGCACACGACAGTTGTTTTTTGCTGTCCGCAAATCGGGATCCGCAAAAAAAACTGATGGTCCATCAGTTTTTTTTGGAGGATTCCTTTGTTTTCACAGATCCCTTGTAATAAATGCCTATCCTCGTCCGCAAATGAGAAAAAAGCAGGACATGCACTACTTTTTTTGCTGAAGGGAAACACGGACAACTGACGCGGAACACAAACGGATGAACGGTCAGCATTTTTTTGCTGACCCATTGAAATGAATGGGTTCCTGTCCTATCCGCAAAAAAAACTGAAACGGAAGCCGAGAAAAACAACTGTTGAGTGCATTTAGCCTAATGGATATTTTTAAATTTTTTTAATGCCTTGTCTGTGAATGCGGCCTAACAAATTTTTTTTGCAGTCTGTAACCATGGAGACACCTGGAGTGTGCATGGGAGCTGTATAGACCAAATGGAAAGAGGATTTTAATAGTTTTTTCGCAGTTTTTTTTTTATCTTAGATGAGCTATCACAATCTAAAATGGCAAAAGTGTACAAACTACATACCCTTTAGGGTCCATTCACACGTCAGTATTTTTACCTTTCCAGATAAACTTTCAGTTTTTTTGCGGATCCGTTTTTCTGTACAACCTTCCGTTTTTGTACTAAAGTGCATCTGAATCCGTTCCGTGTTTCCGTTGTGCATGTCTCAAAATAGAAAGCACATGGCACAGAGGGCTGAGTTAAATTTTTTTTTTTGTTTCCTGTAAACGGATCCGCAAAATCGGATGACATTCGGATGGTTTTCTGCATGTCATCCGCATTTTTGCGAATCCATTGACTTGAATGGACAACGGACCCGAAAAACGGACAGAAAGTAGGACAAGCTTAATTTTTTTTCAGGATCCGCATCCTGGAAAATAGGGAAATGGAACGGATTCCGTGATTCGGACAGCACCATGATTGGTGTCCGCATTTTTGCGGAGGCAATTGAAATTAATGGATCCGAAAAAACGTTCCGATTTAATTCGGAACGGAAACGGAGTGTTAAAACGGATGTGTGAATGGACCCTTAATCACATGTGACATTTTTACATAAAAAAACCTTGGTGTATATCCAGCAAAAGCCGCAGCACGGTCTCTTCCTTGCGGGGAGGTAGGTCTTTACGTTTGGTCTGGTACTTACCGTCCAGGCTGATGATCTGAGGCCATTTTTAATACTCCTGTCCAGGGACTGCTCAGGGAGGCGGCCCCTGCTGGGCCGTGTTTTACCATGATGAATGCCACCACAATGAAGTGAAAGGAAGCCGGGTAATTTCTAAAAGGATTTATTATTTTTCTTGTAGAAGTTAAACAGGATTGATGCTTTAAGGAGGAATCTCCCTGCTGGGAATGCAGCCATGTTGTACTTGGATAAACCGCCAGCGGCACATCATTTTCATTACAAATCACCACGGTTTAGGGTCTGAGGAGTGAATTATGAGGAATTAACAGACTGGTCTAAAGTAACCGTGACACACTCCATACGATGGGGCGTCCGCCAGTGCAGAAGGAGTTAACGGGAAGTTGCGAAATATAACGGTGTTCTTCTGCCTGTGGAGGTGTTAAACAAAGCTCCTCATCCTCATCAATATTAATACCTTAACTTAAACAGGATGCGAGCGTATGAAACAAGGGAGCGGCAGCTTGAGTTAATATTTAATATTCTTGTTAGGCGGCGGAGATGCTAAGTACAACCCTTGTTATTCTGCATATAACCCAGTCACTAAGCAAATGTTTTCCGAAATCAGAAGACTTAACCCTTTCTCACCAGGAAGGGAAGAAGTTTCATGATTATACAAGCCAAACTTCACCAACATCAGCTATCGGGTGATTAAAGGTGTTTCCAGCTTTATAGGAAGTTGATAAAAAGTTCAGCAACTTTTTAAAGTGTTTTGTGCTTCAATTCCTCACCCTTTGCAAGATTTCTGCTTGCTGTCAGTGGATGGAAAATGTCCTTTAAAGGGGTATACCGGTTGTTAGAAGTTATCTCTTAGGCTACGTTCACACGAGGACAATTGTCGCGCGACAAAAAGTCACGCGACAAATCGGGAACCACTACACTGCAGCATTTGTAGCGCGACATTGATGTCACATTAATGTCGCGCGACAATTTTTATAATGGGAGTCTATGGTGGTGTCGCACGTGCCACATGCGACATGTTGCGAATGCGACACAACAGTCGCCAAAAATCCATCCCGGATGGATTTTTTCCGACTGTCATGTCGCAGTTGCAGCATGTCGCATGTTGCACGTGCGACACCACCATAGACTCCCATTATAAAAATTGTCGTGCGACTTTTTGTCGCGCGACAATTGTCGTCATGTGAACGTAGCCTTATCCACAGGTTAGGAATAACTATCAGATAGGTGGGGCTCCTACTGCTGGGACCCCCACCGATCACCAGAATAGGGTGCAATGAACCGAGTGGCCGGTCAGGTATGTGTGCAGCCGCAGTACTCAGCTATCTCCGGAACTCCCATAGAAATAAAAGGGGCAGCCATGCGCATGGGCAACCAACCTCTTTGTTCCGTTCCGGGGGCTGCAGGGGTACAGGGCACCCGTTCTTGTGATTGGTGGGGGTCCCAGCAGTAGGACCCCCACAGTTCTAATAGTTATCCCCTATCCTATGAATAGGGGATAACTTCTAACAACCGGAATACTCCTTTAAATCCTGAGGCTGACCTAGAAAGAGTCTGCAGCAGTCGGAGAAGCGCCATGACCTCTTCAAATAGCTGACCGGCATTGGATGCCATAAGTCGGACCTCCACCAATAAGATGTTAATGACCTATCCTAAGGATAAGCCTCAGTATAAAAATGCCAGACTTTAGTGTACACATGTCTGCTGAGTGGTTTTCTAATGTGTTGTGCATAATACAGATAACACACTATGTACAGTGCCGTTAAAGGACAACTCCACCCAACAGTTGCTTGTTTTTTAAGGTGTCTTGACAGCAAGTTTAAGATGGTAAACATTTTTTTCTGCTTCTCCATGACTTTTAATCATAAACTGGCATCTGATCAACAACTTGTGATTTGATGCCCAAAAAAATTGTGACCTTAAAGCCACCAGCAAGGACGACAACTGGGAAATTTTGATAAAATAAAAAATAAAAATGACAAAAAGAAGCACAGACAAGAAGAAATCCAAGTACTCGGCTATTATACAGAAAGGTTATCGTTGTATTAATAATATTTTATCTGCCGGAGCCGCACGCAGATAAGCAGGGAGTCCAGAAGTGCGCCTCGATGGCCTGAAAACGTCTTTATCAAAAAACAAGTCACCTGAAAAACACTTCAGACTGCGCCGCGCATGCACAATGGCAGCATCTGTGAATGCGGGCGCAGGGAAGGAGCACATTCTTAGCTGAGTCTCTGCGGTGCTAAGGAAACCAGCGCAGGATGTAGAGATGCTTTGTGCCCATGTAGGCGTGCGCATCCCTATGCGAGGAGCAACCTGGAGCACGGGGTCCCAGTACCTGGGTCCAATAGGGAAACACATAGGGGGTCATTTACTATCAGAAATACACCTATATGAGGCGTATTTCCGGAGCGACTGCGGATCAGCGACTTTTCCCCGCTCACACAGGTCTAAAAAAGTAGGTGTGGTGTGGGGAGGAGTTTTAGGCATAGAAAATGGTCTAAATTTAAGCCACCAAGGAAGCTGTCTTCCATTTAGACCGGCGCTGGATACGCCAAAGTTATGTAGAGGCCGCTGGCTCTACTAAATGTAGGCGGATCCACCTACAACTAAAGGGCTTACTATGACCGGCGTCTAGAACGCCGGTCTTAATAAATGACCCCCATAGCTGTTACCTTCTTTAGTAAATACTTGTATTTGTTAGAAAATAACAATTCCAGAGCATCACATAGGACAGCTGACTGCTCCATTTCAGAAAACTATCGGCCGAGGAGAGCCGAGCGACTAGTTCATGGACTCAGAGGCTTTCTATGGGCTCTTACAAGGCGAGCCGATGAGGACCAAGGTGGCAACGAGCTAAACTGAGCGCTTTTTCCCTTAGGTTATAAAGGCACTCTTTAAAGCTGGGTTCACAAAAACTGGTGTACCGGAAAACTGGCTTAGTTGGCCAATGGCCATATCAACCAATCAGATTCCCCCTTTCATTTTTCACAGCGCCTTTGGAAAATGAAAGGTAGAATCTGATTGGTTGCTATGGGCAACTAGGCCAGATTTCCTTTACATCACTCTCTTGATAAATATTTCTCATGGTGCATTTTTCCACAGAAAATCTCCCTTCAGATTTTGCCACAAATCCACAGAGAAATCACAGCAAATTATTCACCCCACAACATTAAAGCCTTAGGCACACGGCCGTTGATCGGCCGTTCCGTGCATTGAGGGCCGCAATTTGCGGTCTCCTATGCCCGGGCACCATCCGTGCGGCTGCTGCAACAGATCCAGACCCTTTCAAGTGAATGGGTCCGCATCCGTGATGGGGTGAGCACATGGCCGCTGCCGGTATATTGCGGACTCGCTATCTGCGGGCCACGGCCAACAACGGCCGTGTTCATAAGGCCTAAAATGCATGAAATCTGCTGTGAAAATCCACAACATAAATTGACAGGCTACAGCAGCAATCAGCATCCTCCGACGCCCCAGCTGTTCTGGAACAGCTAAATCATGCTGGGAGTTGTAGTTTCACAGCAGCTGGAGTGCTGATGGTTGCTGATCCCTGATTTGAAGATTTTCCCGGCAGGTCAGTTTCTGCGTGGAATAATTCGGCAGTTTGTGGACGAGATTTGTTAAAATTTCATCTGTATGCCCAGTTCTGCAATCTGCTGTAGATTATACCTGCTCAGATCTGCACCTTCCCTTTCCACTGCGTTCTCCGGGATGATGACACGTCCCAGCGCCCTCGTACTGCCTCGTAGCGCCCTCTTATAAGGAAAATATAGCAGTGAGGATTACGGGGCTACCCGGGTACACCACAATCCCTCTCAATGGCATCAGGACGGACAAAGCTCAGAGTGAATTAGATCTGGATCATGCAGTCCGATGTGCGCACCCTGGAAATGACACTGACGATCCGGCGGTGTGTCTGTAGCACCTGCTTCCACTAGGATCCTGTCATTGACAAAGCCCTTGAGCTGCAATCTACGAGAGTCCTGACATTCTGCAAATAACCTCACAAACGGCAATGGTTTAATACATTTCAATGAATCACCGGCGGGAGAAAACGCCCACTCTACCGCTCAGCCGCAATCCACTGCCTTCTCCTGGCATTGATGGACTATTTCTATCGGGTTTCATCACTAGCATATGATGATGTGCACTCCTGTATACTTTTACTGTGGACCACTCAGTGCCCTTTAGGCCTCATCCGCACGACCGTATCGGTTTTTGCAGTCAGCAAATTGCGTATCCATGTGCATCCCGCATTTTCCCCATCCGCGGGCCCAGCAATATGCTTATTTTTGTCCACAAAACGGAGAAGAATAGGCCATGTTCTGTTTTTTAATTTTTTGCGGGGCTGCGGAATAGAAATGCGGCCACATTGAGTCTGCATCGGAGATCGGATGCTTACCAAAAATACGGTTGCGTGCATGAGGCCTTAATGTAATGAAAAGTTGTCCGTCCAGGCAGACGATGTAGGAACGGTTGACATTTCCTCCCGCCCTCGCATAATATCTTACATTAATTTTCTGATGGCCAATTTTCAGCGCTAGTGTGGGAGTCACAGATATTACTCCAGCTCATCAGAGTGCCTAATAAGGGTCCCGGTTATCCAGTGTTGCGGCTGGCTTGGGCACTGCCAATGCTAATTACTCTAATTGCTCAGCACGTTATTATTTTTCCTGGGCTCAAGTGCAGCTGTTTTGAAGATTGGCAGCGGATGTTACATTGCTGCTAATTTTCTCTCCATTTTGCAACCTTCCAGTAGGAATTCTTCTAAGTGCTTTTCTGGTTGCAAGGGAAATAAGAGGGAATGAACTAATCATAATAAAAATGCTTACTAGGGGCGAGAATAGGCAAAGGCAGTTACAGAACATGGCGAGCAAGATGGCTTTCCTTAACCACTCTAGACATCTGCACGAGGAGCTGTACACAATACCAGTTTACCCGCACATTGTCAGTACCTGTACTGTATGCCACCCACCATCCATGATTAGGGCAAGCTCATACTGTGTATAGTGGTAAGTCATGAAGCATGGATGTGCACTCAGGGTTAAAGGGCTTGTCTGGAATTTTCAAAAATGTGGCTTTGAGTAGACAAGATGATAAAATAAAAAAGAAAACGAATACTTACCAGTTCAATCCGCCATGTCTCTAGTTATCGAATTATTCACATGACTACTGCAGCCAGTCACTAGCCTCATCAGTGATGCTTAAGAATCCATGGGGGATCAAACAAGTATTTGTTTTTGTATTATTATTATCAAGTTTAGTATCCTGTACTGATCCTGAGTTAAAGCTTGTATTGTACTCCAGAGCTGCACTCACTATTCTGCTGGTGGAGTCACTGTGTACATACATGACTTATCCTCTACTGATCCCGAGTTACATTCCGTATTATACTCCAGAGCTGCACTCACTATTCTGCTGGTGGAGTCTCTGTGTACATACATTACTTATCCTCTACTGATCCTGAGTTACATCCTGTATTATACTCCAGAGCTGCACTCACTATTCTGCTAGTAGAGTCACTGTGTACATACATTACTTATCCTGTACTGATCCTAACTTAAAGCTTGTATTATACTCCAGAGCTGCACTCACTATTTTAATGATTGTCATTGGAAAGAGTCATCAGGTTTGTCGATGGACACTCCCCTCACAGTTTATCTAAGCTCCTATAATGCAGAGGGCGAGGCATTTAGTTTTCCCTACATCAGATGATGCTGTGTGCAGACAGTGGGCAAGCATGGAATGGAATGCTTGGAGATTTCACCTCTGAAGCCTCTGGAACACAGAGTGCTGCTTTGGAGTATAATACAAGCTGTAACTCAGGATCAGTACAGGATAATTAATGTGCATAATGTGTGTAACATCATTACTTCTATTTTTGTTAGCCATTAAAAGGTATCAAACCTGCAATACTCTTATTTTGTTTCTCTTAATGAGAGTACTAAACTAGGATAATTAATGTAATGTATCAGCCGAATAGCAAGAGCAGCTCTGGAGTATAATACAGGATGTAATTCAGGATCATTATAGGATAGGTAATGTATGTACACAGTGACTCTATCAGCAGAATGGTGAGTACAGCTCAGGAGTATAATACAGGTGTAGCTCTGGATCAGTACAGAATTAGTAGTGCAATATATGTACACAGAGGTAACTGCACCAGCAGAATAGCGAATGAAGCTCTGGAGTGTAATGCAGGCTGTAACTCATGATCAATACAGGATACACACTATATATACAGTGGCTCCACCAACAGAATAGTGAATGAAGCTCTGGAGTGTAATGCAGGCTGTAACTCATTATCAATATAGGATATGTAATGTGTGTGTGTGTATATATATATATATATATATATTTAGAGTGACTCCACCAGCAGAAGAGTGAATGCAGCTCTGGAGTGTAATGCAGGCTGTTACTCAGGATCAGTACACAGTAAGTAATGTATGTACACAGACTGTATACTAGTAGAGATTCCCGTTGAGTTTATCTGTGCATGATGGGAGTAGAAATGATCTGGTGTACAGTATATCTGGGTTATACAGTGGGCTTTGCTTGTGTTATTTAGAAATTCCATAAAAGTGTCACAATACAACTTATCAAACGCGTTGCTTTTTTACCTTTAGTTTCGCATTTCAGCACAGATGACACGTAGACGGAGGATGATTTTATATTTCATGTACTGCCCATACCTTCTGTGTGCTCAGAAAGGGAATTAATACCTGGGAGTCCTGCTGCTGTTTATTCAGTGGCCTTCTGTGTCTCGGCACGAATATTTCCTTTGTTTGCCTGGCCAAGCTTTAAGTGACAGTAATGCTAATGAGGTTTAGCAACGCAATCTGCCACCCGTAATTCCTGCGTACTAACACTTCATCACATCTGGTTCCGCAGCATATTTTGCTCTTCTCTTTTTAAGTAAGGGCTTAACCCCTCTCACTGTTGGCAAGGTGTAGGCTGGCAGCAAAACGCACAGAAATGAGACACAAAGGAAGCCGAATGCTGTATTAAAACAGCTTGGCAACAGTCTGATAATACGGAGCATGGTGGGTGCCTACAGTGTGACATCCATCAGCAGATCCTAGCTTTAAGCCACAGGAAATCATTATCGAGCAGAAGATACTTATGCAGAGACAATATGGATACTGGTTCACAATAAATCCATGATATAACAAAGGACAAGGCACCAGCAAAATATCACGTATAGAGTTCACAGCCAATGTAATTATTGTGTAAGGCAGTGACTTGAAATCCCTGTGGGAGTACAACCCTTCCAGCTTCATGGTCAGTTAAGTCAATGGTCATCCGGAAAACAAACACACACAAACTATCTGCCGGCGAATGGTTCGTAGCACATAGTTCTAGCACAAAAATAAAAATGGTTTATATAGAGAAACGATGACTCCGAAGAGAAGGAGAGATAGACAAGACAGGCAATAAAAGGTAAAATGTACCCAGCAAATGCTGCAAAGAAAATTCACAACTGCCACCTAGAAATGATATGTAAACTGTAAGGTCTGACCATTAGATGACTCTGATCATACAGTCTAAATAGGATGCAATGGAAAAACAGACTTTACAAAGCGTAAATTCTGACCCTCCACCCTTATTAGGTGGCTGTGATAATTGCTGCAGGTTAAACAGTGTTCGTCACTGTCCGAGGTTAGGCAGTCTTAGTCATTGTCTCAGGTTAGGCAGTCTTAGTCATTGTCTCAGGTTAGGCAGTCCTAGTCATTGGCCCTGATTTATTATGCCTTCACTACAGAATGCTGGCTTCATGGCCAATGCTGGTGGGGTCACTTGCGCAAAAATTTTGTGACTTTTTCCATTTTTATACCACTTGCTAGTTTTAAAATATGGGTGTGGTTAGCTATGTTAATGAGTTTCACCCAGATTTATCATTGAGACTTTTTTTTTTAAATTGCAAAAATTTTTGACAAATTTATCAGACATACAACATTTGATAAATGTGGCATAAAGTACAACACAGGCTCAAGCAAAACTGCCGCCAAATATTTCCCCCCGTGTCTCCGGTTAGACAGTCTTGGTCATTGGCTCAGGTTAGGCAGCCAGTTGTCATTGTGCTAGATTGCAGTCAGTTCATAAATCATAGTCTCCATAATGTCTGTCACATTACTGCAAGAGTAAAAAAGCCTTTTCCCGAATATTCTTCTATGTACGGCGCATCCTTCAGATAGAGATTGAAGTATAAATTTCTTTACGATAACACTAATAACATCCGGAAATACAATTTCTACTGTTCAGTGCTGTGCTGTTGCCAGATGCCTAATATTTGATTTGAATTAATATGTAAGCACTGGATTTCAGAGGATTATGGAGCAATAAAATGGTAAAAGGACTGATAAAAACTTGATGAACACAAAATCTTATAATTCAAGTTTTATTAACAGTATAGACATTTAAATAATTGCAGCTGAGAAAATGGATAGAGAGGAACAGCGTCCTCAGCGGCAACACAATTTCCAGTCATTGTAAGGAACAGAAAAAATACAGAGTAATCAAGAGCACCCGGGAAAAAAACGTTACAATGTACAAAACCAATATAATAGGGACAATGTCCGTCACCGGTTATGACTCTGCATGGGGTTAGCTGGTACTAAGGGTTGGGGGTAGAGATGAGCAAACTTTAAAAAAAAGTTCGGCGTTCGGGTTGTGGTAACTCGCGCATCCCGTTATGGATTCCACTACCGCGGCATATGGAATCCATAAGGGACGGCTTCCACCAATCCGAACTGTTGAACAGCCGAAGGACCTGGGGTGACGTCACCATCATGTGATCAGTGCAGGGGGCGTGGCTCAGCATGGGATCAAATCCAGTGCTGAGCCACGCCCCCTGCACTGATCACATGACGGTGACATCACCCCAGGTCCTTCAGCTGTTCAATAGTTCGGGTTGGTGGAAGCCGCCCCTTATGGATTCCATATGCCGCGATAGTGGAATCCATAACGGGATGCGGCGATTACCACAACCCGAACGCCGAACTTTTTTTTAAAGTTCGCTCATCTCTAGTTGGGGGTAATTCATTTTCCTAAAGTGGCTGAGCCAGATTGCTGAATGAGCTGTATGAAAGAACTAAAAAACGGATCTTATTATACAGATTCTTGTGCAGGCTTCAGAAATTGTCCAGGATTCCGTGCTTGGTCAGCGTGCACTCTTGTCCATTACAGAAGCTTGAAGAGGATCGGTTACCTCTCCTGACATGTCTGGTTTAGTAACTGTTTGCATTCTCTGTGTAATAAGAATTCAGGAGCATCTATTCTTATGACTCTTTGTTGTTCTGTTCCTCAAATATTCCTACTAGAAGTCTATGTATGAATTGCAAGCATTCTGCAACAAAGGTCTACCCAGGTGTTACCAGCTGGGGGGGGGGGGGGGTCCCTGCACAACTTGCCATTTATAGCACTGATTGGATAGCGTCAGATTTTGCACGGACACCCTCTCAACTGGTAACACACAGAGGGATCAATTTTGCATAGGTCTGTAAGTTCATCCATAAACTTATAGTAGGAATAACAGAGGAATGACACAACAAACAGTCATAAAAACTGATGCTCTAGAAATGTTATTGCCCGGAAATGCAAGTAGTTACTAAAACAGACATGGGGGCAAAGGTCCTCATTAAGATGTAAAGGTGCCCGTACACATTAGTCTAAGGCTACTTTCACATTAGCGTTTTCAATTCCGCTATTGAGATACGTCATAGGATCTCAAAAGCGGATTAAAACGCTTCAGTTTTGTCCCCATTGATTGTCAATGGGGACAAAACTGAACTGAAGGAAACGGAATCCTCCAAAATGTATTCCTTTCCGAAGGGTTGCGCTCCCATTGCGGACAGAAAAATGCTCCAAGCAACGTTTTTCTGTCCGTGATGTGGTGCGGAGCAAGACGGATCCGTCCTGACACACAACGTAAGTCAATGTGGACGGTTCTGGTTTCTCTGACGAAATAGAAAACGGATCCGCCATGGTTATAGAAGACATAATACAACCGGATCCGTTCATGATGGATGCACGCGGTTGAATTATTGTAACGGAAGCGTTTTTGCAGATCCATGGCGGATCCGCAAAAAACGCTAGTGTGAAAGTAGCCTGAAGCTGATCAAAAAAGACAATGTCAATGAAAATGAACATTTGTTGGTTGAAATTTAACAAAGAACAGACCATTACAATCTAAAACTAAGTTGACCATGTCTACCAGAAAGATCTTTCGTCCATCTCCTGGCTTTATTGGACACGTTTGGGCAGTCTGATCAACCGTAATGGCCAGGGTTGCAAACTGTTCAGAAATTTCTGGACTGTCCGAAAAAATAGGTGACTTTTTTTCCTGATTTTGTTGAGGCTGGCTATACTTGACTAGATTATTTTAATAGTAATTATCATCATTTTACAGCTCCCAGTAAATGCTGGTAAAATTTTGAGCCATAGACATGTACTACTTATAATCTTTATTATTCATTATAGTTTTCTAATTTGTCCATAAAAAATGTTGTAAAAAAAAAATAAAAATGAATAATTCTGGTTGGCAACCCTGGTATCGGCCAGTATGGACTAAGATTGGTATGGCTATGTCTGTGAACTGATCGTTCACCAGATGATTGTTTGTTTGTTCAACTGCTGTTCAACCATCAACCACCTTCTACCTAATGACTAGGGCCATCTCTAGGGGGTGTCTGCCCAGAAGCTTGCTGACTGCTTCCTATTACAAACAGCAGAAGAACGAGTTCAGCTCTGGAGGGTAATACAGGATGTAACTCAGGATCAGTACATAACAAGTAATGTAATGTATGTACACAATGACTCCACCAGCAGAATAGTGAGAGCAGCTCTGGAGTATAATACAGGATGTAACTGAGGATCAGTACAGGATAAGTATTGTATGTGCACAGTGGCTCTACCAGCAGAACAGTGAGTACAGCTCTGGAGTATAATACAAGATGTAACTCAGGATCAGTACAGGGTAAGTATTGTAATATATGCTAACAGTGACTCCTCCAGCAGAATAGTGAGTGCTGCTCTGGAGTATAATCCAGGATGTAACTCAGGATCAGTACAGGATAAGTAATGTAATGTATGTGCACAGTGGCTCTACCAGCAGAATAGTGAGTGCTGCTCTGGAGTATAATACAGGATGTAACTCAGGATTAGTACAGGATAAGTAAAGTAATGTATGTACACAGTGACTCTACCAGCGGAATAATGAGTGCTGCTCTGGAGTATAATACAGGATGTTACTCAGGATCAGTACAAGTAATGTAAAGTAAGTACACAGTGACAAGATAACATATAGATTTTAACTATGGACTGTTGAAAAGTGTTATTCAAAAGCTGAATTTACCTTTAGATCCTTTCCTCTCCTCTGTTTGATAAGTGTGTGCATTCAGCAGAGACTGTAATTTAATATAAGATGAGCTGTCCTTGCATTTTTATTATGTGCAGGCACTGACAGTGATGTCAAATTGCAGCATCAATGAATAAGAAGCCTTGAGCTGCATTAAACTGAGTGTTGAGATAAATGTGCATGTTTCCAGGGTACATTAGATGGGTTCTATGCAGTATTTGATGATATTTGGCAATGTCATAATCCTTACATTAGATATTAATCAAGGTCTTGGTAATCTATGCCTTAGGTAGGGTCATATGTAAAAGGTTAGACAGAAGAAGTAGGGGACAAATGGCAATATGTAACGGTGGACCATATAATAATAAATAATTATTTCATTAAAAAACTTAATTAAATATAAATTAACTTAAAAGGTGAACATCTCCAGAAGAGCAGATTTATTTTTTACAATCTTCAATTCATTCTGAATTAAGTACTGAATTCTGCGCATTATCCGGTAAAGGCATGGTACTGGTCTAGTGGTGAGGGCCTCTTCATGTTGGCTTTCTATGACCAGCTCCTCGTGGTTAGGAAATTATTTCTGGCTACCTCGGTATTAGTCTAGAGGTCAGGGCCTCTTCATGTTGGCTTTCTATGACCAGCTCGTCGTTGTCAGGATATTACTTTTGTCTACCTGGGTCATGAAGGCATAGTACTGGTCTCGTGGTCAGGGCCTCTTCATGCTGGCTTTCTATGACCAGCTCGTCGTTGTCAGTATATTACTTTTGGCTACCTGGGACATGGAGTTAGAGTATTGGTCTAGAGGTCAGGGCCTCTTCATGCTGGCTTTCTATGACCAGCTCGTCGTTGTCAGGATATTACTTTCGTCTACCTGGGTCATGTTGGTACAGTATTGGTCTAGAGGTCATTGCCTCTTCATGCTGGCTTTCTATGACCAGATCCTTGTTGTCAGGATATTACTTTCGTCTACCTGGGTCATGTTGGTACAGTATTGGTCTAGAGGTCATTGCCTCTTCATGCTGGCTTTCTATGACCAGATCCTTGTTGTCAGGATATTACTTTCGTCTACTTGGGTCATGGAGGTACAGTATTGGTCTAGAGGTCAGGGCCTCTTCATGCTGGCTTTCTATGAACAACTCCTCATTGTTATTATATTATTTCTGGCTACGTCGGTATTGGTCTAGAGGTCAGGGCCTCTTCATGTTGGCTTTCTATGACCAGATCCTCGTTGTCAGGATATTACTTTTGGCTACCTGGGTCATGTTGGTACAGTATTGGTCTAGAGGTCATTGCCTCTTCATGCTGGCTTTCTATGACCAGATCCTCGTTGTCAGGATATTACTTTTGGCTACCTGGGACATGGAGCTATGGTATTGGTCTAGAGGTCAGGGCCTCTTCATGCTGGCTTTCTATGAACAACTCCTCATTGTTATTATATTATTTCTGGCTACGTCAGTATTGGTCTAGAGATCAGAGCCTCTTCATGTTGGCTTTCTATGACCAGATCCTCGTTGTCAGGATCTTACTTTTGGCTACCTGGGACATGGTGGTATGGTATTGGTCAAGTGATCAGGGCCTCTTTATGTTGGCTTTCTATGACCAGCTTACCATTATAGCATTACTTCGTCTACCTGGCTCATGACTTTGACAGTCCTTATGGTCCTAGCACTCACTTTGATTCCTTCACTAGCAGGCGTTTCGGCTGCCTTGGGTTCTCTGGATGATATCCTGTAGTGTCTCAGAATTATTCTGCTCCGGCGGCACAACGTATGCTAGAAACACTGTGTAAAAATAAGACAATGAATAAATAATAAAGTCATTCTAAGATGAAACCACAGACCTCAAATTGATTAAAATGATCTTTACAGAGGAAAGGAAGCTTCTAAAAGCCTGCCATTTGTCAGAGTATGGACAGAACAGGCCATTTGCAGCTACCAAGATCCATCCTGCTGCAGAAATAAAGGGATTTAATAGGAATGAGGGCATGATCTGGTTTACAATTATATCCCTGCAGGTTGAAGGCTTCCCCCACCCTCTGACCTCCCATCACTACGCTCTTGAGGCAGATACAGTAATTGTGGGCAGTTACTTGCGCTTTGGAAATCTTTCCTCCTGGGAGATGCACATTAGCTATGAGGTAAGAGCTTTTCAACTTGCCATTACTGGCTAAATTATTCCATTAAACATTTGCTACAAGCATACCGTAAGGGCCAGCACTACAGAACATGTGTAGAGGACGTGTACAAGCCATCAGAGATATACATAGATTAGAGAGAGGCAGCACAGGAAGTGAGAGAGGCAGCTCAGTAGGGCCTTTCCATGGTGTGGGTTCACACTATCATCCACAACAACAAATCTCAGGCACAAAGGAGGGGGGGGGGATCATTAGGGTATGTTCACATGTAGTTAAAAACGCCTAAAGTCTGAAAACACGCAGTTTTGTTTTGAAGCAGGTACAAGTTTTGCAGATGATACAGATCTGTTTTAACGTGTTTTATCTGTGAAGACCAGAACTGCATTGAAAATCGCTATACGTTTTTTCTTACATGGCTTGGGTGTGGTTTTAACCGCATATCAACCAGTACATGTGAAAAGATTCTTAAGGTCTAGGTGCTCCGTCCTCTTTATAGTGTCTACGGAGAAGAAGAGCTTCGCCCAAGTTCTCATACTCCATTGGAAACCAGGATGTGGCCCAACCCAGCTGAATCTTCTCCACGTGGGCCTCATAGCATCTGGCATTGTGGTGTGCATGGCTGTACAGCTGAAAACTCATAGGCCCATTGCTAGTAAACTGCTGCTGATGTCACAGTCTGCCAAATATCATGGTGTTGTGCCATTTTGGGACTATACACATGGTAAATAAAATGAGTCCCTCAAGTTACAATGTTAATTTGTTGCAGGACCATCATGGCAAATTAAAAATATTAGAACTTGAGACCATAACTTTATGGAAAACTAGTAACTGGCTCTCAAATCCCTCAAACTGTAACCCCAAAATACGAAAAAATCAAGTTGAACGATAACTAATACTGATAAAGTAATCCTAAGGACAGCTGGAAGCTGTTAATCACTTCAGCAGCTTCCTCGGGGTAGGACCACACGGTGTGGTCGTGTTGTGTCGCAGCTTCAGTACAGTACCACGTGGCTGCAATGCCTTCTAATTAGGCTAATGAAGACCACACTGTTTCGTTGAGAAGTAACATTGAGTTGCCCTCCCATGGTGTTATAAGGAGCAGCTCATCCTGGCATAGGTAAAGAGCAGCAAAAAACATGTAGTACCGCACTGTACTGTACCAGTGGAGAAAGTGAAACCCTCCTCCGTACAGTCTTTGAGCGCTCATTCAGAATGGACGGTACCTGTACTGGGCACTGACCCATGAAAGTCGATGGGTACATTCACCTGAATGATTTTCCACAAAGACCATCAGTCCGCACAACAGTGCAGACCTAACCTATTAGCAACTTTTTGAATTGCTAATATATTTTTTATAAAAGAAATGATGAGATGGAAAACACAATTTACATAATGTGCTGTATAATGTTACTTATCATGTAAGTACCACCTGATTGCATGCCGATCACCAGATGCATGAGCTGTATGTATCATGGTGCTGTACTCTATTGGGAATTCTTCATAATACTGAGCTCCTGTGTAAGCGGCGGAGGGAGTACATGAACTCCTGCAGGATTATTCCTAGCACCTAGTGACCAGATAGCTGTTCCTCCATCTGTCATTCTCAGTCAACTTTCTCTTCTCATCGCTCAACATCTGACGTCTTATCATTATAAATTGTTCTGCAGCCCCTGGATCATGTTTACTGTGTGCAGGTTTAATAAAGCAGCGTCTCATTTTATATTAATTCCAGGTCTCCTATTGTATAATGATTCACTGCCGCCGTTAGATCTGGAATATTCACTGCTATTTGATTTCGCTCCTGAAAGTCAAATCATTATCATTGCATGGGCCTGTCATGGAGGCTTCACTACGTCTTATATCTCCCTGCAAAAGAGTATATGCTAATTGCACAAAATGCAGTCCTCCCCTGCCCGTCACATCATAGCACGACAGCTTCACAATACCTGCTGGGGGGGCGGCAGCGGCGGTCACCAAACAAAAAACAGGCTGATTAGCATTTTACTTTGGGTTATTCTCCATACTAAAGAGATTAAGTATTGTGTCGATCACCAGAACTGCCCCCGAGGAGCAGACACCCATGCAGAAATCAAGGAGGTCAGTTTAGACATAATTGGAGCTTGGGAATGTGTTTTGTGAGAATCACAGGTAGTCACGGATGGACCCATCATATCTGCAGCCTATGAAATTAAAAAAGCTTACCACCTTTTTTTTTTTTTTAAACACTCTTTTCTGTTAGATCAAAAGCATGGCTCTACACTCATTTTCCTCAATATCTACCATTTATTTCTGGAGTAACATACCAAGATATTCTAGAGTGCAGTGAATGAGGTGGTCCATGGCTAGTCATCAAATGGCATTTGGAAAATAATGGTCCCATAAACAGTACTGGGTCTCTCTACTGTCTGCTTCTGATAACATAAGCAGGGACGGATCGGCCATAGACCCCACAGGGAAATTTCATGGTGGGCAGGTAACCAGGGGGCCACCCAAGCTCTCCTGATGGCCATAGGCCAGGTAGATAAGTATCTGATGCTCATCGGCTGATGTTGCCCTCCTGAATTCAACTGTATTACCATCCTCAGGATGATGATACAGTTGAATGCTGTGGAGTGGGCGGCAGTATTTTGTGCTGCACTGTGGTATTTGATTCTGCTGCGGCGGTACATTGTGCTGCACTATGGTATTGCAGGAATGTCTATTTCTGTTGTCCCTGCCTACTTATGTTGCCTTGTCTTCTATCAATTTAGTCCTGCCTACAACACAGGGCCACTTTTAGGTTTCTTTTCAGGGCCACTTCAAGTTCCCAATCTGCCCCTGAACAGCAGCATTGCATATTCCTACTGCTGGGACCAAGATACAAGTATATGACCTCTATATAATGTAGATGAGTTCCTCACATTATGTATAATAGATTTTGCTCCTACAAGATTTAGAGATCAGAGTCTCCCTCCTATCTGTCTCCAAGTCCCCAAACACTGATCTCCTAGCAGTCCTAATAACCTCCTAATGTATTCCTTGGGGTAATCCACACTGATAATGATCCCTAGATATCACATGGAGATATCTTGAGCAGGACATTATAATTGGGAATCTTGAATGACTGGAGATAGAAGCCATCCTTCATCCTGTCTCTTCTAATCCCATTATCCCATTATTTTACATAGCACTTTGTGTTCATTACATCTCTGCTCATTGCGGTGGTATGATATAAGCTGATTTGTGATCTCTTGCGTTATATGATGTATTGCTGCGCAGGAGGCTTCACGTGCCTTGCCCAGACATCATTTATAATTGTAGTCAGGACTCCTCATGTGTAACACTCATCTATAATTTACTGTGTCACTTTCCATCCCATCGCCCAGTCTTTATTCCTTCTTTAATGAACACCCCAGTCCTTGCCTCCAAACTGAGGACAGAGTTTCTAGGGTACAAAAATGGTGAAACCTACTTGATCAATTGGGGTGTTACGGTGACCAAAACTGTGGCATAAAAGTTTGCTGAAGTGGCCGACTTTGGTTATTTTTTAATAATGATAATTTGAAGTGGCGGGTGACAGCCTTCTGGAAAATGTGATCAGTCGGGCTAGAAATTTTCAGCCTTAGACCGCCATAACTACATGGGTATGGCATGGCCAGCCAAATTTGGCTGACCATTTGCCTCTTGGCCAAACTGTAGTGTATTCAGAGTTATTAAAAAATGGACTCGCTGACTGGCCAGTTTAGTCTGTTGTGTTGCTGGTGAGATCTTTCGATGGATGACTTGATCTGTGTAATTACTGGAAAGTCATTATTTTTTGTTTATGGGCGGCTTTAGGAGCGGAGAATGAAGTCCTGCAACTTCATGCAATTTTTGAAGATATGGGAAATTTAGCTGAGTATATATATTGTAAATACTTTTTGAAAAGGGGTTGTCCAAGGTCAGAAAATATGGCTGCTCTTTTCCAACAACAGCACTGGACCTATTCATGGGTTGCGTCTGGTATTGCCGCTCAGCTCCTCTGAAGTGAATGGGCTGAGCTACAAGACCACACACAACCTGTAGACAGTTGGGGCGCTGTGTTCAGAAGAAAGCAGTTATATTTTGCTGGTCCTGGACAATCCCTTTAAGGAAAAATGCATCATTGCGATATGAGGCTCTTTCGCTTGAACCTAATGGGGAAAAAAAAATCAAAATCTTCCAAATAAATTCCATATTATCAGTTAAAAGGAACTGCATTGTAATATTTTAAACCTCCTTAATGTCTTTATAACTACTGTACACTTGGACGCCTCTATTTTAGTATGCACATGCATGATGTGCTAGATAGAACTGGAAGCCAAATCAAACATCTGACCATGAATGTACTTCCGGCAATGAAACTGTCCCGAGTCTTATAAATGTTCCCTCTGATCTTCTTTTGCCAGAGTTTTAATGGACCGGCTAATGTGGTCGAGTCCCTTCACCCACTAACATCTCCTAGAAACCGATAGGTTATATATTCTGCCCTTAAAAAGAAGCTTCATAAAGCCTAAGCAGAAACACACGCACATAGATATGAGGATTTCACTCTAATTAGATTTGTTGTCTGCAAATAAACGTAATGATTTTGTCTTCCTCTAAAGTGTTAGAAGTTCATTAAATGTTGCAATTAAAATCTACAATATTTACTCGGAAATCCACATATTAGCTGAAATATAACATTCAGTTCTCGGTCCGTCTATCAATAAACATTTTCTATCATGACCTGAACACTCTCTGCAGCTCATGAGCAAAATAATGAGCCTTTCCTTCATCGCAAACCGTTTCTTCTAATTGTGGAAAACGGATAAGCCGGGTGGTAATGATTAGAGAAGACGCGGCAGACTCCTGCAAAAATTTCACCTGCAAACCAGAACCTAATGAATCGCTGCTCAAGAGAGATTCCTCCTCACAATTAGCTCAGCTAATTTAGTATGAAGTCAAGGAAATTATCATACCGTCCATTCAAGTGCTCACAAGTTCATTTGACCTTTATTTAACAGGAGAAATGGGAATAAGACACAGTGGGTCAATTATAAATGGTAGTGACTACTGCACACCCACAGAAGTTCATTATGTGTCCATCTCACAAGACCTCTGCAAGTTTGTTATAAAAAGCGGACTTTATGTGGTGCGGATCCGAGCTCAGTGCCTATAAAATAGTATTTAGCCTTTTTTGCATTTCATCATGTTCAGTTTTAAAAACATTGAATCACTGACAACAGAAAAAGCTAAAAAAAAAATCCAATCTCTACCAATGATACAAATAGCAAATACAGGATTGGAAAGCAACTCACATCTATATGTAATCCACATAACACCAAGCTATGTAGCAAGCCTACATGTAACCTACATATCAACAAGCTATGATCCAAAGCTATATTATGTAACCTACAACAAGCAATGATCCAGGTCTACATGTAAACTACATATCAACATGTTATGACCCAGGTCTACATGATATCAACAAGCTATGATCCAGATGTGTATGTAACCTACAACAAGCAATGATCCAGGTCTACTTGTAATCTACATATCAACATGTTATGACCCAGGTCTACATGATATCAACATATCAACAAGCTATGATCCAGATCTGTATGTAATCTACAACAAGCAATGATGCAGGTCTACATGTAAACTACATATCAACAAACTATGACCCAAGTCTACATGATATCAACATATCAACAAGCTATGGTCCAGATCTGTATGTAATCTACAACAAACTATGATCCAGGTCTACATGTAATCTACATATCAACAAACTATGATCCAGATCTATATGTACCCTACAACAAGCAATGATCCAGGTCTACATGTAATCCACATAACACCAAGATATCATCCAAGTCTACATGTGATCTACACATCAACAAGATATGATCCAGGTCTACAACGTGATCTACAACAACCTTTGATCCAGGTCTACAACGTGATCTACAACAACCTTTGATCCAGGTCTACATGTGATCTACAAGCAAGGACGGACAACAAGGTAGCATCTTTCGATTGGGTCCCTACTGTAATTTGGCACAGCACCATGTGGTGACCACTAGCCTAAAAGCAAGGGTGCTGTTGGACTGCTGGGTCCCCCTACATGCAGATACTGTGTTGTGGCTGGCGTGGTTACCATGTGGTACTGTGCCAAATTAGAATAGGGAACCACTGTTTATTTTTATCAAAAAGTATACAAAATTCCTTAAGAACATGTTTATAAATGATGCTAAAAAGCAATAGATCAATGCATGGCATGGCGATGTGCAATCCATGTTCTCTGATAGCATTCCCCATGTAATCTACATAGCAACAAGCAATGATCCAGTTGGTACATATAATCTACATATCAACACACAAGAATCCAAGTCTTCATGTAATTTATACAGCACCACGCAATGATCCAAGTCCACATGTTATCTAAGTAGCACGAAGCAATGATCCGAGTAGTGGTCCAAGTCTACCATTGAATAGACTCACATTGCTTGGTGCTATGTAAATTACATGTAGCCGTAGATCATAGCTTGGAACTATGTAGATAACCTACCAGCAATGCACAGCATCATGAGAAGACTGTAACCTACAAGCAGTTTACATCACACCATACAATAAACAAACGTGAAAATGACCAGCACAATGCCATCCTACATGGAAAGTCTGTTCTACGCAGGGACCATGCAAAATATCGACACCATCTACAATAGATCAACCCTCCAATAACCGATCTGCACAGTACCATGACTAGCACTCTGATCACACCCATACACATGGTCTTCATATGTCCACATCGCTGAACGGAGCACGTAATAATCACTGAACGTTACACTCACTTTCTTCTATTCGTAGAATCATGGCAGCAGGTTCTATGTGATTATATAGTGGTTGTTTTCAGAAATGTATCCTCCGAGGAGCGTCCAATATATGCAAAATAATTCATTATTACTGATAAACTCATTCAAATAGCTATTAAAAGCGTTCAACTCCCAGCGCAATAACAGAGCTCATTACAATTAGACATTCCTCCGACTCCATCCGAATGGCAAATCATGGTGACAATTATAAAAATGTCACCCTGGAAGTAAGGGAACCAAGTCTGTGACATCATGGCTGCCATGGGGCATGTGTATGACATCACCGCATGTCTATGCGGCTAGAAATAGAAGCCCTACGGCCAGCAAACACCTTGTTTCAGCGGGATGTAAAAATCGGATTATATGGAAAGAGGTAATCACAGTAAGAGAGTTACCATCAGCGCTGGCAATTTTCTGTTCGGTTAGAGGATTTGGCATATAACTGAACTAAATGCAGCTGAATGACCCCCACTGACCGGGGTCTGTTTGGTTTCCATTCGTGGAGTCGCTTTTTTCGTCCGCTCTTTTAGATGGAATCTGCGGTGGAATGCAGCCGCCAACGCAGATGTGAACATAGGCTAATACACTGATAGTTCTTTATCCTATTTCTCTTTGCTAATAAGGCCTCATGCACACTTTTTGGTCTGTGTTCGATCTGCATTTTTTGCAGATAATAATCACTGAATATTACGCTTACTTTCTTCTATTCGTAGAATTATGGTTGCAAGTTCTGTGTAATTATATAGTGGTTGTGTTGCTTTGCTAATAAGGCCTCATGCACACAACCGCATTTTTGGTCTGTGTCCGATCCGCATTTTTTGCAGATAATGATCGCACATGAACCCATAAACCATGAACTAAATTCATGAACCAAAAAAAACGTAAGCACACGGATGTCATCGTATCCGAGCATCCCGGCAGCAAATGATAGAACCTGTCCTATTCTTTGCCGTTTTGCCGACAAGAATAGGCACAATATGGATGCGGTTGTGTGCAGGGGGCCTTACAGTGAGGCAAGTTTCAGATAAGCATATTTGTGATTATGAGTCTTCTTCAGCAGACATGTGGTCGGGCAAGGACACTCGTCCATAGACATCCCCACCAGCTCTAATGTGGGACTGCTTCTATTAGGCTAGGGCTGCACGGCAACACTGGTTGGGCCACACCTGTCGCAGCCAGGATCGCTGAGCAGCAGTGATCCCATAGAAATGAATGGGATCGCCGCGGCAGTCGCAAGAAATCCAAGAGTCCATGTTCTTTCTCCTTTCTTGCTTCTATCTCCCATTCTGGGCTGTGATCACATGACCATGTCCAAGCAGTTCTTACTTCCTGTGATGTTATGTCCATGGGTGGGGCAGTGATAGGGGAGTGTCTATTTAACTAGCTGGGTGAGAGGAGCTATAAACTAGCAGGGTGTTGTTAGGGGCAGTGACAGGGGAGTGTCTATGTAACTAGCTGGGTGGGAGGAGCTATACACTAGCAGGGTGTTGTTAGGGGCAGTGATAGGGGAGTGTCTATGTAACTAGCTGGGTGGGAGTAGCTATAAACTAGCAGGGTGTTGTTAGGGTGGGGCAGTGATAGGGGAGTGTCTATTTAACTAGCTGGGTGAGAGGAGCTATAAACTAGCAGGGTGTTGTTAGGGGCAGTGACAGGGGAGTGTCTATGTAACTAGCTGGGTGGGAGGAGCTATACACTAGCAGGGTGTTGTTAGGGGCAGTGATAGGGGAGTGTCTATGTAACTAGCTGGGTGGGAGTAGCTATAAACTAGCAGGGTGTTGTTAGGGGCAGTGATAGGGGAGTGTCTATGTAACTAGCTGGTGGAAGGAGCCATAAACTAGCTGGGGGTTGTTAGAGGCAATGATAGGGGAGTGTTTATGTAACTAACTGGTGGGAGGAGCTATAAACTAGCAGGGTGTTGTTAGGGGCAGTGATAGGGGAGTGTCTATGTAACTGGGTGGTGGGAGGAGCTATAAACTAGCTGGGTGGTGTTAGGGGCAGTGATAGGGGAGTGTCTATGTAACTAACTGGTGGGAGGAGCTATAAACTAGCAGGGTGTTGTTAGGGGCAGTGATAGGGGAGTGTCTATGTAACTAGTTGGGTGGGAGGAGCTATAAACTAGCTGGGTGTTGTTAGGGGCAGCGATAGGGGAGTGTCTATGTAACTAGCTGGTGGAAGGAGCCATAAACTAGCTGGGGGTTGTTAGAGGCAGTGATAGGGGAGTGTCTATGTAACTAACTGGTGGGAGGAGCTATAAACTAGCAGGTTGTTGTTAGGGGCAGTGATAGGGGAGTGGCTATGTTACTGGTGGGAGGAGCTATAAACTAGCTGGGTGGTGTTAGGGGCACTGATAGGGGAGTGTCTATGTAACTAGCTGGTGGGAGGAGCTATAAACTATAAACTTTGGTTAGATGCAGTAACAGGAAGCTCTACATACAAGATGGAAACCAATCAAAGTGAGTCCGAATAGAAAACAAAAGCATACGGAAGATGTACATGAGGTTCGGGAAAAATCCCCTTAATGAAAAATGGTGCACACTGTGAAGAATTTACTATAACCTAAGAAGAGGCCAAATCGAAAAAGCATGAGGAAGATATACATGAGGTAAGAAACTAAATGAGCATATTTATTAAATACCATAGCAATCCTATGCTTTATTAATGTAAAACTCAATAACACATTTCATTCTATGTCCAAAGTATATAAAAGTAAAAAAATATATTTGTACCGTGTTAGCCAGTAAATATAAGCTGAAAAACAATTGGGATTAGCAGACCCTGACAAAAAGCTTTCGCGGCTACTTGGGCTTCTTCGTCAGGCATCTCTAAGACAGTGTCTGAAAAGTCACATATTTATACCCCAAAGTACCTAGCAATAATGAGGTAGTATCTATATCCTATGTCCTTAGGTGTAAATATGTGAACCTTCAGATACTGTCTTATGAGACGCCTGACAAAGATGCCCAAGTAGCCACGAAAGCTTGCAATTTTGTCATCATCTTTTCGGTTATCCATTAAAAGGTATCAACCACTGAGGAATCTCAATCTTTTTTCAAAGTATATAAGAAATGTTCATTTTCCATGCAAGTCCCCCATTATGCCCTGTATTATAACCCATATACTGAAATAAAATAAAGCAATGTTCCATCCAGGATCTGCTAATTTACACCTGAAGGGGCAGGTTTTGGATTCCATCGAAGCAAACATAACTGATCCCTCTGTGATCGGAGGGGTTATTACTGGCCGTATGTTCGTGGCCTGAGCTCCTGGAAGAGTTAACCCAAGATTCTTTGTAATTGGTGCAGAAATTCAGCATTTCTTGGGACTTTCACCACTGCGGTCTTCAAACAGCTGACGGCAGGCTTGTTTAAACGGATTAATTCTCAAAGAAGAACACGAGCTGGGCTAATGCTGGGACGCACGTTTCCTTTGTGTTGTGTAATGGAAAACTGAAAAGACAACAGGCTTATTGGAGGCTTACTGTGGTAACAGACTACACTTAGAAGATCATACATGCCATAATCTTCTTATTCAATAAGTCTGCGTCATTATATGTAAAACAGAGGGAATTAGCCAGTCAGAGAGCATCGTGGGGCACGCTGAGACGTCCAGCCAGCCATGACTTGTGGAATAATGTCATTATCTCCAGTTGCTGTAGATTCTACCACCAATACACCTATAAGGTTGTAGGCATCAATCAGTCACTTCCCCGGTCGCTTCATGAGTCCAAAGCCTGGGCATGGCACCCCCCTTCCTGGACTACTTCCTCACCCTATTGTTGGTCTGAAGGAGGTTAATCAACTCAAGGTCCTGGCACTCAATAGCAAAATGGATGGCATCAACCATGGCTGAGTTCCTCCCTCTTTGTCTATGGTACATATGTCCTAGCAGAGATTTTTATATTTAGTGTGATTTTTTTTATAAGCGCTTTCATTCCTTACTATATCAGATGCAGAGTCAGCATGGTTTGCACGAATATGATCAGGTCACGCTAGATTTTAGCAGCATCATTAACCTCTTGCAGGGAGCTTGCCATCACAACTAAAGGGTATACCAAGAGACTTTCCTGATGTAGAAGCCATACTTGACCTCCAACTATGTGCTGATGATGACACATGACAGTATCTTATGATGAAATTGTACATAGAATTTCTATACATTATTAAGTCATTTGTAGATGTAAGTGAAGAATAATGCCCTAATTTATCAAAGCTAACATGTGTTACCCCAGCATCACCAGAGAAGGTATGTAATGTATGACAAGGTCCAGGCTCTCAATGCACCGGAATTGAATCTGTTGCAGCTCGTAGCTGCCGTAGATTTCAGTCATTATTTACGGTTTCTGGAATAAATAATGATGAATTCGCTGTGGCCAAGAGACTCACCCACGCCTTCACTTCGCCCTCATCATGCCCTCTTTTTGTAGACTTGGCAAGGGCGATGTAAAATGAAGATTGTGGATAGAAAAGTCACAAAAGCATCGCAAATTTGCTAACCTGATTGATTTGCAACTATTCTATCCCAAAAAGAGACGTAAAAGAAACACGGCGACATGTGTAGCACAACAACTGTGTCGTTTCGCACGACATTCATGTCGCACCAATGTTGTGCAACATTTTTTGTAATGAGAGTCAACGGTGTCACACTGCAACGCCAACTTGGATGGATTTTTTTTCCGACTGGCGTGTCGTAGTATGTCACAGTGCGAAACCATTGACTATCATTATGAAAAATGTTGCGCGACTTTTCAGAGACAAGAAGTCGGGTAGCTCTAGCCTTAGTTATCTGCAATGGTTGTAAAAAGCAGAAAGACACAATTGTTAAAGGTTTGTATAACATATTTAAAAAAGACTGACCTTAGCGGTCTCATGCCATATACTACTGAGGCCAGTGGTATCAATTGTGTATGGGCACAGCGTCACTACAGCTGAGAAGATGATGTCATGTCATGTGGTGGGGAGGATCGTGGCGGCAGCGTGGAAGTGGTGGGTCTACTTTTTTTTTATTATTTTATGACAATTTTTGGCTTGGGGAAAATTCCTTAATAAGTCAGACAATCCCTCTGTGCTCAGCTGAGCATGCATGTATCCGAAATTTGGAAACAACACTGGCAGCAGCCTATCTACCCAAGAATAAACGGATGGCGTAGTCCTAATCCAACTGCCTAATCGTTATCTCCTGCCGACATCTGCCGTCAGGGGAGAGTCAGTGTACAGTCTATGGGGGAGATTTATCATTTAGTTCGCATCTGAAAAGTGGCATTTGAAAAGTTGCAAACTGTGCGACTTTTTAAAGAATAGCTGCAAATTTTTTTTTGCAAGGGGACGTGGCCAGCCGCTGCAAAAAAACGTATCTTTATTCACGCCAGCTTTCTGGCGCAAATAACACCAGCAATCTAGATTTCCGGTTAGGTGCACGGACTGCTGGAGGATGCACCTAATTTATGTAGAGTCCTGCGCATCCTTCGGCAACACAGGGGATATGAAGACCGAGCCAGAAAGCGCCATTCTCGCTCAATCCCTTCATAGGCATGTATTCACACGTCTGCTTTTTTTTTTTAAAGGACTTTGACTATCAGCTGTCAAATAATAGGACTTGTCCGATGTTGTCCCATAGCTCCCATACATTTCATTAATAATGACAGTTTTTAAGAAAGGCATCTGTGAAAAAAAAAACTGCGGTCAAAAATGGTCCGTGGTGCGTTTTTTCATCACTGTCGAGTGAATACAGCTTGTTGCTGTACACGTACCCGGCTGTGAGTGCAGCCCTCTCCCTCCCTCTTCGGTTTTATTCTCTCTGGGAACGACTCTGCATCTACATACAGTGTCTTAAATTGGCAATAAATAAAGTTGAAAGGCACTAGCATCCATGGCCTAATCATGTTGAAAGCCTTCGTCACTAGCTGCACAGGCCGGGCACAGCACGGTACATTAAACAGAAATTAATGCCCACTTATAACCGAGTGTCACTTACAAGCTCATCATGGCTCCTTACAAGCAGAGCTTCCACATAAACACTGCGCGCCCTTTTCTATTAGCCTTTACTCCCCGTGACAAGGCGGCTCAGATACCCGTCTGCCTATTACCGCCGTATCACAATGTCCTCTGTCTCCTGCCGCTCAGATGTCTGCACCATGTAGGTAACCTGCCTGAATAAAACATGAGCGGGCACATATAATTGGGGCTAATTACAATGATCAGATTAATGGCCGACCGGGACGTATGTATCGGATATTGCTGATGACCTCCCGGCTGTTTTTTCTTCTGTCACCAGGACGGGAACAGGAGCACAAACAGCT
Organism: Bufotes viridis; assembly: GCA_033119425.1. NCBI lineage: Eukaryota > Metazoa > Chordata > Amphibia > Anura > Bufonidae > Bufotes > Bufotes viridis. The sequence continues at coordinate 488,875,584 of CM065590.1, read as the reverse complement.
CATTGACGCTTAGAGGTGACAGGTCACAAAGGCTTCCTCAGAAACCGAGCAGATCTTGAATAAAAGGTGGAAAAAGCGCACGCCCCCAATGAAGCTCTTTGTGTTTCCTCCTTGCTAGGCCGGGCCCTGAATTTCTCCGTTAATAGAGGTTTCACACAGGCGGCTTTTCCTCTCACAATGGTGGGATAATAATGGCATGGTTATTGAGAGCAGAAGTTTTAAGTCGAGCTTTTTTCTGTAGATATGGCGTCTGTGGTTTGTGTTTAATTAGAGATTACGCCAAGGAGTTGAATAACTGTGATGCTAATGAATTAAAGGCGGTCAGAAAAAAAATAAAAAATCATTTTGTCTGAGAGCGGATCTCTCTCTGCCGCTTCTGTCTGGCAGCCTTGAATACATTTGAATTGCATTGTGTTCTTGTTTGGATCAAAGGGTCTCCATAAAGGGCTGTTATTATTACTATTACTTGTGTTATTATCTTCCAGCTCCCGGCTGTCATCTTCAGATTTGTCATTTTCCCCTCCAGTTCTCTACTGTTTTCGCTGCAGCCTCTGCCTAAACACAAACTTCATTTTCTTCTATTGTTGTCTGCTTACTTTCACTGCGTCCCCTTAAAGGGGTTGTCTAGGATTAGAAAACATGGCTGTTTCCTTCCAAGAACAGCATCACCCCTAGCCACAGGTTGCGTGCGGTATTGCATCCCTGCCCCATTGACTTCAAGACACAACCCAAGGAAGAAAGTAGCCATTTTTTTCTAAACAACCCCTTTAGAGTGTAACTGTCCTTCTTATTTTTTTTACTCTTGTAATGTATAGGGGCAGCGATACTGACCATTATTGTATTACGCTTTAATTACCGAAATTGTACATTTCTGTTAGAAAAATAGCTCTAAAGTTTCCCTTTTTGAGCCTTAGCAACGCTCCTTTGTCTTCTGTTTACATAACACAGTCAATACTGAGCAAGTCTCCACGGTTATGTAAACAGAAGACAGAGGAGTGTCGCTAAGGCTCAAAATGGGCCACTTCAGTGCTATTTTTCTAATAGAAATGTACATTTCATGAATTAAAGTATATTACAAAAATAGTCAGTATCACTTCCCCTATAAATTACAAAAATAAAAAAAAGAATGACAGTTACACTTTAAGATTCACCTGAGCAGTCATGTGTCTGTATTGGGTCCTGTCTGTAATAATATATGGTTTAATTTACATGAATGTTTTTCTGCATGGGTACAGAACATACCGCATACAAATAAAAAATGCACCATGTGTCCTTGGTGACCAAGAATTGCCCGTAGAAGTCAATGGAGTCATAAAATAATCACATTTCTTGATTTCACATATGGTGGAGAGAAAATATGTGATTTGAATCGATATCACGGATGCAAAGTATCGGTTTTATGATTTCTTTGCATTTGTGCGGATGTATGGTGGTGTGAATTAGCCCAAAAACTTACTGCGCTATTCAGCTCACCTATGAGTGCTGAGGAAAGGGATGTTCTGGTCCTACATAAGTAAAAAAATCTTTGCCATTTCTAAGATCTCTGCTTGCTATCGGAGAACAGGAACATTCTTGTTTACATCCAGAGGTCAAAAACAGAAATAAACATATAACTTCTTACCACTGAAGATTTGTAATAGTTGTATCCAGTCTAGGCAATCCTCTTATGAGTAGGGATGAGCGAATCGACTTCGGATGAAACATCCGAAGTCGATTCACATGAAACTTAGTTCTAATTCGTTCTAATACTGTACGGAGCAGAAGCTCCGTACAGTATTAGAATTAATTTGTCCTGTAAAAAAACATTTCCCGAACTCGGGTACCACTTGGAACCGGGTTCGGGAAATGTTTTTTTACAGTACAAATTAATTTATGAAGTTGTTACCCGAAGTCTCGCGAGACTTCGTGAAGCAATGACTTCGGCTCATTGGAGCCAATACATTCTAAGGCCTCTTGCACCCTACCGTATGGCTTTTTCAGTGTTTTGCGGTCTGTTTTTATCAGATCCGTTTTTCAGTTTTTTGTTTCCGTTGTGTTTTTGTTTTGTTTTTCTGTGACGTTTTTCCATATGGCATATACAGTATACGGTAATTCTATAATTAAAATTGGGCTGGTCTTAAAATTTTTAATAGATTGTTCAGCAAAAACAGAACGGATACGGAAGACACATGGATGCCTTTCCATATGCTTTCCGTTTTTTTTGCGGACCCATTGACTTGAATGGAGCCACTGAACGTGATTTGCGGACAAGAATAGGACATGTTCTATATTTAAACGGAACGGAAAAACGGAAACGAAAGGCATACTGGAGACACTTCAGTATTTTTTGCGGTCCCATTGAAGTGAATGGTTCAGTATACTGTCAGTATACTGAACTGAAAAAATGCCAGTATACGGTCCGCAAAATACTGTCGTGTGTAAGAGGCCTAATGCTCCTGCTCCGTACAGTATTGGAACAACATTTTAAGCGAATCGATTTTGGATGTTTCATCCGAAGTCGATTCGCTCATCCCTACTTATGAGCTAAACTGCCTGTACTTTCACTACTACATTGTAACGATAGAGATGTGTACTGCTGATATTTTAGCTCACAGAGCATTGTCTAGACTGGATACAATTGTTTCAGACCCTTAGCTGTAAGAAGTGTTAACCCCCGGATCTAAAGAACGTTTCCATTTACTTGCAGGAAGCAGAGATCTTGAAAATGATCACTTTTTAGAAAGTTGCCAAACGGCTCATTATACAATACTTAGGATTTACAGAGGATTGGACAACCCCTGAAAATAGCATTACAATGATACTATGCTATTAGTGGAGTCCTCAGCTATTCCCTGTGGGAGCGATCAGTGACTACTGCAGAGCTGCTGGAGGAACCCTAATTCCCGCCAGCCTCGTTCTTTATCTGTTAGGAAGAATCGGACTACAGACCCATATAAACCAGAGTTTATACACTAGGATGTAATCTGCTAAAAGCCACCCTATTACCAGAATATTCCCACAACTCGCAGTTAGGCCTCTTTCACACGAGCGTGTCAGGATTAGGTCCGGATGCGTTGCGGATGCGTTCAGTGAAAACTGTGCGATTTCGCAGGCAAAGCCATTCAGTTTTGCCTGCTATTACCTTCAGTTGTTCAGTTTTTATTTCGCGGCTGCAATGCGTTTTGATGCATTTTTTACACGCGTGATAAAAAACTGAAGGTTTACAAACAACATCTCCTAGCAACGATTAGTGAAAAACGCAACGCACCCGCACTTGCTTCCGGATGCAATGCAATTTTCACGCAGCCCCATTCACTTCTATGGGGCCATGGCTGCGTGAAATACGCAGAATATAGAACATGCTGCGATCTTCACGCAGCGCACAAGTGATGCGTGAAAAACAACGCTCATGTACACAGCCCCATTGAAATGAATAGGTCAGGGTTCAGTGCGGGTGCTATGCGTTCACATCACACACTGCACCTGCATGGAAAACTTGCTCGTGTGAAAGGGGCCTTAAAGTTCAGTATATCTCTGATCACTGCAGTCTGGTTGACCACCGTATGGTCCAGGAGTTTGCTACAGAGTAGTGTCTTTGAAGATGAGCATAGGTAATGTACAGCCCCATTATGGTGGGAAACGTCTACCTGAAGCACTACAACTTCCAGCATGTCCTTACAGCCACAGGCTTCTAGCTCATACTTGGAGCTGGAAAGCCACAGGTTGAAGACCTCGGATACAAAGATTTCTTCCCTTCTATTCAGCCCAGAATAATTATAGCAGCAATGATGAGCCTTGTAGTGTCAGCAGTGTCTGTAAAAACGTCATACCCTCACAATGCTATATTCACACTTATATGGCTCTGTCAACTTAAAGGGGTTGTCCAACAAAAAATATTCTACAGTTTTTAAACCAGCACCTAGATCTGAATACTTTTGTAAATGCATGTAATTAAAATTGTTGCATAGCCACTGAGTTATTCAATAAAATGTATCTGTATAGCGCCACTTGCTGTTTTTTTTTTTATTTCTACGCCCTGCTCACTGAGAAGGCTGCACATGCTCAGTTTCATCCCTCAGCTGCCTCCTGAGCTGTGATAGGCAGAGCATTGACACGCCCCCTTAGCTGCAGCAGAAAAGACACTCCCCTTGAGCTGTCAGATTGATATAAATCTAGCAGAGCAATTAATGGGGGGATCTCTGGATCCATGTGAGGTACAGGGCTGGTTCTACCTTTGTTAGAAGAGATGGTCATACTTGGACAATGAAGGACTATCATCTGTTAGTTGTTACCTTTCACCCAACGCACCATCATTTGTGGCTGCATGAGCCTCAGAGTCATTGAGTTTTTTTTTTGTAAAATCTCTGAACGCTGTACAGCAAAGATGTGTAATCTGTAACTCTCCAGCTGCTGTAGGACTACAACTCCTAGCTTTCTGCATGCTGAGAATTGTAGTTTCCCAAAAGATACCGACCCACAGTTTGTTGACTATTGCCTTGCACTGTCTGAGAAACCTGCATATGAAATAAGGCTTTTTGTACGGATGAATCAGATTGAAAAATGCAAAGTCAATAAACCGAACGGCAGAGTGATCTCCTCCAGTCACCTACATAATACATTGTGGTGACTCCAGCGTCTCCCTGCACAGACGTACTCACCGCTCTGTATGGTTTATGTTTATCTTCCCTCTCCCCCTCAGCCTTCTATTAATGGGAATGAGATGTTAAAGGGAGAGGAGTGTGACACCTACGGCCTGACTGACACCGCTGGGAGAGCCCTTCTGTAACCACTAACGTAATAATCACACATGTAGTTATATACATGCATACATATGTACACACCTACACACATGATTGTATATATGCAAAAAATATGTACACTCATACATGCAAAGTTATATGCATCCTTAAATAAATACGTTCATACACACATACAGATATGTACATGCATACATATGTATGTATACATACATAAGTACATATATATACTGTACATACACACAGCTGTATACATACATATGGTTATATGCAGGCATACTTATGTACATTCATACATGCATACATATGCAAATGAATACTGTACATACACAGATATATACATGCATAATTACATACACATGGCTATATGCATGCATATATATATCTACATAAACATTGTATACACACATCCAGTTTTGAATTTATACACACATATACATGTGCATACATATATACATCAACATATACTGCACATGCATACATATATACCCACAAACACACAATTAAGTAACTGCAGACGTACGTACACACACACACACACATACAGATATGTACATGCATGCATAAGTACATACATATAGTTATATGCAGGGACACATATGTACATACATACCTTCACATATATAGAGTAAAGGGAAAGGATCCCAGCAACACGTCCTAAAATCTTCCATAGTCTTTTATATATGATCAAATAAAGACTGGAAATTTTAGGAGGTGTTACTGGAATCCTTTCCATTTGGTATTTCACATGTGCAGCCGGAAGGGTTTTTCTCCATGCACCATCCCCTCCAGTCACTGAGTGGTGAACAGGACTGGTTTCTAATTTTATAGTAATACTACATTATGCCCGTTACAATAACGGGCGCAAGAACATTAGTCCTGGCACTGCTATGGGGGGATCTGTGGATGGCACTGTTATGGGGGATCTGTGGATGGCACTGTTATGGGGGATCTGTGGATGGCACACAGTTATGGGTGGGATCTGTGAATGGCACTGTTATGGGGGTCTATGGCTGACACTGTTATAGGGGATCTGTGGATGGCACTGTTATGGGGGATCTGTGGATGGCACTGTTATGGGGGATCTGTGGATGGCACACAGTTATGGGTGGGATCTGTGAATGGCACTGTTATGGGGGTCTATGGCTGACACTGTTATAGGGGATCTGTGGATGGCACTGTTATGGGGGATCTGTGGATGGCACTGTTATGGGGGATCTGTGGATGGCACTGTTATGGGGGATATGTGGATGGCACTGTTATGGGGGATCTGTGGATGGCACTGTTATGGGGGATCTATGGATGGTACTGTTATGGGGGATCTGTGGATGGCACTGTTATGGGGGATCTGTGGATGGCACTGTTATGGGGGATCTGTTTATGGCACTGTTATGGGGGATCTGTGGATGGCACTGTTATGGGGGATCTGTGGATGGCACACAGTTATGGGTGGGATCTGTGAATGGCACTGTTATGGGGGTCTATGGCTGACACTGTTATAGGGGATCTGTGGATGGCACTGTTATGGGGGATCTGTGGATGGCACTGTTATGGGGGATCTGTGGATGGCACTGTTATGGGGGATCTGTGGCTGACACTGTTATGGGGGATCTCTGGATGACACTGTTATGGGGAATCTGTGGATGGCACTGTTATGGGGGATCTGTGGATGACACTGTTATGGGGGATCTGTGGATGGCACACTGTTATTGGGGATCTGTGGATGGCACTGTTATGGGGAATATGTGGATAACACTGTTATGGGGGATCTGTGGATGGCACTGTTATGGGGGGGGGGAGCTGTGGATGGCACTGTTATGGGGGATCTATGGCTGACACTGTTATTGGGGATCTGTGGATGGCACTGTTATGGGGAATCTGTGGATAACACTGTTATGGGGGATCTGTGGATGGCACTGTTATGCGGGATCTGTGGATGGCACTGTTATGGATAACTGTAATAATAATAATGATCTTCACTCCTTCACTTACTAAACGGTGAGGCAGGAGGCTGGGAGGGCGGGCAGACACTGGCAGCGTAACTCACTACCTCATGCGCCTGCGCCGCCTGCTTCATTCATGAAGTGGGCGGAGAAGGGGCGTGACTTAGTGAGTTACGCTGCCAGTGACTGCCCGCCCTCCCAGCCTCCTGCCTCACCGTTTAGTAAGTGAAGATCATTATTATTATTACAGTTATTCATAGTATTACTACTCTTAGCGGGGCCCGGTGCAATACAGTGACTGCACCGGGCCTCGCTGCCATTACAAAACGATGCCGCCCATGTAGTGTCAGTGGAGTGTGTGACGATTGGTCTGTGCGCCGCGCATGCGCACTTGACAAATCGGCACACACACATGGATACCATGCACATAGGGATTTTATTAGTATAGATACATGCAGAAATAAATCTTTGCACACCCAGATTCATGTGCACATCAATGTGCACAGGTCCATGACACACACTATTACAGTCCTGACTAGTGGAAGCATCTTCCTCATCCTCCCCACGTGTAAGATGAAGGAACATTCTGAGCATTGAGTGAAACAGGTGCTTTATGATAACCATAAGCTGGGAAAAGTGGAATGAGAGGTTTTAATAATGTGTTCTCTTCGGCAACCTCTCCCCCCACCGTTCTCTGGGACGGGCTGTCAGTGGGGATTTATAAGGCGCTTATGATTTTAAGATCGTTGGCAGCTGTTAACACTGGGAATCCGGTGCCTCCGCAGCTAACTGTGTAAATGGAAGGTTTAAAAAGTGGTTATCGAGGGCTACATTCCAGCTGCTAAAAGGGGACTTCACACTGGGGCAGCTGAGCACGTTACCAAAGAGGTATATGTTCCGAAACAGGATTGTGTCATCTGCACAGTGGGGGCAATTTACCAGTGTCCTATGTGAGATACAGTCATTTACTACAGAAGTTTACAGCTATACTGGAAGCATGGCTACGGAATCAAAGGGGATGGGGGAGTTCCATTTATTTCTATTTTTTGTGAAAATTGAGATTTGTGGAGATCTCTTTTCCTTCCTTCATATATTTTCAGACCCCCTGATATACAGTTTTCAACCAGCTCCTATTTTCAAACTTTCCTCGCATGGACAGGTCCTGACAATAATATACCTGTAGATGTGAGGTCTGTGTGTACAGGATGCTGCTGCCTTCGCTAGCTCTCATGTATCAATAAAGCTTCATTCCTTTACTAATTCCTCCTTCTATAGCTCATCAAAGGCACTTATGACATAGATGCTGAGAAATGTGTGATTCTCCCTTTTCTGCAGTGGGTGTTCTTCTTTCCCGATGCAATTGTACATATCCTATGTGATTCTGCTGATGCAAACTGCCTTTCTCACCTCCCATTTGCCATGTATAACCTCCTCCCCCTCCCTGCTGCTATCTCTAAAACTCAGAGATGGGAGAGGGAGAGCAGAGAGAGCCATCACGAACGGTAGGAGTGCTCTGATGGATCTGTCAGATTTAGCAGCACTGCCAACTAGGTGAAGGAGTTACACACACTTTGCAGAAGCAAAATAGTAGAACTTTTTAGTGAAGACTATTTAGAAAGTTGCTTAATTAAATATTTAGAAATAATTTAAACAATTGAAAAATATCCTAGTGCAAAAGTCTCTATAGCATTTAAAACAGAATTTCTCATGTGAATTCTAACCTGATATCAGTCTTCTGATTTTTTATTTTTTTTATGGAACTTGAACTTGCAGAAGAACAGAACCTTGCCTGGGCTATTGCATGGCAACGGTCCAAGCATGGGCCAAATGACAACTTGAGATCACCATCTTTCTGTGTGATCTGCTGTTGTCACTGAGCAATCCTTCAAGACCTCTTCTTGTCCCCTGTAGATGTTGGATGGCTCTTGCCATACAGTCATTTGTCTCTCTCCCATTAGAGCTACGGCTTCCTGTGATATCTGTAATATGTCTTCCTGGAGCTAGATTAGAATATTTAATAGAAATATATTATATAGAAATATTCAAATGAACGTGAAAGGGTAAGGGTGGTCACTTCCAGTGGATGAACACTTGATATGAAGGTATTAGACCACCACTGATCCCATGGAGCACCATGCAAGGATTTGCACATTTGTTTTCTTAAATTGCTGTTAACATTTTTTTGTTTCCCAAATGACATTTGGCACCTCTATCCGGGGCACAGGGTGTAATTACCAAGATGTGACATCTGGTGTATTTATGATCACACAACAATAGAAATTACCGACAAACAAGAGCCCAGCATGCGATGTCCCACAGCCCGAAAGTGCAGCCACAGTTTCACATGTCACTGTCCTATTGACGGTGTAATTTGGGGTTTGGTGAGGCAGCTTCTAATCATCGCCATCCCGTGAGCGCTGCACATGGCATTCTGATGACTGGGTGGCGTTTTTCTTTTAGATTTGCAGCCGCCTTACAAATAGGCATAATTGGTGTACTGTACTCTGTTGCTCAATACATTAATTGAAGTTCATGCGTCACCGTAAATTAACATTTCCTTAATTTAATGGAACGTTATAAAGTACCCACATACCCTGCCAGCCGTTTGTTCCAGATATGGTTCCATGTTCAGGTAATTAAACAGAAGTTCTGTCTAAAATACTAACAATTTAAGTCCTTGACTTGTCCTCTCCTGTCAAATGGACAATGGCTATTATTACAGTTTTCAAAGGGGTTGGTATCCAGCTTTCTTAGATCCCCGAATGACAAATCTGACAAGTTATATAGCATTACACCTCCCGTCCTCCATATCGCAGTATAAATACACAGATCTGCATTATAGTGAATGGACGACTTTTAATACCATGTTATTAACATTAACATGCTGATTGATTTCTTAATACAGTATTGTTAAATATATTTATAACAGTTGTATATAGAGCTCCAAAACCCTTCACGGACATAGAGTTAAAGGGGTTTGTGAAAGTCAGACAATACAGTACTTCAGAACCAGCCCTGTACTTCACATGAATCCTCATTTATTGCTCCAAAAGCTCTACTACTAGATTTACTCCAAGCTGGCAGCTCAGGGGCGTGTCCTTTCTCTGGAGGCATGTTCTCCTTCTGCAGCTCTGTCCCTATCACAGCTCAAGGGACGTTCCCATTCTCCAGGGGCATGTTCTTCTGCTACGGCAGTCTCCCTATCACAGCTCAGGGGCTGTGCTCTTTCTCCAGGGGTATGTTCTACTGCTGCAACAGTCTCCCTATCACAGCTCAGGGGGGGGGTGTCTTTTCTCCGGTGGCTTGGCCTTCCGCTGCAGCTCTCTCCATGTAACTGTCACAGCTTCTATGGTGGTTGAGGGATGGAACTGAGCATGTGCGACTACTTCAGTGATGTTACTGAGGTGGACAGAGACAGCAGGTGGCGCTATACCGATACATTTTGTTGAATAACTCAGTGGCCAAACTAAATGTTTAATTGCATTCAACTACAGAAGTATTCAGATCCAGGTGCGGGATTTAAAAATGTAGAATATTTTTTGTGGGACAATCCCTTTAAATATTAGATCTCTGCTTCTTTCAGGCACCACTTGGGGGAGCTCCCTACATAGTGTTTCCACATTGAACTGAATGTATAACGCACATGCAAGTAAACGCCCTCTAGTGGTAGTGACGGACAGTCAGAATGGAGGGAATTTGGAGGTCTACATTCAGAAAACCGGAGCGCTGACTGCAGTAAACATACATTATTAAATGAACCTGTGAAGAATATTGGGTCTAAAAGGCTGCATTATGATGAAAGGTAGAGATTGACTTAAAAAAAAGTTGTATGACCACTCAAGGAGCGATAGGTTCAGCCTTTCCAAAATGAGGGTGGAATGATATCTGTGGAACGATATTTACCAATTTTTTCCCTCCTAAATGTAATTTGCAGTGAGCATATCATTCAAGAGTATCATAAGACAAATGAAGAAATGCTTGTCTTCATTTTTCAATATATTCATGAGATTTAAGGGAACGTGATATTGCAGGTCGAAGTATGCTGTCTAGTGAGGCTCACATAAATGAAATTTGCCAGGTAATATCCAATAGAAATATGACCATGTAAAGCGCAGCTTTTATTCCACCAGGAGGTGGGGGGTTAAATATCTCCGCATGTTTCATATTAGATTCAGCGGGGTAACTCTGCCATAAGACCTGACCTTACATACAAAGGGGAATTTTCTGCCTCATTTGTTTCCAAATTGATTACTGTGTAAGTCGGCATTGTGAGGTGGAAAAGACAACATTATTATACAGTGGCGGAATCCTTCCCAGTTATGACTGCCGCTGGTCATGTGCTTAAACCAGTAAGGATGATGACAGACTGTCTGTGGAGTAACCTCGCGGTTATACAGAAGAGGTCACGTCAGTATGTGTGCCTGAAAATGCGCCTGCTATCCTGACCACATCGTGTTGTCTTCACTGTAGGGTAGATTACACTATTACAATACCTAGTACCACCTCAGGGTAATACAAGACATTGATTTTCTTCAGCTTTAGCTCCACTATGACCAGGGACTCCAACTTGGCTGCATGGTGTATGGGAGTCTACAGTAGTCTTAACTCCGCCTCCTGTCTCATTAGCATGCCTCATTCACAATTCTTTGTCCTGAAGCTCTGAAAGTCCCTTTTAAGATGATACAGGTACAATTAGTTGACTGATTCGGGGTATTTTTCTAATTTATTAGGCAACCAGCAGGAACTGTATGTGACTGCAATAAACTTGTTACTCGGAATAATTTGGCGAGAATAAAATAAAAATTATTGGGGTCATTTATCAAACTGGTGTAAAGTAGAACTGGGTTAGTTGCCCATAGCAACCAATCAGATTCCACCTTTCATTTTGGACAGCTCCTTTGGAAAATGAAAGGTGAAATCTGATTGGTTGCTATGGGCAACTAAGCGAGTTCTATCTTACACTAGTTTGATAAATGACCCCATAGATTTCCATACATGGCCTATCAATTAGGGTTTCAAGATGTTTTTTCCCACCAACCATCTTTAAAATGGGGTTGTGGTCTAATGCTTGTTTAGGGCCAAGGCTCCTTCGCAGTTTTGGATGGAGCTGTGTTGCAGGTCCCTCTGTACAAGTGGATTAGTCAAGCACACTGCCCTGAAACTGCTGAAGAGGCTTCTGCTGCCCCTATGTTCTCAAGATCATCAATCATGAAGTATACCATCAATTTTTCTGGCATGAAACCCAATTTAAGTAGGAGACCCATATAAAGACTGACATTTTCACAGTGTCCCGCTTCCACGATCATTCATTGACAGACCGTGGTCATGTACTTGTATGCAGCACATCATCACTTCTGGTCTCTAGCCATCCCGTGAATGTTATTGAATGTCAGACAACCCCTTTAAATATTGATGAGCTATCCTCATGATAGGTCATCAGTATCTGACTGGTGGGAGTGTGACTACCGTCACCTCCACAAAATCAGCTGGAGCACAGTTTTGCAGAGTGTATGGCACTGTGCTTAGTATAGTATGAAGAGGCTCTTGATGACCAATCCAGAAGATAGGCGATCTGGACAAACCCTGTACGCAGTTCTCTAGGCCAGTGCTGGACCATGTTTCTCCACTGTGGTTTTCATGGACCCCTAGCATTGAAGAACCATAGACTGAAGTGTGTGAGGACACTGGCTGAAGGCAGAAAGGTCCCGTACATAGAACTGGTTATGCTACGTTCACATATGCATTTACAAATCCAGCAGGGGATCCGGACGTGCACGGCATTATCCAGATGCCAGATCCGGTCAATTCCAGCAGACAATTCCTCTGCCAGAACAGGCTGCCAGAATGGTAAATGCATATGTGAACATATCCTTACAAAACATTTCCGCATTAGGTGCTTGTTGTCACAATATTCCTAACAATCTCAGTGTAATTACTGTTTTCCTTTCCTCTGTTTTTGCAGCTTTTTTACTCATTAAATCTGCACCGTTTGTAAAATGACTAGGCTTTCATTACAGAACCATTAATTAGCGCAATTTTTAATCGTCTAGTTTGAGTACATGACAGCTTTGAACTTGAATTTCACATTACAAGTGTGAGAAACCCCAGTACAGAGGAGACCTTGTGCTATGTCTGAAGACTTGGTCTGTGTGGACGGAATCACTTCCTATGGACAACTTGTCATATGTCTTGTTAAGATATTATTAGCTATTAGTGGTAGAGGTCTGAGGAGGGGCTTCTGCTCTGGAACTCCACTTTTAGCTTTGACCTCGTGCCAGCAGATCTTTGGTATTAGGGGGCATCAAAATCACTCACTGCAACCAGAAGATGCTATCGATGTCTACATCCCTTTAATGGATCCCAAGGAACTGCACGACTGCATACAGCTGATGAGGTGGACATGGAAGATGAGACTTCTTGATGGTGTACACACCATTTGAGGCCACTCCATGAACTATCTCCCAAGATAAAAGAGTTTCTTGTAGAGATTATACCCCTCACCGGTCTATCCACACCTGCTGTGGTCATGTGGGGTCATCCAAGTGGTCTGGACCTGGATCCGTAAGATGTGCCGGACATAGACCGTGTAGGTCTGCGCAGCATATTAATAGAGTCATTATTGTTCCTCAATGGACATTGAAGCCCTGTTCAGCCACTAATCAAATAATCTCAACATTGCCATAACGGTCCTGTAGGCTTATGACCCCAACACTGATGCAATATGTCAGACGTGTGGTTTTTGGTAGTGTATTATCCATTGGAGATCGGACTTGATGGCTTTCATTCTCCCAGTGAGCTCAGAAATGTCAGTGAGCAGCAGAGATAAGGGAGCCTGACAGATGGAAACATCCTGTTGTGTCGTTTGTCTCTGAAGTTGTCAGTTTGGGTCTACAGGTCAGAATCTAGTTTTTATTTTATTATTATTATTCTTTATCAGCTAGACCATATGCCTCAGAGAACAATGCAAGGCCCAGCAGGCGACAAGTATTTTCATGTGGTCAATGAAAAGCTGCATACGCTCCTACACATCTTTTTTTCTGCTAAACCTTCCTGAACCTGGCCACTTCAAAGAGCGAAACTAGAATGCTGCAAGCTTTCTCCCACATTTCCCTGCTAACATTCCTTTTATTACCGGCGTTCAGAAGAATGCACAAGCAGCAACTCCTGGGCAAACAATGAGTTGTGTTGTGTCAGTATATATGAGAGGGATATGATCTGAATGCAACGTTCAGAGCACCGGCCACTGTGATATCTCCCAGCACACCAGTTCCCTCCATCTATGGACAGTGGGAACGTGCTAGACAATGGTTGGGGTCAGTTTTATTAACCATGACATCTCAAGATCAGTTTAATCATTTGCAGTTTGATCACTGGTAGAATTAATGGTGGTGGGGGTGCGATTTGTCCCTATGAAACTGGTTGACCTGTTACATGTGCGCTTGGCAGCTGAAGGCATCTGTGTTGGTCCCATGTTCATATGTGTCTGCATTGCTGAGGGGAGGAGTTATAACCTAGCTAGGTGGGAGGAGCTATAAACTAGCAGGGTGTTGTTAGGGGCAGTGATAGGGGAGTGTCTATGTAACTAGATGGGTGGGAGGAGCTATAAACTAGCAGGGCATTGTTAGGGGCAGTGATAGGAGAATGTCTATGTAACTGGCTGGGTGGGAGGAGCTATAAACTAGCAGGGCGTTGTTAGGGGCAGTGATAGTGGAGTGTCTATGTAACTGGCTGGATGGGAGGAGCTATAAACTAGCTGGGGGTTGTTAGGGGCAGTAATAGGGGAGTGTCTATGTAACTGGCTGGGTGGGAGGAGCTATAAACTAGCAGGGCATTGTTAGGGGCAGTGATAGGGGAGTGTCTATGTTAATGGTTGGGTGGGAGGAGCTGTAAACTAGCAGGGCGTTGTTAGGGGCAGTTATAGGGAAGTGTCTATGTAACTGGCTGGGTGGGAGGAGCTATAAACTAGCTGGGGGTTGGTAGCGTTGGTACTGCAGCTGTGGCAGAGGAATAGGAAGTGCATCATGGGTTTGGTTGGATACAGAAACAGGAAGTGCTCCATACAAGATGGAAAGGAACCAGGTCAGGAGACTCCTTAGTGACAAAAGAGGAAGCATATGAGGTCATTAACTACATGAGCATATCTGTTAAAAAGCGTAGTAATCCCAGAAAACTCTTTTAAGGATCATTTGTGCTAAAACTGAATGTCAATCAGATCTTGTGTGCTTGCAAAGTTTTATGAGGTCAATCGATACCATCCATCCTATTGGCACATGCAGATTATCATGTAGCAAGTTTAATTTCACACTGCACCTATTCACTGTGATTGCACATGCATGAACAGCCATACAAATTGTGCAAAATTCCTCAAAATGGAGAATGTGATATAAAATGCACCTCTGCATCTCTTTTTCTATGGCCAGTAAATGGCTGATATATATATATTTACCATTAATTTGCACACAAGTAAATGCACTAATAAAAGTGGTCCATTTTATGACTCTGCCATGCCAAATGTTAAGGTAGGCAGCAAAAGTATATACAATTTGGCGCACACCATGTAACTAGCTACATATTTCCAGTGTTTTCGACTGTATGGTTGTGGTAATGAGCATTGTACCTGGAAGGTGCACGGATTCTGGATCCGGTCTATAAAGCTGCCACGTGCCGTTGTGATGTTACATACAGTGCGGTGGAGCTGAGATTTAGTGCAGGGAAAGGTTTTGTCATTTCTGTACCGAGACAGAATAAAGCAGCAGCTCTTCATAGGGCGCAGGAGGATAAAAGTAGAAAATAAATGGATTGGAAAAGAAGAGATTGAAAAGTGCTGTGGATGTTGTAGGATGTGCGCCATCTGATGTGCCCCTGGCAGGAGAGGAGAACATCTGGAATATTAATCTTAAAGCTCACAGTAAGCAGCACAACTACCTGGGGCCACAGCTCCTTCTGTCTCATCTCCTGAGGCCAAGCTGTTGGAAGCCCCTTCATATCTTCTAGACAGCAGCCTGCCTTCTATATCTTGCCTCACAAAGCTGTGCTAATTCTGTCCAGCATCTGTATCGATTCTGCCTCTGCCTAGCAGCTGAACAGGGTCCTGAACCCTGCGCTGGAAACCCTTTGTATGCCATGTGCTCCGACCCACTCAGTTTCCAGTTTGAAAAAAAATGCATGGTTATATCAGCAAAGAGAAATTATTTCCCTGGCAGTCATGTTACCATAATATAAACCCTTCATTCTGCCAGATGCATGCCCCCACCTTTCCTTATTCTGTTCCCACCTGCCTGGTCACCTCTATTGCTTGCTTTATGAATATTTTCAACTCTTTATGGGTTACAGATGGCATAGGAAATTAAAAGAAGTGCATTTTTACCATATCATAACCATGTTGGCCATAAGCATATCCATAGCAAGCTTCTATGGGTCTCCCTCAGGTGCAGGACTTCCTCAGGTTCCCTTTGTTGGAAGTGGGGGCATGGAAATAACTTTTTGCTATCTAATTCTGCTTTGTGTTCACCTTTGTTCATAAAACTTGCTAATGACTCTCCCTTCATCTTTTGGTTACATGACTACAGTCAATATGGTGGTAGTGGACACATTCAGTGGAGCCCTCTGAACTCTAGCTATGGAGCCCTCTGAACTCTAGCTATGTTCCTGAGCCCTACCTTCTATTTGAAGACTCAATGACCAAGCTTTTTATTCTTTTTGAGAAGACCCTACTGATTGACGGTAACCACCAAAATATTCGCCATACTTTTAGTTACAGTCAGGGCCGCCATCAGGGGGGTACAGCCCATACCCCAGTAAGGGGCCCTGACCCTGGGGGGGCCCGGCCAGTCCTGAAACTTTTTTTTTTTTTATTGTGGCAGCCGACTCTGGGGCCCAGTGCTCCTCCCCCTCTTCCTTCTGCAGCCTGTCCCTTACCTCCCGGGGCCCCGGGCCCCAGCTATCTTGTTCTGAGAACAAGATAACTGGAGTCTCAGGAGATCCATGGGTAGAATGTAGTTGCTAGAAGGAGGTCTGTGACATCACTGGTCACATGCTCCTTCATAGTCACATGGACAAACCCCGACAGCAGCAGCAGCTTGTGGAGGGAGGAGGGGCTGTGTGCCTGCAGGCTGCTCAGTGATGGAGGATGTGCTGCAGTCCTTGAGTCCACAGAGCTTCATGGAGAGCAGGTGAGGGGCAGCTCATGTATGAGGAGGTAGGTGGAGCACTCAGGAACAGTGGGGTTCAAGTAGAGTGGATAATAATGGAGGGCTGTCTGGGGGCAAAATTAACTTGTGTGGGGCCAAATTACATAATGCAGGGCTGTCTGGGGGTAAAATTAACTTGTGGGGGAGGGGCAAATTACTCAGTGGGGGTCAGTGTGGCGGGCAAACTACATGGAGGGCCGTGTGGGGGCAAAATTACATAATGCAGGGCTGTCTGGGGGTTAAATTAACTTGTGGGGAGGGGCAAATTACTTAGTGGGAGGTCAGTGTGGCGGGCAAACTACATGGAGGGCCGTGTGGGGGAAAATTGCTTAGTGGGGGCAACTTGCATAATGCAGGGCTGTCTGGGGCAAAATTAACTTGTGAGGGGGGGGGAATTAGTCAGTAGGGTGTCAGTGTGGCGGGCAAACTACATAATGGAGAACCGTGTGGGGCAAACTACATAATGCAGGGCTGTCTGGGGGCAAAATTAACTTGTGTGGGGAAAAATTAACTTGGGGGCAAATTACTCAGTGGGGGGCAGTATGGCGGGCGAACTACATAGTGGAGGGCCGTGTGGGAGACGTCCTTGGATGTAAGAGGTATGGGCGCGATATATGGGTGGGGCTGTGTGGGTGTGGCTTGAAGGTGGACGGGGACACAGGGGCCCCATGATCTCCTATTCCTGGGGGAAGTGCCCCTCCAAAGACCAGGCTCTGGATCCACCACTGGGGCAGTGGGGGGGGGGGCCAGGCCTTGAGCTGTGTAAGGGGCCCCAAAATTTCTGATGGCAGCCCTGGTTACAGTCGTTGGGAACAACATGGAAGTTCTTAGCTGGATGATTTCTGTCTAGGTGACAGTCTATTCTAGAATAGATAACTTATTACACTTCTCTACACCCAATGACCAAGCAAATGTCTGTATTTTTCTTAGACCACAGTTCCTTATGAAGAAAGGCAAAAAATGCATTTGTCTTCGCTGCCTTGAGTCTACACGTGTATAATCTCCGCCCATGTATGTTCTGTGCAGTCAGCTTTTTTGTACATTGGAGGGTTTGTTCTGAATAGAAAACTATTTCCGTCTTATTTACAACTCTCACTTAAAATAAGAAGCAAATTATTACTGCTTTAATCCTTTGAGTGCTTTTATTGGTAAACCATTAGAAAGCTTTTTAATTTCAGACGCCTACAGAGATTAAAAAAAAAAATGCTTGATTCATGTTTTGATGGCGAGCCAATAAAACTGTACAATTTTGCTTGTTTCTAGCTCAGAACAGGAAATTGCTCTTTTCAAACAATAAAAAATCTACAATAAAGTAGAGGTCTTGCTCTCTTTTTGGGAAATGCAAGGGGGGCCGCAGTGGGGCTCATGGACGGACATTGATGTTGTTTTATATTTTATGGTTTTTTTATGGTTTTTAAACATATATTTATTACTTTCTGCTAATTTGATTTTATTGCATGCATGTCCCTAGAATCTAACGGCAAAAACAGGCAATTCTTGGCAACATGTGGCAATTAGGGCAGAATTTTTTTTAGACTGTTTTTTAGACAATAGCACAGTTGTCCATTTCTGCTATGGGCATAATTCTGTTAATATGCGCCCTTTCACTTGCCTGATCATCTCTACTAATCAATGCATGTGTAGCCTTCAGATCAACCCTCTAATTTGATGCATAGACGGCCAATGCAACTAAAGCTACAGCATCTGTAGGTTGCCAACTATAGCCATAGAAGCTGCTGCAGGGCATAGATGCTGAGTTCCTTTTAGTGGCACATCACATGTCCCGATCTATTGATTGACATTGATTCAGCTCTTCAGATTTATGGCCCCATAATTGTTTTCCGTCTATTATCAAAGTAAATCTAGGTCATAAAATCTGCATTATGCAAAATAAACTTGCATCTCCCCGGTGTTTTCGCACAGCAGTTGTTGAACTTTATCATTATTCAAAATAATTAATTATTCAAAATAATTAAAGAGAAATGTCCTCAAAATACAGTTAAGTGAAGTCTTCTGCAGCCAGGGGAGACGAGACGCAAGGAAAACAGATCTTGTTCTCTGATAGAATGAATTTGTTTTTAACTGTAACATTTTTGAAAAATGGATTTAGACTGTGCAGTGCTAATTTTATACCTGCCATTTTAATATATTTATAGTGTGTTTCACAGATTAAATATAGATATAATCTACACAGAAAGCTTTGTTACATTACATTATTTATCCTAGACTCATCCGGAGTTACATCCTGTATTATACTCCACAGCTGCACTTCCCATTGTGTTGGTGGAGTCACTGTGTAGATACATTACATTTTTTATCCTGTACTGATCCCGAGTTATATCTTGTATTATAATTCAGAGCTGCACTCACTGTTCTGCAAGTAGAATCACTGTTTACATACATCATACTGATACTGAGTTATATTCTGTAGTATACTTCAGAGCGGTACTCACTATTCTGCATGGGGAGTCACTGTGTACATACATATTATTACTTATCCTATACTGATGCTGATTTACAGCCTGTATTATACTCTATAGCTGCACACAATATTCTGGAGTCACTATGTACATGCATTACTTATACTGTACTTAATCTTGGCTAACTTTCAGTATTATACTCCAGAGCTGCACTCAATATTCTGCCGGTCGATGCACTGTGTTCGTACATTACTTATGCTGTTCTGATATTGAGTTCATTTTTGTATTCTACTCCAGAGCTGTACTCACTGTTCTGTTGGTGAGATTACTGTATACATACTTTATATTAATTACTATGTACTGATCTTAAATCACTTACTGTATTATACCCAAGAGCTGCACTCACTATTCTGCAGGTAGAATCGCTGTGTTTAAGAAATATACTAGTTATCCAGTACTGACCTTCAGTTACAGCTTTATTATGCTCCACAGCTGCACTCTCTATTCTGCCAGTTATTTTTTGGAAACAGTAAGCAAGCTTGTAGACAGACTCTGTCCTAATAGTTTTTGCTATATCCTGATATACCCTTCTCAGTGAACAAAATAGACTCTGGACAAGCAGGGACTGCAGAGAGAATTCAGCTCTGAAGACTGATTGAGATTTATTTGGAAAGTGTAGAAATATCAATAGATAAAACACCGAGAGTAACTAATAAAGAGAAATGCCATTATTCATGAGGTATGATCACAGAAAAGTCATCTTGCTATCTCAGTGATGGATGTCCTATCTTCCAACTCCATATAGTGAATGGGAGGCTGCATGGTCCTATTGTTAAACACTTCTTATGGGGAATTTATCAAGTCGCTTATTGTTCTCAGTAGAGCGTTGAATGTGTCACTGATAAAAATGACTCAATATCATAAAAATCCACGAGATACACAGGATATGGGGCAGTATTATCCTATAGAAATAGGATGTGCCCATGGCATACGTTGTAGTCAACATTTACATTGTTACAGATGGTCACCTAATGCTAATAATGTGATGGCCTCATCCTTGTCTTGGGGTGAATACATTTATCACACGTCACTCGGGGTCTCTGTGCTGTAGACGAGGCTTGTCCGATGATGACTGTAAGCCAGGTGTGCCACCACCATCCAGGGCAACCCCTTCTTCCTAATGATAACCTCTATTAATTGGTTAATTAATTTCAATCTGCAACCACAATGTTGTCTATTCACATGATAACTGCTCTTCAGGATCAGGAAGAGCACAAGCTCATATTATCATCCAGAAGACCTGGCTTCTATGCCGTGTACCATGTATATTTTAGGATGGTAAGAGACAATTCAGATCATGCATACTATAGTAATGTATAACATATTATAAGACCATAATAGATATAAGTGTAACCTAAACCGCATATTTTCCCTATGCAAACCCGGAGTCATCTGAGACAGGATGGCTGTTAGGGAGTACGAGTATACCTAGTAACCAAATTGTCAGACTTCACTTCACTGTCCTGCCAATAGTAACGGGAAGAAGGCGGGCTGGTAGAAATCCAGGCTGTGTTTTTAGTCAATCCGGTTTTTCTAAAACCTAGTATGGTTGGTGTCGCTACTTTCACACTCGCGTCATGGATCTGCACAAACACATCCGTTCAGATAATACAACCGCATGCATCCGTTCAGAACGGATCAGTTTGTGTTATCTTTAACATAGCCAAAACGAATCCGCCTTGGACACCAGTGAAAGTCAATAGAGGACGGATCCGTTTTCTATTGTGCCATATTGTGTCAGTGAAAACGGATCTGTGCCCATTGACTTACATTGTGTGTCAGGACGGATCCGTTTGGCTCATTTTCGTCAGATGGACAAGCAGCGTTTTGGTGTCGGCCTCCAAAGCGGAATGGAGACTGATCGGAGGCAAACTGATGCATTCTGAGCGGATCCTTATCTATTCAGAATGCATTAAGGGCAAAACTGATCCATTTTGGACCACTTCTGAAATCCCTGAACGGATCTCACAAATGGAAACCAAAACGCCAGTGTGAAAGTAGCCTAAATCTGACTGACCTTTGAGACAACAGTTGGATAAAAGCATATTGTGTGCTATTGTGTGCTTTTCTCCCAACTCCATCATAAAAATGCACACTTGGCTTTCACAATGGGGCGAGAGAAATAAGCCACTGCAAAGACATCTCTGTCCCTTCTAGGCTTCTTAGAAATTCCTGCAAATACATTCCTGCAGAAACAAAAGGATCCGGCATGTGAAGACCAACATGCCTGCCCCTCCTTTCCATCTGCCGTCAGGTGGGTCGCATATAGTTCATAGTGTAAAAGTCCGTCAGTGTATGGCCAGTTCAGTTTCCTATAGAGTTTAGTGTGGCACCGATCAGGACAGTAAATAGCTGGAAGAAGTGACAAGGTTGGGTTACACATGGCTTACCATGCTTTATATTGGGCTCTCCAATGTGCCATGACAGATTCTTTACTGACTGGATATTCCATCCCATTGATTAAATTATCCTACCTTTAATTTACCTCAGCATTTTTCTAAGGAACCGTATAGCAAAAGAAATCCTCTCTGAATTATTCAAGTGCCATGTCGCCATAAATAAAGCTTACAATGAATAGCCTAGGATTGTGAGATTATCTGCTTTTATTGCATTAATAAGTATCACAAGTCCCCACTGGCTTCGCTTTCTAAGCTGCTGTGACAGAAGGAGATAAAAGAAAGGGAAAAAGCTAATAATTAGTTTGTTACATAGTACAGATACATTGTGTCAATTCTGCGGCAAGTCAAACTCTCCACAACATGTTACAGCTACAGTGGGGGTTATAGTAACACTGCCCTCCTTGCTGCTTAAAGGGGTTGTCCGAGTTCAGCTCTGAACCTGGACATACCTCCATTTTCACCCAGGCAGCCCCCCTGACTTAAGCATCAGAGCAGTTCATGCTCAGATGCTCTCCTTTGCCCTGCGCTAAATCACGCAGGGCAAAGGCATTTTCCGGAGTTCCGGTGACGAACCGGGCTCTCCATGCACTCATGGGTAGGCTTCAGCGCTGCCCTAGCCTGTAAAAGGCTAGGGCAGCACTAAAGCACGCCCATCAGAGCCGGTGATGTCACCGAACACAAGCCTCCACCCGGCAGTGTGTTATTGTAAACAAAAGAGCCCTTGCCCTGTACAATCTGGCGCAGGGCAAGGGAGCGCATCGGAGCATCTTATGCATCAGGGGTGCTGCCTGGGTGAAATTATGGGTATGTCCGGGTTCAGCTCTGAAGCCGGACAACCCCTTTAAGCAGCAAGGAGGGCAGTGTTACTATAGCCCCACTGTAGCTGTAACATGTTGTAGAGGAGACTTTGACTTGCTGCAGAATTGACACAATGTATCTGTACTATGTAACAAACTAATTATTAGGGACAACCCCTTTAATGTCTGAGCAGCCTTACAGATGGTGTAAATTGCTGGGCTGTACCGATCTGTTCTGGTCAGTATTCAGGTAGGTAAATACACCGTACAGTATTGCACCAAGCACCTTTATTTCCATATTACAGACCAGTAGGCACTTTACATGTGGCATGCCATAGTAGCACACGTGGCCACTAAGCATTCAGGGGGCTAATCGACCCAAAGCAGCGGAACTGCAGAAGAGGTGAGTGTTTTTTCTTTCTTTTTTTTTTTATTGGGCTTATTGGGCACAGATTGGGTTGGTTGGCTCCTAGGCTGGACAGCCTCTTTAACCACTTCAGCCCCCCTAGCTTAAACACCCTTAATGACCAGGCCACTTTTTACAATTCTGCACTACACTACTTTCACCGTTTATTGCTCCGTCATGCAACTTACCACCCAAATTAATTTTACCTCCTTTTCTTCTCACTAATAGAGCTTTCATTTGGTGGTATTTCATTGTTGCTGACATTTTTACTTTTTTTGCTATTAATAAAAATTTAACGACATTTTTGCAAAAAAATGAAATTTTCCACTTTCTGTTGTAAATTTTTTTTAAAAAAACTACATTTGTATATAAATTTTTCTCTAAATTTATTGTTCTACATGTCTTTGATAAAAAAATCCAATAAGTGTATATTTATTGGTTTGGGTAAAAGTTATAGCGTTTACAAACCATGGTGCAAAAAGTGAATTTCGGCATTTTGAAGCAGCTCTGACTTTCTGAGCACCTGTCATGTTTCTTCAGGTGCTAGAATGCCAGGAAAGTATAAATACCCCCAAATCACACCATTTTAGATAGAAGACACCCCAAAGTATTTCACGGAGGGGCATGGTGAGTTCATGTATCATTTCATTTTTTTCACAAGTTAGCGAAAATGACACTTTCTGAGGAAAAAAATATAATAAAGTTTCCATTTCTGCTAACTTCTGGCAAAAAAATAAATCTCAGACGGGCTCACTATGCCCCTCTGTGAATACCTTGGAGTGTCTACTTTCCGAAATGGGGTCATTTGTGGGGTGTGTTTACTGTTCTGGCATTTTGGGCGGGCTAAATTGTGAGCAGCCATGTAAAGCTAAAGGTACTTGTTGAATTTGGGCCTTGTGCACCCAGGCTGCAAAAAGTGTCACTCATGTGGTATCGCCGTACTCAGGAGAAGTAGGGCAATGTGTTTTGGGGTGTATTTTACATATACCCATGTTGAGTGAGAGAAATATCTCTGTAAACTGACAACTTTGTATAAAAAAATTAAAAAGTTGTCATTTACAGAGATATTTCTCACACAAAGCTATGGTATATATAAAAATACACCCCAAAACACATTGCCCTACTTCTCCTGAGTACGGTGATACCACATGTGTGGAACTTTTTGCAGCCTGAGCGTACAAGGGCCCTAAAACCAATGAGTACCTTTAGGATTTCACAGGGCATTTTTACGCATTTGGATTCCAGACTTCTTCTCACGCTTTAGGGGCCCCTAAAATGCCAGGGCAGTATAAATACCCCACATGTGACCGCATTTTAGAAAGAAGACACCCAAGGTATTCCGTAAGGGTTATGGTGAGTTCATGTAAAATTTTATTTTTGTCACAAGTTAGTGGAATATGAGACTTTGTAAAAAACAAAATAAAAAAAATATATATCAATTTCCGCTAACTTGTGCCAAAAAAAAAATTCTGTGAACTCGCCATGCCCCTCACAGAATACCTTGGGGTGTCTTCTTTCCACAATGGGGTCACTTGTGGGGTATTTATACTGCCCTGGCATTTTAGGGAACCTAAAGCGTGAGAATCCAAATGCGTAACAATGCCCTGTGAAATTCTAAAGGTACTCATTGGTTTAGGGCCCTCTGCGCATCTTGGCTGCAAAAAGTGTCAACACATGTGGTATCGCCGTACTCAGGAGAAGTAGGGCAATGTGTTTTGGGGTGTATTTTTATATATTCCCGTGCTGGGTGAGAGAAATATCTCTGTAAATGACAACTTTTTAATTTTTTTTATTCAAAGTTGTCAATTTACAGAGATATTTATCTCACCCAGCATGGGTATATGTAAAAATACACCCCAAAACACATTGCCTACTTGTCCTGAGTACGGCGATACCACATAAGTGACACTTTTTTGCAGCCAAGATGCGCAAAGGCCTAAATTCCAATGAGTACCTTTTAGGAAGGGCATTTTTACGCATTTTTCTTCTCGCGCTTTAGGGCCCCTAAAATGCCAGGGCAGTATAAATACCCCACATGTGACCCCATTTTGGAAAGAAGACAGCCACTTCCGTTCCGCAAAAATATAGAACATGTCCTATTCTTGTCCGCAATTGCGGACAAGAAAAAGCATTTTCTATATAGTTCTGGCAATGTGCGGATCTGCAAAATGCGGAAAGCACATTGCCGGTGTCCGTGTTTTGAGGATCTGTGGATCCGCAGATCCGCGGATCCGATCCGCGGATCCGTGAATCCACGGATCCGCAAAACACATATGGACGTCTGAATGGAGCCTTACAAGGGGTGTGATCAATGACAGGGGGTGATCAGGGGTCTAGATGGAGTGATCAAGGGGTTAACAAGGGGTTAATAGGTGAGGGGGGTGGGGGTTAGTGTAGTGTTTGGTGCAACTTTACATAGTTATCTGGTCCTCTGGTGGTCGATCCCAGCAAATGGGACCACCAGAGGACCAGGTAGCAGGTATATCAGACGCTGTTCGGTGTCCGAGCTCCCTCTGTTGTATTGGGCGGGGACTTTGTATCAGGTGTGTCCCTTGCTGCAGAGCTGGCCAATCACAGCGAACAGCTCATAGCCTGGGACTCCCAGGCTGGCCAATCACAGCTCACAGCTCATAGCCTGGGACTCCCAGGCTATGAGCTGTGTGCTGTGATTGGCCAGCTCTGCAGCAAGGGACACGCCTGACACAAAGTCCCTGCCCCATACAACAGAGGGAGCTCGGACACCGGAGCCTATACAGGGCGAACGGAGCGGCGCCCAGACATACTAGTAAGTGCAGGGGGACCCCTGAGCGCCGCTCTGCCCACAGATATAGTTAGTTTGGAGTTTTTAAATAGGTGAAAAGTCCTCTTTAATAAAAATGTACATAATCCTGCAATTTTCGCACTGCCCACTAGGTTGAACAATAGGCCATGATTTCCTGTTCTGTACAGGTAACTTTTCAATAGCTATTATCCTTATCACCAGAGGCAGAATTACAATGACAAGTAACACCTTTATATAGATAACACAGGGTCCACCATTCACAACAGGTGATATCACAGCTTATCTACTCCCTCCTAACCTCTGCACATGCCTAGAAAACTTCCCCTATAAGTCAATGAGCTCCTCCCCTGACCACTGTATTTATGGCCCATGTAGCTGCTCTCAAAGAAAAGAAAATCTTAACATTTTTTAGGCCTAGTGTGCAGTGTGAAAACTGCTGTATTTTATTTTATTATTATTTTTAATATAGCGACATGGAAATTTTTAAAAAATCACCAAAATTCTTAAAAATGTGCCAAAACGTAAAATGTGATTTAAAAAGAAAAAGCCATTTTCTGACGACACGTTCCCTTTAGCAATTCTGTAAGAACACTAAAAGATTCAGAATATGGCTTCAGTGATGCCACAAATGAAGCTTCCCAGAAATCCCTGCCTGAGGCCCAGCAGGACTGTAGACATGTTATTTCTCTTTTCTTACAGTCCAAAAGCTGGCCTGCTCTGCAACTCCACTCCACCATGGTCCAAGAATTCTGAATGGAGAGCACTTGTGCATGATATGGGTCAGGTCCCTCGGTCTCCAGTGGCAGCGCTCGGTTGTGCGGTGTGTAAGGATTTATTAGAGCTGTCTAGCTGTAGAGCACAATGCATACAAGCATTACGGTGCACACTACACAGCAACAATAATCCCCCATGCAGCTGTCTCTCATTTCTCGCCTGTTATTAGTATTTTTAGAAGCAGCTATTTCCAGCAAACAAAAGCTAAATTACTGCCTTGTAATTTAACAATTTTGATGCCACATCTCGGAATGATATAATTTCCCAGACTTAGAAAATGAGCTTGGCCTTATCATCCACCATCCATTCTGGTTGTCACCGGACATTTGTGTTTACGTATAGTTAACTGTTGGCATATAGTGAGTGTAGAAAACAACATGGCAGCGGACAGGCGCATATATCAATGCCCATGATGGATTTCTATAGCTTGGGAGCCAGCCGTGGAGAAAACACAAAGCGCCTGGTACGCTGCTTTCTTCTCCGATACATTTACACCCCCTGCTGCCCGTAATTATCTTGGTCTCGTTTTCTTTGTTTGCATGCATGTGATGTCACCAGGAGGTTTCTAGCAATTAGCACTTTATTATGCTACAGATGCAGATTTTCCATTATATAGATATAATTGGTAAGCATTAATTGGTCATCTGATTAGTATTGTTCCAGGCAGGTCAGGCTTCTTTTCATCACTAAATATGATGTTAGAATATGTGCCATTACCGGACCAATGTCTCATTGGGCATGTTGGGAAATAAATGGTCAGCTCCTTAAGCATTTATTATGTAGCACCAAGGAAAAGATCGAAAGAAAAAAGGGAAAAGAGAAAAGAAAGCCCCTTACATGGCAGAAAATGGAAGAGGAGAGGAAACAATATGAACAGCTGCCATGCAAGTCAACTTATACCAGCCAAAACCACAGAGATCCATCTGTGGACAGTACTGTTTCGGGGTTTTTGCCCCTCATCAGTACAGAGCATGAGAATAAGTCTTCATAGACCACTGCATATCTTCAATGAGAAACAGTACTCATTTGAGCAGGGTCTATGGCGTCTTATTCAGCTATCCAGTAGGGCCAAAATTCCCGAAACTGTCTACAGATGAGTGTTTATGGTTTGGCTGCTATTAGTTAATTTGAATCCTTGTTTCTCATGGAGGTTTGCCTGAAAATAAGTCTCCATACACCAATGTGTGTCTTCAATTAGAAACAGTTTCCCCCCTAAAGTATGAGCCACATAGGTTGTCCATTGTCTTCCTGCTCCAAAGACAACGCTCCTCCATCAAGGTGACCTTGACATTAGTCACCAGAGGATAAATGAACGTTTGAGAAAGGTTGGAACAAAGAGTGGTTCTCCAAGTGTTAAAAGCTAACAATGGAGGGAGGAACAGATATCTTTATTCTGACGCATTTTAAGGTTCAATGACATCTCAAGAAGTTCAAGTTCTCTACAGGCTTTGACCTGATGCTCGGTTTGGATCAAGCAGTCCATAAAACCTCCTATAACTCCATTGTCATTGAGTATTACACTGTAGACCGGATAACTCTTGTGCTGTATGGACATTCCTGGAAGTTTCTAGGCTGCTCAAGGAATTCAGCTTTCTAATGTCGGTGAACACATCTTTTTGATGGAAGACTGAAGACTCAGTGTGAGCCATTGCTTGAAGTAGGAAAGCGCTGAATGATAAAAACCATAACTGGTGTTCTCCCTGCTGTTTGTGACTTACACTTGTATGCCCCGGGCTCTTTCTAGGCCTTTTATGTAAACGTAGAAAATGTGTATGTTTTACTCCCAAATTAATTGTGCATCCTAATTACCTGCGACAGCCACATTCTGACAGCTGTTACTCTCCCCAGCCAATCGCATTTGCAAATGTGTCTCGTTAACCCCTTCTACCACCCAACTTTCAAGTTTATTTTCAGCCACGGACTCTATGGTTAACTTCTGTGTGGAACATAAATTGTCCTTAAAAGTGCTGAATAAATGAATTTGGTAACACGGACCAGCCAGTGGTCTTCAGACGTCTCCCACCAGTTACCTGACCTATAACAACATTTTCGTTCTCCCCATCAGCAGCTTTATTAAGTCATGTTTTCTGGACTTCTCTGTGTGAGAACTCGGCAAGTACTTTCCATCTCGTCAATTAGACTCCGAACCTGCTCTGTTAAGTAGGAACACTCTGTCTTGTGGTAGAAAAGTTCTCTCTCTAAAGTCAGTCAGTATGTAAAGCAGTAATTAGGAGCAGTCAAGAAGATTTCATGGAGGGAATTAGACTTGGTTCTCATCTAGGTGAAAGGCTTGTCTTTTATGCCTCTTAAATGTGATCTGGGAGCGTGTGATGTCCTTTTATAGCGGCGCATTTCGAAATGTCACAAAATAATGATGCCGATATTGTACAAATAATAAAAACTTGTATAAAGTTTCCAGAGAGAACTTAAAAACCTTCCTAAAACTCACAGTCCGAAACCATGCAGAATGCGCTGGTTATTATGAATGTTCTAGTCCTTTTCTACTGTACTCTCACCACTTTAATTATAAGAAGTCAGTAATGTGTATCACAACTTTATATCTGATTATGCTTATTTCGTTACCTTAGCTTCACCTTTACACACCAATGCTAAAATACTGTATAATGTGATACGCACTAAGTCAGTCTAGATATTGTCATAACCTATGGTCTGCTAATGGATAGACCAGGCAATACCGCAGGGTAGCACTTATAAGTCTACTTTCACACTCGCGTTTTGGCTTTCCGTTTGCGAGATCCGTTCAGGGCTCTCACAAGCGGTCCAAAATGGATCAGTTTGCATTCTGAATGGAAAAGGATCCGCTCAGAATGCATCAGTTTGCACCAGTTCAGTCCCCATTCCGCTTTGGAGACGGACACCAGCAGCTTGCAGCATTTTGGTGTCGGTCTGATGAAACTAAGCCAAACGGATCCGTTCTGACACACAATGTAAGTCAATGGGGACGTTTTATTTTTCTCTGACACAATCTGGCACAATAGAAAACGGATCCATCCTCCATTGACTTTCAATGGTGTTCAAGACGTCTTGGCAATGTTTAAGATAATACAAACGGATCCGTGCTGAACGGATGCAGATGGTTGTATTATCTGAACGGATCCGTCGATGAGAGATCCGCACAAAACGCGAGTGTTAAAGTAGCCTAAATGGGCATAAGGACATTGTATAGCTGGGGTCTTCCATATGGGAGTTAGCTCCCTCGCATGAATGGTACATGACCAAGATTTCTGTAATACCAAGAAATATGTGAAGGCATTGGTAGCTTTCTGCAGTAATGAAAGCCTACTTGGCTACTTGGGGTTAGCCTCAATGAACAATTCCATAAAAATAACATAATATCGAGGAATTCCTATTCAGAGTTTTAACAATCCTCTGACCTGTCATGGCGATATATAGACAAAGTGTCCCAATGGGGTTTTGGACCAAGAATTTGAGTAAAGAAGGCTTCGAGACTCTTGTGGAGATCCATGCTCCTTCAGCTTCTCCCTAGTGAGCTAATGGTGGCAGTCCTGCCATACGATCCAGTGGGGCCATCTTCTGACATGTTTCTATTCTTAAAAGGTACTGATTCTCCATGTAGAGACCCAGCTGGTGTAAGGAGTCATACTGGCCATGCTCCCTGGGTATACAGCTTTGCATTTCCTTTTCGTTCTGGAGGAAAGCTAATTTCAGAAATGTCTCTGAAAGCAAACATCGAAGCAAATCTCCTATGCTTAACATAAATCTGGGTTGGCGGTAGACAGCAGAATCATTTTTTTTTTTTTCTTAGGGGAAAGTAGACCGAGAAGTGGGAAAATAAGAAAATTCAGACATCTGGTTCTTAATCCAGTCTCCCTCCCGTCTGTAATCCCACATAGGGTAGACATCTGCTGTGAGTGGATTCCCTCCCCTTGGTGAAGATACAGTTCCCGGCGCCCAGTAGCGTGGCCTCTGTAAGCCCCTCAGACTTAGCTTTGTCAGCAGGGTATAAAACAGAGAGGATAGAAAGTAATTACACTTTTATGATTTAACCAACAGCCCGGCTAGGCAAACATCTGCACTGAAGTTATGCAGGGACCACCACGGATCCATGAAGAATGTATGACATGCTTGTTCTTTACTTGTTAGAATGATTTTTATTGTAATTTCATTATTTCTGCCATGGTAAACGTGCATGGTATAAACTCCACCGGTTGTGTCTCCTAGCTGTTATCATGACGTGTACTACACTGAAAGGTAGGTGCAGGGACACACATAACAAGCCAAAACGTGGCCACACACGGGGTGGTGTATGGCTTGAAATGCGCCATTGTAATTTATGGACTGGAAAAACAATTTGCTCTTCTCCACTTGTGACCAAATTGAACATTAATGGTGTCAGGGCATCAACTAAACATCAGGCCACCTCACGGCCTGTGAGCTCAAAGGGGCTGACCACTTTCTGTGTATTTTCACAAATCTGTTGTAAATACCATTAAGTGCCACTAATTACTAATATACTGTCATAATGCGCTCCCATCCTAAACACGGCCTTTGATGGATGGACATGTGACCCAATGTGCCCATTAGCAGCCCCTGCGCATGTGAACCTAGCGCATGCACAGCAGTTTTCAGTAGGGCTCCCTCCATCCATGTCCCTCCATCAGTAGCCAAGTTTGGGACATTAATGTTGCATGATCTGTGGAGCAAATTGTGGGGATGGTGTTTCAAAGAATAAAACATCAGCTATGATCTGATGACAGTAGATTAGTAAGCACCCCATAATGCTGTTTATGGCTTATCTGTGGAAATTAAAGGGGAAGTGGCCAGTAAATTTACCAGCTATGAATAACGCCCCGTTTGCTGTATATCTATGGATCTACCACTGTTTCCACTTGGGATCAGACTCATGAGATCTTCACATCTAAAAGACTGGCTATTCCATGTTCCCATTGTGACAGATTAATTCTTTCATGAATAAAAGGTTGTCACAGACCCACTCCTAAATGACATGCTGGTGATATCTGCAAACCCACTGCCCTTTTTATATTAGAAGAACAAAACTTGTAAAACATCTTGTCCATCAAACCTTGTGAAACGTCTAGTAGCCACGAGAAAATAACGGCTTCAGACAAAACTAGGGGCATCTCGTGCTGTTTTTTTATTCCACCTGTGCCTATAAGGGAAAGAAAACCTCTATGGGGAAGCGTCTTTTTTTGGCTGTTGTCTTTTCTGTTTCATGAAAGGGATCATAGAAAAGAGAATTTTTAAGATATGGAAAATGCCTGTAATAGGCCGGCTGGATGTAGGCAGGAGATTTGTAATGACTGGATATTATCTACTAGGGGTCCATTGCGACATTTTAATGAAACATTAATAAAGGTTTTGCTTTGGCTTTTTTTCTTTTGTGTTCATCACTAAGGCTACTTTCACACTTGCGCTTTCCCTTTCCGCTATTGAGATCCATCATAGGGTCTCAATAGTGGGGGTAAACGCTTCAGTTTTGTCCCCATTCCTTGTCAACGGGGACAAAACGGAACTGAACGAAACAGAGTGCACCAGAATGCATTCCGTTCCCTTTGGTTGCGTCCCCATTGCGGACAGAATAACGCTGCAAGCAGCGTGTTTCTTTCCGCGATGTGGTGCAGAAGACGGATCCTTCATGACCCACAATGTAAGTCTATGGGGACGGATCCGTTTTCTCTGACACAATAAAAAATGGATCTGTCCCCCATTGACTTTCAATGGAGTTCTTGACGGATCCGCCCTGGCTATTTTAAAGATAATACAACCGGATCCACTCATAACGAATGCAGGCGGGTATACTATCAGAACGGAAGCGTTTTTGCTGATCCATGACGGATCCAGCAAAAACGCTGGTGTGAAAGTAGCCTAAGTAGTAATGCAGGTCTGGGAAATGAATGGAAGCATGCATGATCTAGCCATAAATCCCTCACAGAAGACAGAGCCATTTAAAACACAGATGTAGCAGGAATACATATCAAGTATTTGTAAGAGTAAAAAAACCCACATACGCTAGCAGATGGGTATCTTTCTTCATATTGATGCATGAAATGGTTAAAGGGCTTTTTAATTGCATGTAATAAAAATTCTAATTTAATACAGCCACTCAACTGTTCAATAAAATCTATCTGTATGGCGCCACCTGATGTTTGTTATTTTCCTCATTTCTCTGTCCACATCAGTAACCTTGCTGAGGTGGTCGCACATGCTCACTTTCATCATTTAATATCCCCAGCTCTATCTACTGTTAGGGCTGCATTACAGCAACAGATTATCTGTCCAATATCTGTCCAATCAGACCAATAGTTGGTGTGTATAACAAAAAATCCGTGTGTAAACGCCCATCTGATCAATGATTGGTGTAATACAACCCTTAGAAGCTGTGAAAGTTACAGGGAAAGAGCTGCACCAGAAAGCACACCCCTCCTAAGAAAGGACAGACACATGGAGCTGTGCTAAGGAGAGAGCTACAGCAGAAAGGTCACACCCCCTGAACTACCAGCTTCAAATATCCACAATATCCTTACCGTTTTATATTATGTATTACATAGTACTACAGCATTATTTCCTTATGAGTCAGAGGAGATTGGGTGTATCTGCAATTTGTGCCGAAGACAAAACTTCCTGGGTACTTCCTCCCGAAAAGTCCGTGCTACTTAGGACAATGGGAAAGTGAATGATCTGAATGATGATAATGGACGCTCTGCCCTAATAGCAATGCTGGAAGCAGCAGACTCATGCATAAAGCTGGGAGTTTAATAGCCCCCTAGGTGTTCAATCAAAGGATCTTCTTGTAGGAACAATCATCCTTAGAAGTTGTAAAGGAAGAGGTTACAAGTAAATGCTGCTCAAAGAAGAAAGAAAAAAAATGGACTATTAAATACGCATTTTGCTTTCTGAGCGACCCCGGTGTCTGGAACCAATTTATTTTTTATTGCCACTTATGTTAAAAAGATTCAGGTAATGTACACTCTGTGTAGAAGTAATTTGGTTACAGCAGATCTTCTGGCCCACAGAGGAACTTTCTCCCCGCTAATAAAATATTTTAAAATATGCCACCATTAGGTTTTAATTTTAACCCGGTATGACTGAGGAGCCACTCACCGGGAACACCTCCGCTTACTCTCCTAATTACTCGCTTCACTTACTCTACTGGGAGGACGCATCCCCTTCTGTTCCTCATTTACTATCTACCAGGGATGATCATGTGTTACTGGAGCAGGGGAATTCTGCAAACCAGTGCCATATGGAATCCAATGTGGGCTTTTGGCTTGTAGTATCCCTTCATGATTAACTGTATCTCAGTTTACCTTCTGTGCTGTACAATGTCCAAGTCTGGCCTGAGGGACGTTAGAGTTGAGGAAAGATGGAGAAGGGCTGCATCTACGGAGAATGAGAATACTCCAGCTAAAGTCTTCTTATATTCTAGAAAATTGTCAAGTGTATCAATATAAGTGGAAATAGCAACTTCCTTCCCATCTTCCAGGAGGCAGCTGACCTCAGGGAACCTGATGCTGGAAGCCTACCTGATCAATAATCTTCATGGAAGGAGCTCGTCTATGTGCGTGTTTACCCTGCACGGGTGTGCTTAGTCAAGTGTTGGAAGGATGTACTTTGTAATCAGTGGGACTCCATTATTTTCACCTATAGTCCTCCAAATTCCTGAGCCATTCTGGATAAAGCTAATGGGTCTGGAGCTGAGACTTCTGATACACTGTAACAAGATGGATACCTTCAACCATTTTCAGGTGCTTAACACTTGACAGCACCCATTACGTTTCCTGCTGTTAAAGCTAGCCACTGTCACCTTTGTTTTCAGTGGTGTAAGGAACAAGGAACCTGGACTGCTATGGACCGTATGGTCTTCAGCAATGAATCCAGGTTTAGTTTGGGATCTGACGATGGTCAGGTTCGAATATGGAGGCCTGGTGGTGAGCTCCTCGATCCTGCCTTTGCTGTGGAGTGACACACTGTGCCAAATACTGGTGTGATGATCTGGGGAGCCATCACATATGACAATCAGTCACCCCTGGTAGAGATACGAAGGACACCAACATCACATATGTTGCCTCTCATGGCAGAGCTTCCAACTAGCATTTTTCAGCAGGATAACACTTATCCACACACAAGGGTTTCCAGGAATGACTCTGCCAGATTTCAGATTTATCGCCAACGTTCCAGATTTATAGCCAATCAAGCATTTATGGGACCACCTATGAGCGTGCAGGATCGACAGGCCCAGCTGCAACATTTGTGGGCAAATCTGCCGAAGGATACCTCCATGCCCAACCGTATCTCATCTTGTATTCAGGCTAGAGTTGGTCCACCAGGGCACTAGAGCCTCCTTTCAATGTCACACCCCAACAAACTTATCCTTTTGCTATCATATTGTAATCACTTACATATATCAGAATTACATCCACACATACAAAGTTTCACTCGATTAAAACGTCTCCTTCTTGGTGCATTATTTTTTTTTATTTGGTCAGTGAGTGTAAAATAATCAGCAGTGGAAACACTGTGACCTGTGGTTATTAGGACTATGAGGACAGCATGACCTCATCCAAGTCTCAGTAGTCATTGGGTTACTTGTTTAGAGAGCAAGGTGAAGTGAACGACTGCTCCTCTAATCATAAGATACATATGGAGGGATCCCACAGGCAGCCCCGGGGTGGAACCTTGCATTGGGTGCTCAGCCCCCTGCCTCTTCTCTTCCATCTTCTCCCTGTAATTTCATCTGTTCACGAAGCAGAGCTATAGCACAGACAATTTGCTTAGATTATGGGCATTCTGACACTCTTAAACTGGAATCAATGCAGTGTTCTGCTCTTCAATAGTGCAACTGTTCCTTTCTGTTCTCTCTTTAATGCAGAGACGGCGAGGACCATTCATTTCATTTCTATACAAAATGACAGCTCTAGATTCCCAGTCTTTGAGAAAGAAGGAAACTTTTACATGCAGCTTTTAGCACATATGTGCCTGACTGCTCTTTAGATGAAGCCACTTTGTGATTTAATACAATTACATTTTTTTGCCGCTTCCTTTATAAAAGAGCCTGCATTTTACAATCACAGGAATGGAAGTGAATTCTCAGCGACAATGCCAGTATTTAGGACTAGACGAAAAATGTTTCTGAAGGTCGAAGGGGACAGAGCATAAAGCTCTCAGCATCCTCTTCTTCACTTAAAGGGGTTGTCTCACTTCAGTAAGTGGCATTTATCATGTAGAGAAAGGTAATACAAGGCACTTACTAATGTACTGTTATTGTCCATATTGCTTCCTTTGCTGGCTGGATTCATTTTGTCGTGCTTGCACACTATAAGAAAAAGGACTAGCCTAAATGTGCTCCCATGGTCCTGGCGACCAGAGAGGCCAACACTTTTTCCCATAGTCTGCAAGCACGACCACCACTGCTGGATTGCAGGGTGGTCATAACCATGGAAACGAGCAGTGTATAGTGTGATGGAAAAATGAATCCAGCCAGCAAAGGAAGCAATATGGATAAGAACAATATATTAGTAAGCGGCTTGTATTAACCTTCTCTACATGATAAATGCCACTTACTGAAGTGAGACAACCCCTTTAATGTCAATATGTGAGCAAAGACCCCAACCTTTGCATTGGGATAGGCAGCCTCTCCACCACAAAAGACCTTTCTATAGGCTGAGGGTGGACGCGACACCATAACATAACATTTCCATACAAAAGTACCCAAAGTAAATAAGACTGAGGGGTAAAAACTAGGGAATATCGAACTTGTGTTTTACAAGTTCGGGTTCCGGTTTTATTACAATTCCGATATGGATTCCGTCACCACGGGCCATAACGGAATTCTATGACGGAATGCATAACGGAAGCCTGTAAGAGGCATTCCGTCATAATAGATGTCTATGGGCCGCATAACGGATCTGTCTGGTTTTCTTTATGCAGGAGAGGAATCCATATTGGAATTGTAATAAAGACAACCTGTTCTACAGGTTCACACATCAGTGATTTGGTGAGTGGTTTCCATCAGTGATTGTGAGCCAAAACCAGGTCAAAAAGACAGAACAGGAGCAAATCTTTCCATTATGCCTTATGTCTAAGGAGGCTCCATTCATGGTTTTGGCTCATAATCACTGATGGAAATGAGGTCTTATAGATTCATTTTTAGGTATGCCATATCGGTTGAGACTGCTCCGTTCACCCATGTCCTGGCCCTTGTTCAGAAACTGGCATGGGCCTTGTAAAAAATGGCACTTTTGACTAAATCTAGCTGGGTTTTGTGACTTTTTAACGCCAAATCCATGACCAGGGGATTATAAATCAGCCTCATATTCTTTAATACTTGTGTAGATTTATCAAAACTGGTATAAAAGAAAAATGGCTTAGTTGACCATAGCAATCAATCAGATTCCACCTTTCATTTTCCAAATGAGCTCTGAAAATTCAAAAGTGGAATTTGGTTGGGCAACCAAGCCAGTTTTCCTTAATGCGTGTTCTGATAAATCTACCCCTTTATGACTTTTCTCATGCCCAGCGCATTAGGGAAATATTTGACTACTCGCAAACAAAGTCATTGGGGTCCATTTACTAAAGACTGGCGTTTCACATGATACGCCCCTCTTCTGGCATAGGATCGCCTCTTAATGAATTTGTCACATCTTCTGCTGTCCGTACACCAGAACAGAAATCTACACCAGCCAGAAGATCAAGTAGATTTCCGGTGTAGTGCGTAACATGTTTCTGGTGCACATGTCGCTAAGTGAGTTGAGTCACGGAGCTCTCGTCCGTGAACTGCTTCCTCCCATCCACACCCTGTCCAGATTTTTGGAAAAGTGGCAAGGGTGTCGGAAAATTCTTACAAGTTGCAAATGTTGTCTCAAAATGGCAGATGTTAGGACATGACTCTCATTATATCCCCCATAGCCCTTTACCCGACTGGCTCTCAGCCCATAAGGCTACAATATATAGGGACTAAGCATTTATACCACTTTCATGGCACATAAAAGTTATAGATTATGGTCCACGGCATATTTGTGCTATAATTTGTGACTTTTTATACTTCTTGCCATGTGTTCAGAGTGACAAAAAGAGGCTGGGCCTTGCGGGAGAAGCGCGGTCAACTGCGACCTGACAGATTTACTATAATTTACGTCAGAAACTGGAGTCAATTATAGCTCCAGTCTTCTCCAGCTCACTTTCTAGCGAATGGACTTCAAGAGGATGCAACAAATTTATTTCACTCCAACGGATTTTGGAAATGCCAGTCTTAGTAAATCCGCCTCATTGTCTTCATATCATGCATAAGGTCCAAACGGAAGATGATCCAAGCAGCAGCTACACAGCACAGCCTCTGTACGTCTCATCAGACAGCAAGGATTACAATATTTGATCATATTCCTGTCATCTCCTACCAGCCAGATGCACTATTACTGTTAATGTGGATCGCAGACGCTGCCGAGCATGAGGATTGATCTGTCTTAATGCTGCTTTAGCTGGTGGTGCTCTTGAATCTCATGTTTGAAGATTTGCTTGTATGGATGCATCATTACGGTTTTAGAGATCAGGATATTTCTTTGATTTGCATCTTGTAAGACATTGAATTTTTATATCAATCACAGACTACTTGGAGCATATGCCTGTTCGTTCCCTGTGTTTCTTCACCAATAGGAATATAGTAGTAATATTATAAGTTTCACCTTCTATGTAAGGTTAGATTTTGTCTCTCTAGGATGATACTACTGAACCAAATACTTCCCTAATCTTGGCA
This sequence comes from Bufotes viridis, assembly GCA_033119425.1. Classification (NCBI taxonomy): domain Eukaryota; kingdom Metazoa; phylum Chordata; class Amphibia; order Anura; family Bufonidae; genus Bufotes; species Bufotes viridis. The sequence continues at coordinate 488,837,325 of CM065590.1, read as the reverse complement.
TGGGAAGGGAGTGGGGTGTTAATGGACTTCGCTAACTTTTACTACGTGATGGCCATCACCCCTGCTGATCGGTGGGGGTTCAACACCCTGCTGATCTTCTGTTTGGGTGTAGCTCCATTGCCAAAACTAAACAGCATTGTCAACCTTGTAGTAGAGGGAGCTTGTTACTACAGAGCTGCTACAATATCACTGAAGGCATGAGCTTTGTCCGTTAGTATAGTATCATAGTAAAGTTGTGTCCGCTACACAGTTCACAGAGATATGTAGTTCCAGCACGGATTTCCGAAGACAGTCACACTTGACCAGGTGCTTGCCAAGGTGTTGGAACCCTGCCAGTCAACTAGTGATAGCCTATCCTGAGGATAGGCCATCAAGGCCTCCTTACACTGCCTGATGTTTAGGCAGATTATCATTAACAAGCGTTTGTACGAATGCTTGTTAGCGATAAACTCTTGGTGTAAAGGCGATGCTGATTACTCACGCGAAATGCTCTTACATCGGGTAACAGGATTGTTGGTGCCGACACCTAAATCATTGTTTGCCAGCAGCAGATTGTGCTGTCTAACACTACTATGCTGCCGGCAAACAATGATTCTGTATGGGAACGACTGATGGCATTAGCCACTGAGGGTCTCCTTCACTGACGAGTAGGCGATTATCAGGAAGGAACGCTTCCTTCCCGACAATCATCTGCTCGATCGAGCCCTGTAAAGGGGCTTTTAGTGAAAGCTGGTCAATCATTCAATGTTTCCTGACCTTTGCAGAGCCTATTTGGGCATATCAAGGACCCTTTCTCCTTTTCGAGTGGGCATAAAATGCTCCTTCTGTTGCTATTGGGCTATTACATGGTTGTCCAATGGTGAGGTTGGTTCTCCTCCAACTTGTCCAGGACTCCTTAATAGCAAACACAGCTGCTGAAACACCCTTCACTGCTACAATGGATGGTGGATGAAGAGATGAAGCACTGGGCAAGTAGTAGAGATGTCCAGCATTCATAAAACTAGGTCTATTTACTTAGGCAAAAATAAAATCCATCACGGGAATAGTACAAAAAGCATGGTATCAATCTGACACGTTTTGACCTAAGAAAAGTTTTAATCATAGCATAGGTTTTAATAACACAATGGTCAACCAATTCCTAGGTTAGACCCTCTCAGGAGTAGAGTTGTTTCGATACTAAAATTTTGATTCGGTATCGAAACCATAAAAAAGTATTGCCATACTCGATACCATTCGATACCACGCGAAAAAAATAAAATGACAAAAAAAAAGCCGCGTGCATTCCACATTTTATGGAATGGCCGGCCCATAATACAACAGTCCTATCCTATTTTTTTTTGGGGGGGGGGGGGGCAAGGCGACTAAAAGAGAATGGCAAATCGTGCAGTTTTTCTTTTCTTTTTTTTTTCTTTTACAGCATTCACCGCACAAAAGAGAATTTTTTTAATAGTTTGGACTTTTGAGATATATGTAATATTTTATTTATTAATTGTTTATATATTTTATATGTAAAATTGGGAAAGGGGTGATTTATACTTAATATTTTGGTGTACTTTTTGTAACTTTTTTACAGTTTATTTATTAACTACCGTATTTCCCCCCTAGGGGCTAGAACCTGGGATCTTCTTATCCTATTCATCCCGATAGAGCTCTATTAGGTTGAATAGGAATTCATACTGTTCCTGCTGCTCTGTGCACACAGCAGCAGGGAGCTGACCATGGCGGCCAGGACTTCAATAGCGTCCTGGTTGCCATGGTAACTGATCGGAGCCCCAGCATTACACTGCTGGGGCTCCAATCACTGCCACCAATGAGGAGGAGGTAAGGGGACCCTGTGGCCACTGCCACAAATGATTTTAATATTGGGGGAGGGAGGAAAGGGGGATGGTTGAGGGCGCACTGGCCACCAAAGTCTTTAATACTGGGGAAAGGGGGGGTGCACTGGCCAATTTCTTTAATACTGGGGATGGAGGGGAAGTGCACTGGCCACCAATAATGAGTAACATTTAATATACAAATGCAGGCAGAAGAAACACATTGCCGGCACCCGACCTCTGACAGGGCGCTGCTATCAGCGGCTGTTAACTCCTCAGGTGTGGCACCTGAGGGGTTAATTGCCACGGATCGCAGCGCTCGGTCACAGACAGGGTGCCGGCAATGTGCTCCTGCTGCCTGCATTTGTATATGAAACGTTACTCGTCATTGGTGGCCAGTGCGCTGTTCCCCCCGTCCCCAGTATTAAAGACATTGGTGGCCAGTGCGCCACAGCCCCTCCACCTCCTCACATCTCTCCTCATTGGCAGCGGCAGCACAGGGGAAGGGAGAGACTCCTTCCTTCTCCCCGTGCTGCTGAGGGAACATGGGCGCGCTGAGAGCTGAGCGGCCACGTTCTCTGATACTAGGCTGTGCAGTAACACAGCCTAGTATCGATAAAAGGCAAATCCCGGTATCGTATCGAGTAGCTAAAGTATCGAATGGGTATCGAAACTTCGATACCCGAAACAACCCTACTCAGGTGTATATAATTTTGCAACTGGGGCTCTAAGCAAAGTGTATTTTACGCACTGGACCTACATATTGACATATTAAGGAACCAGAATTTTCTAAAACCCTGCGCTGTTCATGTCACTCATCCATGCACTGTGCAAAAGTGTGAAAAATCACTCTTAATTTAGTTGTTTCCTAAACAATTAGAGGCAGAACAGTGGCGATTAATGGCAGTCAGTACAGCAGAATTAGGATCTGATTTTTAAATAACCGCCGATGCGTATCACAATTACAGATCATTTCACTGGGTCCAAACGCTAATCTTGATTGCTTTTTATTTCATTACATTTCATGAAGACATTTTATTATATGCTGCAAATGAACAGCAGCCAAGAGGCGGACAGAAATGCCATAGCAGAGCTGAGTTCTTGTAACTATAAGCATCCATGATACGTGAGACCCAGAGAGATGGACTGATAAGGAAATAGACCAATTGACGGTAAAATGGACCACTTGACCCGTTTATCATGGGTGGTCTCTATTTTGTCTGTACGTAGTTCTCAGATAGCGTCGTGTCTAAGTGGTTTGGGAATGGTGAAGGCGAGGACTATTAAAAAGCCACAGAATAGTCTCCTGTTTTCTAGAATAGCTGCAGATCGAAGTTGTTCCCTTTCCACTCTGAAATGTACTGCCTTTAAATGGAAAACCACAAGCTTTAAATGTCTTCCGCCCACTCCTCCGGCTCTAGATAGGACTGGAAGGGAAAATTGAAGTTACAGTATTAGATCAAAATCCCTTCATGTTTTCATTAGCTAACAGCTTTAATTATTACTAAGCCCTTTTAGGTGGCTTTTTTTTCCTCCTTTCTCCTTCTTTTATGACAAATATCCTGTTCTATGTTCAGGTTCTAAATATTAAGTCTTCTGAAATATTAGTTCAGGTTTCAAGCTGAGCAATTGGATTAAAGAGGAGAAAAAATCAGCTCCAAGCTCTTAATCACAAATTGTGCTCAGTGAAATGTCTCCCATCAGTCACCTACAGTGCTGTGTAAAAGTTTTAGAAAATAGAAATTTTCGAAGTGTCAATAGCTTATTTTTACTAATTCACAAAATGCAAAGGTAATAAACAAAAGAGAAATCTAAATCATATTAATATTTGGTGGGACCAAAACATCAACTGTTCTAGGTACACTTGCACACAGTACTTGAAGGAGGTTGGCAGAGAGTTTGTTCTAAACAACTTGGAGATCTAATCACAGATCTTCTGTGGATGTAGGCTTGCTCAAATGTTTCAGCCTCTTCATGTAATCCCAGACAGACTCTGTTGAGATCAGGGTTCTGTGGGGGCTATATCATCACTTCCAGAACTAGGTCAAAGTTGGAGGTTTGGTCATAATTAATAGTGTCCTCAATGCTGAGAAATACAGGGAGATATTTTTCGATCTTGCATCAGTGAGGTATTTGATTGGCTCCAAATTTATTCTGCAGCAGGACAACAACCATAAACAGCATACGGCCAATGTCATTAAGAACTATCTTCAGTATAAAGAAGAACAATGAGTCTTAGAAGTGATGTTATGGATCCCACAGAGCCCTGAGCTTAACATCATCGAGTTTTTCTGGGATTACATGAAGAGACAGAAGGATTTGAGCAAGCCTACATCTACAGAAGTTCTGTGGTTAGTTCTCAAAAGATGCTTGGAACAATCTCTCTGCTAAATTCCATCAAAAACTGTGTACAAGTATACTTAGAGGAACTGATGCTGTTTTGAAGGCAAAGGGTGGTCACAGCAAATACCGATTTGATGTACATTTTTGTTCTTTCACTTTGCATTTTGTTAGCTGGTAAAAGCAAACTATTAACAATTCTATTTTTTAAAGAATTCTTACTTTGCAGCATTTTTTTCCACATCTGCCTGCAACTTAAGGACAGTACTGTATACACAGAAGTCACAGATATATGAAGTTCTGCTTTTACAGCATGTAATTGGACAAATGGGAAGGGATGCTAAATACACTGCGATACCAGGTGGATTTTGGTTTGGAATGCAACTTAGAATTCATGTGAAAAAGTTGCGGTATGAACCTACCCTTAGAGTGTATGTCTGCAAAGTTTAAATCTAGCAATCCTGCAAATACTTTACTTATTGCATTGATTTCGACTCACAGGATGACCTCTGCTCCATGAGATTTTTATTGGTTGCTGCTTGGATGCCGTGTGATAACTAGGCCCCTAGCTACTTACCTGAGTTTCTATAAGACATTACACTCTTTTTTTGTACTCTGAGAGCTCACACTGTTGTGTGTAAAATAATGTACAGTCCCTGCAAACACTATATAATTCAAATTAGATTACAGATATGCAACATATAGACACTGTATCAGCAGAGGATACAGGAAAATGTGAAGTCACAGCCAAGGAAAAATCAGCAAAATTGTCAATGCAGCCCCAAATGATCTAGACAGATCTGAGACAGATCCACCAGCAGCCACCATGTCCATAGACTCATTGACTTTTATGGGAGAGTTTTGTAGGCATGCTCTGTTACCTGTGCAAAGGTCAGAAGGGAGTAGATAAGCTGTAATATCACCTATTGTAAATGGTGGATCCTGTGTTGTCTATACAGAGATGCTATCTGTCATTGTAATCCTGCCTATGATGACAAAGAGATGACTGCTGAAACAGGAAGTCACAACATATTATTGGACACAGTGGCCAGTGCGAAAATTACACAATTTTAGAAATTTTTTAAAATAAATGTGGACACATAGGAAGTTAGAAATATCACCATAAATTAGTTGAAAATGTATTTAACATAAAAATGCAATTTAAACAATAGATCACTTTCTGATGATACACACCCATTCATTGGCGTCTTGTTACTAATATTCCAGTGCTTAGGTTATCCGGTAAATGTCTGAAGAATAATAATCTATATGCTGCCTCCACCAGTTGGTTGAATTCTGATATAAAAGTTTGAGTTTTTTTATCCATAGAACTTGGAAGACTCATATAGTCACCATTGTATTGTTACAATATGTTCAAATCAAGACCCTATAGACAACAGGTATTGTAGATAGCAGTGCCACAGTAGGGAAAAGCATCCACAGGCCTCCTCCCTACCAAATCATGTAAGACGTGCAAGAAAGGAGTTCTACAAAGACATCTTGATTGCATGTTTTTGAGAGAATAAGAATCTTTGTCCGTTTTTGGCATCTAAAATTGTGTTTTCTTTTTATCTCTTGATTGTCACAGGGGAGAAAAAACCTTGGGACTCCTTCCAAACAGATGGTTGAGAAAGAACATTTATTCTCAGTCTGTCAGTGTATCAGTTCTGCGGATGCATCCGACAAGCTCCTAACATATAATAGGCAGAATATCACATGTGAATCTATTAGCAAGGGAACAGATTTCAGCGGCAGAAATGAACAGTTTACGCTAACTCAAGGCCGCAGTCCAGGAACCGGACCATAAAACACAATAAAGCAAGAAAAAAAAGTAATATTTTTTGTCAATTGCCTTCTACCATTATGTGATTGTAGATATCTTCAAGTCCCATCCCTCCCCATTTACCTAGTTAACTGGCGGCCATTAATTATGATGGGTTTTTAATCGTTTTTTTGTTTGCAGTTTTTTTCCAATTATTTGATTGTGATAAAATGAATGATGTGTGTGCATTTATTCACTCTCTGTGAAGTCGATTGATTTCACATTGAAAGCAGAAGAAAGCCTGGGATGAGAAATGACATTATAGATTGCGAGGCCACAGATTATTTGAAACTATTTAGTTAGCAGAATCTCCAAGTGTCCATTACTTCTAATAGCTGAAGAGCTTTATTGCTGGATATTTGATGTTTATTAGAAAAGCTCCGAGTTCGAATTTAAGAGGAACTAATGATGCTCCAATAAAGGCCTCGGTTCAAAGCAGAAAGCGCTGCAATATGCTGACCATTTGAATATGGAAATTGTGGCTTAGCGGATTAAATCCCTGGAAAGTTCACTGCACTCATTTCACAAGTTTAATACCTGCCCTTTAGTTCACATCTCCCTCTATTTCGTGCTTGAAAAACAGGAGCAGCGCGTGGCCGGTTGTTGTTGTTCTGCAATCTGTACATTGCTATCTTCAGAAGATAAGTTGGCGAGCCACCAGAAGATGGGCGATAGAGGAAGCAGTTACCAGGATGTTTATCTTATCATGTAGGAGGAAACGAAGCCTTTTAAAAAGCCATCTGTATTTTACTTGTGAAGTCCTCGGAGGACATGCTGCCTGATTGTGGACGCTTTATAGTTTATTGGACATCAAAGCTCCCTGCTCTACACTATAATATCACACTGACTGGTTTACACACATCAATGCTTTAGTAATGGAGTTGGAGTCTATAAAACGTTCTAAACATATGGAGAGCAATCAGCGGGCAATGCTACTTATACACTTACTAAGGAAGCACTTAAAAGGGTCTACACAACCACTTCTGTAAAAATGAGCGGATCATCTCTTTGCTCGTATCCATGTCACATATGGCCATGCTGGATCACCAAAGTGAGAACTATTCTTTACAGTGGCTCTCCACTTTTGTTAAACTTTTGATATTCTATAGGGACATATCAAAAGTTTAGATCGATGGGGGTCTGAGTGCCGAGACCCCCACAATCTCTAGGATGAGGGGAAATAAGCACACGCTTAGCGTGTTCTCTCTCCTCACTGCAGGACAGAAAGAGAGACATCAATAAAAAGTCTATGGGCCTGTCTTGCACCCATCTCTTGCAGCAAGGAGAGAGAGTGTGCTAAGCGGATACTCCTCTCCCTTCATTCTTGAGATTCTAGATCTCTAGAACGAGGGGAGAGAAGCACACGCTTAGCGCGTTCTCTCGCCTCACTGTAGGGCCTGAAGCAAGACGGACTCAAAAGAAAATCTATGGGCCCTTCTTGCTTCCATCTCGTGCAGCGAGGAGAGAGCATGCTATGCGTACACCCCCTTTCATTTCTTTCTAGAGATTATGGGGTTCCCAGTGCTCAGGCAACCACCGATCTAAAGTTTTGATACGTCCCTATAACGTATCAAGAGTTTAATGAAAGTACAATGGCAGTTTAATGGAGGAATGTGGTATCTTAATAGAGCAAATGGACATGGTCTATTCAAACCTGAAATCCCCTCATACTTACGGTATATATTATTATTATTGACTGCATTGTATTTTCAGTTGTTTTTCTTAACTTGAGTGTGATGGTCGTGACTTCAGCATGATGGCAGTGGCTTATATGTATTGAAAGGAACTTCAATGCCATAGTTGTGGCTTGAGTGTGGTGGTCATGCAATGGACAGGGCTTGAGTGTAGTGGTGACCAGGACTTAAATTTGATAGATGCGGATTTATGGATGTAGCTTGAACATGATTGTCATGGTTTGAATACAAGGGAGAGTGTTTATGATGGATGTGGCAGGTGCCAAAAAGACACTCTTTTGGGATACATTGGGCCAATAACGGATCTGTGGAACTTTTCTGCATAGAAATATGTCAAGTTGTCCACCCTTACCTTTCCACAAATTTATGGTCTCTGGCTTCTCATGATATACAGATATGCTAGTAAAATTCTTAATTGGGAGGTCGCATATATATTTTATAGACATCTTCAGACAATGTATTGCAAAATCATGTTTTTTTTCAACTCTCATCTCAGGATATACTTGAGCTTGGGTACAGTGGGCCATGGCTTGGGTATGAAGGGCAGGGCTTGGTAATAATGGAAAGGGCTAGAGTATAATGGAAAGGGTTTGGTTACAATGGCCAGGGATTCAACATGATGGCCAGTTCCTGGGTACGAGGCACAGTTCTTGGATACAATGGCCAAGGGTTTGAGTACAATCACCAGAACTTGGGTAAAATGGTGGGCTTGGATGGACTACCTGTTGTCTGCTCTCAGGTACTGAACCTTTGTGGTTGTAGTTCCTGGGATATTCCAGTGTTATATTTCCATACGAGAGAACTGAAGACAGTTGATATTTAAGTGGATTGATAATGCAGCCCAGTGGATCTAGTTTTCCAGGCTGATGTGGATTATTAAAAAGTGTAATTATACGCAATTATAAAATGAACACTATTTCTTGCTCGGCTGAAGATTTAAAAGTCATTATGAATCCATTAAGTCATCAGACCTTAAAAAACGACCTCTATTCCTGTCCCTTTTGTTAATTTACCATACTCGTTTTATTCACTCTCCATTTCTTGCTTTATTTTCAGGGTTCCTGACTGATCCGCACAAAGCCCAGCTGCTTTCTCAAGTTGCACTGATTCATTTAAATCATCCTGTTAGTTATAACACATGACAAAGCACCAAGAATTCTCGCGTCTGAGGTTGTTGGATGGAGTGCAGTTGCTCATTCGGGCTCATATTCACGATGGTAGTAGTTCCAATATTAAGTTAATGTGATAAATATGCATAAAGCAATGCTCGAAAAGGCAATGGTCATCTCCCCTGTATCTACAAGTATGCAGATTTAGTGGCTGCTTTGTGACTGGTTTTGTCACATGAAGGGGGACATTTAACAAGGCTGTCGTTTTAAGCACCGGTCTTGATTTACTCTTTGTTGATGTCGCAGGTCTCTCATGAATTTATCGTATTCCACGTGAGACACACTTAAATCTACAAGTCTCCTAGTTGCCGTAGGTTTCTATCTTTATTTACACCAGGAAATTGGGGTGAATGAAGACAGATGTGTATGCCTTTCTGGTCTGCCCCCTCCAGCCCTTAAAACGCCCTCTTTTTCTGGCATTTCTGAAAAGTTTGATGACATTTGCGATTTTTTCACGCCAGAATTGTAGCGTAAAAGTCATAGTGAATGCACCCTGAAACATCTGCAAAAAGAGATGGCTCTTGATGGCTCGCAGCCGATTTAACACAGTGGGCATCCACACCTATTGGAGATGGGTAACATTAGTATTTTAGGATTTAGCATTTATTCTACTAAAAACTCACTAATGTGAATGTTTAAAAAAATATATTTACAGGTATATGATTTCTAAGAATTCTTCTTTTCGACAGGGGGATCATGGGGAACCCTACTGATGGAACCCCCTTGTGATCAGATGTTATTGCCACGGGCCCCTAACTGTGTTACTCAATATCTAAATCAATGGGCCATATGATTTACACAAGTTTTAAGACCTCCAGTGCCAGAGATGTTCCTCAAAATTGCTTTCTGACCTAGCTATCTGGATAGGTCAGGTCATCAGTATCTGAGCGGTGGGTATCCGACACCCAGGAACCCCACCGACCAGCTGTTTGAGAAGGCACCTTCTCGCAGCTTACCAAGCACAATGCCGTACATTGGTATTGCAGCTCAGGCCTATTCACTTCTTTGGGGCTGAGCTGCTCCTAGGCCACATGTCATCGCTGGCCTAGGAAAAGCAGTGAAAAAATCTCAGAAAACCCCTTTAATAAAGCACATGGAAAGGGGTGTATAAGGGTGCATTCACACAATTGTATTTTCAGTCTGTGTCCAAACTGCATTTTTTGTGGATTGTACATGGACCGATTAATTTCTATGGGCCTGCAAAAAAAGGAAGCAGCACATGAATATCATCAATGTGCTGTCGCATCCATGCCGCGGAGCCACAATTACAGAACATATCCTACCCTTGTCTATTTTACGGACAAGAATAGGCATTTTTTCAGTGGGGCACGTGAAAAGCGTGGGGTGCACAAGCACTGCATCCATATTTTGCAGATCCACAATTTGCGAACTTCAAACACGGTCGTGTGAATGCCTCCTAACAGTGTGATATCACAGGAACTAGTTCTGTGATGTCACACCACAATCTAGCCATTTATCGGGTTTCAGTAATCATATGTACATAACATAGACTTGTTTCTGATGAACTTTACAAACCACCTGCATACTGCTACAAAGTCGAAGCTAAGCGTGCAACAAATTCAAAGCATCAGCCTTATCACGTCATCAGAAGATCAGATCTTGTGACAACATACGTTATCAGTGGTACGCTTGCTTTAGAATTCAGCATCATGATCCTAAAGGCAGAAGTGAAGTTTAAGCCGTAATAATTTCATAAAATGGGAGACATCCTCATAGCTATTCTTTATCATGGTAATTAACAAAACGTATTACTTATTGTGCCGCTGATGGGCAGAGAGCATATTCCCCGGTAATAATGACCGTAGACACCTCTGCGCCTGCAATATCTATTGTGAAAATGCTAATAACAGTAATTAAAGGGCTAATAACATTCAGAAATATATAAAGCTATAGAAAGTACAGTAAGTATGTAATTTCATAATCCGATTATGTCTAATGAAGAGCAAAACAGTCTAAAAGGAACCCTAAACCTCTCTATAAATAAAGCTCCTCCGTCACTTTCTAATATAAACCTTCTATCTGTTTGCTCTGTTCTCCGTTTCTTTAAATGAAAATGGCAGTGTAAAGAATGGAGGTTTTTATTCTGGTTCTCATAGCTATGTTCAGGGCCTTTTATATACCTTCTCCTTTCATTGGTCTTACATTTATCAGCATTCAGTACATTACATCTGTTACGTTTGATACATATTTGATTTTAAGGCATATTGAAGTTCTTTCCCTGGATGCAGCCATGCCAACCATAATGGAAACCCCCATTCTTTACACTGTTGGTAGAAACAGAAACAATACTTATATTTATATTGTAAAATCTTATTTATTCCATAAGAACAAAAGTTTACTTTAAATAGGGTCTGTCATGGTGAAGGACGCAACTGGATCGCTGTATCTTTTGTAAGTGACTTTCATCAGTCTTGTAAATGTGCTGGTCATTTGCTTCCAAGCTTCTGCATGCATTGACATTATTGACACTTCTTATTCAGACTCTTTTATACCAGGACACCAGAGGCTGCGATAAATAACAATGACAAACATTTGTAAAGTGCTTTTCTCACAGGCACGCAAAGCACAGGGAAGTTGTGTGGCTGGGGCAACTCCCTGGGAAGTCAATGGCTTAGGTCAGTACTTATTAAAGGTATCTGTCAGCAGATTTGTACCTATGAAACTGGCTGACCTGTTGCAAGCTCTCAGCTCCACCAAGGTCATTTATCTGGTAAGATAATATCTCTCTGTTACCATGGGGTGTCGGCCATGTACCATGTAGGTAGCGTGGCGATGGAAGCTCACCCCATTGATGTTGCACGCCAGGTGATTATTTACTTTTACTACTCTGTATGTGATTTGTATGTTTTTGTTTTGAATATATATTTTATCACACTTAGTAAATATTTTTATTCACTTAGCCTTTATTAGCCTTTTTATTCCTGAATCTTTGAATTCACATTAAATTTCAGCCTCTAAAGGGTTTTGCTAGCATGCCAATATATCGTAAATAATGACAGTCCTTAGTTTGATGGAAAGGGTGGACACACCAGTACATCAATCTGGTTCATAGACCTCCTATTAGCCAAATGTATTCCAAAAGAGTGTGCTTTGGAACATACTGGATAGGTATTCATCGGTATACCATTTTGTTTATTCCACATGCGAAATCTTACACTACATAAAAAATATATATATATATATATATATTACATGGTATACCATTTTACATGAGTGCCATATGGATTGCATATATGACTGTATGGTACACCATTACATACATCTTCCTGGCTATATGCTGAATATAATGCCAAAAACCTTGATTTTGGTATTTAGGGGTCACCAATGCCCACCTTGGCTTTAACTCCTTGAGATGTCATACTTCCATCATGATCCTTACGATCCTTTGCACATGCATTACATGTTGTTTCTTCCCAGTCTATTTAGGAAATTCTTTGAAGACGGGTGATATTACCTCACAGACGAACGATGCAATATGTACCCGCTAGGACTTAGCATGAATTAATAATGAGGGTGATTAACGATTCCTATTATCTACACTATCTCTTGCAAATATTCAAAAAGCAAATGCTCCTGGAATTATAAGATTACACCAAGTATGGAAATCCCCAGAAGATTGGGTAGTATTTTTTCCCTGTTTGCCTATTAACTAAACCAATGATTTAACGCTGCATTGATGCAGCTGTATTGGTGTGCGGTTGGCAAAGGCTGTTAATTGAAAACTGATAAACTGCTTTGGGGTCACTTTGAAGGGTCAGATCCATCCCCCATTCTATAAAATGAGAGAAACGCTATAGCTCAGTTAATAATTCAGGACCTTTTATCTTATCCAATGAAAGTTAATACATTATTAACTGTGCATTATCCAGTGTCTGGATTTATTGTATAGCATCCGATAAGCGATGTGCCCGGTTTGGAGGAAGTGGGACACAGGAGGTCCATAAACCGTATAGAAGCTGAGCTCCTTATGGTTCCTGGGCTGATTGAAGCAATCCAGTAACTGGGTGGAGTACTGTAAATGTCTGTACAGTATATTATATACCAGGTGCAATGGAGAAGGCTGTAAAGCTCCGGCGGCTTCCAGTAGATTCTACATATATATGTAATGTGTATTTTACATAAGTTTTTTCTCCAACTTAAAACGGCATGTTAAGATGTGCATTAAAATAAAGGCACTGCATATTTGTTAAGTGCCACTAAATTACCAGCTGACAGTCACAGAGTGCAGAAAGAAAAATGACATGAGGCGGTAATACCCGAGATGCCCGTCCAGAGTGACCCTAGAAACATTCATCTCTCCGCAAAGGCAATCTGGGCCATTCACTTCCATGCATCTCTTTCAATGCGCTGTTTAAATGAAATTGAAAGACACATAAAAGATGCGTAGAAAAAAAAATAAATGTATGTGAACAATTCAGAAGACGTGCAAATGACAGTCAAATAGCAGAGAAAGGAAGCAAGCTTTTCAATGCCACAGCCTCCCTTTGTCTGACTGACAAATGGATCTCGCCTGGCGACTGTCCTTGCGGTGTAAAAGTCACAATGTGATTCTCTGTTGTGATTGTGCAGTTTCTATGGAGGGAAAGTGAGACAAATATGATATTCATTGCCTGGTTTAGTAATCAAACTCCTCCAAACACCTCATTCAAAGTGTAGGTAGCCACAGAACAACATTTCACAGTTTGCTTTACTGTTATTGCGCCTTTTTATGTCATTCTCTAGATTCCTATTCAGAGATGAGATGACATTGGAGCTCCCTCAATGTAGGAAGCCAGAATTCTGAATTTAGCTTTAAAGCCTCTTTCACGCGTCTGTGTGATGAATGTCCGTGACAAGACCATCAGTGTTTCATCCCTGAGGATGTCTGTAAAAGGCCCGTGTTTCATCCGTGTGTCCATTTTGTGCTCTCCGTCTGTCATCCGTATTCTATGTGCACTTCTAGGCTGAAAAAGGATTTCCAGAGTATCTCCTACCAATGGTCAGTGAAAACCATTGACAGAACACAGATGTCACCCACGTTCCATCGGTAACCACAGGCCCATCGATTTCAACTGGTGTTTTGGGTCAGCATCACAGGCCCTTGTTTGTCCAGTGACCCACGGTCAGTGGAAAATCTCTGATGTGTCAATAAACACATTAAAATTAATGATACGTGTGCTGTCTGTGAAGAACATGGACATGGTCTGATATTCACTGACGCGTGAAGGAGGCCTAATACAAATGGAAAAGAACAAAATCATAAACTCAAACTTATTGCAAAGTTACTTAAAGGCGTTTTCCAAGATTTTGACATTGATGGCCTTTCCTCAGCATAGGTCATGAATATCTGATTGGTGGGGGTCTGACTCCCGGTACCCTCGCTGATCAGCAGTGAGTGCTGTGGTCTTCTCCCAGCTTACCAGGCAGAGCGCCGTATGCTGTATTGCACCTGTACTTGGTATCGTGCTCAGCCCCATTAACTTAAATGGGACGAGGCAGCGCCTAGGCCATGTGACTGATGAATGTGACGTCACTGGCCTAGGAAGAGGCTGCAGCACTCATCGGAGCTCTGTGGCCCCTTGAAACAGGTGATCAGCTGGGATGTCGGAAGTCAGACCACCATTGATTAGAATCTCGGGAGAACCTTGTAAGTAACTTTGTAATGAGTTTCAGTTTATGCCATTTGTAATAGGCCTCTTTCACCCGCTCAGGGACTTGTGCTCTCCATATTCTCCACTGACAGCACACGCACTCATTGATTTAATATGTTTATTCACAAATCAGTCGAACCCCCATGAGCAGATGTCGATGACCTATCCTGAGGATAGGCCAACAATGTGAAAATCCTGGAAAATTCCTTTAACTTTTTATGTAGTCGATTGTGAGATGTTGTAAAGTGTGTCTAAAAAGTGGAGTTTTGCTTTAAATATCCTTTACCACACTGAGTGTGGTGTCAAAATCAGACCTAAATGGCGTACACAGCAATTTTCTCTATATACCAAATGTGAATTGGCCCATTACCTATATTGGGTCAGTGTCCAGTCCATGTCCTACTTCTACCCTCAGACAGGGTCTGGACGTGAACTTCATCCATCTAAGGGCTCATTCAGACGGCCGTATGCTGTCCGCAAAAATGCGGATCCGTTTTGTTGCGGACAGTTCAGCATGTCCGGAAAAAAAAAGGATTGGATTCAATTTTTTTGCTGACCCAAAGACTTTAATGGGGCCATGTCCTGATTTTCACTGACAAGTATGGGACATGTTTTATTTGCTTTGCTGAGCCGTGCAATGGAAGAAAAGGGCCCCATAGAAGTGAATGGGACAGCATCTAATCCGCAAAAAAACGGATCCGCATTTTTGTGGACAGCATACGGCCATCTGAATGAGCCCTTAATAAGACAGTATTTAAAACATACAAGACTCCAATATGAATGCATCCTCCTTCCATCGGGATAATCTACTGCTATCACGTCAAAACCCGTTTTGTTATCAGGCCTACACTCTTTTATTTTTTCCATTTCTAAGTTGTAATCTATGCAGCAATGTCATTAAATGAGAAGGTGATGGTTAATGGGTTGTTGCATCCCATCCTCATTTTTATATGTCCTCCTTGTCTATAATTTACAGTATTATGAGATCAACCTCTGCTCCACTAAACCTTCTGAGCACTTGTTAAGTTGCCTGGGGGTGATGATGGAAATAAAATGCCATTTTCCTGTTCCCGTTGCTCTAGCTTTGCCACACTAACAGAAACAGAACAGATTTCAGTCTGAACTTGAAATTCACTGCCAAGAGCTGGACGCGGCGTCACAAAAAAAAAATAAAAAAATTCTGTACCTAATTGATCGATGTCTCCATCAGGTTTTATAAATATGAAATGAAAACAGTGCTGCAGCCAAGCTTGCTCCAGGCATCAATCACAGAGCTCCCCCCTCCAAGATGGGAAAAGACGTGGCAAAGACATATATTTTCCCCTTACAATGAGATGAGGTGAGCCGCCTGACGGAATCATTATCGTATTAGCACGTTCAGGGTGCAATGTGCTGCAGAGCTGCAGTCATTTCTGTCACCTCTGAGAGTCCTCTTGGATGGGATGTAATAGCGTCATTTACCGACAATTAGGATTGTAAATCAACATTACCATCTGGAGCTTTACTTTGTTTTTCATTGTTTTGCAATCAATCAGGGAAAAAAATGGGATTTGCCTACGCTTCAAAGATTTAATTTTATCTTTTGCCTTAATATTCAGTACTGAAGGTAATGAATTTTTGTTAATACAGTAGCTGTGCGAGAAGACGTTGGTGGAATGTAGTCCACAGTCATGGGCTCTTCTGTATAGGGTTTGGAGAAGGACCAGCCAGAGACGGTAATACCTGGACACAACCACCAGTCTTCAGAAGAAAACCAGTTTAAGGACCCAGTTCACTATCATGCCCATGAATGATGGCTGTTTTATAAAGGACACATACTAGGACAGACCTCCTAGAAGACCCATAAAGTGATGATCTAAGACAGCATTCGTCAAGTGGAGGGATACACCAAATGGAAAAGGATTTAGGAAAACTAGAGGAATGGTCAAAAATCTGGCAACTAAAATTTAATGTCGATAAGTGCAAGATAATGCACTTGGGGCGTAAAAACCCAAGAGCAGAATATAAAATCAGTGATACAGTACTAACCTCAGTATCTGAGGAAAGGGATTTAGGGGTCATTATATCAGACGACCTAAAGGTGGGCAGACAATGTCATAGAGCAGCAGGTAATGTCAGCAGAATGCTTGGGTGTATAGGGAGAGGCATTAACAGTAGAAAGAGGGAGGTGCTCGTGCCGCTCTACAGAGCACTAGTGAGACCTCATTTGGAGTATTGTGTGCAGTACTGGAGACCATATCTGCAGAAGGATATTCAGAGAAGAGCTACTAAACTAGTACATGGATTGCAGGACAAAACTTACCAGGAAAGGTTAAAGGACCTTAACATGTATAGCTTGGAAGTAAGAAGAGACAGAGGGGATATGATAGAAACTTTTAAATACATAAAGGGAATCATCACTGTAAAAGAGGAGAGAATATTTAAAAGAAGACAAACTGCTACAAGAGGACATCGTTTTAAATTAGAGGGGCAAAGGTTTAAAAGTAATATCAGGAAGAATTACTTTACTGAGAGAGTAGTGGACGCATGGAATAGCCTTCCTGCAGAAGTGGTAGCTGCAAATACAGTGAAGGAGTTTAAGCATGCATGGGATAGGCATAAGGCCATCCTTCATATAAGATAGGGCCAGGGGCTATTCATAGTATTCAGTATATTGGGCAGACTAGATGGGCCAAATGGTTCTTATCTGCCGACACATTCTATGTTTCTATGTTTAAGTTCTCCAGGCGATGGGAAACTACAGCTTCCATCATGCCTTGAAGACCAGTGGCATATTTAGAGTTGTAGTTTTGCTCCTGTCACCACAAAATGCAATGCAATCATAAGGCACCATGCTATAGAGCAGGAGAAGCTGAGCCACAGCTTGGAAAAACTGATTTAGGGGGCGTAGGGGGCAGTTTTTGTATTCACTGAATCCTCGGCAACCATCAAGTTCAGAAAGAGCTCATGTAACAGCATTTCCACCATACCAAGGGCTTTAAATGAGTTTGTTGCGTATCAAGTGAACTCTCTTCGGAATTCCAGAAATTCTGTCTCCTTCATATGGTGAATCACTGGTCCTGTCTTACGGGTAGTAAACAGGTTAATCAGTGTTCAGTTTGGCACCTTTTTTCCGACAGGCCTCTTCTGACTGATGGATTTTTTAAATAACTTATTTGATACAGTAAAGACCCCTCCTCTCTGACCCTGTCCTAGCAAATTATGTCCTGAGACTGGTCATTTCTCATCATTTCCTAGGTGTTGCTTCGGGCATCCTCATGTCTTACTGCCGCCTCTGATAAGAGCTCTGTAAGGCTGGGGTGAGAAGATAGCTGTGGGGCCGGAGGCTTCTGTGACGCTCTGCTCCCTGTGAATAATGATTGCTTACAACAGCGCCGCGCACATAACCCTTCACATCCCATAACAGCCACGTTTTTATTATACTAATTAAAGTATGTTTTCTAATTTGAATTTTTTGCGTCTTCCATGTATTTCAATCAAGGTTTCAGCTGAGAACGATGATGGGGTCCTAATTGTCGGGTTAGTTCGGACCCATGGATGACACTTTTCAGCAATTTTCTTCAACTGTTCTGGACTTTGCCTTCAAATGATGATACAAAAACAAGGGAAGTGAGGTGGTAATTTCCAGTCACGTCAATCTCTGGTCCTTTCCTGGCTCTAACCTTAAATAATGGATCACCAAGACTACACCAATAACCTCTCATGTAAAAATATGTTTTTGGGCCAAGTTCACACATTTCAGTAGTGCAACTAAACCACACATGTTTTTGTCACCAAATAGCTCAGGTTTTGGGATATTGTTACTGGTTGTGTGTTTTTGTTACAGGTGAGACACAATTTTACAGGTTTAAACTGTAAAAATGACATGGCCAATAACCAAAGTGGAAAACTGTGTAAATGCGTTGTAAAAGTCTATAAGTCAGCACATATCATCAGTCTCTGGAGAAGTCAGATGGGATCTTCACTTTCTTCTCAACCTCGAGATTCTATGCTTGTAGTGAAAATGTTAACCTTTATTATCCACAATTCCTTCACATCCTCAAGAGCGCTAACACATTTTAGCATTTGTCCTGAGATTCCTTTGTCGGTCTAATTTCCACCTCTCCTGAGGCCAATTCTCCATCTCAGTTTCTGTCCGGCTGGAATGTCACGGCGATAATGATCCTTTTGGTCTCGCTACAACATAACGCAATTCGCGTTCTCCCCTAGTTCTCCCCTTTTCTTGCAGATGGCTGTGTTGTCCTCACTGTTTCCCCACCCCTCCCAGCTGTCTGCTTCAATAAATGAAGGGCTGTCCTTTCGCTTTCTGCCTCTCCCGGTTCCTCCACAAATTAAACCTTCCTGACAGATTCTATCTGCCTCTAGTTCTCCATTACTCTCTTTTGCTGGAAGTTGGGCATTGCATTGACAAACGTGTCCTGACACACTCACTGTCTCTATATTCAAATATGTTTTCCTGCTCATCGACCCTAACTCCCCGTCTCTTTATGAGTTTGCTTGGCTGTGACAATCCCATGGCGATACCCATCTGCACTCTCTGTGGTCCAAGCCTCTCCTCAAAGATGTGTTTTGGCACATTCAACTCTGAATACGCCAAGTCCACAAAGTCCCAAGCAAGCTGGCAGTTTTGGCTCAACCAGGGCATGGCCTTATATTATACGGCACACATGTCCCCTTATTTTTATTGTACATTCTTGCCAAAGTAACAGATTGTTTATGGTCTCACTCCAGTGTCTAGATCTGTCATGTGCATTCTGCAAGGGAAATCCTGATGGAACTGCCCCATGAAAAGGCACACAGAAGGCTCTGCTTAACCATAAAGTGCACAGTCACTAGAGCGCGTGCATTTTGGATATTTCATCATTTTAGGATTGCACCCTTTGATGTCACTAATATTCTACTGTCCTGACTTTAGTCCTTTTTGGCCCAGGATCACATTGTTAGATTGACTGCATTTTCCATAATTTGCATCCAAGATATACAGTAGCTAGTATTGTTACATAAACTTATAGAAGACCTTACTTCTCCTCTAAACCTTTTCTGAAGCTTCAACAAAGACTAGTCAAACTAAAAAAATAATAGAACCCTTAAAAAAATATACGGTACTTTTATTGATATCCTTAAAAGACTAGCACTACAGCTTGACACTCAAGTCCTTGTCATCACATAGCAACATCCGGTGTACCCTTCAACTGCCTAAAGGGCCTATATGTGAATACTCCATGTCATTTTGTTATTTTTACAAAAAAAGGATGGATGGTTTCTGGATATAATTTTTGGGTGTCACTCCATGTATTCTACTTCCTGTCCACACTCTTTAACTTCCTCCTTTGTGTGGAATTTTAGCAGGCCATACAGCGAGTTTCTCATTCATTCTGACCAGGGTGGGAAGGGGATGACTGACTCAGAGCATCACATTGATAAGTGCAATGCTCTTCTGTGGGCATTTTCATCTAGGCCTATCAGGAGAAACACAGAGCTGTTATCTCTACTATTATACAAGCAGATAATATTTTCCCCTCACAGCAGCAGTAAACTAACAGTAGTATCCTGATCTATATTGGAGTTTGCTAACTGCTACAGAAGGACAAAATGTTTTATTTAATGTTCAATGGCATAGTGCAGCTGAAATGAAAAAGAAAAACAGACAAAAATTTAAAAAAATGTTTTCTATGAATATAGATTTTAAAAAATACCCTTTTTCTGGTGGAACATTAACCTTCCACAAGATAACATTAAGACAACACAGAACACTAGGCAATTACTATGTAGTGAGCCCCCATAGTGTGATCCAGATAAGGATGTTTGGGCACCAAATTTTTGGTGCCACACCAGCCCTTAACCATGCACAGGGTATGAAGCAGCTGCAACCGGCACTTTACATCATGAAACAAGCCTCGGCATGACCGCATTACATCAAGGGTTGTTCATGGCACATGCAAACGAGGATGAGTAAATGGCACACTATGGCATTTCTTGTATTTACCCTGCTTTGGAACATGATGCTACATGCATCAACCAGTGCTGCATCACCTGAAGCTGCACCCTCAATGCACCACTTCATCTTAAAGGGGTTGTCCAGCTTTTACTAAGTGACTAGGGCCAGCTCTAGCTGACCAACTCACAGCGACGGAGCTACAGCCGAACAGCTGATCAGCAGGGGTGCGGTGTGTCGAACCCCGTCAATCAGCTAGTGGTGGCATATCCCGAGAATGGGCTATCCGATAGTAAAGGTCGAACAACCACTTTCACAATGTTATTGGCCATCACTCCACTGATGGGCACTGGTCAGCCATGTTTTCTTACTTGCAGCATGTACACCCGTCAGGCGAGATCAGATAACTGCTCATAAAACCTACTATATACTTATGCTTGGCTGCAACAATTTCATTATGTTTTTGTTACCAACAATTCTGACCTTTCTTTTTTTTTGCATTTTTTTTTTCAGGAGAGAAAAGCGGGATTGTATTCTTTAGTCAGACAAAGTATTGCCGCTTTCATTGAGTGAGTGAGCAAAACGGCGGCATTGTGTACTCTGACGGATGCTATCTGGCAAGCGTTAGCACAGTTCTCAGTAGATTTATTCCACGTGAGTTCTGCGCCGCAGCCAGCAATCTCTCCCTCTCCACGCATTGACTAGTGTCACACTGACAGTATTTGCTTTAGGGTTGGCCCAGAGAGATTTTCTCTCCTCAATGAATCCCGAACTCAGCAAACCTACCGGAGGCGACCGTAATTATCTGAGAGATTCTGGCAGCTAAAGCCTGAAGTCACTTTATTTCCATCACCCTTGAGTATCAAATAAGATTTCAAGATATTTTCGGCGAAGATTGTGAGGGCTGGCAACTTTCTGTCTTATTCTACGTTGCTTGGTGGTCATGCTCTATCTCTGTTAATATGGTGTGTCTGCCTCACCAAACAAGACTGTGCCATCGCGGAACAATATTCATTTTTATCCACTTACACCGAGGTCTCTCAGAGCTGCACTCGCAATTCTGCTGGTTGTTATTAGAAACCATTGGTTCGTTTTGAGACAGACACCCCCTAATACCCTAGTGGACCTCCTATAGTTCCGGTGTGGGGGTTATATTTCCTGCATCTGATCACTTTACAATGACTGTTGTAAAGATGACAATTCCCAGAATGCAAATCCCAAACAAGGGATGCTGGGAGATCACGTCTCTAAAGCATGCAGAATTGTGAATGCAGCTTTCCCAGGGTCAGTACAAGATAAGTAATGTAATGTATTTACAAACTAACTACTATATAGATTGGTACTCTATGTAAAATTGTGCAGATGCTAAAGGTGCCCATACATCATCAATAGCTGGCCGACAGCTATCTCTCCCAACTCTTCCCTGCGCATGCGCATTCTTGGGGAGAGGAGAGAAAGACATCACCAGCTCCCTCTGCTGATGGGTGAAAAAATACAATTTGCCCATCCTTCTCTCCCCCAGCATCATCATCTGAATATTTTTGTAATTGCATGTAATAAAAAATGTAGTACAGCCACTGAGTTATTTAATAAAATGTCTCTCTATAGCGCCACCTGCTGTTTGTTCTTTTCCTTATTTTTGTCCATCTCACTGAGAAGGCCGCACATGCTCAGTTTAAATCTTCAACGACCACCAGCCATATGTGACTGTTACAGGAAGAGAGCTACAGCAGAAAGGACATGCCCCCTGAGCTGCCAGGCTGACGATAATCTAGCAGAGCAATTGTAGCAGTGAATGTGGAGATCTGTGGACCCATGTGAGGTACAGGGCTGGCGCTAGCTTTGTTAGAAAGGTATTGCCATGTGCTATAGGATGTCTGATTTTCATTTTGACATCAATCAGGGCCTAAACCCTTTAAGGATTGCAAGGCCTAAAGCATGAGAGAAAAGAATCCACTGAAATAAACGGCTCCTCCAAACAATGTCACTAACTATGAAAGGTCACAATGGTGGGTTCCAAGCTTTTGGATCCCACCGGTATCATCTTGTGATACATTTACATGATATACAGTACATCTAATAACTCTTTACTGGTTCCCAGTCTTGTGGGACCCTGGAATATGGCGCCACACACACGTGTCAATGTCAGTTTACGTCACTCATAAATCCTTCATAGTATTGCATTGAGCTCTGTCGGCCTGTGATATCCCCCATTAAACAACCTCATGGCTGACACTGTCCTCGATTCAGCCTACAGTCCAGGTAGCACGTAACACAATATTGCTTCCATTTTGTAGTTTTTGTTTCTGTGTCATTTCTCATCACTGGATCAATGTTGCGTCCCTAATACAGCCCCATGGTGTTGGTGTAGCTCTCTGCCCCTCTCTTGCTCATTCATCCTTTCCAGATCGCTATCCCTCTCTTGGCGAGAAGCATCGGAACATCAGAACCCTTTCATCTAACGCAGCCTGTCATTCCTCCCGTGTCTCGCTGTCTCCTCTTATTTCCATCAGCCCTCTTTCCACATGTCTAAGCATTGGAAGTGACATGAGCTTCCAGGGGAGCCTCCGCTGAAGGAATTTAGCAGCTAAACTTGTGCGGTTTGAGGAGCCCACATTGGGACATTCCTGCCCGTTTAGGCTCCGTATAGACAGAAAATGCATTAATAATTAGCCTCTTTCTTATTTTTCTGCCTTCTGAAGATATCAAAGGTTATGCCACGTGGAATTAGACACCTGGTCCATAAGTAAGAGCTGCTAGAACCAGATCCTGGAGAAGTCCATCTGATGTCTCCTTTGATACAAAGTTCATACCTTGTGGCACAAGTTAACAAACCAAACAGAAGCGTCAGCACTGGTGTGTATTGAATATTCTGCACAGGCTGTCTTCATCATGAAACACAACGCTGTTGAGAACGCCAGGCTTACATTTCTGTCTCCATACAACAAAAGCCTGTTTGATGTGTGTAGGATGGCACTGCCGCCAATCACCGGCAGCCCTGGCTGTGTCTTCAATAGATATGACCACTTTTTTTGTTTCTGCTCTTGCTACTATATCATCTTAATGTCTTCTTCCCTTCCCTGGGCCTGGAACAATTGTCTCTATGTGGTTCCTTTTATCTCCTTCCCTCTTTTTAAATTCTTGCAGGGACATTTTTAAGCTTTCATCCCCTCTCCAGTCCGGTATTTATGTCCCTTTATTCAGTCTCTTGGCTGAGGCTTGTCCTTTAAGCCTCATTGTGCATGAAGACTATCAGTAACCCTACAGGATTTACATGGCTTCATGTTGTACAGCTCCATCGGGAAAGCCAAGGAACAAATGTTACAAAGATCAAAGTCTGGTGGTACCTATAGCTTATTAGACCTGTCATACCCCATAGTCTCCACGTCGTAGCAGACCCCAGAACACAAAGCTTGGCTTTATACCAAGACAGAAACATCATCTCTCCATAGAGACAAAGCTCGGTATATAGTTTTGCCACATAGAAAGGAACATGCTGAAAAGACTGCTGGTTTTATTTCACTGTGTAAGAGCCCATCCGTCGACATGCTCCTCTGCTGGTAATGACATCTAGTCGTCATGCCAGTTTCTAGTAAATAAAGTGATGGCGTACCACTAGGAGATGCCATTTCTTTATGATCAGATGGGGTTCAGGCTTTGGGATCCCACTGATCCTGAGAATGAAGAACGATTTAGCATAGCGTCTCCTTCTAGGTTTTCCCTGCACGATCCCAGCCATCTACACCAGCCGACTCCATTCACTAGAATAGTTGGTGGTCGGAGCGCTGCTCTGCAGGAAAACACAATGAGGGTACGGCCACATGTTCAGCCAAAACCAGGAATGGATTCAAAAGAATATCCATCCTTCATACTTTTCTTTTAAGATCCACACTTGATTTTGGCTTCCAAAACTGCATCAAGAAACCTGAGGGTGTGGCAGCACCCTGAGGGTAGAATTTCGAAAAGATCAGCACTCAATTGTTCTTTTGCAAACTTTCACAAGTTTACTGCAGCATCGAGCTTTTGAAAAAGGCTTGTGATTGACCCGAAACGCGTTATTTATTGATGCTGCAATAATCTTGTTTGCAAAGAAGAAGTGAGTGCCCGTCTTTTCTGCATACTTTCTATATATTAGGCCACTTTCCCTGGGTGTGTGCACTACGAGGATTGTAGAGTGCCAATTGGTTGTGATTGCAACAGTCACCCTGAAGGTGACGCAGAAAAATAGCGTTGTGGTGGGCCCAATTATTCTCAGGACTGGAGTGGGTTTAAGAGGTTTTAGTGATATGCCATCACTTTACAAGATGGGAATACCCCTTGAAATTTTACATTAGGCTCTCTTCAGAGTAAAAACGAAGTCCCAAATTTATTAATCCCGTAGATGGCATCAGCTTAGACCAGCTGTCTAGACCTGCACCAGATCTATCACAGGGGCTCAGGCTGGATAATAAATGTGGGGCAGGGGTAGACACTGACCTATACCAACTACTAGTTGGCTTAATCTGAGACACATTTTTATGCCAGAATTGAGGTGCAAAATTGGTGAACGGAGGCCCTGCCCCTTTCCTGCAAGGCTTCACACGTTTCCACCTCCATCCCATCTCTTGTTGAGCATGTTAGGAGGAAGTGTAGAAACCTTAGATGTGTCAAACTGCACCAATTTAAGACCCTTATGAGGGTACTTTCACACTTGCGTTGTGAGGATCCGGCTGGCAGTTCCGTCGCTGTAACTGCCTGCCGGATCCGGAAATCCATGTGCAAACGGACAGCATTTGTTGACGGATCCGTCTAACAAATGCATTGAAACACACACCGGATCTGTCTCCGGTGTCATCCGGAAAGACTACCACAGCATGCTGCAGTATTTTCTCAGGCCAAATACCATAAGAGTAACTGAACTGAAGACATCCTGATGCATACTAAACGGATTTCTCTCCATTCAGAATGCATTAGGATAAAATGGATCAGTTTTTTTCCGGTATTGAGCCCTGAGGACGGAACTCAATACTGGAAAACTTTAACGCAAGTGTGAAAGTACTCTTAGACAGATTTTGGCACAGACTCAGGAGTAAATCTTGGCCAAAGTGTATGCCACCAGATATGTTTTCTTTTTACAAAGGGGGTCAATAAGCAAGGTAAGTCACTGTACAAGGGGGAATTCGCCATAGACAGGTAAATTTCCCAGTGGGCCCATGCCCAGGGGACCACCTAAGCGCCCTCACGGCTGGCCAGTGGAAGTTTTTGGGGATGTAATTTGTGCTGCTGGCAGCAGTATTTTGATGGGCTGTGGTATTTGGCTTTGTTGGGGTGTTATATTGTGCCACAATATGGTATGGCTGGCCTCACCTACTTGTGTTGGTCCGCCTATAACATGGGGCCACTTTTAGTATTTTTTAGTATTAAGTTCCCAGTCCGCCCCTGTCACTGTATGCCTTCACAGTGGCAGGGGTCTGAGCCTTCCATCAGAGGTATACATTAGGAAATATTCTCAACCTACGCTGTACATATGTCAGAAGGCGAAAACTAAATGTGCGCAGTTCCGTGTCTGAATACAGGACAGTGACATGTAAATTCTGGGAAGCAGCCATCACATTAGCACTTGTTCGACATTTAAGAGCTGTAAGTGGAGCCTAATATAATAAATGACAGTGCTGCAGCTCGGGGGTTGGAGAGGTCTCTTCTAAGGGTTCTTATCATGGCATGAAAAGTCCTTTCAGTAGTCAGATAAGGGGCAAGGTGAAGCGAGCGGGTCAGTGACTGAGGCTGCTCCCGCAGCGGATTCGTTATAACGTTGCTTTACTGCGGAAGTTTAAGGCTCCTTTTTTGCTAGTTAGAAGAAGTCGCAAACTGCTAGGAAGCAGATGGTAAAAGTGAAGTTCTCCAGACTGAGCTTATGGGTTTCACCTTCTGCAGGGTAATCTAGCTCCACACCAGCAATTATTCCAGCCTGGGATCGCTTTCATTAGGCCATCCATTCTGTTGCCCATAAAACAATGTAGGAGGCTGGCAATCACATCTGATGAATTGTCTCCCTTCCCTCATCTCTTTTCTGCAGGCCGCAGTTACACCGTGACACTTTTTACTTCCCCACAAGCATTATTCTGTTTAACGACATTTATAGCGGAATGTGAAATTCTCTCTCCCAGATGCGGGGAGCTTCGATATAATGGGCGAGCAGCTGCCCGGGGAAGCGATCTGCGTGCTGGAATGGGCGCGCAGGCTGCAGGTGACTCACTTCCTGGACTAGTTAGCTCACAGATTGCTAATATTCGGCAATGGAAAGCCGTAAAGAGGCAACAAAGATTCTAATATACCGTCGGATCTCTCCATCTATTCGGTTGCTGCTGTCTGCTCCAAAGCTAATCCTGGCACCCGTCATTTGCATTCTTTTTTAAACAGATGTTTGTCGCCCAGGTCTTCTCAGTTTCTAAACAAGAGGGTAATTAGTTAAAACGATTTTACGAGTGGTTCATCGTAAACCCTTTTTTAATGTACACCAAGCTTATTATTTTCTCAGCGCCCGGATTTTACACTACGCGAATAACACATCAACACGTGCAGTATAAAAGGCAAAACCATGCGGCTAATTAAAGGGGGAGTAGAATATTGATGTCCTTTAAAGGGGTTTCTCCGGATTTTGATATTGATGATGTCATCAGTATCTAATTGGTGGGGGTCCAACACCCGAGACCCCCCTGATCAGCTGGTTAACGAGGCAACAGCACTCCGGTGAGCTCTACGGCCTCTTCCTAGACCAGTGATATCACTAGGCACAGCTCAGTCCTAATACCAAGTGCAGCCACTATACAATGAACAGCGCTGGGCTTGGTGTGCTGTAAGGAGGCCGCTGCGCTCACTGGGTCAGTGCAGCCTCACCAAACAGCTGATCAGTTGCGGTCCCGCCAATCAGATATTGATGACCTTTCCTAATCCTAAGGGCATGGTGGGAATTGTAGTTTTAAAACAGCTGGAGAGCCGCAGTTTGTCCATCCCTGGCCTAGGTCATCAATTTTCTACTCCAAGAAAACCCCCTTTAACCCCACCTACAGCTGGTGTTGGCCACATGCCCTTGGATGGTCAGGTGCTGTTTTTGAAAAAAGAGGCAGCCATGTTTTTTTTATTTTTATCCTGGACATCCATTACAATATGGCTGCCTTATCACCCAACCTTATCACCCAACTTTCCAAGATATTGGTTGTCATGACCCATCCTTTACTCCCATAATAGCCCCTAAATAGGCAGTTTTTTTTTAAACTGCAGAAAAAAAAAACACGTCATACAGATTCGTTCTTTTACGGCCCCGGTGTGTCTGCATAGAGCGCAATCTCGCATTCGTCACTTCCTATCCTATAGATGCCTCATTCTTCTGCCTTGGCTCATTACACAGCAATGGGTTGCTTGGAAATTTTCTAAAATTAACAAAGAAGTTTATTAAGGGGGAAAGGAGGGAGGCGCTCTGCCAGAGCTAGCGGCTTCCTATGCAGAGAGATCTGGCCCATCGCTGCTCACACTCTTAATATAAATGCTGCATCCAGCAGCTTCTTGGATTAAACTGGCCTAGAATGGGTCCCTCTAGACAGCAGCAAAGTACATGGAACAATAATTTATTACAAACTCAACTCTATTTTTCCTGACTTCTCATTAAAGTGTTTTCTTTCTGTGCATAATAACAACGCTTGTCCTGGCTATTAAAACTAATAATGTGTAACAATATATCCTTTAAGAAAAAAATACTGCTAAGACTCCCGTGCCTGGAGCTGCAGGATGCGTTACAACGCGGCTAAAGATTCAGGAGGCTTAGTTGCGACGCAGCGGCCACATCTCGTCCGATAGCAGCTTGGTTCTGCGGACTGCAACGGGGCCTGCATTTCACGGGTCAATGAAAGACCATTACTTTGGTCATGTGACTTCATGAGAATGGGACGTTTCTAGGTTCGGGTAGGTTTAACTGATCCGGACCCCATTGACTATAATGGGATCCGTCTGCTGTCCAGCAAAAGTGCCAGTTTTCAGAACCATTAGGGCAAGGGTTGAAACCACCAGCACTCCAGATGTCATTCAGCTACAACTCCCATTATGCACGCTGGCTCGGCTGTTGTCGTCACTATCCCAGCAGTAAATGGAGCATGTTGGGAGTTTTAGTTTCACTACAGTTATAGTGCTGGGGGTTGCGGACCCCTGATTTGGGGTAAAGTCAGACGTTGTGGTGTGGCTAAAAAACCTCATCTAAAAAAAACATTGATGCAAAATGATGTGCGGTTTTCAGATGCGGTTTCTGTGTGATACGCAATATCTGAATACATCCTAAGGGCGCTTTCACACGAACGTATTGAACTCAGTCCATATTCTGGACACAGATTCCAGATGATATACTATCAGTATTGAATCAGTAATTCATCAGAATTTATATGCGTATTCTTTCCTCCCTGCATTTTTGATGCACTCCCATAGGCTGTAAGGTTCGTATTTGGAAACAAATACATGTGGAAATTATATGCCCATGTATAATTAACATTAGCCGGATTCCGGTCCATAAAATCCAGACCAGATACGCATTGGAAATGCGCTCGTGTAAGAGGCCTTCGGCTACCTTTACATAGTCAGTATTTGGTCAGTATCTTGCATCAGTATTTATCAACCAAAACCAGCAGTGAAACCTACAGAGGAAAACAATAATGGAAAGTTTGGTTTCTCTTTGGACCGACTCCCGTATGAAAGTGGCCTTAGGGTAGGTTCACATCTCCATTTAAGTGATCAGGTAGGATGTTCTGGCAGACAACAACCTGGCGGAGTTCACCGGATCTGATCTAGCCGGACACTGCTGTTCACTGCCAGTCCCCATTGACTATAATAGGAAACGGGCGCTTTCCTGCATATGTGCCGGTTTTCATGCAATCTTCGGTCTTTGTCTGACCGAAAGCCGACATTTTGACGGAAAGTAGACAGATCTCCGCTGGTTCCCATTACAGTCAATGGAGTCTGTCATTGAAGGGCAGTGTCTAGCTAGGCTGAATCTGGTGAACTCCAGCAGGCTCTTGTCTGCCAGAACAGCCTGGGGGATCAGCTAAACCGAGGTGTGAACCTACCCTAATTCTTATGGTCAGCTATGTGGCCCAGCAGCGACTGCCACATAGAGATGTCTCTGGCCTTACACAAGTCTCAACCTCTACACTGTGGGAACACGATGGAGAAATGTGGTCACCTCTCCAGCAGAGACACGCGGCAGCATGCTCCAGGATGGGCAGATCTGAGATCTGCTATGTGGCCTTTGGATCTGTTTCATGTGAAACAATTAGCGGCACAGTAATTCCCATCTACACCACTGAAAGATTGCAGATACAGCGCTAAGAGTGTGGGAATCATGGAGAGATCCCTGGTTGGCATGTAGCACTGACCAGCTGGCTATCTATTCGTAGTCAACAACAGTGCCTGTTCAGATCTGTAATATCTGTCACTTTTAGCGGTATTATTAGAGACAAGCGCTTCCGTGTATCACACAGATGGGAATCTCTGCCCGTTGACTCGTCAGCCAACTACGCACACCAAGGCTCCTGCTCGCTAAGCAGAAGTAGAGCGTGTTATTGTGACTCGCCATATGGCGTAACTCTGCTGTCAGTAAAAACTCTGCAGGTTTCAGGATAGATCTCATGAGACTCACATCGCACTTCAACAGGACTTTTACTTCTAGGGGCACATCCTGCTGGTATCACAATATAGTACAACTGGGGTACATGGGGGGGTCGCCCTACCATGAATTATTATATTCATTGCATAGATCAAAACAAATGATCAATGTTGGTCATTAGTCATTTACATACTGTGAATAAAACAATCCAGTGAAGAGTTAACACATTAAGGGCCCATGCATGTGACAGTGTGGGCCCCCATGCCTGTGCTTCAGACCGCAAGTAGCGGCCAGCAATGCGCAGGCACTGGCCGTGTGGCCATCATTTGCGGATGTGGTCCCATTCGCTCAGTCTGCACAGCAAAAAAATCACGTTCTATATTTTGGCGGAGCAGAGGCATGGACTAAAATCCCACAGAAGCGATCCGTAGTGTTTCTGCTCTGTGCCTCCACGCTGCACCTCTTCCTATCTTACAGACTGCTGACCCATTCAAGTGAATGGATCCACATCCGTGATACGGAGCACACATGGCCGCTGCCCTTATATTGCGGACCCGCTGTTTGTGGACCACAATACGGACACAGGCTACATACATTCGTTTGTATAAGCCCTAAGGCTCTGTTCATATTTCCATAAAAATTTCGATTTTTCTGTGCCGTTACGGTGGAGTGCTGGATCCAACAGTGCCTGACATACTTAGCATGGCACCACCTGGTTTCCAAAATGTATAGCAATGTGCATAGCAATACTTTGAGCTGAGTGCTGGTGGACATGCACCCTCAATCACTCTCCCCAAGGCCGGTTCTCTGTTCACTGTAGAGCAGCCAGTAGAAATAGCTTTCTCTCCGGGTCCAGAGCCTCTGAAGTAGAATGGGGGAATAGCTGAGAAAACAGTGTGGGAAGTAAGAAAGGACTATATTGTCAGCTGCCAGAGGGAGGAGGAGACTGATACTGCCTTCCCAGCAACACAGATTAACAGTAGCACCAAGGGGAACAAAAGCAAAAATGATGAAATGATAACAACACACGAGTGGCGGCCTCAATAGGAGTTACAGCATGAGCTGAGTGCTGCCTGTGTGCCATACTACTCCCAGGTTTACCTGTAACTAGTAAGGGGAAGGAAGCTGGTGAAAATCAGAAAATGGTCGTAAATCAATGAACAGTCGCCATGAGATAGCCCTGTTCTCCTGGCAGGTGAGGGTCCCAGAGTTGAGAGGCACATGGAATCTAACTCTGTTACTTATGAAAAAGTCATATAGGAAAGCAGATCTTCTGAACATTATGTGAAAGCAGCATTATTAATAAAAGGGTTAAAGTTACTGAAGCAGAATCTACCGGTGCCGCCTGTAGTCACAACCAGGTTCCAGTTTCCAGGACAGATTCCAGTGAAGGAAGAAAGTGACTTGCTATTACTATTCACAATGCTGATATGTATGTTTGTATCTCTTGTTTGCACTGTTTTTGGTGCATGAGGTCGTATACGCGCTCTGTGTTTGTTTCTGGAAGCATCCTATAAATCTTCATACTGTGACCTGTCTTCTCTGCACCTATGCCCTCTCGTTTCCTCCATCCAAGATCATTAAACAAATGGGCAGGATAGAAGGGAGCCCTAGATTTCCCCATGTCATGCACTGTGCTGGGTTGATGAAGCCTTGTAGCGCGAGGTCTACATCTGACAGAAAGATAATGATACCCACAGCATCTATTGTGCTTTCCTCAGCAGCACGTTCTGTCTCCCAGGCTCATTTCAGGCTTCATTTAATTAGGTGTCTGCTCAAGCCAGGGCTCTTAAAAGCTTTCGAGATGCCACCCATGGCTGTAGGAGCTTTCTGCTACTGTAGTAATTGGGTTACTGTGGGTTACAGTGTGGCATCCATCAAGGGTATAGAGAGCTTCTCTGGTGCTGGTAACCCATTCCCTGCCATTGCTCACGTAGGCTGAAGCACATTTTACTAGTTGTACAATGTGTAGGTGTAAGATCTATTATACCCAAAACTGTAACAAAGACCTTTCTGAAAGCCAAAGAGAAGGGAACTGGAAATAATTGGTTTGGGCGCCCGCAAAATGACGAAGACGTAATAACAAAAATGTCCTGCAAGATGGAAGCTTCTGTGGGCAGAAGAAGAAGCTGCGGTAAACAATTTAATGAGGAATTTAATATTAGCACATTTTGTCGTTTACTGGTTATTACTTGTCCAAAATATGAAGCCAAAATATTACCCAGAGATCCGGTGCTGAATAATAGATCCCATGCTTGACACTTGGGTAATGTAATGTGTATGTAGACAGTATTAATAGTATGTTGCTGTGTTGTGTGTAGTTCTGATTTGTTGGGTAGTGTCATACTGTATGTTATTGTGATGGAGGCGGTGCCATGTGGTTGTGTGTTTGGTGACTTTGTGTTGGGCAGTGCTATATGTTGTTCAGTTGGGTGGTACCATATGTAGGTGCTGGGTGGTTTCATATGTAGTTGTCTTGATAGTATTAGCACATTGTTGTGCTGAGTAGTGTTTATATAGTCGTGTTGGCACTTCTCTTGATATTGCTAATATTATGTAGCCTTGTTGAGTAGTGTTAGATATTGTTGCCGGCGGTAGTGCAAGATGTAATTGTCTTGATAGTATTAAAGGGGTTGTCCAATTGATTAAAAATGTCAGAATGGTGTAAAATAATACAGATCCCCGCTGCTCTTCCCCTTAGGGATGTACGTTAAGGCGAGTATGACCTTTTTTCCTTTTTTCTCTTATTTCACACCATTTTAAAATCACTTTAACAAATTCACAAATTATAACCAGTCAAAGGTTTTTAGGTAACAGTATATCTTCTTACGTTGGGTTGTGTAAAATGTACTTGTGTTGGGTAATATATGTACCTGTGCTTGGTACTACTATATGTTCCTGGATGGTGTTATATGTACATGTGTTGGGCAGTATTATACGTTCACATGTAGGGTAATATTCAGGAGTGGACTGAGAACTTAAAGACCTCTGGATAGGTCATCAGTATCTGATCTGTGGTAGTCCGACACTTGGGACCCCGCCGATCTGCTGTTTTGTGAAGGCTCGGCGCTGCACCTTCTCTCAGCTTCGCCTAGGCCAGTGACGACACGTTCATCGGTTACGTGGCCTAGGTGCAGCTCAGCCTCTTTCAATGAATGGCGCTGAGCGCGATACCAAGCACAGCCACTATACAATGTATGGCGCTCTGCCTGATAAGCTGTGAGAAGGCAGCGGAGTTTACAGAAGAGCCAGTGCCTTCTCAAACAGTTAATTGGTGGGGATCCTGGGCGTCGGACCCCCACGATCATATACTGATGACCTACTCAGAGGATAGGACATCAGTTATAAAATCCTGGAAAAGCCTTTTAAAGTGGCCCTGGAAAAAAACATAAAAGAGGCCCCATGCTGTAGGCAGGTGCAAATTGACAAAAGGCGAGGACAACACAAGTAGATGGGACCAGCAATACCATAGTGCAGCACAAAATTCCACCCCAGAAGAACCAAACATCACAGTGCAGTATAAAATACTGCGTTATTCAACTGTATCAAAGTCTTGAGGATGGCGATACAGCTGAATTCAGGAGGGCACCTACGGCTGCCGGTCAAGAGCATAAGTACCTGATGCTCCTAGCATTAATCACTATTGAGACCATGAGACTGTTATGTATCCAGCTGGTGGCCATGAGGAGCATTGGCCCACTGGGAAATTTCCCTGCAGTGTCTATGGCCAGTTCGCTCCTGGTAATATTAGTTAGCATGTTCCTATGTTGGGTAGTGTCATATGTGTTTTTAGACAGCATTATATGTTTCTATGTTGGAAAGTGTTCCACGTACATGTTTTTGAGCCTCATTATGGCATGTTCACATTTTTGCTGGAGGCTTGCTCCATTTGGGACCTCCGTTGCAGATTCTGTCAAAAAGACACAACAAAAGGGTTCTGAACGCAGGACTTTTTTGGCTGGTAAAAAAGCAGGATCCCAAATGGAAAATGAACAGACCCCATTATAGTCAATGTAGTCTCTTATGTGAACCCAGCCTTATAGGCTCCTATGTTGGGTAGTGTTTATGTACTTGATGATGTGTCCCCTTGTCCTAGTTTAGGATATTTGTAGGCCTTTCCTATTACATACTTTGTATCCCACTTGTGTAAGGTCCTTCTACGTTACTTTCCCCTTGTGTATGCGACCTATAGAAAGCCTATTAAAGTCTCCTTTATTTCTCCTGTCCGTGCAGACGCGGCTGTCATGCCGTCCAGCTCACAAATGACACTTCTGTCTTGTTCTGCCACTACATAGATCAAACACCTTGTCTCTGCACACCCAGCCTTGTTCTGCTGCTGAGACGTCTTCCAGTGGTGTGGAAAACCTTGCAGCGCCATTACCCCCGCTTCCAGCCTAGCACTCTATTCATTTGGTGGCACAGCAGGGCTCGCTCTCACTTTGTCAATT
Organism: Bufotes viridis; assembly: GCA_033119425.1. NCBI lineage: Eukaryota > Metazoa > Chordata > Amphibia > Anura > Bufonidae > Bufotes > Bufotes viridis. The sequence continues at coordinate 488,802,827 of CM065590.1, read as the reverse complement.
TAAAAAAAATTATATATATGACAAGAATGGAATTTTTAAGGACAAAATGGTTCTGAAATTTTATTATGACCCTGACAGCAGTCTTTTATGCTTAATATTTGTCACCGCTTTTCAGAGCAGAAGTGAAGTTGTGGCAGCGACAGCCGGATCGCGCAAATTACACCCATCCTTTATGTGTGACACATGAAAAAGTTATGGTTTCCATATCATAGGAAGTTCATAGTCGAATACCTGCTTGCTGACATAATAATAGTATGTTAAGTACCTACCACATACTATTTCCAGGCATTCCTATCATGACATCTGATGGACCACACTGCATTATCCTCCTGCACAAGGGTGGACAGTCCACCGGCTGATCACCCGTGGATGGCAGCTAAGTACCCCACGGACATATCTTAAGACAAGGCCTGTAATTACTACAGAAAAGGAACAGCAGGTAGGGAAGGTCCCGGCTGAAACGTTACTTTCTCTAAGACTTAATAGCCAAAGTGACTTTGCATGAGAGAGCTTGTTTCCAGCCACGAGAAGCTATCGCTGAGAGGATTAGTGAAGCTGCAGATACACTGGCCTCTTCTGCCCTCGAAAACCAGCCTCTGGAGTTAATATCATGTCACCGAGAACATGTATAGAGGGACCTGTAAACATAAACTAGAATTCCTCACCTCCTCTGCAGGTCTGCCTTTCACATGAACCCTGCTAACCTTCTCCATCTGAAGAAATATGTGCTGGATTTTACAGCATTAACCTCCATAAGACAAGTTAAGATATTAGTGGGGAACTGGGTGAACTAAGGCCTCCATTGCAATGCTTTATTGTAAAAGAACAGGTTGGGCTGAGCCACCTTGAGCCCACCAGAGGAGATGAGACTGGAGCTAAGCAATGTAGTCATACAGTTAGGTGTGTTGTATAGATGTGTTGTGTAGCGTTTTATGTATACATGTTGAGCAGCGTTAGGCTATTTTCACACTAGCGTTAGGGGAGTCAGTCAGGCTGTTCCGGCGGGTGAACAGCCCGTCAAATCCGTCCTGCCGCTAGTTCACGTCCTGCCGCTCCAGCCCCATTCACTATAATGTGCTGTATAGTGTTGTATGTAAATGTCTTATGTAGTGTATGTATATGTTATGTAGTGTCATATGTAGATGTACTGTGTGTTGTTATATGTATATGTTATGTAGTGTACTATATGTAGATGTACTGTGTGGTGTTATATGTAGATGTACTGTGTGGTGTTCTATGTAGATGTGTTGGATAGTATTATATGAATATGTGTTGTGTAGTGTTATATGTAGTTGTGTTGTGTAGCGTAATCAGTAAATGTACCGTGTAGTTTTAGATGTAGATTTTAGATAGTGTTCTATGTAGATGTGTTATGTAGTGTTATGTGTAGATGTATTATGTAGTATTATATGTATATGTTATGTAGCGTTATATGTAGATGTGTTATGCAGTGTTATATGTAGATGTACTGTGTGGTAGTATATGTATATGTTATGTAGTATTATATGTAGATGTATTATGTAGTGTTATATGTATATGTTATGTAGTGTTATATGTAGATGTGTTATGCAGTGTGATATGTAGATGTACTGAGTGGTATTATATGTAGATGTGTCATGTAGTTTTGTATGTAGAGGTGTTGTGTAGTTTTATATGTAGAGGTGTTGGGTAGTGTTATATGTAGAGGTGTTGGGTAGTGTTATATGTAGACATATTGTGTAGTGTTATATGTAGATGTATCATGTAGTGTTCTATGTAGATGTGTTGTGTAGTGTTATATGTAGTTGTGTTGTGTAGCGTAATAAGTAAATGTAACGTATAGTTTTATATGTAGATGTTAGATAGTGTTATATGTAGATGTACTGTGTGGTATTATTTGCATATGTTATGTAGTGTTATATGTAGATGTACTGTGTGGTATTATATGTAGATGTGTCATGTAGTATTATATGTAGATGTGTCATGTAGTGTTATATGTAGATGTATCATGTAGGGTTGTATGTAGATATGTTGTGTAGTTTTATATGTAGAAGTGTTGGGTAGTGTTATATGTAGACATATTGTGTAGTGTTATATGTAGATGTGTTGGGTAGTGTTAGATATAGATGTGTTTTATATTATTTTATTTTCCTGTGTCAGGTGGTATTAATATTTTGGGCAGTGTGTGGTTTGGGTAACATAGATCCATTTCATTTTAGCTAAAAGGGATTTTCCGAAATTTTTATACTGATGACCTATCTTCAGGATAGGTCATCCGTATCTGATCGGTCTGGGTCCAACACCCGGGACCCCTGCTGATCAGCTGTTTGAGAAGGCACCTGTGCTTCCTAGGCCAGTGACATCATGTTCACGTATGCTAGGCAGCTCAACAACCTTTTAAGTCAACGGGGCTGAGTGCTATACAATTTACAGCACTGTGCTTGGTGAGCTGCGAGGTAATGCTATGTTGAGTAAGTTGGGGTCACAGAAGTTAGTAGTGTCGGTGCTGTAATGAGTGGCCATGTCAGGTATTAATAGTTGCCACACTGCTTTGGTATGTTGCATTGTATAATAGGATCGTGCTGTCACTATAACAGTATAGAACGTCCACGGTCCAGCGGCATGGCAGGCTGATCGGGAGACCTTATCTCTCGGCACTGTGTGACTACCCAGCGGCTGATTGGTATGCTCCAGTACACGCACATCAACTGTAATCTTTATCACTTCTCTTTGTGGAGTGGCGTGGGTGTGATTCGAGTGCTGAAAATACTGTCCCTTCCAAAACATTGGTGTGACGCTCGGCATAATCGGTTCAAACTCTGCTCATCCAATTGAGGGAAAACCGCACGCAGTTGTTGTTTTTGTTTTTTTTAAATTGTTTTCCCTTTCAAGAACTGTGGGCGGCAGCTTCGGAAATGCTTATTAATATTTCGATTTATTCAAGTCATTTCAATTTGCATCAAGTCCACACCATCTAATAAAATAAAATGCAAATAAACGCTGGATTTCTTCGGGAGAAAATGCGGCTGTAGATAATAGGATTATAATTTGTCTACATTGCATTCTCTCTACTTTTTTATTCTTTTTTGTTGCTGTGCAAATGTGAAAAGCAGCAAGACCACAGGATTACATTGAACCAATAATATCTTATTTTGTACAGCGGTTATCAGCACACGCAATGAAACAGCGCGGGGCGGGGGAGGGGGAGCCTTTTGGACAGGTGATGGCTAAGGAAAAAATACACTGTACATAGTTCATATGAAAAACATAAAGAGATGTCAACTAAACTACTAAACTCTACTGTGTGTCTATATAATCGAATTTTCTAGAGGATGGTTTAAGGGAGTCTGTCAGCAGTTTTAACTATGCTAACTGCTGAGCACTAAGTAGGGGCCAGGAAGAGCAGGAGAAACGTGCCTTTTGTGGAGCATTTACCATCAGGAGCAGTGTGAATATGCCAGGTTTTGCTCCTGCAAGTGCCCTGGAGGTGAAGTGCTCTCTTCTTTGGGATGTTTTAGGCGCCTCTGTTATGAGACACAGCTGTAGCATCCAACCAGGAGACCTCTACAGCTATCAGAGAGAAGAGAGGCTGTGAAGAAGCCAATGCTCTGCCTCCAGTGCACTTGCAGGATCAGAATCTAGCAGAAAAAAAGCTCATATTCACACTACTCCTGATGATAAAAGCCCAGCAAAAGGAATGTCGGTACTTCTCTTCCCAGCTCCTACCTAGTGTCAGCAATTTATCCTGATCAAAACTGCTGACAGTTTTCCTTTAAAGTAGTTGTTCGGGAGTACATCATTTATACCAGGTGCCGGCAGCCTGCCTTCCATACTGAAAAGATCATACTTCTCTGTTCCCTGCCGGTCCGGTCCTCTGAGCTGGCTCCATCTTTCAATCTGGGGTTTATTTTATTTCCTTACTTTCAGGCATGGGCTTGGCCACCGGAACCAGCGGTTGGCTGTAGAGGATCAAGTAACCATGTCCATACCGGGAGGAAGAAAACAAAGTCTAGACCGGAAGATGGAGATGAGCAAGCCAGCGTGGGAGACCGGAGTGGTGGAGAGCAGGTAGGTATGATCCTTTCAGTGGGGGAAGCAGGCTGCCGGCACCTGTTATAAATGATGTGTTCCTGAGCAAACCCTTTAAAGTGTTGGAAATTAAGTATTTTATAGATATAACAGTAAAGTAAAATAAGTAAACAAGAAATCACCTTGTACTCTAAGTTCTCTGGATGCAACCTGCAGTGTAAAGAATTCATTCTGGTTGTCATGGTTATGTCCATGGACCTGAATCTTCACTATAATTCTTTTTCTGTCTCTAACCTGGACTACTTTCACATCCTCCTCTACCACTCTTGTTCCCCTCCAATCTATCCTCAACTCCGCTGCCCAGTTAACCCGCCTCTCAGTATAGAGTGGGCTCAGCATGTATGTTGGTACCTGCATCCCTGGATTTAGTGGAGGCCGTTATGGCACCAAAAATAGTAAAAAGCAGAGTGGACCCAGCATGCACGTGGAACCTGCAGTCCCTGAATTTTATGGTGGCCATTTTGGCACTTTGCAGGTAGTATTTAGTGTTAGGTTCCCATCTGATAGAGATCGCCTTGACGTTTGGCAGACGGGCCCAAATAATTTTGAACAAAATGTATTTGCCAAGTATCTCAAATTTATAAGCGTAGCATTAGCACCAAAATGTTTTCTATAATATTGGCAATTTTGTCCATTTTTTCTTTATGTTGCTGGCCATGGCAGCGTGCACCTGCGCATTGGGATGTGCTGACTGACCCCCTTTTTTTGCAGTTGTACACATCACATTTTTGCCATCAGTTTAATGTATACATTGGGAAAAATGAAGATACAACAGCGCAACAAACCATGCGTTTCCATCCTGCAGAGTCCGGTTAAAAAAAAGTATACGTTAATGTATACGATTTTTGATTACATGGAACTCTGTTGTGACAGATGTCACTTTATGGCATCGGTAAGAGGCATCTATTTAACGTATACGTTTTTGTGTATCTTAAACGAATGGAAAAAAACGTGATGTGAACTAAGCCTAACCCCTGTACAGCGCCAAGGAATTAATGGCACTTTTAAATAACTAATAATAATATACACATGCTACACATAACAATATATACTTTTTAGAAAGAGATATCCATAATTTACAATTACAGATGGAGCGAAAACACATTCGCATGTATACGTGGCCCTGGACATGGCCATGGCTGCTAACAGTGGTCGGGAAGGGTCCTAGACCTCGGGAGAGGGACTAATAGGACATTTAGCTATTCGACTACTCACAATGCTGGGGATGCCATTATAGTCAGACCATTATGTAGTCTCTTAAAGAGGTTCTCCAGGGGTACGGCACTAATTTTGCAATATCCTAGCTTTGTGGCAGCGACCAGACCAGTCCTGACAGATATCAGCAAATTAGAGAAAGTGTTGTTATGTCAATCCCCAAAGAGCCCATTTAATCCTCCCCTTTTTATCTAGTATCGCATGCGGCTACAAATCCTAGGCACTAATTCCAGTCCATCAAGCGAAGGCCATAATGCTTTACTTGCTGAATTTCCCCACGGTTTCTTAGTTGGCCTCAATGCAGGTCCATAATGTTTGTTTTTTTAACAAGAGTCACACCATTCCCTACGCGAGCCTCCACATTTTACTCATATTAAAAGCCACAGCCATTTGCCCAAGAGAAGACGGTGAAACGTGAAGAAATGTGGGGGTGAACTGATACTTTCCTCTGATCTTTACAGAAAACATGACAATTGGTCCCGGAGAAATACAATGCTATCTGTAATCTTTCATTCTCTTCAATTGACTGTCTGGAGACCACCTTCCTAAAAGCAGCTTGCTGCTGAATTTGCAGACCTGTCAAGTACCTCTCATTGTGAGATGACTTTTTATCATCCTCGGTCTACCGAGAGCTCACACTTCTCCCAGGTTTTTCTATTAAAATGTCTTTATTTGGAGAATAAACAGCAGAAAATCAAAGCCTCGTGCGCGCTCTACCTGGGCGCAGTCATTTCTAATCTTCTGGAATTATGATGGCTGACTGTGAATTCAGAGTCGGGCTGACCCAACTTTCCTGCTTATGTGAAAGACTCATGAATGTGTAATCATTTTTTGCTGCCTTCCCTCGTCCTCGGTGAAAAATGTACAAAACAGATATGGAAATGTGCCTGGAATAACGTGGATAAGCGTTGAATTGGGGGAGTTGGGTGGGTCACTCTCCCAACAGCCAGTCATGAGCAAAGAGATTCAGAGGTGTAGCTACAAGCTGCTGGACTCCTGAACCAATGTACCTACCAGGGTTCCTGCATATGTGTGGCTCCGTTCAGCTCCTCCTGTAACTGCTGCAGCCCCTGCGACTACGCCACTGCAGCGAATAGTACAATCTTTGCGGCAGATGTTCCTCTTGCCCTCCTCATGCTCAGAAATGGTCACAATGGTTGCAATGCTATTCGTTATGGCTAAGGTGGCCAACACAAAGCACGGTAGGAAGTATGCCTAGAACTAAGGAAGGAAGCACTACTGTATATGCGTAAATCAAGATTTTTATCTTTCACTCTTCTTACCACCTAAAATACATATAGGTAAAGTGGATGTAGAGCAGAAGAGCTTGATGGGCACACAAAATGCCAACTGCAAATGCTGTAAAAGTCCTAAAGGTGCCCATACACCTTCAATAGCTGGGGGTCAAGTGCTTGTTTGTCTGATATCTCTTCCTCCAGACTCCCCTATATACATATATATGTATGCTCAGGTTGGCTGAACATGCCTGTGGTTTCACGAGAGGAGGAAGCCACTTCCAGGTACCTCTAGTAGACCAAAAGGATCGGGAGATGAAATTCAAGTTACCCGATACTCTGTTGTGGGAGAGTCGGGAGGCTCCATAGCCATTACTTTGTAAGCTGACAACAGTCTAATGTGTACAGGGTTTATAATGTAGAGGCAGTCCTTCTGCTACAAGTGTCCTCATCATCAGTCTACACAGAGGACAGTTATATGATGTGGTCACTGGTGGCATGGACATGTCCTGCTGACACAGCTTCTAATACTCAGTGCATGGCATGAACATACATAGGGAACTGAATGCATCAGTATGACAAGACGTTGGCTGGACCCCAGGAGACCCTCATGTGTGTTCCTTTACACACAACCACCTTATCTCTGTATCTGCAGCCTGGTACCTGTCCCCATCCCGTAGTCGTCTACAGTAGCTGCAGGTTGGTGGCTGAATCTCAGATGCAGACACTGCTGCCATCAGGAGGTTCTTACGTGCAAATAAAGAGCCGGCTGAATATCCTGCGATAGCAATCAGTGTTTTCACGCCCTCCTGACATATACACGGGGTCTCATTCATGGGGTTAGCTGTCTGCAAACACAGGAATGTAAGTGCTTGTGACTAATCAGAGCTGTTACCATCACAGGGACATTGGGGAAACTACTGTACATGACCTGATCATCAGTAATCTACCACTGGCATTACCTAGCATGTAGCAGAGCTGAATTTGTTCTCTCTGGGACTTCTTGCAGGAAAAAATGCCATGCACGATCCACTAGAATTTGTAGCAGCTCTCCATTCTGGTCCCCTCCACGTGCTTTAGTAGGACTAGGATTACTTGCAGTCCTATGCAAATAAGGTAGGGGCTACACAGTGTCACACAACAGCAAGTCTCAGAAAAGTCAGACGACTAAAGCCATTGTCTTTTTCAGAACTGTGATTTGGTCGCGATCCGTGACTGCAGAGTCACGTGCAACCTGAGATTTTTGTGACTGCTGCAGTCACGTGTTGCTTCACAACCCCACTGCCCAACATTAATGCTATTTTCAAGTACGACACCGCAGTCTTCAGCCAAATACACTACAGCTTCAAACAGCAGACTGAGTCAGCTCTGCTACATCTGCACTTTCGTTCAGCATAATCACACACACAGTGGTTCCATATTTGCACCTTTGTCGTTCTCATTTTCCCGACCGATAAAATAAACCGCTGTGATGTTAGCTCTCGCTTGACACAACATGACGCTTCCCCTTTTCCTGACTGTCTCTGCAGCAGGTAGATCGTCTCTATTACAAGGAGGTAATCAGTGTCGGGCCGGCTGGCCCCGTCTATACAAACAGTCACATCACGTGAGCCGCCACGCCGCACCGCTCTCTTCTCAAGCTGACAACCTGAGATGAGTTCAGGAATTGAACAGACGTTGTGTACGTTTTAATTATCCCATAACAAGACTAATGCACCGCCATGTCTCCCGAAGCAGAAATCAGGCGATGATCAAACTGGTGGACCGCGCTCAGGACACCATGGGAGGGGGACGGGGGGGCGGCTGTGGAGATTCTTGGAACCTCATTCAAATCCTGGCAGCCTGTTCGGGGGACATCCCTGTGTACAGGTTATTGCACGGCCCCATGCACCCTCCCCATTAGGCATAATGCAAATGGCTGTATCCGTTTTGTAGTCCGCAAATCGCGGATCGACAAAAAAATACGGATGCGGTCCATGTGTACCACCAGCATTTGTTTTGCAGAACCTTTGACTTCAATGGATCCGTGGTCTGCATTTTGCGGATACATTCTATCTTTTTGCGGAACTGACATACTGATGCAGAAAGTACACGGACGATCCATGTGCTTCGCGCACCCGTATCTCTGCTCCGAAAAAAGATAGAATATGTCCTATACTTGTCTGCACAATGCAGACCACAGACCTATTAAAGTCAATTGGTCGTAAAAAATAATGCGGATGCAACACGGACAGTATCCGTATATGGCGGTTTATGTAAAATACATACGGTGGTGCCTATAAGTCCTGCAGAGGGCTATGAGCATAGTCTGACCCTGAACTGTGATGAGGGGGAGCCTGCCAACACTCCAGCCGCGGTGCCATAAGTAAGCACTCCAAGCCATATAATAGAGCGTGCCATTTAACAACGAGTGACTGCAATGACAGTGTTAATATTGATGAAGCGGCTTAATGTGCGCCATCCATTATTAATACAGATATTCAATATTGAGAGAGAGCATTGATGACAGTTCACACTTCTCAGCCAGAGAGCTATTTTTTTCGGATCCTCCGGTGTTATATCTCTGTGGCACTCAGGCCACACACTCTTTTCAGATCCCGTCTGTCTCCCACACTGTCTCTTTTCAGATCCCGTCTGTCTCTTGCTGGGCCGTGTCCTCCCTGCATCTTCCGAGCTGCCTTTTTACCTCTACTCCCCACCTGCGTCTCTTGAAGCTGCTGGGTCTGCGGCTCCTGTCCCCGTCCCTCCCTTTCATCGCTGCTCTCTCCTTGTTGCCCGTTCCCCTTATTTGATCTGATGCCTCGTTTTATCTCTCTTTCTGTTTCTTGTCTATTTTTGACACATTCTGCCTGCAATCCTCTATAAAGCGGAGGAAAGCTGAATGAAATGGTACGGAAAAAGTCAGATCTCAACCTGGGAATGAGCCTCAATTTTGCTTTCACTGAGGGGCAATATGTGCTTTCTCCGGGGGGACAGGATTGTGGTGTGGTGCCTGTAATTGTGGCACACACACACAATGTGAAAAGAAAAGTAACTCTCATCATCCCCTATTCCTTCCATGTAGTGTCTTCTGCACCAGGGTTATCTCCAGGTTCTGGACATGACGTACTCTCCAGGTGTCTTCTTCTCTATCGGCATATATAATGTCTGCTCATCATCTACCTCACCCGGCTGTAACTTCACTGGGTCCTCTGTCAGTGCCCGCAGAACCTACCGCTCAGTCTAGTATGAGTCCCTAACTCAACAGTCCAAATATCGTCCCCATCACTACACACAAGCATGGCGGAGCTTCCACCTATACTGCTGGTATTGTATTACCGCCATCATACCTACCCCACTATCTATACTTACCCTCATATACTGCCACTGTCTGTACTTATCCCACTGTCCATATTTACCCCTCATAGTACTAATGTCCATACTTACCCCACTGCCTATACCTGTCCTCATATACTAACACCATCTATACTTACCCTGCTGTATATACTTACCGTCATATACTACCACTGTCCATACTTAAAAGGGTTTTCCAACATTTTAATACTGATGACCTATCCTCAGAATATGTCATCAGTATCTGATCGGTGGGGGTCCGACACCCGGGACAGCTGATGAACTCCCACCGATCAGATACTGATGCCGTATGCTGAGGAAAGGTCATCAGTAAAAAAAATCTTGGAAAACCCTTTTAACACTCCACCTATACTTATCCTCATATACTATCACTGTCTATACTTACCCCAGTTTCTATACTTACACTCACATACTGCCATTATCCATACTTACCTCACTGCCTATACATGTCCTCATATACTAGCACTGCCTATACTTACCCCAGCATCTATACTTACCCTCCTATACTGCCACTATCTATACTTAACCCATTGTCTAAACTTACCCTCCCATACTGCCACTATCTACACTTACCCCAGTGTCTATACTTACCCTCCCATACTGCCACTATCTATGCTTACCCCAGTCTCTATATTTACCCTCCCACACTGCCACTATCTATACTTACCCCAGTGTCTATACTTACCCTCCCATACTGCCACTATCTATACTCACCCCAGTGTCTATACTTACCCTCCCATACTGCCACTATCTACACATACCCCAGTGTCTATAATTACCCTCCCATACTGCCATTATCCACTCTTACCCCAGTGTCTATACTTACCCTCCCATACTGCCACTATCTATACTTACCCCATTGTCTATACTTACCCTCCCATACTGCCACTATATATACTTACCCCAGTGTCTATACTTACCTTCCCATACTGCCACTATCTATACTTACCCCATTGTCTATACTTACCCTCCCATACTGCCACTATCTATACTTACCCCAGTGTCAATACTTACCCTCCCATACTGCCACTATCTATACTTACTCCAGTGTCTATACTTACCCTCCCATACTGCCACTATCTACACTTACCCCATTGTCTATACTTACCCTCCCATACTGCCACTATCTATACTTACCCCAGTGGCAATACTTACTCTTCCATACTGCCACTATCTATACTTACCCCAGTGTCTATACTTACCCTCCCATACTGCCACTATCTACACTTACCCCATGTCTATACTTGCCCTCCCATACTGCCACTACCTACACTTATCCCACCATCTATACTTGCCCTACTGTACTGCCATCTCCCCTACTTACCCTATTCTTCTACCTCTACTTATGGTTTCCCCGATGCTATTCTTCACTGGTGTGAAGACCTTTGGACTATCCTCCAGTCATTAATGACTCTGTCTTCCGAGCTCCATGCTGCATCCCAAATTTACACTCGAGAGCATTTCCCCTGGACTAAGTGACCTCTTCAAAGTTCCCCACACATACAGTAGTCTACCCCTTTCTTCTTCCTCCCTGTATCTCCAGGGCTACCTATGGGGTGCAGAGCGACAGATTTTGCATTTCCTCCTTATTCAGCAGCCACAATGGAGGTCACTCAGCAGACGCTGAGGTTATTATTAGTTTTTCTTACCCTCATCGACTCCTAAAAGCGCCTGTTTGTACAGCCTGCTAATGCATGGCATTTAAAGCACTGGTCTCAGCGTTCCTGCAGACGGCGTGTTAACCTTCTCACTGATTATTTCTACGGCTTTTTATTCCGTTCATGTTTTACAGGCAAAATGCAGCTTTTTCTGATAATCTCTCTTAGGTAATAGATCTGCGCTGAGTGAATGTGCCCCGATGATTGACAGAAACAATGGCCACCGACGATAGGTAGACTCTTTATACCTGACGCTGTCACCGCTCTATATACTGTGCTGCAATGACATGGAGCATGGCCTGAAGGGGGTCATTTACAGTGTGAATAATGGAATAGCAGTTATGCCTTTGTCAAGTCAAGCGTTATTCACATGTATGACAAAGGTTTCAGTGGAAATTAATCTATTAAATTCTGTATTTAAGGCGAGGAATAACATACCAAAGCAGGCTAACATATCAGGGACTGTACATATCGGGGATACTGTATATATCGGGCAAACTCCACATATCGGGGATACTGTACACATCAGGGACACTGTAGTTATGGGGAACACTGTATATAGAATGGATATTCCACATATCGGGAATACTGAACATATCACAGATACTCCACATATCAGGGGTAATATACATTTTGGGAATACTGCACATATCAGGGATACTACACTATATTTTGGGGATATTCCACATATTGGGGATACTGTATATATCAGGGATGTTGTAGATATCCGGGATATTGTATATATCAGGAATAATCTACATATAAGGGGATACTGTACATATTCTGGACACTCTGGATATCCAGAATACTGTAACTATCAGGGATACTGTAGATATTGGAGATATTTCACATATCGGGGATACTGTATATATCAGGAATACTCCATATATCCGGGATACTGTACATATCAGGGATAGTCCACATTTCGGGGATACTGTATATATCAGGGATGTTGTAGATATCCGGGATATTGTATATATCAGGAATAATCTACATATAAGGGGATACTGTACATATTCTGGACACTCTGGATATCCACGATACTGTAACTATCAGGGATACTGTAGATATTGGAGATATTTCACATATCGGAGATACTGTATATATCAGGAATACTCCATATATCCGGGATACTGTATATATCAGGGATACTATATATATCGAGGATATTGTACATATTAGGGATACCATATATATCAGGGATACTGTATATATTGGGGATACTGTATACATCGGGGATACTGTACATATCAGGGATACTCCACTTTTCGGGGATACTGTATATATCAGGGATACTATATATAAGGATACTGTACATATTAGGGATATCATATATAGCAGGGATACTGTATTCATCGGGGATACTGTATATATTGGGGATACTTTATACATCGGGGATACTGTACATATCATGGATACTGTATATATTGGGGATACTGTATACATTGGGGATACTGTACATATCAGGGATACTCCACATTTCGGGGATACTGTATATATCAAGGATACTATATAAAAGGATACTGTTCATATTAGGGATATCATATATAGCAGGGATACTGTATTCATCGGGGATACTAGATATATTGGGGATACTTTATACATCGGGGATACTGTATACATCGGGGATACTGTATATATTGGGGATACTGTATACATCGGGGATACTTTATACATCGGGGATACTGTATACATCGGGGATACTGTATATATCGGGGATACTGTATACATTGGGGGCACTGTATACATCGGGAATACTGTACATATCGGGGATACTGTATACATCGAGGATACTGTATATATTGGGGATACTGTATACATCGGGGATACTGTACATATCGGGGATACTGTATACATCGGGGATACTGTACATATCGGGGATACTGTACACTGGTGTATGGGTAGCAGAGAAGTTACTTTACACGGTCTGTGGGGAAGAAATTCTGCCACATGGAGACTTGTAGCCAAGTTATTAGATAAACGCCACGGAAAAGGCGTAGTCTGAGCATCACCAAACGTCTGTCATGCCCAATATCAGGGCAGCTGCCACAGGCACAGTTCCCATGGCCGGATTTCGGTGCCATCATACGGACCGGCCACCAACAGCTTCCATGCATCTCAACGAGCCATTCCTTCTACTGCATGAAATGCGATTAGACGGAAACATAACGGCAGAATATCGCTAAGTGAATGCAAATCAGAGCCAGAAATTGAATGGTAAAGCCTCATGTTCAGCTTCTGACTCCTGACTATGGAGACCACGGCATGATATAGAGAGGAGCGGGACGGCGTGCAGCCATTCCCGTGCATGGAACAGATCCACTCCAGCCCTGCTTTAATAGCCCGGCAGTATTTCCATTGCTAATGGAGCGAGGCTTCTTCTGAGTAACACATTATACTAATGATACATAAATTGAGATGTGCACATGCAAACAACCTTCTCAGAGACACCAGAAAGCATAGGAACGTAGAGATTGAGCACCACATATACAAGATCTGACCCGATGTGATATAACCCATAGCAACTGAATCTGCCCCTTATTGCTAACTGACGGCTGCGGCATATCCGTGTTCAATAAATGTCCCATATAATGCTTCTTTCACCCAAATCCAAAGCGCCAGTGGCCACTGTGGATAGAATGAATAATAGGTCCATTATAATATATTTCTGGCTTTTAACTAGTCCCCTTTTCATCTGAGGAGCTTGAGAAAATCTCTCATTGCCAGTACTATAACCCTCATCATGTATAGTCAGCACGTGTGTTTAACGCTGGAAATAAGTCTACCTTAGCTGAACTTCAGGACTCAGCAAACACAAAGCCAACTGATACCCCAGACCATACAGCGCCGCCACCAGGTCCAGATGCCTGGGGAAGGGAGAGGAAGGGTTAAAGACTGAAAAAAGTGGAGCTCAGTGCGACGGAGGAGAAAAAGGAACAGAGAGATGCTAGAAGATGGAAGAAAACGCAATAGTGACTCAGACCCTAGGATTTCCTAAAACTTGGAGATGCTGAGCGGGAGCCTAACTATATGGGGTTTTTAGGGTTCCCTATGATTACTCATTATGCCCCCAGCACAGAACTCATACCCAGAGTCCCCGCTAAGCGTTCCTTCACCCGAGGCAAAGGTTCAGATCACTGCCCTAGGGCTGTATTTAAACACCGTGCCCATGGCAGAGTGGCTTATTGGCTTCCCCCTGGCACCCAGCACCTGGGACACCTTCTTCATACCTGCAATGGATTGCATCCATAAACAGGACTGGGCCGATGATACATCTAACCTGGCCTCTTCCCCGACTGGAACTGCACGGTCTTTACTGTAAAAGCGCACACTCCATAAATAGACTGACATGGAGGCTTCGGAAGATTGATCAGACAGGGAAGAAGAGCAGAGGAGATAGAGAAACCGCTGCTTCAGATAGGGATGATTGACACTACTAAACATCTGAATGAATACAACAGGCACATTTTAGACGCGATTCCTCCCCCTCCACCTCCTCTCCCGGCAGCAGGTCCGCGGGCACATTAGGTCTTTCTAGAGATGCATCAGTTATTAATAGGCGCTATGAGATCTTTACATCCGCTCGGGGAACACAGAGCCGACCGTCTGACCTTCGCAGACCATTTGTAAAGGCAGAGAGGGTCCGCGTACGTCGAAGAGCGAGAGCCTGGGAAATGAAGGAATTAGACTGGATCCCTGAATAGGTGCCAGCATCCCGGATGAACTTATTTTATCCTTCCAGCCTGAGGGGTGTGCTGTAAAGTGATTTCAAGCTGAATTTAAAGCAGCGCTCGAATCCTTTTGTTCTCGAGGGGATGGCAGAGCATCACAAGATAAACGGCGATGCCACCGAGCCAAAACCCTATACCCTCATCCCTATACAGCAGTGTTTCCCAATCTTATTACAGCGAGGGGAACTCCTGGAAGATGTTTCTACTCCTGATGCCATTCCTGCCTGAAAGAAGCTTTGTGTAGAGCCGGATAAAGCTTCCAGAGTTCTTGTTCATGTTTCTGGCTGAAATCAGTTTGCCTGTGTCAGATCTTGTTACTGGGTTCTGGGGCACCGCTGATCATGACCCAACGCTCCTGAGAACCCTGGTTGGCAAAAATACAGTAAAAGAATGTCATGCTCACGACAAGTTTACATTGAACTTCTTATTTTACTACCCCCAGAGGTTCCTCATCACTCAAGGTGCCTTCACAGTCCAGGAATTGTGTTTTCCTGGATCTGATGGATCAAAGAAAAGTGAGATGTCACAACCAGTTTAGGTTACTGTATGGAGGACACAACTAGCAACCCAACAGCTCAGTCCTATCTACATCAGCGGTGGCGGCAGCTCCCCCGTCGCCAGCATTACATTGTATGTGACACGGTATTAAATATACATGCGAAAGTTATAGATCCACAATATTAAATGCCAAATACATTCACAGAGGTAACACCACTGCTTAGTCATTCCAGTGTCAAGATCGCACTAAACTTGATTTCATCTCATCTCTCTTTGACGTTCCTCAAGAAGACAGGTTTAATCTTGCTGCCTTTTTATCGACGTGCAAAGTGAGAGAAGGAGAAGCAAAATCTGACAACAGTTTCATTAAGTTGGTACCAAGCAGCCACTGAACTTCTCCAGTGCTCCACGTGCGGACCCTTGACCAGCAAGGAGATGTCTGCACGTTAGGGGGATAAGCTGAGATGTTCAATAAATCTTAGATTTCATTTCACCACACTCAATAGCATGTCCTCAGGCCCGAATGTCACTGTGCTCAGTGGCATGTCTGGAAGCTGGCATAGGCGGGCATCCAGATATCACCTAGAGCTGGAGATATGCACATGTCCATGCGGCTCGGTCTGTCTGAAGAAGCTGAGATGGTTAAAGCCTCATGGGCTGCAAGTGATGAGATCCGTTACACAGAATGGGCAAATAACTAGACGCCACTGCTAGATTTTAACGCCAACTGTGAGGTCTCTGCATGACAAGCCATCGTTCTGCCAGAGATGGGCGAGCAGGCTGTGGGAAGCAGGCATAGAGGACATGATTCTCTCTATCCAAACAAGCAGTGTTATTTCGGAGGCGGCAGAGCGAGGGCCACTGGTCCTCCTGCCAGCTTAACCAGTCCCTCATAACTAGAAGAAAGACTCCATTCCTCTGCTCTCAGTACAGAGCAGCAGGGCATGGTGCCCACCAGAGCTGCATCCTCCCTGGCACCTTGGCCTCCTCTGGGGGCCACTATATCAGGGTCCTGCTCAGCACCCATCTCCTATCATCATGCTGTCTGGCCAGAGCTTCTGCTTGACCCCATGAACTTACTCTGATCAGTATGGACTTATGTCCTTCTGCAACCTATGTGTCCACATCCCACTACAACAAGTGGCTGCAGTAGTAGTACCAGTGCCTGCTGAGAGTTGTCCTACATGACTACTACAAGCCTGCAGGGCACTTCTGTGTTGTCTCCTATATAATATCATAAATCATATTGCTGGCACCTAGCAGCACATTTCAGTAATGTCCCCTCCAGGTCTCACAGCCCGGGGTCTGATGAAATTCCAACAGGTGACTGTCTCCCCATCACAGCCGCGGTCACCCTAAAACTTGCACCTCACCGCAGACACAGCACCAGAGGGACAACTAGGACCACGGTCCGACCAGACACATCGTGCACGGAACTCCCGGGGCTGGACCCAGCTCAGCAGCCTCCAGCCCGGTCCGCACAGCAGCCGCTTCCCGCTCCGCCGAAAGTAAGTGACGAGCGGTGTCTCCTACCTCTGCCGAGCAGCATCCAGGTCAGGAGCAGCAGGTCCAGCCGGAAAGATCTCATCCCCAGCAGCATTATCACCGCGGGCAGACGGAGCAGAGCCCGACGGAACCTCCCCCCGGCTGGGGTCCACGTCCGGTGCCTGGTCCTGCGAGCTCAGATCGCCTCCAGCCGCCTCGGCTTTATAACGGAACACATGCACTGGATGTGCAGCTGCATCCTCTCCCCGACTCTCAGGATTCTCACAGCTCCGCTCCTCCCTCCTCCAGGCAGAGCCCGACATGGGCAGGAGGGGGACTGGCAGAGCCAAGTAATGGGCGCGCAGCGCTGTCACTCACCCCCTCACCTGCCCCTTCACTGCTCACCTGCCCCTCTACCTCCTTCACTCCTCACCTGCCCCTCTATCTCCTTCACTCCTCACCTGCCCTTCTACCTCCTTCACTCCTCACCTGCCCCTCTACTTCCTTCACTCCTCACCAGCCCCTCTACTTCCTTCACTCCTCACCTGCCCCTCTACCTCCTTCACTCCTCACCTGCCCCTCTACCTCCTTCACTCCTCACCTGCCCTTCTACCTCCTTCACTCCTCACCTGCCCCTCTACTTCCTTCACTCCTCACCTGCCCCTCTATCTCCTTCACTTGTCACTTGCTCCTCTACCTCCTTCACTCCTCACCTGCCCCTCTACCTCCTTCACTCCTCACCTGCCCCTCTACTTCCTTCACTCCTCACCTGCCCCTCTATCTCCTTCACTTCTCACCTGCCCCTCTACCTCCTTCACTCCTCACTTGCCCCTCTACTTCCTTTACTCCTCACCTGCCCCTCTATCTCCTTTACTTCTCACCTGCCCCTCTACCTCCTTCACTCCTCACCTGTCCCTCTACTTCCTTTACTCCTCACCTGCCCCTCTATCTCCTTTACTTCTCATCTGCCCCTCTACCTCCTTCACTCCTCACTTGCCCCTCTACTTCCTTTACTCCTCACCTGCCCCTCTATCTCCTTTACTCCTCACCTGCCCCTCTACCTCCTTCACTCCTCACCTGCCCTTCTACCTCCTTCACTCCTCACCTGCCCCTCTATCTCCTTCACTCCTCACCTGCCCCTCTACCTCCTTCACTCCTCACCTGTCCTTCTACCTCCTTCACTCCTCACCTGCCCCTCTACTTCCTTCACTCCTCACCAGCCCCTCTACTTCCTTCACTCCTCACCTGCCCCTCTACCTCCTTCACTCCTCACCTGCCCCTCTACCTCCTTCACGCCTCACCTGCCCCTCTACCTCCTTCACTCCTCACCTGCCCCTCTACCTCCTTCACTTGTCACTTGCTCCTCTACCTCCTTCACTCCTCACCTGCCCTTCTACTTCCTTCACTCCTCACCTGCCCCTCTACTTCCTTCACTCCTCACCTGCCCCTCTATCTCCTTCACTCCTCACCTGCCCCTCTACCTCCTTCACTTGTCACTTGCTCCTCTACCTCCTTCACTCCTCACCTGCCCTTCTACCTCCTTCACTCCTCACCTGCCCCTCTACTTCCTTCACTCCTCACCTGCCCCTCTACCTCCTTCACTTGTCACATGCTCCTCTACCTACTTCACTCCTCACCTGCCCTTCTACCTCCTTTACTCCTCACATGCCCCTCTACTTCCTTAACTCCTCACCTGCCCCTCTATCTCCTTCACTCCTCACCTGCCCCTCTACCTCCTTCACTACTCACTTGCCCCTCTACTTCCTTTACTCCTCACCTGCCCCTCTATCTCCTTTACTCCTCACTTGCCCCTCTACTTCCTTTACTCCTCACCTGCCCCTCTATCTCCTTCACTCCTCACCTGCCCCTCTACCTCCTTCACTCCTCACCTGCCCTTCTACCTCCTTCACTCCTCACCTGCCCCTCTACCTCCTTCACTCCTCACCTGCCCTTCTACCTCCTTCACTCCTCACCTGCCCCTCTATCTCCTTCACTCCTCACCTGCCCCTCTACTTCCTTCACTCCTCACCTGCCCCTCTATCTCCTTCACTCCTCACCTGCCCCTCTACCTCCTTCACTCCTCACTTGCCCCTCTACTTCCTTTACTCCTCACCTGCCCCTCTACCTCCTTCACGCCTCACCTGCCCCTCTACTTCCTTCACTCCTCACCTGCCCCTCTATCTCCTTCACTCCTCACCTGCCCCTCTACCTCCTTCACTCCTCACCTGCCCCTCTATCTCCTTTTCTCCCCACTTGCCCCTCTACTTCCTTTACTCCTCACCTGCCCCTCTATCTCCTTTACTCCTCACCTGCCCCTCTACTTCCTTCACCACTCACCTGCCCCTCTACCTCCTTCACTCCTCACCTGCCCCTCTATCTCTGTCACTCCTCACCTGCCCTTCTACCTCCTTCACTCCTCACCTGCCCCTCTATCTCCTTCACTCCTTACCTGCCCTTCTACCTCCTTCACTCCTCACCTGCCCCTCTACCTCCTTCACTCCTCATCTGCCCCTCTACCTCCTTCACTCCTCACCTGCCCCTCTATCTCCTTCACTCCGTACCTGCCCCTCTACCTCCTTCACTCCTCACCTGCCCCTCTATCTCCTTCACTCCTCACCTGCCCCTCTATCTCCTTCACTCTGTACCTGCCCCTCTACCTCCTTCACTCCTCACCTGCCCCTCTACCTCCTTCACTCCCCAGCTGCCCTCTACCTCCCTCACTGCTCACCTGCCCCTCTACCTCCTTCACTCCTCACCTGCCCCTCCACTTCCTTCACTCCTCACCTGCCCCTCTACCTCCTTCACTGCTCACCTGCCCCTCTACCTCCTTCACTCCGTACCTGCCCCTCTACCTCCTTCACTCCTCACCTGCCCCTCTACCTCCTTCACTCCCCAGCTGCCCCTCTACCTCCTTCACTCCCCAGCTGCCCCTCTACCTCCTTCACTCCTCACCTGCCCCTCTACCTCCTTCACTCCCCTGCTGCCCCTCTACCTCCTTCACTCCTCACCTGCCCCTCTACTTCCTTCACTCCTCACCTGCCCCTCTACCTCCTTCACTGCTCACCTGCCCTCTACCTCCTTCACTCCGTACCTGTCCCTCTACCTCCTTCACTCCTCACCTGCCCCTCTACCTCCTTCACTCCCCAGCTGCCCCTCTACCTCCTTCACTTCTCACCTGCCCCTCTACTTCCTTCACTCCTCACCTGCCCCTCTACCTCCTTCACTGCTCACCTGCCCCTCTACCTCCTTCACTGCTCACCTGCCCCTCTACCTCCTTCACTTGGCCCTCTCCCTTCTTTACATGCTTGTTCCCTCCTTCACTCATCACCTGCTCCTCTACCTCCTTTACTCTTCACCTGTGCCTTCACTCCTCACCTGCCTTCTCCTTCCTTTACTTCTCACCTGCCCCCTCCCCCTTCACTTCTCACATGCCCATCTACCTACTTCACTCCTCACCTGCCCCTTCACTTCTCACCTGCCCCTCTACCCCCTTCACTTCTCACCTGCCCCCTCCTACTTCACTTCTCACCTGCCCCTCTACCTCCTTCACTGCTCACCTGCCCCTCTACCTCCTTCACTGCTCACCTGCCCCTCTACCTCCTTCACTTGGCCCTCTCCCTTCTTTACATGCTTGTTCCCTCCTTCACTCATCACCTGCTCCTCTACCTCCTTTACTCCTCACCTGCCCCTTCACTCCTCACCTGCCTTCTCCTTCCTTTACTTCTCACCTGCCCCCTCTTCCTTCACTTCTCACCTGCCCCCTCCTCCTTCACTTCTCACCTGCCCCTCTTCCTCCTTCACTTCTTACCTACCCTCCTTCACTTCTCACCTGCCCCCTCCTCCTTCACTTCTCACCTTCCCTTCTTACTATTCATTTTCAGCTACATTTGGCACAGAAATCCACATATAAATCTCACATATTATGTTGTGGGGTACACGGGCATTTAAAGGGTGTTGGAATGGCGGTAGCTGAGCATGGTGCAGGTTGTCATGAGATGTTTATCACTATACAAATCTGTAATTCTATGTGTTGATGCCCTTAGACTCAGCATCGGGGAGTAATAATTAGAAAATGGCTCTGGCCTGCACTACCGCATTTCATCACTGGCATGATGGAAAGTTTCCATTCACTCCAATAGAACAGCGCCCCCAGCACCAAGCTTACATTCAACCAGTTTATATTGAAGCTCCCAAACATGCTGTAATAGTTAAATTACAGTCAGGGGACACCACCGAGGAGATATTGGGGGAAATGTATTATTACTGTCTTTAAAAGAGTTGTCTGTCTGGTTTCTGAATTTACACTATCTGGAGAAAAGTATTGGGACACCTACACAGTACACCAACAGCAGCTTTTATGACATCCCATCCTAATTCCATAGGCATTAATATGGAGTTGGTTCCCCTTTGCCGGTAAGACAGCTTCCACTCTTCTGTGAAGGCTTTCTACAAGATTTTGGATTGTGTCCATTCATCCAGAAGAGTATTTGTGGGATCAGACACTAATGTTGGATGAGAGGGCCTGGCTCACAATCTTCATTCTAGTTTATGCCAAAGATATTCGATGAGGTTGAGGTCAGGGCTCTGTGCGGCCAGTCAAGTTCTAAACTCACCCAAACATGCTTCATGGAATTTGCTTTGTCCACTGGGTCACAGTCATGCTGGAAGAGAAAAGGGCCTTCGCCAAAGCCGAAAGTATGCAATTGTCCAAAATGTCTTAGTATGCCAAAGCAGAAAGATTTAAAGGATATTTGTCAGCAGATTTGTACCTATGACACTGGCTGACCTTTTACATGTGCACTTGGCAGCTGAAGGCATCTGTGTTGGTCCGGTGGTCATATGTGCCCGCATTGCTGAGAAAAATTATGTTTCAATATATGCAAATGAGCTTTTAGGAGCAACGGAGGCGTTGCCATTAAACCTAAGGGTTCTGCTCTCTCTTTGACTGCCACGCCCTCTGCACTTTGATTGACAGGGACAAGGCAGTGGAAACGTCATTACACCTGGCACTGTCTATACTGGCACTGTCTCTACTATAGGCCCAGTTTTATCTGGGCCTATAGTATAGACACTGCATATCCATAGGAGATGCCACCAGGTGTTATTGTTCTCCAAAAAGGATGGGAAAACACTGTGTACTCCAATAGGAAAAAGTCATGGTTTGCAAGTTTGCTTCTTTGTTGGAGAAACTGAAGTACAAAACAATACAGGCAAGGCACAAGGCTTCTTCAGTATAGGCCAGCAGTATCAAAATCTCAGCCAGCACCTTTAATGGTTGGACAACCCCTATAGACCTACTGATGTTCTGGATGCTGTAGGCATCTCCAAAAAACCTCATTCCAACTTATAACGTTATGCAATATTTTAATTTGTCTCCAATGTTTTTCACCTTTCTGGACAGCCATGAGTCGCAGTAGGGCCCTGTCCCTGTAGATTGTGACCTCTGTGGCCCTGTATCAATACCTGTACTAGAAACTGGACAGTATCGGTGTCTTGCGCTGCAGGTGGATCTGCATGCACGCCCCTTTTGTCTCATTGTTACTTGCTACAGGTCAGGCTCACCATGCCTGGGCAATCTGATATTCATATAGTGAGTGTAGGTCCTGGCTGTGCCCAGCGGAGAGGCAGCTGTTGGTTTGTCCGTGGTCCAGCCAACGCTATGTGGCTATCGCCAAATGGAGTAAAATGTAGAATCATCTATGCAGAATCCCAGTGCAGTCACACAGAAGTTTCTGCCTTCTGCCAGCTCGTCCCGGGAAATGGACCAGTTCTGAGAACGCAGCTCCACAGATGTATCCAGGCAAATCTATGTGAAACCGGAGGAGGTTCCTGCCGCTGTCTGCACTGTAATAAATGGATGATTGGAAGTAACATGTAGTAATTACTGTTTTATTTATTGATTTTTTTTCTGTATTGTTTCCATCAGGAAATTGAACCAGCCGTGTAATGCTGCTATATGATAAAGCGGAACGTACAGCGTCTCAGGCATTTGCTTGTTGTATTCACTGCTCCATCTGAGGAGGCTCAGAACGGCGGCGACCTTAGAATTTAGATCAGCCTGGACCAGAATATGATTCACCTATAAGGTGTTCCGCAGGTACAGACCTTAGATAGAGACAGAGTTAGGGTCCATCCACACGTCTGCAAGTTGGGTCCGCATCCGTTCCGCAATTTTGCGGACCCACTCATTTTCAATGGGGCCAGAACGGACACTATGTGCTGTCCGCATCCGCATTTCCGGATCTGCAAATTCCATTCCCGAAAAAAAATAGAACATGTCCTATTCTTGTCCTCAATTGCGGACAAGGAAAGGCATTTTCTATTATAGTGCCGGCGATGTGCGGTCCGCAAATTGCGAAACGCATATTCTAAGGGTGTGTGAATGGACCCTTAACTTGTAGATAATTTTGGCTATTAGGTCATGTTCTGCGGTAGCAGTATTGCCACCCTGTTTGATGTTTTAGAGAATATTGGAAGTCTGGCCATTGTCCAGGGTCTGTTCCTTTGTCCATCACAGAGCTGTGACTGGGAGCTGTGCTTCCTCTAAGTGATCTTTATTAGCACATTACTTTGTCTGTGACTGTAACAGCGCTCACCTTACTTCCCGGATCCTGGACACATGTCCCGTGATTAGAAATCCTGCCATGTCCGTTGAATGTGACAGGAATCCATGAGCTCCTTGTTGTGTCCTATTATCAGAATTCCGGTGTGAAGGAAACCAGGCGAGGAACCTCTTACATCACATTGCGGATTGGACAGTACAATGCTATTATTTGAACATTTTACTTCAATTACGATTAATGAGCGACTATTTTCTTTCTTGGCTGACAATGTACTCGTGTGTGGTCATACTCAACTATTAGTTGTGGACTTCTCAGTATGCACATTGTCAATCATACCCACCACCCGTATAAGGAGTTGCTGGCGTATGTGGAGCAGAGGAGAGATATCCAGACGTCCACAACTTCGTGCACACCTTGCTGAGGATACTGACTAACATGCTAGGAGACGTCGCAGTCAAGTGGTTTGAAGCTGTGAAGATTGGAGCTAGATGAAGAAGAAGTTGATTGGGCAGAGTGCAGGCAACGTCCACTGCATTTTTAATTTTTACTATTTGAGCAGACAGTGGCGCCATTGTCAGGGTCATCCACACCTCCCTATCCACTGCCTACAACTTCCAGTCACTCATGGGGCAGAAGAAACTTGGTTTCTTTTGCCCCATGAGTGACTGGAATTAAACATGAACACAGCCCTGGTACAGGCCTCGCAGCTAAACTATTCCTCATCTAGTCACAGGGGCTCTGCTCACTGTGGTTGAACCATGCCGACTGCCCTTTCTGATGTCCTTAGCTGGTCAGCGCTTACTGTAACCAAACTGGAGTAACTGACATTGGCAAAATTACATAATTTAGGGCTCACGAACAAGACCGTATGTATTTTGCGGTCCGCAAAAAATAGGGATGACGTTTTGCGAAACAGCTGGCCCCTAATAGAACAGTCCTATCCTTGTCTGTAATGCGGACAATAATAGGACATGTTCTATTTTTTTGTTACGGAATGCACACAAAGTAACTTCCGTTTTTTGCGGACCCATTGAAATAAACGGTTCTGCATACAGTCCACAAAAAAAACGCAACAGACATGGAAAGAAAATACGTTCGTGTGCATGAGCCCTTGGTTGAGCTGCATTTTGGTTTTAGTTATTAGTTGATGAATTGCCCAGTCCTAGGGTGGAGTATTTAAAGGGATGTTCCCATCTGGGACATTGATGGCATTGCACACCAATCAGATAGGTGAGTGTCCCACTTCTAGGACCTGCGCTCCTATCTCCAGAAAAGGGACACCGAAGTGAAGGAAGAGGAGTTCCGAAAAGAGCCAAGTGCTGGTTCGGCTATTTCCGGAAGTCTCATAGTGCAGTATACGGGCACTTTAATACCCGTTTACTACCAATCTGTTATGTTCCTTTAAGTATTTCATATAATTGCCTGCAGCAATGTGAAGGTCGTCATGTAGGTATTAGACCACTAGGGGAACTGGTGAGCAGGGATATATATAGGTAGGCCAAGGCAGGCTAGTGTTAGTGCAGACCCTGGAGTCTGTGTAGGCCACATGTCTCAGGCCTGAGCAAGTCAGCAGAAGTCAAGCAGAGGCAATCCCTAGAGCAAGAGGTACTGAATGTCAAGAGGAGGTACACTGTCTACTGGAGATTCAAGGATATAAGCCAGAAGTAGGGCATTGGGGCCTTGAAGCATCAATTCCAGTCAGGACAAGTCAGGAAGAAAGTAAGGTTCACCTGCAATTCTAAGTCCTGTTATTTTACCCTCTGTTATACCTTGCTGGATGTAAGCCTGCTGTAACTGCGACTGTACAAACGTCTATTTTCTGCAACAAGGACTGTGTTAAGAGGTTGCCTGCTGTAATTTCCACTGTTCTCAGTAAAGTTGGAATTCTGTTTTCAAGTTACAAGTCTGCACCTCTGTTATTCCTACTATAAATACGGTGTGCCACCGTTTACTGGCACTGGCGTCACGACACCTCAGAGACTCAGCCATAGGCACGTTAAACTACAACACCAAGGGCACCTCGCATTCCACCTGGCTGTGTCCCTCAAGAACCCAGAGAGTGCCCCAGAGGAACAGCGTGCCGGCCTCTCCATCACTGGCATTCCCCAGGTTAGTTCCACACATTGCTCTGACTTGGGGTTGCTACATTTTGGCGTCACGAACAGGATTCGCACGTTTTACGGACTGTGAGCAAAAAACGTGAACTTTGTGCCTTAACCAGTTTGCCAAGTGACAAAACGCCTGTTTATTTGAAGTAAACTTTGTGGACCTAAAACGTACAGAAAAGTGTCCCAAAAACCTCTAAAAAGTGCTGGGCAGTGTTGCGCTATCCAGAGGAAGAAAATCGCCACTTCAAAGTGCATTTTTGTGGACTTTTATGCTGTTTTACTACCGCTGCTTGCTGTCATTGAATTGATGCATCATGGCGCCCAAGATGGCCGCCTGAACTGTGGACGTATCTACTGCGCCATCACTACTCATCGCTGGCGGGAAAACTTAGCGCCAAACTCTGCAGCGTCACCACCTTATGCAAATTTCCCAAGCTGGACTCCACCTACCTTGGACTTGGAAGAACGCAGACGCTGTTCCCCGTCGGAGCAAGTCCGAGCTCCGCCCCTCCAGCCCGACGTCCTCGCGGGAAGGGACGCTGCGCAAGGGATTCCCGAAGACGTCCTTCCGGATCTCGCGAGATTTGGACCGCCTGCACCGGAGTAAGTACAAACTCCTGGAAGAAATAATTCTACACCGGAGAGGGGTCGCCTGGTTAGTAAGGCCCAAAAAGGGGATACCGGACTCTGTCCATCGATCGCGCTCACCGGCCAGTAACCCCGCCAGCGCGACATCGGACCTATCGCTACCTCTTAAAGGGACCGCTCAACCAATTAATCTGCATCATGTCGGACTCAGAAGTAGCCGAGCAGCCTGCCCCCAGGGAGCCAGTGGCCACCAACGGTATTGCACCTGCCAACATGATGCCGCTGACGATGCCATATTATTTTGGGGCCCCACGGTTTCCCCGCTACGCCGGGGAGGCTCATAATTTAAAAGACTTCCAAGACAAAATCCTGGCTCTGTTCCGGCTCTATCCTATTAACCCGGAGCAGCAAATGGAGATTCTGTTAGCCCAGTTGGAAGGAGCGGCCCGTCGAGAAGTCATGTCCTGGCCCAGTTCTGAGAGGAGTACCATAGAGCAGATCTTCGACCGCCTCAGCACTACCTTTGAAGTCAGGACGGTGTCTGAAATAAAGATGCGCTTCTTCAGTAAGAAACAAAAGCCTGGTGAGTCACTCCGTGATTTTGCTTTATCTCTCCAAGAGGCCTGGAGGGCCGTCATTCATATAGACCCTAGAGAGGTTGACACCCAGGATCAAATTCTGAGAGAACAATTTATTGCGGGTGTGAATAGCGAATCTTTAAAAACACAATTGAAAATGTTGTCGGCTCAGCACCCTAACAGTATTTTCCTGGACTTTAAGGAACTGGCCATCAGTATTCTGGGACAACATCTGCCAACGGAACCAGTGGCCCATCCCGAGCCTCCTGTCCGTAATCCTAAGCTGACGGATACCAGCCTGCCAGGGGCCAGCCAAGCCGCCCAGACTCCAGTTCCTGATACAGTAGCTGCTCTGATGGAACAGGTCAATTACCTCACTAAGAGCCTGGAAAAAGTCTGCAGGAAACTGGAAGAGTGGGAGAAACCCTTAATGCTGGAAGATGAACTCCTTTTGCCTCAAAAGCCTGGCCCCCTGCGTATCAAGAAGTTTATCCCAGAGATCCTGGAAGACGTCCAAGTGACCGGTTTAGGAACCGCAAGCGGCCTTCCTGTAATTACTGCAAAAAGTTGGGTCATACTGAATCTACTTGCTGGCAGTTAAACGGGTCACCCTCGAGGCTGAGGACCGCCCTCGGGAGGTAGAACAACAGGTCCAAGGGATCCAAACTGGATGCCCCGTTATGTGGGGTCCCGTCCCAAAATAAACGTCCGGATCAATGGAGTGCCTTTTGAAGCGTTGCTGGACACTGGATCTCAAGTCACCACTATTCAGCAGTCCACCTTTAATCAGTTCTGGAGTTCCAGCCTGCTTACCCAGCCACCTGAGTCCTGGTTGGAGATAATTGCAAGCAATGGTAAGCCCATAAAAGTCCATGGATACTGGGAACCCACGCTCCAGGTGGGAGAAGCCACTTTACCACAGCAAGGAGTGATCGTGGTACAAACCGGGGATAAAGGGGGTCACCCTGTGATTGTTGGGACTAATGTTTTCAAAAATTGCTACCCTGAGGTACTTGAAGCTCTCCATCAGTCCCTGCCTGCAGCTTCCTCTGCCTCCAAGAAGGTCCTTCAAAAGACTATCAGCGTACTGTGTGCTCAGCAGAGGTTTGCAAATGAAAAAGGAGAGATCTGCACCGCCAGGATCCGTGATAATAGACCAGTGACTCTACCTCCAAACTCTCAAACCCTCCTGTGGTGCCGTGCTGTCCTGGGAGTCCAGGGCCAAGATTATCCGGCCCTGGTGGAGCCTGTCCAGATGGAGAACTACCCATATGTGAGAGCTGCCAAGTGCCTGGCGACCGTCTCCCAAGGTAAAGTACCTGTCCGTCTGATTAACCTCAGCGATCATCCTGCTGTGCTTACTAAGCACTGTCCTGTTGCCCAGCTTTCCCAGGTATCCTTCCAGGATGTCATCCGCCTGCCTGTCACCGAGGAGCCATCAGCTGCCACTCGAGGACCTCTTCCTGCGGACGACTCTCCAGTGCCCTGGTGGAAGGAACTCCATGTCGGGGACGAAGCTACCCCGCAATATCAACTAGAGGGACTCCTGAACCTAGTAAAGCAACACCATCAAGCCTTCAGTAAGCATGCAACGGACTATGGAGAGGTCAGTGTCATCCAACACACCATACCCACTGGCTCTCATCCTCCCATCAAAGAGAGGTATAGACCCATACCACCAACTTCATACCAAACTGTTAAAGAGATGATCCAAGAAATGAAAGACTCAAACGTAATCCGGGACAGTCGTAGTCCCTGGGCTGCCCCCTGGTTTTAGTAAAAAGAAAGATGGTGGCATCCGGTTTTGTGTAGACTATAGAAAGATAAATCAGATCACTCACAAAGATGCCTATCCATTGCCACGTATTGAGGAGTCCCTAACTGCTCTAGGCTCCTCCGCCTATTTCTCCACCTTAGATTTAACCAGCGGATATTGGCAAGTGCCCATGGCCCCTGAAGATAGGGAAAAGACTGCTTTCACCACCCCTATGGGCCTGTTTGAATTTAATTGCATGCCATTTGGACTGTGTAATGCCCCCGGGACCTTTCAAAGATTAATGGAGCGGTGCTTAGGCCATAAGAACTTTGAGACGGTGCTGTTGTACCTGGATGACGTTATCGTCTATTCTAAAACGTATGAGGACCATTTAAAGCATTTAGCTGAGGTGTTTGAAATCCTTATTAAATACGGCCTCAAGATTAAACCGTCCAAATGTCACCTGCTTAAACCTGCTGTAAAATACCTGGGACATGTTGTAAGCGCAGAGGGGGTCCAGCCTGATCCTGATAAGTTGGCTGCTGTCCGAAATTGGCCGGTTCCCACTACAGTGAGGGAAGTGAGGAGTTTCCTTAGCTTCGCTGGCTACTACCGGCGCTTTATCCCCACTTCGCTCAAATAGCGGATCCAATCCAGGAACTTCTGAGGGGGCAACCAAAAAGAGCCCAAAGACTCCTGTCCCCATTGAATGGAATGAAGAGAGGGAGGTTGCATTTCAGTTATTAAAGAAGAAGTTGACTGAACCTCCTGTGCTGGGGTACCCAGATTACAGTAAACCATTTCACCTTTACACAGATGCCAGTAAGAAAGGCCTGGGAGCAGTGCTGGCTCAAGTGCAAGAAGGGAAAGAGAGGGTGATAGCTTACGCCAGCCGGTCCTTAAAGGGAGCTGAAAAGAATGATCAGAATTACAGCTCTTTCAAATTAGAGTTTCTGGCCTTAGTGTGGGCGGTAACAGAAAAATTCAAAGACTATTTGGCTGCCACTCCATTTATTGCATTCACTGATAACAATCCTCTGGCTCACCTGAATACCGCTAAACTGGGGGCCTTAGAACAGAGATGGGCCTCCCGCCTTGCTAATTACGACTTCACTGTAAAATACCGGGCTGGCCGTTCAAACGATAATGCTGATGCCCTGTCAAGGCTCCCCACTGAAATAGCACCAGATGCCAGCATTTTATAACAGGTTTGCTCAACAGGACCAAGCTCAAGCTGCCAACAGTGGAACCTCTGACCCTCCATCCTTTGATAAGCCTGCATCCAGAGAGGAAAAGTGGATTAAGTTGCAATCAGAGAGTAGAGTTCTCGGTGAACTGCTGGACTTCTTCATCAGTGGCAGAACCCCTGAAAGAATTAGGCGAAAGACCGCAGACCCAGAACTCGTCAAATTGTGGAGGCAACGTCAACAACTGTTCCTTCGGAAAGGCCTGTTGCTGCGACGAAGCCTGGATCCAGTGTCAAACGACAGAGTGCACCAGATCCTCATCCCGCGTCGTGATGCAGGTATGGTTTTAGAAATGTATCATGACAGGTCTGGACATTTTGGGGTGCAAAAGACTGAGGCCACTATCCGTAGGCGGTTCTACTGGGTTGGAATCAGAGAGGACATTGAGAAGTGGTGTCGGGAATGTACAGCCTGTGCCCTAAAGAGAGGTGAACACCATGATCAGAGAGCACCGCTGCACCCTATTATAAGTACCGCCCCTCTTGAACTGGTTGCTATTGATCACGTAAAGTTAGAGCCCAGTCACTCAGGGTATGCCTATGCTATGACTATTATTGATCATTTCACTAAGTTTGCCGTAGCAGTGCCTGTGAAGGACCTGACAGCCAAGACGACCGCGGAATTGTTCTGGAAACACTTCCTCCTGCCTTACGGCTGCCCAGAGAAGATCCTCACCGACCAGGGGTCTACGTTTGAGTCTCATCTGTTCCAGGAGCTGTGCCGACTACACAATTGCCAAAAGGTCCGGACCACGGCCTATCATCCACAAGGTAATGGACTCTGTGAAAAGATGAATCAGACCTTGATTGAAATGTTGAGAGCCGTGCCTCCTGAGACCAGAGGAGACTGGCCTAACCTGCTACCACAGCTCATGTATACGTACAATAATACTATCCATTGTTCCACTGGATACACTCCTTTCTACCTGTTGTTTGGGCGTCAGGGTAAATTGCCTGCAGATCATTCCCTGGATGTACAAGTGCTGGATGACATTAATCCCCTGCCTAAAACTGACTGGGTAACGGAACATCAAAGGCGCTTGCTTAATGCCAAAGAAATTGTCCAGGAGCGCATGGAAGGTGCCCGGGAGCGACAACAAAAGACTATGATTTGGCGGCCCATGCAGAGCCCTTGGTTGTGGGGGACACCGTGTGGTTGAAGAACAATCACCGTACCAGTAAGCTGGACAGTAAATGGGAGAGAACTCCCTATCTTGTGTCTGCCATCCCTAATGCTGAAACTCATACCTATGAGGTCACCAGAGAGGGTAAGGGTCCTCAAATTGTTCACAGAAACCGCCTAAAACTCTGCAGTGACAAGGAGGCTGTTGTTGGAGATTCCGGATCCGAGTCTTCTGAGTCAGATTCCATTGCTCGGCCTGTTGAACCTATGCAGGCCATAGCGGATTTGCTGAATGATCCTGAGCCGCTCCACTGGTTCCTTACACCCTGGTTAAACTTTGGGGTGCCTGCCCCGGCACCTGCTGAACCTGCAACCGTAGCAGGCCCCGCTCAGGGTGCTACTGAAAGGGGTCCCACTGATGTGGATCCTTCTTGTCCCCCTGTATCCGGGCAAGAGGAGACCTTGGCCCTGAGGAGGTCTACCCGGTCTACAAGGGGCGCTTACCAGTACGTTTTGAAAACTATGACTGTACTGGAAGTGTTTCCCGACAGGAAACCTCTGTGTGAGCATCATCCTTTTAAGTCTTTGTGCCCAGAGATGGACTCCTGTGTGCGAGCCTCTGTGATATGTTCTTATTATGGACTCTGGCATTCTCGTATGGACTATCCTGGTGTTAACCATTGATTTGCTGTACCAGGTCAGCATCACAGCTCTGCATTAATAGCCTGCAAGCAGAGGACGTCGCCCTTGTCACCGCGCTCCACCTTTTCCAGCTGGACCTGATATGATTATTTATGCAGATGTCATTTATTTGTGTATATGTATGCCTGCATGTTTTCCTTTTGTCTTTCAGGAGAGGAATCCAGCTGGGTGGGCCCCTGTGGGAGTACGAGGTCGTACTCAGTTTAAAGTCGTGGGGTATGCAGTATACGGGCACTTTAATACCCGTTTACTACCAATCTGTTATGTTCCTTTAAGTATTTCATATAAATTGCCTGCAGCAATGTGAAGGTCGTCATGTAGGTATTAGACCACTAGGGGAACTGGTGAGCAGGGATATATATAGGTAGGCCAAGGCAGGCTAGTGTTAGTGCAGACCCTGGAGTCTGTGTAGGCCACATGTCTCAGGCCTGAGCAAGTCAGCAGAAGTCAAGCAGAGGCAATCCCTAGAGCAAGAGGTACTGAATGTCAAGAGGAGGTACACTGTCTACTGGAGATTCAAGGATATAAGCCAGAAGTAGGGCATTGGGGCCTTGAAGCATCAATTCCAGTCAGGACAAGTCAGGAAGAAAGTAAGGTTCACCTGCAATTCTAAGTCCTGTTATTTTACCCTCTGTTATACCTTGCTGGATGTAAGCCTGCTGTAACTGCGACTGTACAAACGTCTATTTTCTGCAACAAGGACTGTGTTAAGAGGTTGCCTGCTGTAATTTCCACTGTTCTCAGTAAAGTTGGAATTCTGTTTTCAAGTTACAAGTCTGCACCTCTGTTATTCCTACTATAAATACGGTGTGCCACCGTTTACTGGCACTGGCGTCACGACACCTCAGAGACTCAGCCATAGGCACGTTAAACTACAACACCAAGGGCACCTCGCATTCCACCTGGCTGTGTCCCTCAAGAACCCAGAGAGTGCCCCAGAGGAACAGCGTGCCGGCCTCTCCATCACTGGCATTCCCCAGGTTAGTTCCACACATTGCTCTGACTTGGGGATGCTACAATAGCAGTGAATAAAGATGTGGCAGTGCCCTCCATTCAGCGCTATAGGGCTTATGAGAATAGACAAGTTGCTATTTTCGGACGTCCCATAGCAGTGAATGAAGAGGTGGCAGTGCTCTCCATTCAGCGCTATAGGGCTTATGAGAATAGGCAAGTGGCTATTTTCGGAGGTCCCATAGCAGTGAATGAAGAGGTGGCAGTGCTCTCCATTCAGCGCTATAGGGCTTATGAGAATAGACAAGTGGCTATTTTCGGAGGTCCCATAGCAGTGAATGAAGAGGTGGCAGTGCTCTCCATTCAGCGCTATAGGGCTTATGAGAATAGACAAGTTGCTATTTTCGGACGTCCCATAGCAGTGAATGAAGAGGTGGCAGTGCTCTCCATTCAGCGCTATAGGGCTTATGAGAATAGGCAAGTGGCTATTTTCGGAGGTCCCATAGCAGTGAATGGAGAGCATACCGTACATGTGAGGTGTGCTCTACGTCACTTCAAGGCCACATCAATCTGACATGGATGGCATATCCTAACAATATGCCATTAATGTCCCAGATGGGAATACCCCTTTAAAGGATATGGATACTTTTGGGACAATTATTATTATTTTTTTATGATTGCATTCTAGTCATTTCGAGCTAAAAATGTTCAGCCATTTTTGAGATACAAGGATTATCAACTGACGAGTCATGTGAAGCCTTATCTTTGACCTCCTGACCCCACAGCTAAACTCTCGTCATCATCCTTATAAGAATATGACTTAGGCCTGTATTACACCAACAGATTATCTGACCAATATCTGTCCAATCAGAGCAATAGTTGGTGTGTATAACAAAAGATCTGTGTGTGTAAACAGCCAATTGACCAATGATTGATCAGAAAATCTGTCACATAATCTGTTGGTGTAATACAGGTCCTAAATGAGTGTTTATTGACATCAGGAGGTCAGAGATAAGGCTTCACATGAGCCGTCAGCTGACGGGACTGTAAGTGTTACTCTGCAAACAGACTGATTTTTAACTTGTGCATCTCTAAAACTGCTAAACATTTTTAATAAAGACAAACTGAAAAAAATTATTGTTTAGCTCAAAATTTGTAAAATGCAATAGAAAAAATTGCCCAGAAGGTATCCATAGCCTTTAAAACCCCATCCAAATGTGGCAGAGATAACTCACGTGGAGTTCAGGGCATGTTACGGCCTTTCAGATCTGCAGTAAGTCCAATCTGTTGTGAGCTTTCATATATTTTTATATGTGATATGTATATAAACTGTGTATTACCGAGATTTATCCGTTTACTTTTATTCGAGATTGCCTCATATCCTGCTATCTCGCTGCATTTCTTTCTATTGATATATATAATGTGGCGCTGTGCTTCCACAACTTAGTTACACTGACGTCCCTGGAGTATTTTAGGGTTATACTTTGTTCCTTTACTGCGGTGAATGTAATAAGAAATTGATGAATATAGGGAGAGCATAACAACTGCTTAGCTTTATGTATTTCACGTGTGAGTCGGAGAATTTTCCGCAAGAAAAATCCAGTGATTATTCTCCGAATCGTTTGAAGGCTTTGATCGAAGTGGTCACGTCACAGGTGAGAGCAGCAATGGGGATCTTTTTATCTGCTGAGTTTTTCAAACAATTTTTTACTCTTTGATAGTTTTTGCTTATGCATCCCTGGTGCATGACCTGTTCCCATTTTCATACACCCCACGTGCCTTCACACGGAATTTCTGGCCTTGTTACCGACAATTTACTACATGACCAATGGGAAATGATTAAATGCTGCTTTTTTTGTAATGGTGTTTAACAACAGTTTTCTTCAGTTTTTTGCTCCCTTGGCATTTTTTCAATCACAGCATGCTCTGGCTGTGTCACTTTTTCAAATGTTTTCTCATACACTTCTCTATAGGAGAAAAAAAATTGAAAATTGCAAGAAAGATGTTGTGTGCCTAAAAACATCTCCCCCCAAAAAACGGAGATGATTAGATTTCGGGAAAGGAAGACCTGTGATTTTCATTTACAGAGGCGCTGTCACCTCTCCTGACATGTCTGTTTTAGTAACTACTTGCATTCTCCATGTAATAGCAATTCTGGAGCATGTATACTTATGCTGTGTCATTCCTTTATTATTCCTGCTAGAAGTTTTGAATGAATTGACAGCAGTTGCAATGAAGAATCTAAATCCAAAACGGGAGGATTTCTTGCGACTGACGTTGCGTGAAAAACGCAGAATATAGAACATGCTGCGATTTACACGCAACGCACAAGTGATGCGTAAAAAACTACGCACATGTACACACACCCATTGAAATGAATGGGCCCGGATTCAGTGCGAGTGCAATGCGTTCACATCACGTGTCACGGCCAGGATCGCTGAGCAACGGTGATCCCATAGAGATGAATGGGATGGCCGCAGCAGTCGCAAGAAATCCAGCTGTGTTGAATTTCTTGCGACGGCCGAGGTGATCCCATTAAATTCTATGGGATCATCGTTGCACAGCGATCCTGGCCGCGACCAGTGTCGCCGTGTAGCCGTAACCTTAAGGAGGACCCGTGATGTATCCTGACATATCTGTTTTAGTAACTATATAGTCCAGCAAAAAAGAACAAACTCTTGTAAAAGAATAACTTTTAATTCATCTTTTAAAAAAGACCGGGGACCAACCCCCGAGTACAGTTATGATACATAATGGTCAACAATGTTATATTCAAAAATAGACCAATAACAGAAAAAGTTAACAAATTATATGGACATGGACAGGGTGGGGGAAGGGTGGGATCCTATCTGTCCCTTCCCTCTCCCTATCTGGTACCTTAGCCCAGGGACGGCCCCAAATGGTGGGGACTCCCTGTCCTCGTGCCTAGGCTAAGTACACCCTGATTGTCCCTAGTGTATGCAAAAACCAATAGGTCACCCAATGATAACCGACGTATTTCCTAGTGCCCTCACTGGGTTATATTTCCCCTCATGAGGGCCACCTAGTTCATACCGGGTACAGTTAGCCCAACGCGTTTCCCCCTAATACTTGGGTTCCTCAGGGGGTCAATAACCTGGGAAAACACTGTGTACATGCAGATACAGCAATTAATATAAAATCCAGGAGTGGCAACTCATGTGTGACTGTAGTGTCTTCCACAGGGTATACAGATATATGGATCAATTTCTCCAGCTTCAGCTTCAAGGGATAGATACAGCCATAATCTATGGACCATATAGATGCTTATAGGTAACATTACTTACATATTAGTCCAGACACCTTAGAGGGAATCCTCATTGAGATGATCACTGCCTCGAAGTGGCGATTAACCCCTTAAGGACCAGAGGTTTTTTATTTTTTGAGTTTTCATTTTGCGCTCCCTGCCTTCCCAGAGCCATAACTTTTTTATTTTTCGGTTCACATAGCCATATGAGGGCTTGTTTTTTGCAGGACAAGTTGTACTTTCCAACGACACCATTTAATATTGCATATGATGTAGTGAGAAGCGGTAAAAAATTCCAAATGGGGTGAAATTGCAAAAAAAAAAGCAATTCCACCACAGTTTTGCGGGCTTTTAAATTCCAACGTTCGATGTGTGATAAAACTGACCGGTTACTTTTACTCTACAGGTCAGAATGAATCCGGCGATACCCTATATGTATAGGTTTTCTTGCGTTTTGATAGTGAAAAAAAAATTCAAAAGTGGGAAAAAATCTGTTTTACCTTTTTGTCACCATGTTTTGACCCCTATAATTTTATTGTAATTATATGTACAGAGCTGTATGGGGACTCATTTTCTGAATCATAATCTTATCTTTGTATTGATACCATTCTGGGGTATGTGTATGACTTTTTGATCACCTTTTATGTAATTTTTTGTGGAAAATTAAGCGACCAAAAATGGCGAATCCGCCATTTGGATGCTTTTTTCCGTTTTGCTGATTGACGTATGGTGAATATTTTTTTATATTTTTAAAGTATGGGCGTTTTCGCACATTGCGACACCCATTGTGTGTATTTTTTAAATTTTTAAATTTTTATATTTTTATTTTAGCAAAATTTGAACTTTTAGGTTTTTTTTTTATTTATTTTTTAAACTTTTTTTTTTTTTTACACTTATATATAGTTCCCATAGGGAACTATAACTTACAATCATTTGATTGTGATTATCATACATTCCAATGCAATAGCATTGGAATGTATGAAAAAATCACATATTTCCTATGAAGCCTATTACAGGCAAGGCTCCATAGGAAATACTACAGAGCAGCCTGGGTTTCATTCATAGAGACCCAGGCTGCTACAGGCGCGCCCCAGCTCCTCCGACTGCCACACGGGGGAGCTGGAGCGCAAACCGAAATTAAAACTTTCGGTTTGTGCGCACTCAGATGCCGTTTGAGGATTGAGGGGTTAAATGTACGCGATCGGCACTGTCTGCTACAGGAACCATGCGGACACCAGCGGCTAAGGCGCCCGCATGAAGCAGGAGCGGGCGCCATCTTTAAAGACCGGCACAGGACGTACGGGTGTCCTTAAGAGGTTAAAATTTGCAATTTGATTATTCGCACTCAACACTAATTATTATAGTATTCGTAGGGTAGGTACCGCGATTTACTATAACGTGTGGCAGATAACATACTCTCCCCTCCCGCATCTTGAGCTCACGGGAAATCAGCTATATACATGGCTAAAGCATAAAAGCCAGCTCTGTGAAACCTATCACAAAGCATAGGATATGGGGTTAGTCAGAGAATGTGGGGGCCACTAACTTGCTTTGTTCCATGTGCCAGTTATATTTCTGGTAATTAAGGATGAGCGAATATACTTCTGATGAAACATCCAAAGTCAATTCGCTAATCCCTAGTGGTAATGTCAGTTTCCATTGAATGTGGTGCTTTATGGGAACTACATCCTACTCCAACCACTCAGCAGCACACGTCTCTCCATGCCATCCATCACTCCGCTTTATAGGGCCCTCCGTTCCAAGCTTTATTCTGCACGTAAGGCCTTATGTCTACAACAATGTGTCATGCTCATTTGCATTAATTCTGTTGTTTTAGCATAATCAGAAGGCGATTAGGCAGAGGTCGGAATCAGCTGTAATTAGAACAAATGGTATTTATCACTGCATTCATTTATTGCTGCCATTAGTCTAGCCTTTGTTAGTGTCATCTGAGCTGCTCTTAACCTTATTTGTATGAGCAATGTGGCTGGAACGGTTGTAGGACCTTCAAAAAATTAATGGCGCCACGTAGCAGAACAGCTCGGCTGCGAATGCTGCACGGAATGGCCTGCAATTATGTCATATTGAGTTAGCATTGTGTAGGGTGTGTGCTAGGGCGGCACAGGGTGTGATTTTGGGGGAGGGGGGGATGGCGCTTACAGCGAAGCAAATGTTTAAATAAAACACTTAGCAAATATTACTTTTGAGGCCGCTTAAGTTTCAATTAATCTGATGCGCTCTGCCAGGTCCCGTGGTTTATAATTTGT
This sequence comes from Bufotes viridis, assembly GCA_033119425.1. NCBI lineage: Eukaryota > Metazoa > Chordata > Amphibia > Anura > Bufonidae > Bufotes > Bufotes viridis. The sequence goes on along the minus strand of CM065590.1, from coordinate 488,764,436 downwards.
ATCAGGGGTAACACACTTGATTACATTTTTGAAGCAGAAATGAGAAAGGAAAACTCAGCTCTGAAGACTTATCAGCAGCTTAATAAAATAGATTGCTTGTGGAATTGACTGCAAGCAGCAGAGAGGAGTTGTGGGCACAACAGGCTACAGAGTGGATATATAGCTCCTGGAAAGTCATAGACGGCTCACATACAGCTTATACGTGCTAGGTAATAAATATGGATACCACGCCAGTAGAACAGATCACATGTAGAGTATGACAATAATGGCTGTAGAATAGGTTACATGTAGAGTATAGTAATGGATGACACTGGCTGTAGAATAGATTACATGTAGACCATGGCCATGGATGAAACACGCTGTAGAGATTACATCTACAGTAAAGTCACGGATGAGACTGGAAGGCTGTAGAATAAATTACATGTAGACTGTGATTATGGATGAGACCGGCTGTGGAGAAGATATGACCATAGAGGAGACTGGCTGTAGAATAGATTACATGTAGAGTATGATCATGGATGAGGCAGGCTGTAGAGAAGAGTACATGTAAAGTATGGTAATGGATGAGAAGAATAGGTGTAGAGTATAGTAATGGATGAAACTGGCTGTAGAATAGGTTACATGTAGAGTATGACCATAGAGGAGACTGGCTGTAGAGAAGATTACATGTAGAGTATGGTAATGGATGAGAAGATTACATGTAGTGTATGACCATATATGAGACAGGCTGTAGAGAAGATTACATGTAGAGTATGGTAATGGATGAAACTGGCTGTAGAATAGGTTACATGTAGAGTATGACCATAGAGGAGACTGGCTGTAGAGAAGATTACATGTAGAGTATGGTAATGGATGAAACTGGCTGTAGAATAGATTACATGTAGAGTATGATCATGGATGAAACAGGCTGTAGAGAAGAGTACCTGTAGAGTATGGTAATGGAAGAGAAGATTACATGTAGAGTATGACCATATATGAGACAGGCTGTAGAGAAGATTACATGTAGAGTATGGTAATGGATGAGACCGGCTGTGGAGAAGGTATGACCATAGAGAAGACTGGCTGTAGAATAGATTACATGTAGAGTATGATCATGGGTGAAACAGGCTGTAGAGAAGAGTACCTGTAGATCATGACTATAGATTACATATAGAGTATGACCATAGATGAGGAAGGCTATAGAATAGATTACATGTAAAATAAGGTCATGGATAAGACATGCTGAATAGAAACATGGATGTTTACTCTGGGATAACTTACATGTTGATTTAGTCACCAGGAAATTCACTGTTAAACCAGGCACAATGTCTTGTAGGAGTAGCTCATCTGAATGTAATGATACCTTTCACTTAAAGATCTATTGCTTCATTCTGGAGAAAAGGTACTTCTAATCAATATGCAAATGAGAAGTTAAGTGCACCAAGGGCGGATCCATGCTCTCTGTGCACCCTTGCTTTTCCTGTTTCCTCTGCCAGCCCCTCCATCTCATCCTTGGTTGAAAGGACCAGGTCCCTGCATAGTCCTCTCGTCTGGCCCTATCAATCAAGAAGAGGGAGAGGCTGGCAGAGGAAGCAGGAAGACTAGGGTGCACAGAGGTCTTGGATCCACCCTTGGTGCACTTAAATTCTCATTTGCATATGGATTAGAAGTACTTTTTCTCCAGAATGAAGCAATAGATCTTTAAGTGAAAGGTATCATTACATTCAGATGGGCTACTCCTACAAGACATTCTGCCTGGTTTAATAATGAATTTCCTGGTGATAGACAACTCCCTTTAAAGGGCTACTCCCATCTCAGGCAGTGGGGGCATACCTCTGGGACCTGCACCTATACTTAGAACACAGCCTGCAAAGTGCAAGTGGGCTCACTCCATTCATTCACTATGGGAGTTTCCAAAATAGCTGAGCACTGGCCATAGAAGTGAATGGAGCGGTGGCCGCGCTTTCGCGGTGTGCCCCCATTCATTTCAACGGGACTTCCGAAAATAGCCAGGCATGCCGCTCGGTTAATTTCTGTGCTCCCTTAGGAACGAATGGAGGGCAACCGTACAAAAGCGGTGCACCCTCCAGCACTTTGCGGGCCCCGTTCTAAGGATTGAGGTGGGACCCACACCTATCAGACATTGGGGGCATATCCTAGCTGTAGCATAGGTTACATATACCCTAAGTTACTGGGAGTCTGTAAGGGACTGTTTGTGAGATATTCTGCGTGCACAGTGCAAGGTCTAGCACTCCGGAGACTGTACCTGTGCGTCTCGTGCCGTGTGTATACAGACTGCGAGATCTCCCCTTGGATTCCTAGAGGCTTAAAGGAATCAGCTTGCAGAAGGTGTATAGTATTGCATGACTTCTACCAATCGCTGCTTTTCTCTGGAGGGAACCTGTTTACTTCTGCTTGATCAGCAGCCCTTGCAATCATTGCTGGGACTCATTAGACTCCTGTGCACCCTCTGGGAACAGTACTGGGAATACTCCTGGAGGGCAGCCATTCAGATCCTGGATTGAAATGAAATGTGGGGGCGTTCGGGATTAAAACTGATCCCAATATGACCAGGGAAATGAATTATCCCTTATAACTCCAGTTCATGCCACTCATTGATAAACCAGTGCCTCACTGTATACAGCCATAGTGATGATTTCTTTCCATTATACTTTATGTAATGGAATATTTCCAGAGCCCCATAGGTGTATAGGTATTCATATAGTCAGAGTGCTGACACCAGGTGGGTATGCACCTGTAGCATCACAGAAATAACCAAACACATATTGGGGTCCATCACTGCAAGTTCTGCAATCTCCTGATATACTTATATACCTTGTATTTCAATTCCTCACGGTTCTCAAGTGTCAGTGAATGGAAACATTAATTGTTCACATTCAGTATGGTGACCCCCTCTTATGCAGCCTATGTTCCCATATTGCAGTAAAATTCTGCATTACTAGCCAGAATGAACCCCACACATAACTCTGACTCTGTCCAGTCCTTTTAGTTGACGCTTTGCCATGTATGGGTGCGGAGTGGGGTGATGTGATGGCACAGTGATCCCTTGAAGAAGGGGCTGTAGCAGAGGCATACACAGATCTCATAGGGTGCCATAGTGAAACTTAGTATAGCCCCCCCCTCCCCCCCAGTTTCTGAGCACAGTTGCATGAGCCCTCCTATGCAATCCATGCAATGTAGAATACAAAGTGAAACACCCCAAGTTTTTGATTCATTTAGCGTTTTTTTTTTTATAAATGGTAGAAATTTTAATAAAGAAAGTCACCCTTGGCATCACCCATTTTATCCAACTTCTATGTCAGTATAGTGGAAAATATTCTTCAAAAATATGGCACCCATTCTGAACAGCATATTTCTCACACTAGACATCTGATATAAATAGGTTGATAGCTCTTCTGCTTCCTATTACAAAGCTGCCTGCCTGAAGCCGCCACTAGGTGGAGCTCAGTGCACAGGAATTTATGTAGTTACAATTGACCGAATTAAAATCTGTACTGACTTCCCTCTAGTGGTGGCTGCATGAAAATGCAGTATTTTTACATAGGGAAAGCCCTCCTCCCCCAAGGCCCCATAGCAGTCACCTGGTCCACTAAAGGTATGCCACATGGCTGCAGTTTCTTCCAAGCACGGTGACCTTTCCATTCCTTTAGTTGTCACCCACAAGAGGTGAATACGTACCTGTAATACAGGGCAGTATGGCGGCATCATAGGGCTCCACAGGTGGCACCTACAGCTCCGTTCTATATGCTATACCAGTGATAGTGAACCATTTAGAGGCCGAGTGTCCAAACTGCAACCCAAAACCCACTTATTTATCACAAAGTGCCAACACAGTAATATAACCTGAACACTACAGTCCAGTATAGTATATCTTCCATGTAGTTTATCATTTAGCTATTATAGCCTGCCTGCATTCAGTGCGCTGCCTGTGCCGTTCATAGCGCGCCCTGCGCTGATGAATGGCAGGAAGAGTCTAAGGCATATTGGTACACCATAGACTTTTCCCAGGGTCCGGGTGCCCACAGAGAGGGCTTGGAGTGCCGCCTCTGGCACCCGTGCCATAGGTTCACCACCACTGTGCTATACTATGTAGTACTGCATGCTTTTGTGCTGTGTGCATGAGGCCTAACAGATTATTATACATGATGCTCCTCTGCTTTCAGCAGCACAAGGGTTACTGAGGCACCCATGCCTTGCCAGCTGGGAGTTGTAGCCGCTTGCGGAGTAATTAGCCGCCATACTTCATGCATCTGATTCGTTTAAGGTTGTTTGCTCCACACCTGCGTTCAAGGTTAATTTGCTGTTATGTGCTCCCCTTCATGGCTTCAGTGGAGGGCCAGAGGGAGCAGTGTTTAGCTGGCAAAGCGAGCAATAACATCAAACAGCCGCCTAGCAGGGACTTATTACAAAGCTGGAAAGGGTGCGTGCTGCACAGGGCATGGCAAAGAACAGCTGCTGCTGCTTCAGGGTCCTGGAAAAAACCTCCAGGCATTAACTCCTTGAAGACTCCGAGTGACCTCTGCCCGTCTTACTCCTCACAGGGCACTGATTCTTTTCCATCCACGAGGAGCTTCAGACACATGTCTATAATTGCAGATCATAAATCCGTACAGTCAAATCCCCTCGTTGGGCTCATTCGCCCTCATTACACATACGGTATGCAGATTGTGATTGCTGAAGACTTAACAGACCAGGGTAATGTTCTCAATTTCACCTCCATCCTGAGAAGGTTCTCTCCAAGGTGCTGAAACTCACCGCGCCGGCTGCGGATGAGGAACTCACCAGAGGACAAATCCAGCACCTGTTCAAAGAGCAGCCTCCCAGGTAAACAAAATCATTGGCTTTTCATTTATTTTTATTTTTTTATTTTTTAATAAGTAGAAAACAAATTTGGGTAATTGTTGGGTGAGGCCTGGATTCCCAAGGCATTAGCGGGTTCAGATCTCTCTGTTAACCCAGCCATAAATTAACAGCTGTTATGGCTAATGAAGCCTTTTTCAGCATCAATATCCTGCACAAAAAAAGGGCTTTGATATCCGAGTTTTACAAAGGCCACATGAAAGCAGAGTTATTATCATGAGCAAATGAAGGCAGAGAAGTGGCTCTCAGGTATGAAAAGGTTGATTAAGTATCCTTATGCCTCAGTGAAGATGAGTCACCGACGTCCCCTTGAAACAGGACCGTCATGTTCTTCAAAGTGCACAAGCCCAACCTTTAAGTATGACAAGGTTAATACCTCATATATCTAGCCCCCTCCCCATCCCTCCACCCTCCGCCTGTATCTGCTCATTACAGAGAACTTATCTATATGACCACACACACACACCGAGACAAGCTCATGTCCAGGTTGACTTTCCAGAGTAGACCAAACTCGTCACAGCTCTTATTGTCTATAGATTTAGTGTAACTGTGTATGGAGTATTATATTGTGTAAATCCCAGTGAATTACTGTAAATCTAATGAAGGAAAATCCAGCTAATATGACAGGCAGCTAGATTTTTGGATATTCTGCCGCTTTGATGAATAGGCCATAAATGTGTTAGATAGTGATTGTAAATGTATTGATGGTGCCATTTTCTCACTCTTCTTCCTTCTATGGGCTCAGTGTCTATACAGCAGTGGCGCCTGGACATTAGTGGAGGTGGGTAGGTGTCCTTCTCCACAGCTTCCTGTTTCAGGGGGGATTCACATGCTGGGCAGCAGACTCAACGGGAACCTGTAACGTTAAACATGGTGCCTGAGCTGAAGTCCAGGAGGCGGTCCTATCAGTGATTGACAGCTATCTCTGTATACACAGCCATAGAGGGGAGACTGTCAATCACTGATAGGACGTCCTCCTGGACTTCAAAGCCCAGGATGAGCAGGAATATAAAAAAATGGGATACAAGTTACATTCAGTCTTTTCCATAAAACTATATATCAATCTGCTCAGCTCCTCCTGCTCTATAACATGCTGCCTGCAGATAACAATGCATTTTCATGGTGACAGGTTCCCCATTAAAAGGGTTGGCTGATTTTGAAGCTGACATGGGATCCTAACCTGTGCTCCTTAACATAAAAAAACCCACCCACATGTCCACAGTCCTGCTGCTGCTCCGTTCTCCGCTCCATCAGTGGACACAGTGAGGCTGCTTTACTAAGACTGGTGTTTTATATGACAGTTTTAGGAAAAATGTGCACTGGAGTAAGATGCAGCAAATTTATTAAAAGACACAGGTCTGTTAATAAATTTAGTGTACACCAGAAATGGAACTCTGTGCCAATTTGGTGTACTTCCAGCCAGTCCTTGAGCTAGAAATTCAAATCTTCTTTTGCTACTATACATGTATGTAAATCTGTCAGGACGGGGGAGGCGATGATCCTTCCCGCTAAGCCCCACCCACTTTTCTAGGCACTTTTGAAAAGTGATGGGAAAAGTGAAAAAAAATATATATCACAAATTATAGCGCTAAGGTTACTTTCACACTAGCGTTTTAGTTTTCCGGTATTGAGATCCGTCATAGGGGCTCAATACCAGAAAAAAAAAACGCTTCAGTTTTGTCCCCATTCATTGTCAATGGGTACAAAACTGAACTGAACAGAACAGAATGCTCCAAAATGCATTCCGTTCCCATACAGGAGAGCAAACCGCAACATGTTGTAGTTTCATCCGTTCATAACGGATGCGGATGGTTGTATTATCAGTAACGGAAGCGTTTTTGCTAAGGGTGATGGAGGAACATAGTTTTTTTCTTGATATGTTCTAGAGTGACATGATGTAATGTGATTTTTGTGCGAGATTTACCTTTGAGGGTTATGTAGTGCTGTTTTTACGCCGGTCTCATGTGCCTCTGTTGGTCAGAAACAGCCGACTAAATACATTGCATCAAATACTTTTGTGTTTTTCATAAATACACATAAAACTATGCCTCCGGCCTAACATGGAAATTCGGTTTTGAGTGCAGTTAATCCCAATTCCCTCTCCTCCCCCTCATGAAAACTTGCAGAAAATCTGTCCTCACCTAATATTCTCTCACATCTGAAGATCTGCTACAGTTGTATGCAGTATAGACAATCCCCTCCAGTGATGCCATGTGCTGATATTAAAGTCTATCATTGAACACCCCCCACCGCCCGACCCATTCATGATTGGCGCATCCATCACCTAGAGATGCCTGTTTTATAGAGGGGGCGTGCACCTTTTTCGTGCTGACTTGATAGGAGCACATTATGTATTCTAATAATACATAAATGAGAGATTACGGCTCATGGATAATTTTATTCCTGTTACCACTAACAATATCTTTGGTAGGCGCTGCACATAGAAGTGTAGAGCCGCAGCTTTTCATTTCTCAGCCTGAGATCTGTGTGCCAAAACCTCCCACACTGGCCCCCTGAGACAAACCTGACACAAGTTTCAGAGCTTGTACGACAGTCTGTGCTTGCGAGCATGGGAGACACAATTATAATGTAGGAGAATCACAGACGTGACATGGCTCTTCCCACAGGAGCTTCTATCAGGTTAAGGATTACAAAGTTATGTCATGTTTAGTGCCGAGGTCCTGATTCCCAGCAAGTCCTGAAATGTGATCAGACAGGAACGTTCTTCTCACTCAGTGGTAATATTAAGACGATAAGACACATTTATTATTAGTGATTTTTCTCTCTCTGCTGTGCCTAGCAGAAATTCAACAGATTATACAGATGCAGCGTAGGACTAGTCCACCAGAATACCAGAGGATCCTCCGGCGAGCCCTGGCTCTAATTTCATAGTGAGGCCTAAACATGAGCGGACTGGCAACACAAAGTGGCCCTGGAAAAAACCTAAAAGTGGCCTCATGTTGAAAGCGGTCCAAATAGAAAGAAGGTGGGGCAACACAAGTGGATGGGGACAACAGAGGTAGCTGGGGCTTGCAGTACTGTAGTGCAGCACAAAATACCGCCCAGGCACAACCAAATACTGTAGAGCAGCACAAAATATTACCACTTCAGCAGGAGCAAATACCACACTGCAGCACAGAATACTGTTGCCTTCACCACAGTATTCAACTAGAGGGCATCTGCGGCCGTTCGTCAGGTGCATAATTACCTGATGCTCCTACTATCAATTAAAGCGTAGAGCATCAGATAGTTATTTATCCAGTTGGTGGCCATGAGGAGGGCTTAAGGGCCCCCTGGGCATCAGCCCACTCTGAAAATTTCCCTGTAGGGTCTATAAAGGCCCTGGAGAAAAAGCCCCATTTGGAGATGTTTGGAGCAAATCACTTACCACTAGGGTCTATTTCTTTGAATCAAAACCTATTAGAAGTATTGATCATGTAGGGGTTGGGGCCCCGAGAATAATTTCCTCTGGTAGGTCCAAGGAACCTCAGTCTGGCACTGCACAGATGGCGTGTTGCCAAAGCAGCAATATGAAAGTCCTGTTGACCCCAGCCCCATCTTTTTTAGCCCCTCAATCTGATTCTTCTAAGCCAAGTGTTAACTCTCCATCCCTCCTCTATTCCAGGTGTTCCCTTCCCATCCCTCTTCCGTTTCAGGTGTTTCCTACCCATCCCTCAACCATTCCAGTTGTTCCCTCCCCATCCCTCCTCCATTCCAGTTGTTCCCTCCCCATCCCTCCTCCATTCCAGTTGTTCCCTTCCCATCCCTCCTCCATTCCAGTTGTTCCCTTCCCATCCCTCCTCCATTCCAGTTGTTCCCTCCCCATCCCTCCTCTATTCCAGGTGTTCCCTTCCCATCCCTCTTCCGTTTCAGGTGTTACCTACCCATCCCTCAACCATTCCAGTTGTTCCCTCCCCATCCCTCCTCCATTCCAGTTGTTCCCTTCCCATCCCCTCCTCATTCCAGTTGTCTCCCTCCCCATCCCTCCTCCATTCCAGTTGTTCCCTTCCCCATCCCTCCTCCATTCCAATTGTTCGCTCTACCCATCCTCACCATCCAGTGCCCTCCCATCCTCTCCATTCCAGTTGTTCCTCCCATCCCTCCTCTCATTCCAGTTGTTCCTTCCCATCCTCCTCCATTCCAGTTGTTCCCTCCCCATCCCTCCTCCATTCCAGTTGTTCCCTTCCCATCCCTCCTCCATTCCAGTTGTTCCTTCCCCATCCCTCCTCCATTCCAGTTGTTCCCTTCCCATCCCTCCTCCATTCCAGTTGTTCCTTCCCCATCCCTCCACCATTCCAGTTGTTCCCTCCCCATCCCTCCACCATTCCAGCTGTTCCCTTCCCATCCCTCCTCCATTCCAGTTGTTCCTTCCCCATCCCTCCTCCATTCCAGTTGTTCCCTTCCCCATCCCTCCTCCATTCCAGTTGTTCCCTTCCCATCCCTCCTCCATTCCAGTTGTTCCCTCCCCATCCCTCAACCATTCCAGTTGTTCCCTCCCCATCCCTCCTCCATTCAAGTTGTTCCCTCCCTATCCCTCCTCCAGTCCAAGTGTTCCCTCCCCACCCGCCTCCATTCCAGTTGTTCCCTCCCTAATCCCTATTCTCCCATTTGTTCTCTTTTCTTCCCCATTTCTTTCTTCAATTGCACAGTAACTTCTGAGGTTCCATTCTTAATGTCCTTCTGCACAGGCCAAAGCACAGACAGTTTCAGGAATAATTTGCACAAACACTTGTTTTCAATAATTGCTCTTACACCAACAAAATTGCTTACATAATGGCTGCTTCAGTGGCCTACATCATGCCGCAACAACTCCATTCACTTGGTTCTAAACACTCCATAAGGGCTTATTCACACATCAGTGAATCATGGACACGTGCAGTCCATGTTCTTCACAGACAGCTAATGGATTCATTGATTTTATTGAGTTTATTTACACATCCTAAGGAGTCAGGATCAGTGGTGTGGACCAAACATGACCCTTTTCACTGACCATTGGTAAAAGATGCCTGGAAATCTCCATTTCAGCTTAGCAGTGTTCGTAGAATCCAGATGACACACAGCGGGAGATAAGCAGACACATGGACCAAACACGGACCCTTCATGAGAATCTTAACAGATGAAACACTGACCTTCTTATCACAGATGTTGCCATGAACGTATGAAAGAGGCCTAACTATACACTATGAGATGATGCTGCATTGAGGCTTTGTGACAGCTCCTGTCATACAATGCACTGGTGTAGCATCATCCTAAAACTTGCCAGACGTGCTAAATATTCATTGCAATGACAGGTATCTGCATACACTGCTGCTCAGAATGTCGATTTTATGCATCTACTTCTGCCATGTTGAATTTTCCCAACGGGATCCTTGTGTTACTTTATTGTAAGTGTGGAGAAGAATATAAATGTTCTAGATTATATCCATTACTTGCTCATCATAAAAGGTCATACATGCCTCCTTCAAGTACTGCAAGATATATACAGCCATTAAACTATGGAATCTGACCTGGAATAAGGTAAAGGTAGACACAGAGCAACCCTATGTTCAGTACCCTAGAACAGAGTCAATGCAAAGGGTTATTTGATGTAATGTTGCATAGTTAAGTGAAATGTTCTAATTTACTGTATTTGTGTACCTAATGGCATTGTATGGACAAGTAAGGGTTAACCACCTTCCTCTTAGGTCCAAGAGATGGATTTGGTCCTCTCCCTGGTTAGTCAGAGTGTGTCTAGCTGTGCTACAGAGAGGATCTACATGTTCAAGCTTATAAGAACTAGGCCTGAGCTCAGAGAACCTTCATATCTGAGACGTTTGCAGCCAAGAAAAGGTACTTTATCACCAAAAGTGCTCCACAGAGGAAAATCAGAAGGTCCAAAATTTACAAGGCTGTATGGTGGAGTCAGTCAGCAAGGTATTATGGCAGAGAGAAACCTCACTCCTATGAGAGGGAGCACTGCTAAAGCACCCTTCCACACTTTGAGACAGTTTGGCCAGCCGTATCCTAAATCTACACCCCTCTGTCTGGAAATTTGCAGAGGCCTCATTGCATGCCTCAGGTTCTGCAGTGAGAGAAAGACTTTAGAAAGGAAGAGCGAAGGAGTACTACAACCTCCATCATTGCTGATGTCCATACGTTGCTAATAGGGAGTTTTTGAACTTGGAACTGTGCCTTGTTGCAGATTAACTACTGCACTTTAGTAAAGACTTATTTATTGCAATCAACTGACGTGGTTACTGACTGCACCATTCACCAGCCACTGCATTCACACTCCTGCCTTGCACCCTGCCAAATGCCATCAGTGACACCGCAACCTCAACTCCAGGGAGTGACCTGAGGGAATAAAGGCTGTGCCTTCCACTCACTGCTTGGCCCAGGGTGTTGCTGTGATTAGTGAGTACAACTGCCACGGCCACAGCCACTTCCACTCCCATCCTCCATCTGCTCTCTCTGGGCCACTGCAAATGCAAGAACAGCGACTTGGCTCCTTGGTGGTTGAGGCCTTGTTCACATTTCCATTTTTCACTGACGTGTTATCCAGTATACAGTTTCCAGGGACAGCACACATACTCATTGATTTTCATTGAAGTCTATAGGTCTCTATAGGTCTATATGACATCTGTGTTTGGTCAGCTTTTTAACTGACCACTGTTATGAGATGCTCTGGAAATTACTTTTCAGCTGAGCAGTCTCTATGGAATTCAGATGACACATGGATGGCAAAAATTGGACACAGAAAAAATTGGACAAACACAGCTCCTTCACAACATCTTCAGAGATGAAACACGGACGGATTTTTCCATGTACGTCAAACAGATATGGAAAAGTGAATGATGCCTAAAGGGTTTGTCCTGTGCCAACAATTTATTCACCAGGATAGAGAGATTAGTATCTGATCAGTCGGGATCCCGCCACTAGGGACTGTGTTCCTAATTTGTATGGAGTGGTAGACACACATACATGTCCATCACTCCATTCAAGTCTCTGGGGCTGCCAGAGACAGCTGAGTACTACTCTGCAGCCATCTCTGGCAGCTCCATAACATGGAATGATGTGGCAGCAAACATGAGGGAGCCTCGGTGATCGGACCCCCGCCAATCAGACACTTATCTCTTCTCCTGTGGACAGAGGATAAATTGTCAGGGAATAAGCCCTTTAACAGCTTCTTGTCTGTTGACTCTTGATTGTCTTTCGTAGCAAAGACTCCAAAGACCAGCCATAACTGTACATGTGTAGGTCGGCAGAGTGTTACCAACATGACCGAAACAAGGCAATGGGGGAAATTTACTAAGCTAAATACACCAATATTCTCGCTCAACTTACACAAAAAAAATGCCATACATGGCTTGCGAAACATGTCTTTTACACACTTTTGGTGCCTCACCCGACAAAAGTCAAGGCTTAAAAAGAACGAGGCATGTATTACTGAGAGGGGACAATTTTGGTGCAAATTAAGCCAACCAATAGGTGGTGTGACGTTAGTTGAAAGGGATATTTTTGGAGCCTTTTTACACTGTCTAACTTTACGCTATCAGAATTTGACAGGATTAGTAAATCTGCACTAGCTCTCATTCTAGATCCCACATTGAGATACTGGTTCACCTGTTACACTATTAGACACGTTCAGAGCCCCGCGCTGCTGCTCTCAGGCGATACATACTTCTTAATTGCTCTCATAGTTGTTGGCTCCCTACAGATTCTCGGACAGTCGTGCTCTGTGCTCACTGCGTTGCGGCCACTCGAGGGAAATGTTCAAAACAAGGCCTATCCTTTGAGAGGAGATGAGATTGCTCAAGCCTCATGGGGTCTTTCTGTTGCACATGCTGACGAGCGAGGACCCCTGATGGGTTTACAAAACTATCTCTAGGGACCATGCTGGGTAGACATGACATGAATTCTGCAGAGAAACGGATTATTAAAGATCTGTTGTGTTTGTGCTACAGTTTCCAGTTTTACAGCCTTGGGACATTTCACCTACAGGTACTCAGCTATAATTTCTCTCTCAGCAACTCAACTTCTCTGGCATTAAATTACAGCACAATGTTTTCATCCTTCGTGCTGGCCAAATAGGCAGTATAACCCGTGGTTATCCTCCATGCCAGCTGCCTGGGTAATGGCTTACCTAACTGCAGACACGTTCTCAGAACACAGTATGTTACAGCTTAGTACATTTTTCGTTATTACAGAGCCCAATAATTGTAGCTCAGTGGTTAGCACGGCTCCCTTACTGAGCTGGGGTCACTCAATCTGCTTCAAGCTTTATACATACTTTATGCTTGTATGTTCTTCTTGTGCTTGACTGGAATCACTCTGGTGTTTCCACTAAGATGCCAATTAGCTCCCCATGATGTTAGTATATGTACTGTCATTGAGATTTGGAAAAATAAATTAAGGCCCCAATGAAGACCCAAATGAGTTCATTAGCTCGCTGCTGCGAATGCAACGAGTCCCGGTGGGAGCCAATGCAGTGGATGGGAGTGGTATTGCCCCTGATAAAATGTTGTAGTGTCATGGTTTCTTGCCTTAGGCCATCTCTCCCTGGGGTCCGGTGCAGTGAAAAAGGGTGATGATGAAATAAGCAGACAGAAATGGTCTTTACGGAGTGCAATAAATGGATAGTAGCACATTTAGAAGCAGTTTATACAAAGTGCAGTTTGTCTCCTCCCAGATAATGGGGTATGGTGGCTGGCAATGTCGTCGAAGATGAAACTCAGAAACTTGCTAGCTGACGATGTCTTTCTCTGTATTCCCTTCCCTATGGATTTACTCTGGCACCTGTATCTGTCTACGGTATGATACAGGCTTAAAGCTATGCCTGTCCTGAATTGGTGATGGTGTCTTGATGTGTTTCCCACCATCTTCCAGTGGAGTCTTGATAGCTTGATTGCTTGATCACTCTGCTGACACAACTACGCCAAGGTTTACAAATCTTCCATGGCCTAGGACCCTGCAGTCTCTCTGAGGCAATGATGTCCTCCAAGATGAGCCGTCTCTGTGGTCCACATGGCCTGGAGGAGCAGGAGATGGATAGCATACTCCCTTACTCCTAACTTTCTATATTCTGAACTGACTCCAACTAGCTCTGCCCCACCCTTGGCAGTGTAGTGTATGAACACAGGTTACCAGACCCAGACCTTAGGATGCTTGCTTTCTTCTCCAGCTAGGCAATACACACACTAACCGAGCCCCTCTCAGTACACTGGTTCATAACATAATATTGTAACACCATACAGCCAGCAGTGGAGCGCATCACAGCCTGGCGATTGGGCAGCTCACAGCCAGGAAGAAGGAGACACACCTTGAGAAACACAGCCGTCTCCTCCTCCCTCTACCGATGGTAAGGATTTACATATCAGGCGGGAAACCAGAATGGGGGCCACATCGGTAAAATGGAGCAGCGCATAGAAAAAAAAAAAGTGATATCACATGCCATCTGTATGCCCTAAACTGCCAGGTTTTTATATGGTAATGTCAGAACCCGTGAAAGGTCCTTTTTAAAGAGCAGTGTATTTTACAATGCCTAGTGCAGGGCCCCAGGGAGTGGAACACCAACTATAATTATATCATTATCATTAGTCATGTATCCATCATTGGATTTCTTGTGACTCTCATCGGTAGGGGTTACATTAGTTGCAATTACTTGCGATGTGTTTCGCGGCCAAAGTTGCCATATAGTCTCAGCCCAAGGCCTCAAGCACACAGTCATATTTTTTATCTATGAGCTATCCACGTTTTTTTCAGGTAGCACACTGACCCATTCATTTCTATAAGGCCATGCACACTCCAGTGTTTTTTGCAGATCCATGTGGCCACTGGCCAAATTATAGAGCATCTCCTATACTTGTCCATATTGCAGATGAAATTAACTCTTTCTATTGATGGGAGAGAGAAAAATGCAGAATGCACACAGAAGATATCTGTATTTTACGGACTAAAATATGGGTATGGTGGTGTGCATGAAGCCTAACCATTAAAACTAGCATACCATTGAACAACATAAACACAATATGTTGGGAGTTAGAGTTTTGCAGTAGCTGGAGAACCATAGGTTGCAAATCTCTGATGTACTAAATCCATATAATCCTATAGAATGTTTATGTGTCAGTGTATTTTTGTCATCATCATCTCATACATTTTACAACGTTTGCCCTTTAACTTACCTGCTAATCACTTGCAGCTAATGAATTTATTACACTCTCCAGAGAGCAAGTTTCAATTATTTCTTACAGATATATATATTGACGGATTAGCATATGTATAATGTCACAGAAGCTACAAAATGTCAGCGCTAAATGACACGGACGCGTTAATCTCTACACATTATGATCTCTCTAGCTATCAAGTCTTGCTGTAATGCTGCCATCTTGCAGCCTTCGTAATATGATTTATATGATTCTTTAGATTTTTTTGTTTTTGTGGTTATCACGTAAAACAGATTAAAGGGGCTGTTTCACTTCAGCAAATGGCATTTATCATGTAAAGAAAGTAAATACAATACTTACTAATATATTGTTATTATCCATATTACTTCCTTTGCTGGCTTGATTTCATTTCCATTGCATTCGCAGATAGACTTGAGGAGCCAGTGCTGATGATGGGAGTGGTAGTGGCCATGATGAGGTATTGTGTCACTGTGTATTTCCTCAGGACGTTTCTCCTTGGGGATCAGTGCAGTGGAAAGGTAGTTTAAAGAATCAGGTCAGAAGTAAAAGTAATAACAGTCTCTCTTTACTATGTGCAGAATGAAACTTTGGGCACATCCACCAATATTAAGTACAAAGTGAAGACTCTGGAACAAGATGAGGTCGTATGGTGGCTGGTTGGATGAAAATTTAATAGCACTAGCAGGCACTTGTGGATATAGGTGTCCACTGTGACACAGGCTTGATGTTTGTCTGGCCTGGTTGTTAGCTAGGTGATGGGTGTCTAAGCTGTAGTCCTTCACCTGCAGCAGTGTCTGTGAAGCTCTAATTTTGCTAGTCATGTCTTATAACACTGATAATTTCTGGAAGTTGTGTTCTGGTTTCTGAAGATCTCTTACAAGAGAAACTGGATAGAGTAGCAACTCTTCCACTCTGCCTGAACTGGAACTCCCTGACCGGAAGCAGGACTAATCCACTTCTACCAAGAGGGGAGATACAGGGAAATTAACCCTGTTCCTGCCAACAATTGCCAACCATTACCTCTTGTGCTAGAATGAACAGCCAAAACATGAAATTTCGGATACCCCCAGGTCTGGAGTACTGTACATTATACACTGCTGTATGGCCACTGCTGTAGTTATGGCCATCGCTGCAGCGCAGATACAAGGTGGCCAGGATGGGAGCTGCTGAGCATGCCAGGTTGGGAGCTGGCCACCAGAGAGGCTGGCGCTTTTTCCTATAGTGTGCAAGCAGAACCACCACTGCTGGAAATGAGCAGTGTATAATGTAATAGAAAAATGAATCTAGCCAGCAAAGGAGGCAATATGGACAATCACAATACATTATAAGTGCCTTGTATTAATTTTCTCTACATGATAAATGCCATTACATTTAAAGGGGATGAGACAACCCCTTTAAATGTAAAACCTTTGATAGCAGGCGCTGCCCCGCACTAAATTACTTGCCCTTCACATGTATGTGCTGTGGTTATCCATAAGTTTCAGCATGCCTGACCTCACTGCCTGATAGATATCTGGATGTAACATTATCGCGCAGCCATTCAGATATGAGTACAACAGCCGCTGTGTCCACTGAGAGCAGATGTGCATTAAGATCCATTTGGCCTTTCTGTACTATTCATTTATAGGATTTCATTAGATTGTATCTTCTGAGACCCTTGTAACAATGAATAGATTTCCTTACATTCCTTTGTGATGCTGCTTTGGAGTTTGTTAGTGTAGATGGAAACCAGTCATGATTCTCCCACCGCCATCTCAGGACGTCTACAAGGATAATGAGCTGTATGATGTCCTTGATAAATGATTGTTAGGAATCATAAGAAAATGACTCCACAATAGCGATTAATGACTGCCTTGATTGTCTAAGGAAAATGTTCTTTGCATCTCAAGAAACTACAAAAGAAGCACAATGGATTTCTATCAAGACCTGAAATACACGTGCAGCGGCCCCCAGAGGGAGGATGGGAATGGTAGCAGATAGTAGTACTAGTGGTTCATGGTGGCTGTCCTCACCCTGGAGTCCCCTGGGGCTGTGTAGGGACTGGAGGGCACACCCTTTGTTCCCTCGGGACACACTCTGGGACTTTTGAAGTCTCCAGTCTGGTGATAGTTGGGGTGCTCGTGATGGTGACTAGTTGGCAGGGTGCAAGGCAGGAGGGCAGGTGCAGGACTGGAGTCAATGACCATCATCATTTTGTTGCAATAAAGTCTCTCTTTAATGAATAGATAATGGGAGTAGTAGTTCATACAGCTGCACAAGGCACAGTTCTGATGTATGTCACAGGGTAGGAGTCTCCCAATAGCTGTGATGGTGGTGGCAGTAGTAGTCTTCCCTGGCTCTCACTCTAAAGACACTTGTTTTTGCAATTCCATTCTCATTGACTCTTTCTGCAAATCTCAGGCTGCAGGGTGCATATCTTTTATCTGGATGGCCAGTCCATCTCAAAGTGTGGTGGGTGCCGGGGCAATTAACCCTGTCCACAGGTAGTAAAGTCCTTATACTATAAACGAACAATACCTTACCGTCCAGTGCATACCTTGATGGTTGTAGACCTTCTGTGAATGTCTGTTCTCTTTCCCCCAGGGGTAACGTCTCTCAGTTAGCTTTTCAATCTCAGGAATGGTGTTTCCTGGATGAAGCTTCTTCTTTAAGACTACTGGGCAGGAGCTCACACATGTAGGTCTTGACTCTAGCTCTGCTCAGCTAAGACTCACTACTAGCCAGGGGGCAGGACTAGTCGATCACCCAGGAAACTAGGCTAAAACTGTCAGTTTTAACTGATTGTTGTCCATATACAACTATTTGGAAAACATAGTGCATAGAGAGATAAGTGGTTGTCCGAGATTTTACTATTGATGACCTATCCTCAAGGCTTGGGCAATGCGCGCTTGCCCTCCCTCTTCTTTCTTCCCATCCACTGCTGCAGTCTATGGTCTTTGTCATATACAGCAGCGGTGAACAGGAAGAGAGACAGGAGATGGCACGTACGCACTGCGCAAGCCGTCTCCTCATACAGCTGATCGGTGGGAGTGCCGGGTGTCACACCCCCGCAGATCTGATATTGATGACCTATCCTGAGGCTAGGTCATCAATAGTAAAAGACCGGATAAACCCTTTAAACATGAAATCACAACATTTAACTTTTTGGAAAGAATTAACTATTTGCAGTGATTCACTGGGTCACTGGACATGACCGAAAGCCAAGAAAACAGGAGGCACCATTAACCCTTTAGGGACAAAGTCAGTTTTTTAAGGAACAGAAATTACTTTGTTTTTTTTGCCTTTTTCAGCCATATCTTTAATGTTTTTGAGGTTATGTTTTATGAAGGATTGGTCATATGTTTTAGGCATCATTTTCATGTAATTATATCATATATAAATAGCATTTAAATCATATGTTTACTGTTACAATAAATAGAGGGCATCGCTATATCGTCAAGAAGAGTATGAGGATATATAATTAGTATGTCTTTTATATGTTTTTAGCAACGCTGAAATTATTTAAATGGGTTGTCGGAGTTAAATATAAACTCTGCTGCTGTAAATATCTGCTTCCTGCTCTGTACTCCAGTCCTCTACGCCACTTTGGTTTTCTGGCTGCAGCAGTGACATTACATGCACACAGGTCACCGCTACAGCCAATCACTGCCTCAGCAGTAATGTCCTGCAAATGCGTCACCAGCCAATGGCTGAGGGTCTTTGGGTATTTAAGGCACCCTCAACAGCAAGAGGGTAGCTGAGCTTTTAGATTCCCTGTGACCAGCAAAGGTGTTTGGAAGACTTGTGCTTCAGCGATTCTCTTGCATTGTCCAGTTTGTGTGCCCATCTGTGTTCCTGCCATGTACCCATCCTGCCTCTGTACTCCTGGCCTCACAGTTCAGCTTTCAGTTCAAGCATCTGCTTAAGTTCTCGTAGTCTGTCTACCCTGTTTGTGCTGCAGTATTGGTTCCTGCCTGCCCTGTTCCTGCGTCCACCACAACCCTGCCCACAATGTAACCTAGAGTCTCCGCTTCAGTGTTGCCAAATATTTGCAGTTCCAGTAGTAGAGACTGTCCAAACTGCTTCTGCAATTGTGGCCCTTCCACAGAAACCCACATAATCAGTATGAGTGACTGTTCAGACTGTACCTGAAGTTTTGGTGCATTTTTGGTGTGTTTCCTCTGCTTAGAGTCTCTGTTGCTTGCACCTGTGTTCCTGACTGAAGTGGGTCAGCAGCCAGTTATACTGGGACTACTCCAAGAGGCAGCAGTCTGGCTGCTCCCCTGCAGTGAAGTCCAGATCCCTGTACAGGGGTTTAAAGGGTGAATACCATGGGAGCACCAGAATAGTGCCTTTAGGGATTAGCCCAAAGCCACACCAGCTAGTTGGAACAGTGGGTCCACACTCGCTGATCAGTATAATGTCACATCAGAGATGCAGTACCGGAATGTAGAAATGGCAGGAAACAAAAGGGGTGAATATGGGACCCCCACCGATCAGATAGTAATGACCTATCCAGAGAATAGGTCACCGGTATAAAAATCTTGGAAAACCCTTTAATATCACTTTTAGGTTCTACAGCTTTTTAATACAATTTGAGTTTTATTTCTTCACCATTTCCAAGATCTCTGCCTGCTGTCACTGAAACAATCTCCTCCTCCTGTTGTTTTACATTCCAGGGGTGAGGGTTTGTTACAGTGTCACCAGTGTAGCCAATGCTCTGTGAGCTAACTACATCAGCACAGCAGCACTCAAATGCAGTCTTGGGACATCAGATTTTTGATTGTACTGTACATGATCAGTCAGAATGATTTGTGATGTTCTGCGTGTTCTAAATCCTGATAGGGGCTCCTCGTCCACCATCAGCAGCTTTGCTCAGTAATAGTAATTACCTCTTACATATGGTAATATGATGGTGAATTAAAGAATAGCCCTTGAAGATTCATTTTCAAGTTGGATAACAGCTCCATTATACTCCAGTATACTTATATACCTCTCATGACATGTCTATTTTAGTAACTCCTTGCATCCCCCATGTAATAACAATTCTGCAGTATCTATTCTTATGACTATATGATGTGCCATTTTTTTGGTATTTCTGCTAGAAGTTTATGAATGAATTACTAACAGTTTGCAATGAAGGTCCAGAATGGTGTTGTTTGAGAAGGTAGCGCAGCCTGCACCTGGCAGCACTGTGTAGATAATGTCAGACTGTGCAGGGACAAACCCCCAGTTGGTGATACCCATGTGAGCCTTAATGACAAACTGTCAGCAATTCATTCATAACTTTTAGCAGGAATAATAAAGGAATGGCACATCATAGAGTTATAAGAATAGATGCTCCAGAATTGTTGTTACACGGGGGTGCAAGTAGTTACTAAAACAGATGTCAGGAGAGATGACAGGTCCCCTGTAAATGACCATCACATCTGTATCTACAGGTTCTGGTTAAAGTGACAACAGTGTCTATTTTGTGAATGTCTCTTGCATGAAAATGCTGGTTTGTCATTAGGAGGTGTTAGGCGGGGGCACTGGGGCATTGGAGCCTTATGAAAGTATTGTACCCCAGCAGTTACAAATACTGGTACCGTTCATTCTGGAGAATGAATTCACTATGAGTTCACACTGGAGAATGAATACTATTATCAGTATATTATGTCAATAATATCAGTATAACTTATAAAATATATTATAAAGCAGTTGACTTTTATCATTGAAATCTAAATTTAGGAATCAAATACTATGTAACTGTCCGGACAGATGCTATAGATAAGGATAAGGTCATGTATCAGGCAGCATCTCCTGGGACAGTCTGAGCGAGCAGGCTGAAAATGGACATGATACTCTCCTTACTTAGTGTATTCCAAGACCGCCAGTGCTATTCATCAAAGCATTACAGTGAAGCTCTGCCTTTTGGACGGCTCTGAAGCTATCATTTACAACATGTGTCCCTGAATTATGGTTTATCAGGACACTTGATGTCCTGTAAATGGGATAAGGGCCTTTTATGGAACAGCAGACGGTGCTAAAAGAAGAGTTTAAGGGCACAAATGTAGTAATTGAATGTATCTAAGCTCTATGGAGCTCGCTGTCTGTGATTCACGTCTCTTATCATTGCTTTATTTCAACGCTTCCGCCAGCATGGGTAATAACATCGCTGCTTCAAATGCTTATAATTTGGAGAGTTGCAAATATTATTGTCCTCTGAGTTTTGAAGAAATCGATGCGGGATGTCAGGCTTGTGTATAAGCGATCAGATTTATACCTTACATTTTATGTATTTATTGCAGTTGTTTCTTTTTTTGTACAGTGCAGTTGTATCTGTTCTGATTAGACTCAAACCATTGATTAGATTATTGTAAATCTCATGCTCTGTTAGATATGGACAGTATATACTGTTATAATAATTAGGTTTTTAGGCATTTTCTTTAGATGAAATAAGAGGAGGGGGATGCAGTAAGTGCTATGCGTGTTCTGCCAGCCGCTCAGCTGTTTCTGTAACTCTGCCTTCCTGGCTGGCGTTACGGAGGTGGTACAGAGATGGGACAACCCCTTTAATATATAAATATAATGTTATTCTTAGAACCATGTGTATTTCAAATGATATAAGCTAAAGTAACCATATGAAGCACCAGTTCCTGTCATGCACTATACAAGGAAAAATAACTAACTAGGAATGGCGCTCTGCTGATACATCAAACCTAGTGATGCTAGCAAAGAATGGTCCCTGTCTTATGTATATACAGCGGCATAAAAGGCCTTTTCTGCCAGGTGAATGCCTAATTTTTGGGGCCTGTACTCCAGTGGCCTACAGTAAGATTTTTATCCAGTGACCGCCTAATGTACCTCCAGCCACATCATCACAAGTTCTTTTCTGTCAGGTGAATTCCTCATTTTTGGGGCCTGTACTCCAGTGTGGGAGCCACTGGGTATCAGTATTCTGAATGGGGGGGGTGACTGGGGGTTATTATTCTGAATAGAGGGCCCGTGTGGGGTCATTATACTGTGTGTGGGGGCCACTGGGGGTCATTATACTGTGTTTGGGGGTCATTGGGGGGTCATTATACTGTATAGGGGCCACTGGTGGTCATTATACCGAGTGGGAGCCACAGAGGGACATGTAAATGTACAAAAATGCCTCAAAGACGCCCACTAGGATTTATCGCCCAAGGGCCCACAATGAACCTGGAGCTAGCCCTGCCTCCAGCCACATAATCACAAGTTCTTTTCTGTTAGGTGAATGCCTAATTTTTGGGGCCTGTACTCCCATGGCCTAAAATAAAATTTTTCTAGGTTCCAGCAGGGCACATTTTTGAGAGTTTCCCTTTAGGATGCATAAAAATGGCCCCTGATTAAAATACAAATTTTTTGTGGGAATTTTTGCCAGTGATCCCCATCTGGTATGTCACTGTCCATGTTGTCGGACTATTTGTGCACTTCTAGTAAGTATTTGGTGGCTGAAAATATGGCCTGAAGTTTTTTTTAAGGTTTGCCTGCCATTAAAGTCAATGGGGCCAGCCACGAACGCGTGGTTCGCGAACACAAAGGTGTGCTGTTTCTGTATTTGTTGCCTAATGTACAGACAGCTGCCTGTTCCCTAGATTTCACCTTTTGCTGCCTGACTTCTACCTGATCTCTGTTTTGACCCGGGGCTGCCTGCCCTGACCTTGGCCTGTCCCAGACTAAGGTTTTGCCTGATCTCATAGTGCTCCAAACTGGTGTCTATTGACCCTGGTAAGTTAGCTGTCAATGAAAAGAGACTACTCTAAAAGGTAATGACCTAGTGGTTCCTCTGCAGGGGAGTCCAGATCCCTGTATAGGGGTTAAAAGTTGCAGACCAAGGGGACTTGGTCCATTAGGAGTAGCCCCAAGCCAAATCTGTTTAAGTGATACAGGAAATCTGAATGAGAAATGACTGAAACTAAAATATACAGTCTGTACCAACATAATATGACTGAATAATGGTGTTTCACATCAGTGTTTTACCTATGGATCCTTACCATCAAAATATCTTATTACATTTTATAAAAAACTAATGGGGTTAGTTAAAGTCAACCTACATTCAAAGATGACTTTTCAGAATAAGCAGATATGTGTAGATGAGTAATAGCACTATATCTCACCATCATGTGGCTTATCACTTGCATCGTTTAGCAGTTTTCCTCTGGGGAGGTTCCATCTTTAAAGGGACACTAAACCATGAAAAAAAGGAAAAAGAAGCATAACAAACTAAGGAAAGTTTGTCTGTAGTCCCTTCTGCAAGATGCTGCAGGTAAACAGATATCCCACAGTCAGAGAAGTGTAAATTTCCTCCCTGCCTCTCCATCTTTGGCTGGGGATGGGCTCTGTGCATTAGCATGAGCTCCCAGGAAAACAAGACGTTTGGGAAAAGGGTGAGGCTGAATTCACTTTATTGGACACTCAAAGCACTGCAAAACTTCCCCGACTTCTTACAAAACCTCCCCGTGCATTCCCAGGTGCCTGAATGTCATGTTTGCCTATATAGCCAGGGGGGTTTCTCACTGTTTAGGCAAATTTAACATTTATCAGTGTTGGAAACCTGGATTACAAGTCTTGTGGAGTTCAGATTGTTCAGATAATGTTACCCTTACATTGTGCAAGTAATCCAATTTTCCCAGGAACCTAAAAGGCCTAGCTATGACACTATTTAGGATTGAGGAGAGGCCTTTATCTTGGTAGATTTAGTATACTGCAGTCTATTACAGTTCTACAAGAAGGTTACCTAGCTTTCTCTGAGGGACAAATCTGCCTAGCTATGGCACTATTTAGGAGTGGGGAGGGGGATTTATCTTGGTAGATTTAGCATTCTGCAGTCTAATACAGCTCCACATCGTTGTAACTCAACTTTACCAGGTTCCTGGAAGGCAATATGCACAACTATGCAGTGAAGGAAATCTATTTTGCACAATTAGTAACTAGTAGATTCCTTCCAACAAAATGGACATGCTAGCTGTGTAAACAAAACTTATGTAGTCTAAATCCAGTCCCCTGCTCCTAAAGTTCCTGGCTCGCGTTTACTAGCATCAGAGGGGACGAAGGAAGGGGGATGACATTGTAGATAGAACAAAGTCCAGCCCTCAAGTGGTAAAGGTGCTATGACCTGCTCTGCATGGATCCAGGCTGTGTTCACACCCAACGTAGATGCAGCAAAAAAGTCTAAATAGATCCAACGAGTAAAATCAATGATTCTTTATTTCTTTATTTAAAAAAGGGGGGAAGGGGGAAGACATGTCTGCAGCCTGGGAGAACAATGGGATGGTTTTCTATTGTATTTCTCATGGTCTGCAATAGTCATATCTGACAAAACGTGAGCAAATAACAAAGTTTGGTGTCCCTTTAATTCTCAGTTGTCCCTGAGCTAGAGGATGAAGTCTAGCTGTTATGATGTGTCCTATAGACAGTGTATAGAAAAAATATATTCTGCTCCCTTACCATTCTTTTTCATATTCAGAGAAGCTGATGAGCATGAAAGTCATTATAGAGAAGTTCTATATCAGTAGTTGTGATGCAGTAAAACATTACTAATAGCTGCTGAAGCATGTCTGTACCTCAGTCTCTAAAACCGCTGCCCACTCTGCGCTCTCTCTACCTCCATAGAGTTCTGTGTGCAGCTGTAATCTGATCCTTCAAATAGATAATTGTCTGTCTTGGTCACAAAGATGGATGCAGCAGAGAATTCAGTAAAGATGTTAGTTTAGGAAGGGACAGGGGTGTAACTACCATAGCGGCAGACCATGTGACTGCTATGGGGCCCAGGGCAAGAGGGGGCCAAGTCTTAGTTGGAATTATCTCCTCTTCTACTGGAGGTGAATACTTGGTCAGGACTCTACCCATTGAAAGGGGTTTAGGCAGAAACCCTTCTGTCCTGTGTGGGGGACCTGGTGTGATCCTTGTTATGGGGCACTTACTTCTCTATGTACGCCACTGGGAGGGGGTGAAAAAATGACTGGAAAAGAGGAATCTTATAAAATGTTAAAAAGTTATGTGAAAATTTGTTTATGATTGATTGCTAGTACCACTGATCATAGATAGAATCTACCTATATACAAGACAGAGGGCAAAAAAAGCTGCAGTATATAATAGAAAATGTAGTCATATAGTAAAATTCCGAAAAGAGTGGACATAAGGAGCAGATATGAGGAAGGGTCTGGACAGTGGTGTGCCTAGGTTGTTTGGCACCCGGGGCTGGTCCTTTCTCTGCCCCCCCAATGCTTTACAAAAACTGTACCCCCTCACAGTAGTATTGCCCTCATTGTACAACCTTCACAGTAGTTTTGTACAGATGTGTGCCCCCTAACAGTAGTTATGCCCACATTGTGCCCCCTAAAAGTACTTATCCCTTCATTGTGCCCCTTTCACAGTAGTTATGCCCTCATTGTGCCCCCCTCATAGTAGTTATGCCCTCTCTGTGCCTCTTTTACAATAGTAATGCCCTATCTGTGCCCCTTCACAGTTGTAATGCCGTCTGTGTGCCCCCTTCACAGTAATTATCCCCATTGTACTGTGCATGACAGTACCCCCTTCCCAGTAACAATCCCCATTGAGCCCCCTTCATAGTAATAATCCCCATTTTGTCTCCTTTACAGTGATAATGCCCCTTAATAGTAGTAATGCCCATTGTGCCCCCTTCACAGTAATAATGCTCTCTGTGTCCTCATAGTAGTAATACCCTCTGTGCACTGTGCCCCCTCCATAGTAGAAATGCCCATTGTGCCTGCTTCACATTAGCAATGACCTCTGTGCCCCCTTCCAGAGTGGAAATGACAACTGTGCACCCTCCAGAGTAGAAATGCCCATTGTGCCCCCTCCAGAGTAGAAATGCTCATTGGGCCCCCTTCACATTTGCAATGCCCATTGTGCCCCCTCCAGAGTAAAAATGCCCATTATGCCCCCTCCAGAGCAGAAATGCCCACTGAGCCCCCTCCAGAGTAGAAATGTCAGTTGTGTCCCCTTTACATTTGCAATGCCCATTGTGCGCCCTCTAGAGTAGAAATGCCCATTGCGCCCCTTCTATGTTAAAAAAAAACAAAAAAACACAGTGACTACTCACCTTGCCTCATTACTGAAGCTCACATACCTCTCTTCCCTTCAGGCACAGATCGCTCTGCAGCACTATGTGGGCAGAGCTTATACAGATTTCCAGGCTGCAGGTTTCGCCCACACAGGCCGGCAGCGCTATCTGTGCCTGCAGGCTGAATGGTGGAGTAGGGAGAAGTCTTCACTATTCTGTGTGCCACTGGCCTGAAGGAGGGGAAGAGCACAGGGAGCTGAGTGGTGAGTGACAGGACCCACTCATTGCTTCTGGGCTCTGGCACCCCTGAGAGACGGCACATGGGGCGGACCGCCCCCCACTTAGCACGCCACTAGGTCTGGATATGCCTTAGTGAGATTGCTTGCTGAACAGTATCTTGGAGGGAATGTATGTGTGAACAGAACCCTTGGGACCCAGAGACTGTGACAAAGACCTTGAGAGAGTAGTCTGTGAGTGTTGCTGCAGGCATGGTGGACACTGAGATGTTGGTATGAGACTGTGAGAAGCAATAAAGGGGCGCATTTATTAAGACTTGCGTCTTAATAAAGCCCTAAGCTGGCGGTGGTTCCGCCGAAAGTTATGAAGAGCCGCAGGGCTCTACATAACTTCGGCACATCCGGCGCCAGTTCTAGTTCCTAGCTGTCTTACACTTAGACTATTTTCTACACATGAAACAGGCGTAGAAAATGGTAATGAGATGAGCCTCCTGGCCTGTCCCCTTCCCCACTCGCACCACGCCCCCTTTATTTTAGACCTGGCCTTAGCGGGACAAAGCCACAGATAGCGACGCAACTAACCGTTGCACCGCCATCTGTGTCTGAAATACACCTAATTTAGGCGGATTTCGGTATAATAAATGACCCTATAGTTCTAGGTTTGGCCTCTGTGGGAAGAACAGGGATCTGAGAGAGAAAAAAATACAATGGGGGTCATTTATTATCCAGAAATACGCCGGCATTAGGCCATTTTCTTGCGCAGAGTGCGGGGCAATGGTTAGTTGCGCCATCATCTGCAACTTTCCCCCCCTCAAACTAAGTCTAAAAAAAGTGTGTGGCATGGGCGGGGAAGGGGATGGGCCGGCTGGTCTTAATAAATGACTCCCAAATTGTTATAATGTTATATCTATTTGGTTATTCTGCAATGGTAAAAAATGATGTCACCTTGTGTGTACTGAAACCACCAAGAGTGTGCCTCCTAGTGTGACAGTACCTGGAACACTTTGTGCGCCACTGTGTCGAAATTTGTGTTCAGAAAAAGCGAACTTTGTGAATACTATTTCGCTTATTATTGTCGGTGGAGAGTGTTTTATGTCAGCGAGATCTGCAATCAGTTATCTATTGTGCATTGCCAGCTTCGGGTAGGCATGCACTATATCACTATATCAGGGATGGGCAAACTGCGGCTCTCCAGCTGTTGCAAAACTACAACTCCCAGCATGCCCAGTCTGGCTACAGCTATCAGCCATGACATGGTGGGAGTTGTAGTTTTACAACAGCTGGAGAGCCCATCCCTGCCCTATATCAACCTGCTGCTGGACAAGCTGCCAAAATGTTTGCCCGGGAGCCTTCACCATTCACAATTCGGCCTGGCAGTTAGGTGTAGTTTGAAAAGAACAGAGTTATATAAGGATCACTGCCTGGATTTTCTGTAGGTGAATGAAATGCACTGGGTTTGGCTTTATACCCTGATGATGAATAAAGTACAATACCAGAAATAACATAATCCACCATTATTGAAGCTGCCTTGAGCTGCTGATATAAATCTGTCCTAGCCTTTACCATGAAGCCAGCACCTAGAGGAGACATACAAGGCAGACCTCTTATTTCTAGCTGGAGGTTCCAGGAAATGTTTTCTTTATTCTTCTGAATGTTACATTATTCGCTCTGGTTACTTTCCTAGATGAAGTCTAGTGGTCCCTTATAATAACTGCACACCTGGGGGCTGCACTGTTCTTTAGATGTGACAGGAGGACATTATGGGCTGGGGTTTCAGGCACCTAAATGCTTCAAACAATATGCGAATTGGTTCACACAGCTGTAAAAAAGCAGCATTTTGTGTGAGAATGAGTGATGACGGTGACATTTCAGGATGTCACTCACCGGCTGTAGTAAGTACTTCATGCCAGCGTTATTTCTCCATCACAGCGCCAGCATTTACATGGGCACAATGAGGTTCAGGTATAAATACATGCCGTCAGTGACAAGTCCAGGGGTGGCCTCTGCTGAACTCTGCCAGCTCTATACATCTCGGCCCTCCGTGGCTCAATAATGACATTAATGGCTATTACCATAAATTTGCATGAGCTTTAAACACAATTTTCAATGTACTGATTAATCCAAATATTTGCAGGTGTTAAAGTGAGCAATTTACATCATAAAAAATAGAACGGAAGCGGGAAATTACACTTAAGAAGTAATAAAGATGACAGATCACTGATATATTTCCATTTAAATATGAAACTGCAGCACCTATTTGTGCAAGGCCAGCTATTTCTAACAGGCTGTGGAAATACCGGCCGGAAAATGGTAGATGTGAGTCAGACCACAAAGATATGAGATAGACAGGTACTTACCAGAGAGGGTGAGAGATAGAGAGATAGATAGATCAATAGTAGATAGACAGATAGATAGATTTAGATATGAGATAGATAGATAGATAGATAGATAGATAATTAGATATGAGATAGATAGAATACATGGATAAATAAATAGATAATTAGATATGAGATAGATAGTTAGATAGATAGAGAGATAATGCAGATAGATAGATAGATAGATAGATAGATAGATAGATAGATAGATAGATAGATAGATAGATAATTAGATATGAGATAGAGAGTTAGATAGATAGATACTGTACATAGATAGATAGATAGATAGATAGATAGATAATTAGATATGAGATAGATTATTAGATAGATGGCGTTCTGCTACTATCACCAACTGAGAAAAGTCTCCAAGATAACCTGAAAATCCTGGAGAAGTTCAGTAACACGTGGGCACTGCCCATCAATCCAAAGAAAACCAGCATCATGGTGTTCAAGAAAAGAAACCGGAAAGAAGCCGGGCGACCTCTCTTCCTGCTAAACAACTGTCCACTGACAGCTACACCTACCTGGGCCTAGAAATCAGCCAATCAGGGAGCTTTAAGAAAGCCATGGAAACACTGAAAGACAAGGCGAGCAAAACCTTCTATGCCATTAGAAGGCATTTGTATCATCTTAAGGCACCAGTGACCGTCTGGCTCAAAATCCTTGACACCATCATCACCCCAATCCTCCTGTATGGCAGCGAAGTCTGGGGCCCAGACACATACCCAGACTGGGCAAAGTGAGACTCTGGGCCAACAGAACTATTCCACCTAGAACTCTGCAAACACTTTCTCCAGGTCCACAGGAGCACCTCAAACAGCGCCTGTCGAGCAGAACTGGGCAGATTCCCACTCTACTTTGCTGTCCAGAAGAGGGCGCTATCCTTCAGAGCCCATCTGCATAGCAGCAGTCCCAGCTCCTACCATCACAAAGCCTTGCTACACCAAGAAGCCCCAGAAAGACAAAGTACCCTGCAACAAATGACCCAAACCCAGCCTGCCTAAGCCACCAACCAATACAGCCTGGCAAAGGGGAAACTCCACTGCATGATACACAAGGGCAAAGAGGAGTATATCAGCCTCTGGAGGAACGACATACGGACATCACAGAAGCTGACAGTATACAAGAGCCTGCAGAGGGAGTACAAACTGGCCCCATATCTGGAGAAACTCCCCAATCCAAGAGACCGACAGATTCTGAGCCGCTACAGACTGAACACCCACAGCATGCTTATTGAATCTGGGCGTCACCGACGGAGGTACCAGCTCAGGGAGGGCAGAGTGTGCCAGCAGCGCGACCAGGAGGTCGTGGAAGATGAGGCTCATTTCCTGCTGCGGTGCCCCAAATACTCAGCAGTGAGGTACTCTCACTTCAGGAGACTGTCTGATCTCTGCCCAGACTCCACCTCCATGAGGAGGAAGAGAGACTCTGCGGCCATAGCAGCACAATATATTACTGCCTGCCATAGACTGAGAGGGGCCTGATGTAACATGGACTCCTATATCCCCACACTGGATGTGTCCCCATCCCCCAACCCTACCCAATTATTTCCCACTTGCTTTGGCAATGCTAAAATGTATTTAGTCCTGCCAATAAAGCTTATTTGATTTGATTGATAGATAGATAATTAGATATGATATAGATAGTGTGGGGAATTGCTCTGGTAGACAGGCTTGCGGACGCAGTATAGAGGCAAGGTACACAGTTCTCTGGGTAAAGCAGAAGTGTTTTATTCACACTCGGCAACACAAAAACAGTCTTGGTGCTTGTTCACACAAGGCAAAACAGAAACAGTCTTAGTGCTTGTTCACACGAGGCAAAACACAAGGCAAAAACATCAGTCCCACAGCAAGGTCACCTGAGTGGTCGGTGTTAGTTCACACCTGGCAGTTAGCTCGGCCACGCAAAGTTTCCACCAGAGGCTTCTAGGTAGACTGCACGCCTGTTTGCAGACTCTTGCTCTCAGCCCTGAGAGCTCCACAGTAACACCAGCAGCTTCCAGGATAATCACCTCTCACCTGCTGAGGTGGCTGCTTTTTTAAAGGCCCGGAAAAAGTCCGGCCTGGACCGTGGGGAATAGTCTCCCACCCAGCACTTGACTATTCCCAATAAGAGCCGGCCCGGATTGGCTTTGTAGCCATACTAAATATCAATGTGTCAAACAGCACTAGCTGCTTCTGACACACAAAAAATCCGGCTCTTATCTCACCGAGGCCAGGAACCTCGGTGACACGTACCTTCTGTCGACGACGGAACCTTGCGCCATCTTACAATAGATATATTTAGATATGAGATAGATAGATAGATAGATACATTAGATAGATAGATAGATAGATAGATAGATAGATAGATAGATTATATATATAGGAGATAGCAGACAAATAGACAGATAGATAGAGTTCTGTGTAAATTTCTTATGGTTTTCCAAATCTCTGCTTGCTGTCATTCAGTAGAAACTTTTAATGCTTACTTCCATAATATACAATATTAGATAACGTCATGAAAAAAAACCATAAAATACTGTGAAGTTATTATTTACACTGATCAGCAAAATACAAAAATAAAAATGATGCAGTTGTTTTTTTAATGCAATGAATGCACAATAAAAATAAATATGAATTAAACTCTCGCTGATGTGTATAACAAAATGGTGACTAAAAAAAGCTACAGCTTGTCTTGCAAAAATCAAGACTTCATCCATAAAAAAAAACAAGCGGTTGTGGGAAGGCTCGGGTTGTTACAAGACAGAGCTCTGATAGCTGCCCTGTTACATTCCTTACACCTGTGTGTCCATCGCAGGCAGCAGGCCATATTTATAGTTTATTCTGCCCCTTCCCTATTGATGTCCATACGGTTTACATAGCTGATGGCCAAACCCTGCCGAGGCGTCAGCTATCCCCTAAGACTCCCCCATATGCATGCACGCATAACTGAAAGCCAAAAAATCTACAAAACACCATTGGGCAAATTATACTTAGGCCTCATGCACACGGCCGTTGTTGTGATCTGTGTCCGAGCTGCATATTTTGCGGCTCGGGCGCAGACCCATTCACTTCAATGGGGCCGTAAAACATGCTCCGTTCCGTGCCCCCGCAAAAAAAATAGAGCATGTCCTATTCTTGTCTGTTTTTGCGGACAAGAATAGGCATTTCTATAATAGGCCGCGTTCCGTTCCGAAAATTGCGGAACAGAACACGGAGCAGCTTCCGTGTTTTGCGGATCCGCGGTTTGCGGACCGCAAAACACCAACGGTCGTGTGCATGTAGCCTAAGGCTGACGTTCCGTATGCTAGTGTTACTGAGAAGTCCACTGGAGTTATGTGCATCTGCAGTACCCCAGACCTGAGAGCAGGGGCTTTGCTAGGTTAAAACATTCGGGATGACATCACAGTCCATGTGATCAGTGCAAAGAGAGGAGAAGTCTTGGGAAAGAAGCTGTGATGAGGTCTGCTATGAGGAGAAGAAAGTGAAGGGATAGATTACTTAGTGTGAGAGGCAGAGCAATGCTGAGAGTTGTAGTTATTTAACTGGGACTGTATGTTAGGGCTGAAGAGAGGGATGTTATTTACATAGGACTGCATGTTAGAGTGGGGTGGAGTGATATTATTCACATGGGACAGAATGTTGGAGGAGGCTGAGGGAGGGAGTGATGTTATTTACATGGGACTAGGGCTGCAGTAAACGATTATTTTAGAAATCGAGTATTCTATCGATTATTTTTTACGATTTATCGAGTAATCTAATAAGAATGTTACCATGGCAACCAGGGCTTCAGTAGCGTCCTGGTTGCCATGGTAACCGATAGGAGCCCAGTTATAACACTGCTGGGGCTCCAATCAGAACTTCCACCAATGAGGGGGAAGGGGACTCTGCTCTGTGGCCACTGCCACCAATGAGGGGGGGGGGGGACTCTGCTCTGTGGCCACTGCCACCAATGAGGGGGGAGGGGGGACTCTGCTCTGTGGCCACTGCCACCAACGATTTTAATACTGGGGGGTGGGGGGAGGGCGCACTGCGCCACCAATGAAAATTAACCTTTAATACAGGCGGCAGGCAGCAGATCAGCGGCAGTTAACCCCTCAGGTGCAGCACCTGAGGGGTTAACTGCCGCTGATCGCAGCTCCCTGCCTCCTGTATTAAAGATTAGAAAGGACCTTTCATGGTCCGGCCTTACTAACTAGCAGCTACAAGGAGCGGCGCCCGGGATGTCCCCGCACTTACAGTTATCCCTGGGCGCGGCTCGGCTCTCCCCACTGTGTGCCAGTTACAGTCTCCTGCTCCATATGCTAATTACTTATATCGGCGCAATAGGGAGGAGACATCAGCTCTGTGGGCGTTCCTTCTCCCTGCACTGTGGCGTTCTCTGCTGCGATTGGACAGCGCAGGGAGAAGAAACGCCCACAGAGAAGGTGATGTCTCCTCCCCATTGGTCCGATATTAGTAATTGGCACATGGAGCACGAAACTGTAACTGGCCCACAGTGGGGAGAACGGAGCGGCGCCCGGGGATAATTGTAAGTGCGGGGACATCCTGGGCGCCGCTAGCTGCTAGTTAGTAAGGCCAGACCATGTAAGGTCCTGCCATTGGTGGTGCAGTGCGCCCGCCCCTCCTTCACCCCCCCCATCTCTCCTCACTGGCAGCACAGCACAGGGGGAGGGAGAGAGCGACTCCTTCTCCCCCTGTGCGCCCCGCCTCCTCCGCTGCCAGCCGCTCTGCACAGTGTCGGGTCATAGGGCTTACGTGCAATATGACCTGACGGGTGACCACGGAGCGGGGAGTAATAGCAAGTGCTGCCCTCCCGCTACATGGGACTGTGTGTTGGAGGTGGCTGGGGAGGCGGTGATGTTATTTACATGGGACTGTATGTTGAAAGCAGCTGTGGGAGCGAGTGATGTTCTTTAAATGGGAATGTATGTTGATGGCTGTGGGAGTAAGTGATGTTATTTACATGGGACTGAATGTTGAGGGGGCTGTGGGATGGAGTGATGTTGTTTACATGGGACTGTGTGTTGGAGGTGGCTGGGGACGCAGTGATGTAATTTACATGGGATTATATGTTTATGGCTGGGGGAGGAAGTAATGTTATTTACATGGGACTGAATGTTGTGGGGATGATGTTGTTTGCATGGGATTGCAAGTTGGAGGCGGCTGGGGAGGGGTTGATATTATTTACTCCAGACTGTATATTGAAGGCGGCTGGGGGAGGGTTGATGTTATTTACATGGGACTGTATATTGGAGGGGCTGAAGGGAAGGAAGTGATGTTATTTACATGGGACTGTATTTTGGAGGGGGCTGTAGATAGAGAGGGATGTTATTTACATGGGACTGTATATTGGAGGGGGCTGGAGAGATGGTGTGATGTTATTTACATGCGACTCTATGGCGGAGGGAGGGAGGGAAATAGTGCTAATTACATGGGACGGTATGGTGAAGAGGCTGAGGAATTATCATTTCTGAGGACACTAAAGGGAGGAATACAACTACAGGGGGCACTGCAGGGGGCATTATAAATACTGGGGGCACTTCAGGGTGAGCATTATAACAGGAGGGGGAATATAAATACTGGGGGCACTGTAGGGGTATTATAAATACAGGGGACATTATAGACATTCTTATTACTACTGGGGGATCTATAGGAGGGACTTATAGATCATCATTATTTCTAAGAGCACTATGAGGGGCTGTATTACTACTGAGGGGTCTGTAGAGAGCTTTATTGCCAATGAGGGCCTTATTTCTACCGGGGGCTCTGTGAGGGCATAATTAATACTAGAGGGCTCTTCTACTAATGGAGGAACTCTCAGTATCACTGTTGGGGGCACTGTAGGGGGCATTATTACTAATGAGGGCACTCCAGAAGGGAATTACTATTGGTGGTACTATGAGGAGCACTATTACTATGGGGGCAGTATTTGGGGGTATTGGGGAGCACAGCAAGCAGCAGGATAACACTGTGGGGACTCCAGGTTGGGGAATAATGATAGAAATGTGAGGAAACTAAGATGTCTGTGTGTCACACTCTGCAGAGACGGGGCGGCTGAGAGAAGTTATATGGACCAAATGGAGAAGATGATGACAAAGAAGATCTACAGCAGAGGAGATGTCACCTGGGAGGCCCTGAATGTGAGAGGTATCTGCTGCTGTATAGCAAGTACAGCCAGGGGGGCACCCTGAAATTTTGTCTAGGGGCGGTCCGAAAAGAAAAAAAAGTGTGCGATGCAAAAAAAAATTGGTTCCACCCATTTTTCTAAGCCCATCCTACATATAATAGGCCACTCCCAACAAACACTGTACAGCTGAAATGATATTGATGAGGATGAAAGTAAGAGTATCACCCTCATCCTACATAGACACACTGTACCCAATACTCCACCATACAGGGCCCCAACATAAAGCTCCTGTACTCACACTGCCCCCCACATAGTTGCAGTTTTACTTCCTCCCTCCTAGTCCTGAAGGCACCAAAAGCGGAGTGGAGGAGGAGCTGCGCGAAATTAAAGGTGTGTAGGTCCGGGTGGAGGAGCCCGGCCTTTCTCATCTTCTCCATTAAGACCAGACCGCCATGATGATTTTTCACCCATCTCCCGTCTCTGCAGAGATTGACAAACAGACATTGGTTTCCCACTTTTCCATCATCCTCCCATCTTCTGAACACCCCATTCTGCCATTCCCAATACTGTGCCCGCTGTGCTCCCCAATACTATACTGCAGAAACTGTCCCCTGAAAAATACCTGTACCACACAGATAGTGCCCTCTTCTACAATTATTGGCACACAGTGCTCTAAAAAAGTAACTATGCCCAGTAAATAGTATCCCTGACACTAATAGAATAAACATATTGTTCCCAAAAATAATTGTGCTAAGCTGATACTGTGCCAGGGTCCCCACCAAAGTAACAGTGCTCCCTAAATTCCCACCAATAGAAATCATTCTCTGCCTAAGCACACTTAGTAATAATGTCCCCATAGTGCCCATAAAAGTGTGATCATGTTCGCCATAGCCCCCCAGTAGCAGTAAAGCTCACCATAATGCCCCCTAGTAGTAATAATTCTCCTTATAATATGACAGTACAAGAAATACCCCTGCTTAGTGCTCATAGTTGAGCTAATGTCCCTATAATGTATGCCAGTATAAAATACCTCTATATACTGCCCCAGTAAATGCCCCCGTAGTGCTCCTCTCCCCCTTCCCCATAGTGCCCGATGATTTGGCAGTATAAAATACCCCATCTTACTGCCCCCAGCACATGCCTCCATGGTGCTTCTCTCCCACTTCCCCATAGTGCCCCCTATAATATGCCAGTAAAAAAATGCCCCTTCGTAGTGCCTCCAGCAGATGCCCTATAGTGCTCCTCTCCCCCATAATGTGCCAGTAGAAAATGCCCCTTTTTAGTGCCCTTTATAATGTGTCAGTAAAAAATCCCCCTTCTTAGTGCCACCAGATGCCCCTATAGTGCTCCTCTCCCCCATAATGCCCCCATAATGTGCCAGTTAAAAATGCCCCTTCTTAGTGCCACCAGATGCCCCCATACTTCTCCTCTCCCCCATAGTGCCCCCATAAAGTGCCAGTTAAAAATGCCCCTTCTTAGTGCCACCAGATGCCCCATAGTGATGCTCGGCCCTATATTGCCTCCCATGTGCCAGTAAAAAATACACTTTAGTGCCAAATACCATAGTGCATATAGGGAATGTTGTGCCAGTAAAAAAAATACCATAGTGACACCAAATAATGCCCCTATAGTGCCACCAGATGGCCCATAGTGCTGCTCTCCCCTATAAAGCCTCCCATAATGTGCCAGTAAAAAATGCCTCCTTAGTGCCACCAGATTTATAGTGCCCCCCATAATATGCCTATAAAAAGCCCCTTTAGAGCCCCCAGATGCCCCCATAGTGCTCCACTCCCCCATAGTGCCCCAAATAATGCCTCTATAGTGCCACCAGATGCCCCATAGTGCCCCCCTCCCCAAAATAAGGCAGTAAAAAATGCCCCCAGATTCCCCCATAGTGCTCCCCCAAAATGGGCTAGAAATAAATGCCCCCATAATGCTGTGCCCCCAAATAATGCCCCTATAGTGCCACCAGATGCCCCATAGTGCCCCCCCCAAATGGGGCAGTAAAAAGTGCCCCCAGATTCCCCTATAGTGCTCCCCCAAAATGGGCTACAAATAAATGCCCCCATAATGCTCCACTCCCCCATGGTGCCCCCAAATAATGTTCCTATAATGTCACCATATGCCCCATAGTCCCTCCCCCCCCAAATTAAAAAAAATGGGGCAGTAAAAAAAATACACCAGATTCCCCCATAGTATGCCCCCAAAATGGGCTAGAAATAAATGCCCCCAGATGCCCCCATAGTGCCCCCTACCCAAAATGAGCCAGTGAGAAATGCTCCCACAAAACAAAATGCCACCAGGTGCCCCCTAAAATGTGCCATCTATAAAAAAAAAACAAAAAAAAAAACACTAATACTTACCTTCATGAGGTCATCGCGCCATCTGAGCCGGCCTCTGATAGGCTGCAGGCACTAGTGCCTGCAGCCTATCAGAAGAACAGGGAAGGGAGACGCCTCTCCCTCCCCTGCCGCAGCACATTGATCTGTATTGCTGTCCTGAGGACGGCGATACATATAAATATGGAGATGAACACTTCCACAATGGAAGCGCTCATCTCCTACTGCCTCCCCACCGCCACTAGCAATTATAACCAGGCGATCGGCAGTGTGGCCCTGAGAGATTAAATGGTTCTAGGGGGGTCCAGACCCCTAAACCCCCCCCCCCTGTCGGTGCGCCACTGAGTACAGCAAAATGCGGTGTGTGAGGGGAGGGTTGACTTAGAGCAGGGGTGCACAACCTTTTTTGGTCTGGGGGCCACATTGTCACATTGCTCTATTTCAAGGGGCCGCAAAAAAAAAAAAAAAAAAAGTTAATCAGCAGTGAGATGTGCTGATAATATTTGTACATCTTTCATCCTAATAAAACATGCAAATCAGCCGACAAACGAGTGATTGCTTGTTTATTAGCTGATCAGCGACAGTGACGTTCCTAGGTTGTTTGGCACCGGGCCGGGTCCTTTCTCTGGCACCCCCTCCCCCCAATACTTTAAAAAAATTGTACCCCCTCACAGTAGCATTGCCCTCAATGTACAACCTTAACAGTAGTTCTGTACACTTTTTATGCACATATTATGCCCCCTTAAAGTACGTATCCCTTCATTGTGCCCCCTTCATAGTAGTTACACCCTCATTGTGCCCCTCTTACAGTAGTTATGCCCCTTCTTTGCCCCTTTCACAGTAGTAATGGCTATTCTGTGCCCCTTTACAGTTGTAATGCCCTCTTTGTGCCCCCCTCACAGTAATAATCCCCATTGTGCCTCCTTCACAGTAATAATGCTATCTGTGCCCCCTTCAGAGTAGTAATGCCCTCTGTTCACTATGCCCCCTCCAAAGTAGAAATGCCCATTGTGTCCCCTAATAGTAGTAATCCCCTCTGTGCTAGTAATGCCCATTGTGCCCCCTTCATAGTAATAATTCCCTCGTGCCACCTTCATAGTAGTAATGCCCTCTGTGCCCCCTTCAGAGTAGTAATGCCCTCTGTGCACCGTGCCCCCTCCATAATATAAATGCCTATTGTGCCACCTTCACATTAGCAATGCCCATTGTGCCCTCTCCAGGAAGAAATGCCCATTGTGCCCCTTCACATTAGCAATGCCCATTGTGCCCCCTCCAGAGTAGAAATACCCATTGTGCCCCCTCCATAGTAGAAACGCCCATTGTGCCCCCTTCACATTAGCAATGCACATTGTGCCCCCTCCAGAGAAGAAATGCCCATTGTGTCCCTTCACATTAACAATGCCCATTGTGCCCCCTCCAGAGTAGAAATGCCCATAGTGCCTTATTTACATTAGCAATGCAAATTGAGCCCCCTTCAAAGAAGAAATGCCCATTGTGCCCCCTCCAGAGTAGAAATGCCCATTGTGCCCCCTCCAGAGTAGAAATGCCCATTGTGCCCCTTCACATTAGCAATGCCATGCATATCCATTGAGACCCCTCCAGAGTAGAAATGCCGGTTGTGTCCCCTTCACATTAGCAATGCCCTCTAATGGTCCTCTAATACTGTGATAAATGTGGTTTGATGGTAGCAGTTTATCCTTCGGTAAGCGGCTTTACAAAAGTTGCACGTCTTTACAATAAAGTCGCATGTTCTATTAAAAAGTCGCATAAGATAAGCATGGTTCCCCCTGGAGTGAAATTGCGACTTTTTTGCGACTTTTTAAATGGTTGCAATAGTAAATATGTCTAGAGATTCATTTAGATAAGACAACACACACACTTTCACAAAACTGGAGAGCTTAGTGCAGAACTTGAAAAAGTCGCAAAAAAATGCGTAATTTTACCGATTGCGCGTTTTTTTGCAACTTTTTTTACTTTATTAAAGTGACTTTAGCTAATGATAAATCTGTCCCTTTGTTTTTTGGACTCCCAGGTGAGGACTTACCAGGTGTGCAACCTCTGCAGCAATGTATGGACCCAGTAGACAATGGTGTACTGATACATGAAAGTAAAATATCAATACTTCCCATTGCTTACCAGGCTGCATACTAAGGACTGCACTAATGGTCCTCAAAACCTTTAAAGGGGTTATCCCACAACAATTCTACAGTTTTCCAACCAGCATCTGGATCTCAATACTTTTGTAATTGGATGTAATTAAAAATGTAGTATAACCACAGAATTTTTCAATAAAATGTATCTGCATAGCGACTGTTCTTTTCTTTTTTTATTTGGCCACCTCGCTGAGGTAGATGCCCATGCTCAATTCTATCCTTCAGTTGCCACCAGCCCTATCTACTGTTAGAAGCTGTGCTAAAGAGTGAGCTGCAGAAGAAAATACATAATTTCCTGAGAAAGGACACGCTCCCTGAGAAAGGACATAAAAAATATAAATTAAAAATATAAAGGTAGCAGAGCAATTGGAGCAATCAATGGGAATATCTCCGGATCCATGTGAGGTCCAGGGCTGGTTCTAGCTTTGTTAGAAAGAGATTGTAATGGACTTACTATATGATGGCTCATTTTCATTTTTTACATTAATCAAGGGATAACCCCTCTACGGCTTCATGCACATGGCTGTGTCCGTATTTCGGTCTGCAAACAACGAATCTGTAGCATATCTTCCTGTGCGCTATGTATTTTTCTCACTCCCATCGATAAAAGTGACTATTTTCGTCCGCAATACGGACCAGAATAGGACATGTTCTATAAATTGCAGAACGGCGCATGAATTAATAAAAAATACGAATGTGTGCATGAGGCCTAAACTAATTCTTTACCCATATGCATATACAGTCTCATCTTTGACCCCACTGATCCCGTCTGCAGTTACCCCCTCAGTCTGAAATAAACTGGAATCAATTATTATAAGGAAAACAAATGGAGACAAGTAGAACTCTGCCGCTGTATATGTTTGCTCTGGTAGCTGTTGCTCTCACCTCATCACAGATATACTCCCATAAATCTCTTATTTTTTCACATAAATCATGTACCTTTTCCCCTACAAAGACACCGAATGTTGAATCAATGTGTTCAATAAGGGCTTGAAAAACTCGTTTTTCATGTCATTCCTGTTTGATCATTTGCTCCATTTGCTCCAGAATCGGGGTGAATGTCACATCACATTTTAGGTCAGATTAATGCATTACTGAAGACCGTCCCAAGTGATGGCTCCCCCGCCGTGGACCTGACCAGACCTTCCTGTGAGCACACACCATGCTCCGCTCCTCGCCGGGGCTCGTCAATAGTTTGATGCATTGAACTGCTGCTCTCTTTTCCCTTCCTTCTACATTCGTCCACTTGATGGATCGCAGTGACACCGCAGTGAAATTTTAATTATAGGATCCCGCAGGATAATTAAGCAGTAATTAAGAGAAATGCAATATTATCTCAGAGCGGGCTCACCACGATGAATTACTTTAGTAAAGGGTAAGGTAGCGGGCGCTTTATGTAGGATCTGCCTGTTACTTCTCAGCCTCGGAGGCTTTGTGGGTGACTTTTAGAAATGCCAATATTATTAATATTAATGGAGGGTTAATGGCTGGAAACAATTATGGAGAAGGATATGGTGATCAAACAGTGCAGAGAGGCGGAAACCCGTGTGCGGATCACCAGACTATAATACATATTGTATAAGGCCTCATGCACACAACCGTAGTTTTGTCATCCGTAGGCTGTCCGCATCCGTTTGGCCGTTCCGCAAATTATAGAACACGTCGTATTCTTGTCAGTTTTGCAGACAAGAATAGCCAGTTCTAGTAGAAAAATGTGGCATGAACGTGGCTGGTATCCGTATTTTGCAGAGCCGTAGATTGCGGACTGTAAAATCAATACAGGGGTGTGCATAAGGCCTTGTATAACAGATAGGATGGTGCTTAAAGTGGCAGCATGGTGGTAAATGGCACTATCCTGCTGCCCTGAGGACCTTAGCTCGCGTCCAACTATCACATTCTATGTTCTCCCCATGTTCTTCGTGTAGGTTACCACACACCAAATACAAAATGCAACTGGTTCCATGCGAAAGGACCTCAGTATTTGTGTGTGAGGTACAGTAGGGAGATTAGATTGTGAGCTCCTAGGGTACGGATGGTGGAAGCCATGCATAGTGTGAGATATGAAGAAAAGTTTGTAACCCCTGTGGATAAGGATAATGGGAGTGAATTAATGTGTATAACATAGGGAGATTAGATTGGGAGCTCTTAGGGCACGGATGGTGGAAGTCATACATTGTGCGAGATAGGAAGAAAAGTTTGTGAGCTCATGTAGGCGCGGATGATGGGAGTGATACAATATGTATGAGATAGGGAGATTATATTGTGAGCTCTTAGGGCATGGATGGTGGAAGTGACACAATGTGTATGAGGCAGGGAGAATAGATTGTAACTTCTGATGACAGGCACAATGGAGTGATATACAGCACTGTGTGTGAGGCACGATGTTTAAGACCCTTTTACACAGGCAGATTATCAGGAACGAGCATTCGCAGTAACCACCCTATGTAAAGGTGCCACCAATCACCCAATGAATTTGCAAACACTACTTAATCAAAGGAAATCCCTGCTGATGCAGCACCCAAAATCATCGCTTTTTGGCGGTAGGTCATTCTGTGTAAAAAGCATAAGGGAAGATGGGAGTGATACATTATGTCAGAATTAGAGAGATTAGATTGGGAGCTCTTGAGGACAGGGACGATGGGAGTGATAATATCCGTGTGATACATTGTGTGTGGTATAGCTAGATTAAGTTGGGAAATCCTCTTATTAGGGATGATGGGAGTCATTATGAATGTTGCAGACTATGTTAACACTATATCAGCAGTAAGAAATGTATAAAAAGTGGCAAGTTATACATTTCAGTTCAGTAACATAGTATATAAGACCGAAAAAAGACATTTGTCCATCCAGTTCGGCCTGTTTCCTACAAGTTGTTGGAAAAGTAAGTTTTATTATTCTAAACATTATACTGCCCCAAATAAGTAATAGAGTGTATAATATACTTACCTTTAAAAGTCTCCTCCATTCCCCCAGCAGTGACCTCAGTTGTTCTATATTTCCATGCAGAACGTCATGTCCTTGTGGACAACTCCTCACTTAAAACCGGCAGTGATTGGCTGGTGACATGATGTCATGATGGCGAAAAATTACGTTGGATAGCTGATTATTTTTCCGTGTGGTAAAACTTTTCTGATTTGTTAGAAAATCCCTTTAAGAGTTTGTACTTTGGGTCATTTCTGTCACCTAATGAAGAGGCTCCATATAATGTGCTGGACACCGGCGCCTTCTTTGTCCTTCAGGTGATATGTGCTTGCGCTGCAAATGTCCTCGATATAACTTCTGATTTACTGTTTATATCTTTCACTATTTAAACATAGGTAAAGATCATCCTGCCGGAGCCGGTATTTATAGCAGCTCGCCTCCGGCGCTCCACCATTCCTTCCCTTCTTTTGTTCTCCAAGCTTTTGTCAAAGTTTTACTGTAAGTTTTCATGAAGGCCAGGCTCGTATTTTCATTTGCAGCTTTAGAAGGTTTTATTTTAGAAGCAAGTAAAACAGTA
Source organism: Bufotes viridis (assembly GCA_033119425.1). Lineage (NCBI taxonomy): Eukaryota > Metazoa > Chordata > Amphibia > Anura > Bufonidae > Bufotes > Bufotes viridis. The sequence goes on along the minus strand of CM065590.1, from coordinate 488,721,689 downwards.
GAGACATTGGAGAGCAGTAACTGGGGCCGTACGACAGGAATCTGTCACCATCCCCCCATGATGAGAACATGTACAAAATTCAGTACAAAAATAACCCCCTCTTATAGCTATAGATGTGGATAAGATATGGAGCAGCCAGAAATGCAGAGAGCTCCTGTGAAGCCAGTGTAGAGGATGGGAGTTGTAGTGGCCCTGATGTGATGTTGTTGTAGTGTCATGGTGCAGTGGAAAGGTGATGGTGAAAGGAACCAGGCAGAGATGGTTGCATAAATAACGTCTTCTTTTACTGAGTGCAAAAATGGATAACCACACATTCATCAGCAGTTTGTACAAAGTTCAATTTCTCTCCTCCTAGATGATGGGGTATGGTGGCTGGCAATGTGTCCTGATTGCCCCTGCTAGCTTACGCTGTCTCTCAATGGACTCCCTTCTCTACGGCTGTCCTCTGGCACCTGTGGCTGTAGGTGTCCACTGTATGATGCAGGCCTCTATCTACACCCGTCCTGAACTGCGGTGATGATGTCTTGCCGTGTTTCCCACCACCTTGCAGCAAAGTGTTGATTGCTTAATCACTCTGCTGACTCAAATACTCCAAAGTTTACAAATCTTCCATGGCTTAGGACCTGCAGCCTCTCAATGGTGTCCTCCAAGATGAGCTGCCTTTGTGGTCCACATGGCTTGGAGGAGCATTAGATGAATTACATGCTCTCTCACTCCTCACCTTCTTTTCTTGGACTTTTCGTAGCTCTGTCCCACCTTTGGCAGGAAGGCCTATCAAGAGGTTAGGTTCCATTCTTGTTAACAACCTTGCCAACCGTACCCCATCTGCTGGTGTACAAAGTGTATTGCATGCCATTACATTCACATTGCATATAAAACAGTAAACAACTGCAGATACCATAGTAGTACCCCCAGGTCTAGAGTACTACAGAAACTGCAGTTGCAACCCTTCACCCCCCCCCCTTTACTTCTGTAGCTTGGCAGGCCACGAGGGCGGCATGGTGGCTGCATTAGCTGGAGAGGATGTGTGTGGATGGTGGTAATGAAGGTTGCTATAGACCTCATGGGGACTAATCCCTCTCCCTCTAGTGCTCACAGGGCCACGCATGCAGTGTTGGGAGGGTGCACCCTTTCTTCCCTCAGAGCACACCCTGGTCCTGGGGCTTCTGCCTGGTGTTAGGTGGGGTGCCCTTGATGTAAGGTAGATGGGTGCACGGCAGGAAGGCAGACATAGGGGACGGATGAATGTTGGAGTCAAAGACCAGGCTCATTTAGTTAACAAATAAAGTTTTTTTCTTTACTGAGAAAATGATGTGAGTAATAGTACATACCCAAGCAATAGGCACAGTTTTGAGGTATATGACACAGCAAGTCTCTCCCAAAGGTTATATATTGGAGGGGGCAATGATGACAGTAATCCTCCTGAAGTCTCTCATTTTGGAGGAGGTGCCTAATTTATGATGAGGCACAGGGCTTGTCATATATTAGGTGCATCCTGTGGCACTCTATGTGCCTAAACAGAAATCTATGAAAGCTCTGAGTTGCGTCAGAAAACGGGTGTAAAGGAAGATAAATTTGTTATGGCGGCTGGACGAGCCACCTTCCCGTCCCTCTCATCGCCCCTTTTGGAAAAATGTTGGTGACGTAAAAACATCACTTGCGACTATTTTTTAAAAAGTTGCATTTAAAAAGTCTCAAACATGCAGTTTGCATCTTTTTAACACTACTTTTCAGGCTCAAACTAAATGATAAACCTCCCCCTTTGTGCCAAATGTATCATATGGCGCAATTTGTTTGTTACATTTGGTGCATCTTTAAACCTAACACTCTTATCTAGAAACGCTACTCCAGTTTTTTACGCCAGCCTTTACTGGAGTGAATGTTTGAAACTTTTTTAAAAAAAGTCCCAGTGATAAATCTGAAGTAAAACTAATAAACACAGCCAACCACGTCGATTTCACACACTTTTTAAAACTGGAGAGAGTTGTTTAAAATGCAAAAAAGGAATGATATTTGCACAAATAACACCAAAAGGTTACAAAAGCCCTATTTTATTACTCAATTTGTACCAAAAACTGGAGTCAGAGGGGTTCATTTACTAAAGACATGCCACAAGTCAATCTTAATAAAAAGCCTGGTGGAGGAAGCTCTGACCCCTTTATTCAGAGGCCTTCGTCCCATGATAAGTTTGTCGCATCGTCTCCTGTCTGTGCTCCAGAAGTAGATTTTTAGTTATCATTGATGGCAGTTTTCTGGTGTAAACGTGTTGAGCCAAGGTGGCCCTGTCCATTCTAATAAGCCCCACTCACTTCACCTAAAGTGGAGAGTTTGCACAAAATTCCAAATTTCTGACTATTGTATGCCAAAAACCTGGCAAAATGCCTTTGTAACTGACCCCCAGAAAGTTAAAATTTTTAGCCTGTGCCATGCTTGCAGGACTATTTTGTGACATTTTGCTGTTTAATGTCATGCTGGCTACTTTTTTGAGTGGAAAAAAAGCAGGTTTGGCACTATGTTAATTAATTGCATCCCAGATAAAGGGTACAGTTACACGATGTGGCCGTGCATGCAGACATGGCCGAGGTGACTTGAACTCTGCCTCCATGCAAGCTGTGGTGATATTCAACAATCTTATTATAAACTTTGGTTTTCACTCTTCATTGTTAAGGGCATCTATCAGCAGATTTGTACCTATGACACTGGCTGACATGTTACATCAGCAGCTGAAGACATCTGTGTTGGTCCTGTGTCCATATGTGCCCGCATTGCTGAGAACAATGATGTTTTAATATATGCAAATGAGCCTCTAGGAGCAATGGGGGCGTTGCCATTACACCTAGAAGCTCTGCTCTCTCTGCAACTGCCGTGTCCTCTCCACTTTGATTGACAGTGACAGGGCCAGGTGTGATGACATTTACACTGCCTGTCCCTGTCAAAGTGCAAAGAGCATGGCAGTTGCAGAGACAGAAGAGCCCCTAGGTGTAATGGTAACGCCCCCGTTGCTCCTAGAGGCTCATTTGCATATATTAAAACACTCATTTTTCTCAGTAATGTGGGCACATATGAACATGGGACCAACACAGATGCCTTCAGCTGCCAAGTGCACATGTAACAGGTCAGCCAGTGTCATAGGTACAAATCTGCTGACAGATGCCCTTTAATGGCCATTAAAAGTTCCTAAAAAGCACTTATTCCAGTGAGGGAGTAATAATCCCAGACAGAAGTGTTATAGTTAAAGATGCAGCAAATGTATTAGACAGCAGACGACATTTGTTAAGTTAGTGAAAACTGTCAACGGAGACTTGGGAAAAACTGACTTCAAATATTCCCCTCAGTTCCCCCAATGTTTGTGCCTTTCACTTCCTCCATTTTAATTAACTTTACTTTATTCCCATTCATAAAATGAGCTGTTTAGTGCACCTTCAACACAGGGGAACAGTCTGCTGCAGAACAAAGGAAATCATGCCTAGAAACTGCTGTAATGACGAACACCCGGCGCAGCGCAGAATAGACTCAGACGTAGAATAAATTAAGTCATTTAATCTCGACTGGCAATGGCCGGGCCAGCTGTGCTGCGGCTTTGTGTCAGGGGGACTGTAATGTGCGCCACTACTGTACCCTCCTCTTATTATCCTGAAAGTACAAAAGGCTCAGGGAGGAGATGCCACATGCTTCCCTCACTTACCAGGCAGGTGGCACTCAGAAAGGGACATCTGCCAGCAGTCAGAGGCTGCGCTGTGCTCCCCACATAACATGCAGAAGTCAGGAGGATGTCATGTCATTACACACGGACCATATGTAATGACATGACAACCCTTTAGCGGAGGTACATCTTCTGCTTTAGTTGTTTTCTGCGCTGATTTTCAGGCTATTTGCTACCTCCGTCACATCCAAAGCGAAATAAAACACAATTATAGGTATTATTTTGGGATTTGTCATTTGTCTGCAACCACTTGTGAACTAACAGCCAGGTCAGGACAAGAGAAGTCCAAGCAGGCACCCACCTATACTGTAGTGCAAGGAAAGAAGTAGGGGAATCCGGGAACGGGCATAAATTGACTTCTGTTTTGTTATAAGTGGCTTAGGATGTAAGAAGAGCTTCTACTTTAGGGTACTTTCACACTAGCGTTATGCTTTTCCGGTATTGAGTTCCGTCCTAGGGGCTCAATACCGGAAAAAAACAGATCATTTTAATCCTAATGCATTCTGAATGGAGAGCATTCCGTTCAGGATGTATCAGTTCACTCCCTCTTACCCTTTTGGCCGGAAAAAAATACCGTCGGATGCCGCGGTATTTTCTCCGTCCAAAATTCCTGGACACTTGCCGGTATGCCGGATCTGGCATTAATTTCCATTGAAATGTATTAGTGCCGTATCTGGCATTAAAATTGCCGCAGACCTTTAAAAATGTGAACAAGATAAACACCGGATCCGTTTTTCCGGATGACAACCGGAGAGATGGATCCAGTATTGCAATGCATTTTTGAGACGGGTCTGCATCCGGATCCCTCTACAAATTGTATCTGTTTGCATACAGATGGCGACGGAACTGCCTGACAGAATCCAGCAACGCAAGTATGAAAGTACCCTTAAAGATGTGTATGTAATAAGTCTTGGTCTTATCTTAAAGTCTCTTGCACACAAACTTTTTTTTTTCTGTCGACATTCAGTTTTTTGCGTTCTGTATACGGACCGTATACGGAACTATTCATTTCAATGGATCCGCAAAAAAACAGAAGGTACTCTTTATTCCTTCCGTTTCCGTATTTCCGTTCAAAGATAGAACATGTCCTATTATTGTCCGCATAACGGACAAGGATAGTACTGTTCTATCAGGGGCCAGCTGTTCCTTTGAATTCATACAAACGTCATCCGTATTTTTTGCGGATCACAAAATACTGAAAAAGCCATACGGTCATGTGCAAGGGGCCTGAAGGGGTTGTATAGAATTATAAAAACATGACTGCTTTCTTTTGAAAACAGTGCCACACCTTCCACAGGTTTTATGAGGCGTCGCAGCTCTTCCCCATGCATATCAAAAGGGTTCTGCCATCAGATATGATGCAATAAAACCGTCTCACCTGAGACGTGCGCCTGACAGTTGGACATCATGGTCTTGGTCCCAACTTTTTAGGTGAGAGCACTCTTTGAAAATTGATGTTGTTTAATATGTAAATGAATACCTAAGAGCAATAAGGGTGTTACCATTGCACCTCGTTACTCCCAGAGGCTCTGCTCACTGCCCTTCACGTCCCCACTACAGATTCACAGGGCCAGGCAGTGAAGACATACTCACGCCTGTCCCTGAGACCACATTCAGCTTACCGCTGTACAGGGATGGAGACGCACATGCTCTGAACAAGCTCCTACGAGACATCAGGGACACACGTTATGTCTTCACTGCCTGCCCCTGTCAATCTGTGGTTGAGACGTGAAGGGCAGGAGCAGAGCCTCTGGGAGTAACAAGGTGCAATGGTACTGCCCTCATTGCTCTTAGGGGCTCATTTGCATATTATACAACATCAATTTTCTCAAGAAAGCCAGCATGTCTAGTCTGAATTCACACCATGCGTTGGCTTAGTTTTACAGCTAAAATTTCCAAAATGTTGGTTCCTTTTTGGTGCATAGAAGCAGAGACAAGCCACTCCCTATTCCTACAAAGCCACACCCTCTTTCCACTAAACCACAACCTCTGCCAGAAGAGGTGTAGACAAGTTAGTAAAGTGTCGAAAACACATGATAAATGCAGTGCAAAGCACATATGTCATGTTCTCGGCATACTGCCATCATTTCAATAGTAAATCTGTCTCAGTGGGTATGTATTTGGGGAGGGGGATTGAGTATGTTCCACTATTCCTTGCCTGCCCCCCTTCTGCTAACAGCTGAATGTTCATTGTACATGGTCCCCCCGGAAACATTTCACTTTGGATGTAGATAGAGAATAGATATTTAAAAAATAAAACTAATACAATAAAAATAAATAAAATGAAATAAATAAATAAAATAAAGTCAGTACTGGAATGTTTTTTTTTACCCTGCAAGGTGTGAATGGGATTTTCTATGCCCCCATTCTCCAGCAGTGACATCTGGTGCAGCAGCGGAGGCCTCTGAAGAATACATGTGTGCTCTATGTAGCGGGTTTATGAGTAAAATCCTATGGTTTATGTATGTATTGTGTGTGTTGGGCAGGATCTCCTTTGCCTTTCCCTCCTTCCTATAGATCAGTATGGCTGGCAGTGCGGGTAGCAGTAATACTGGCGATATCAGATCTTTATTTCAGAGACCCTGTTGCTTTCTTCGAGCTGCCAGTCTGGTGGCAGACCTTCTTCCCTGCTTGTGCTGTGTATTTCTCATCCTTTGTTGCGGTGCTGCCACCCAGCCTTTTGCCTCTCTGTGAGCTGATCCCTCCAGCCTCTGTGAAGTCTAAACGCTTTTAGCAGATGAAGGGGTGCACAGATAAACGTTTTCTATTTTTTGCCCTGCAGGAACAAGAACCCTCTACGTCTTATCATTATTGTATTTCTACTTTACTGCCAGCTGCGGAAATCCTACCAGAGACTAAAAAGCCGCCAAAGGCATCTTACCCGCTCGCTGCTGAGGAGACTGGCTGATTCTACCAAGCTGTTATTACTGTGAGAAGGAAAAGTGGCCCCCATCCTCAGCCGCTAGTTACCAGCTCCTGCCCATTGCTGCTCCTATAGCATAATTTTCTGATTTTCTGCACTGAAAGGTCTGCGAGGTCAATGCATTCTGGTAATAGCCATCGGTGTGCACTCAACAAATCCTGTGTATCTGTCCAACCTCTCAAGATGTATTGATTCAGAGGGCTGAGCGGACAAGCAGCAGATGCATTCTTCGAGACGGTTCTGTATACAACACCAAATTTCCTAGCACTAAATACTCACTGCCCTTATTTCCCTATCATCCCCGTTCAATGGGAAACAGTCATTTATGGTGAGGCGCCATCACAATATTCCTGTGGAATTAGGAAAATGATTGCACCATTATTCTGGTATGTTCATAATATGGCCAGCAGACAAGTTCTTGTTTCCCGAAACGCGCCTGAATATTAAGAGCCTGCAGCACGAGAGGAAGCTGCTGGGCTTGTTAGGGTGAGTTCACACGTTGGCTAGAATCTATTAACCCCTGTATGCATGAAAATTGGCGATGAAAAGTAGCAAATTTTGGCACACCCCGCCTCTGCAAAAATTGGTTTTTAAAACTTCGGTGGAGCAGGGTGGGGAGAGTGAACCTAGCCAGGGCTTGCTGTGGTAGATGTCAGCTTTCAGCGCACAGACCTGCAGAGATGTGCCTCAAAAGTTAGGAAGTGTGCAACCCAATAATTGTGGTGCAACCCATGCCAGTCTCACTACCGTTGTATTCTATAATCGAAATGAAGCAACAGTTTTGTGTCTACAGGTCCTGCGCTGACCCACATGTTTCCAGGATAACTAACTGCTGATTCTGCAGTCATAATCCCTTCCATCTGTCCCATACTTCTTGGGCCTCATGCACATGTCCGTTGTTTGGGTCCGCATGGGGACCCATTTATTTCAATGGGGACAGAAAAGATGCGGACAGCACTATCATTCAGCTATTTCATTCATAAATTGGTCACGTGATCTATATCAACCAATAAAAACTCCCTCATTTGCAGATTACAAACTAAAATACGCTCTCGTCATTTATCTATTCTATTAGACAAGGTTTCAAATCAAAATCAATATTCAGCCCTTGTGGCTGCGAAGTACACAAATTGCGAAACACACACGGCCGGCCTCCGTGTTTTGTGGATCTGCAATTTGCTGTTGTGTGCATGAGGCCTTAATGACATACATTTGGCCTAGTAGCAAGAAGCAAATGTCAGTGGGTTGGTGCAGTGCCCAAGAGGATGACTGCAAAGGGTTAATTTAATGTTTCAGAGTTAAATGTAGTGGTTTGTCGTTAAAACTCTTAGGGGGTCATTTATCAAACTGGTGTAAAGTAGAACTGGCCTAGTTACCCATAACAACTAATCAGATTCAACCTTTCATTTTGGACAGCTCCTCTGGAAAACGAAATGAACGGAGGAATCTGACTGTTATGGGTAACTAAGCCAGTTCTACACCAGTTTGATAAATGGCCCCCTTATTTTTTTGTGCATTATGTATACCTAATGGCAGTGTATGGACACAAATGGTTAGCTAACTGGCAGACTTGGTTAGCTTACCAGGGTGATGGACTTAGTCTGCCCTCTGGTTAGTTAGAGAGCCTTAGATGAGCATGGCAAGAGACAAGACCTACATGTGTGAGCTCCTGCAAAGTGCAACCAGACACAAGTCTCCTTCAGGAGACTCCCACTTGAAACTGAAAATCTGCCAGAGAGTTACTTAGGCCTCATGCACATGGCCGTTGTGTGGTCTTTCTGTGCATTGGGGACGGATCGAGACCCATTCAACTTGAATGGGTCCGTGATCCGTCCACACCAAAAAAATAGAACCTGTTCAGTTTTTTGAGGTGCGGAGGCATGGACAGAAACACCACGGAAACACTCCGTAGTGCTTCCGTGGGATTCTGTGCCTCTTTTCCTCATCGCAGCTCCGGATTGCGGACCCATTCATGTGACGGCCATCTGCATGAGGCCTTAACTGGGAGAATACCCCTGTGGGAAAAAGAACAGACAGCAATATGTATTGTAAGGGTATTTTTAAGTACTGATTATTTCTGTCCCCTTTAATTCTGTCCTCTTTTATATTGTGTTTAATGTAATGGGTTAGAGATAGTACCCATTCCCCATTGTGCTGAGTGATCTCAGAGACAAGCGTGATGTATACTGGAGAAGAGGCTGATGAGAATGACTGTGGTATGCACTAACAATTAATTGGGATTCCACCTGGAACGTCACCCTACATAGGATGTAAGTATTAATTTGTCCTATCTCTTGTACACCCTGGGCTGTCGGTCATGTCATCCCACATTGCATGTTGGATGTTTAGGCTAGTAATGTATTAACTTTTTATTAATCAGTATGTGATTTATCTGTGTTATCTTATATTTACTCACACTTAGTAAATATATTTATTCACTTAGCCTGCGTGAGCGTTATTCATTCTCAAATCTTTTAAATTCACGTAACGTTACGCCATAGAAGGTCTAGAACCATCAACGCCATGCACTGGATTCAGACAGTAAGATACAGCTCATTTATGGCATCAAGACTTTGCTGCTTGTGGAAAGGGTTAATTGTCTCTGGTACCCCTCACACTTTGAGACGAACTGCCCATCCGGATCCAGTATCTGCACCCCTCAGCTTGGGAACTGCAGAAACTGTGAAAATGGAATTGCATGCCTGAAAGACTGAAAGTTGCAAAGTGTATTTGGAGTGAGACTCAGGGACTACTAGTACCATCATTGCCGTTGCCCATACACAGTTACTCGGGAAAAGTAAGCTCTGTGATGTACCTCAGAACTGTACCAATTACTGCCATCTGTACTGCAACTCTCATCATCTAGTCAGCAAAGAGAGACTGTATTCTAATTAAACTGGCCTTTTGCCTCCATCATATGCCAGTCTCTTCTTCTGTATTCTTGCCCTCCACTCTGTCAACCGTTCACCATCAAGGGCACTCCAAATACCACCAGGCAGGAATCCCAGAAGGGTCCAAGGTGTGCCCCGAGAGAAGAAAGTGTGCGCACTCCAGAGGGGAGAGATTGCCACCGTGAACTGTGAGTACTACTGCAACCATCATAGCCACTGCCACTCCTCCTATCCTCGCCTACCCTCTGAGTTGCTGAATTGGCAATATGGATGCACAATCAGACTACACGGGATAGTTTGTAGTCTGAGACCATGGAGACCCATAGGCCTGCAGAGAAGCTGTATACACAAAATTATTGAAAATATTGGCAAAGGTGCTTCAGCTTTCATTTAGACTATGAGGTTATTTTCATAGAGGTGAAGTAAGACATGTACAGCCATCTTATAAGTAGTCTGGGAACTGTTTGTGAACCTCCAGTACCTTACAGAACCTTAGGTCTGTGTGAATACTGGTAGTAGGTCAGATGGTGCTGTCTGATGATACATCAGTGCTGGGAATTTTCAGAGCTCTCTGGTATTCTTACGCATTCTAATCATGCTTTATAGATAAATCTATCAAGATGAATTCTTGACAGATTATTGATGGATTCAGTTTATGGTTTTGCTGCACTGCGGTCCATCAGAGCATCAATATATACCGTGGCCCTGGATGAAGTTGGTGTCCCCTCTGGGGGACGCTATTTACCATCACAGTTTGTTCAGGCATTAGTGACAGAAGAAGATGTCGCAATCTGTAATGAATATGTTCAAATGTGGTTTAGAATAGCAGCTCACTCTGGTAATCACATTTAAAGGGAAGAGAGAAAACTAAGGCAATGAAGCGCTCGCTACGTACAGTATTCAAACAAAGTTTTATGCGAATATGCGAATTATGCGATTCGCTCATCCCTACTCATGATAGGTCATCAATATCAGATTGACAGGGGTCTGACACCCATCAAGGGTGTAGCAGTTGTGCCGCATTCTGCAGCTCAGCTCCCATTTATGTGTATAGGAGCTGAGCTACAGTCACTTCCTATCAGGTCACCAATATCTACAGTAAAATCTGGAAAACCCCTTTAAAGCGGTCCATGAACACTCTCCCGACTCTGTAAAGACATGTATTCGCTATGGAATAATAAAAATACTGAAGAACTCTGAGTTGTGTTATCCCTCTGTTTTTCCTACTGGAAATATAAGAATAAACTAACAACTGGGTTTTACCTTTCGCATACCTCCCAACTTTTTGGACGGTCAAAGAGGGACACTTATGGTTCACTGTGTAAAAGATCCATTTTTCCTGCACATTTAGACGCTTTAATAGTTTTCTTTGCGCACAATAACGGAAAACGTATCTGAATAAAGAAATTTCTAAAATCCAAATTGCATTGCCACAAAATCCACACCTTAGGCCTACACACATCCATGTCTCTGTTGACATCCCTGACAAGATGGTCAGTGGTTCATCCGTGAAGATGTCCGTGAAGGATCCATGTTTAGTCCTTGTGTCCATTTTCTGCTCTCTAGGTGTCATCCGTATTCCATGGACACAGCAGCTAGGGTGAAAATTAATTTCCAGAGCACATTCAAGCAATGACCAGTGGACGAAACACAGATAGCCATGGTTTTCACTGACCTATAGACTATAATGTGCGTGGGGGATCCGTAATCACGATAACAGCATTGCATGCTTCCGTGGTGTCTACACGGACTGACAGACCACGGAAAACCACTGATGTGTGAATACACACATTAAAGTCAATGGATATGAGTGGAAACCACGGACAGCACAAAACTGACTGAGGCCTCAGGTATCGCTGATTTCACCTTGCTACATTGCAGTAGGTGAAATCTGCTGTGAAAATCTGCAACAGACATGTTACGGATTTAAAAATTCTCCCCACAGCGCAATTTCCATGCGAAAAATTCCACAGCACGTAGATGAGATTTGTTCCAATGTGCCCCACATGCCTGGTACTTGCAGCATTTCCGTCCCCTGTGGACCTACGTCTTCATGTCTTGTGTATCAGACGTGACACGGAGGTCAGGCTTTCTCTTCTTGCTTGTCTTAGTTTGTGTGAAAATGTTTTGTGAAACTGAAAATTGAATCAAATGTAAAATATCCAAGAGGGAGAAACTGGCAGCCGAAATCAGAAACACAGCAAGATGAGTGCGCCATGAAATGGGAGCAGTCACTGGAAGAAGAGCTTTATCAAAGCCTTTTAAAAGATGAAACCCAACAAAGGAAAAACTTCCCTTTTCCAGAAAACAATATTTATATATTTATGGCGCGGAGATTAGGAGCAGCTATGGCTGCGGAGCTGAGGGGAATGTTAAGCAGGTGTCAGGACGGATTGTAAATTGCAGGACAGATCAGGTAGGACAGAGCTGCGTGTCCTGTGCACTGAGCGAGCGCGACACATGATAAGAAAGCCCCTGTCCTCTCTCTGACTGGATCATTTGTATCATAGAGGTCATACATAAAACATTACTGCCACCAGATAAGATATTCCGAAGACGACCTTCTGGCGTGCCGCTAACAAAGACGTTTTATGAGACAGGGGTCTGTGCCGTGCACACCTGAGGTCAGCCCTGCACACATATTCTTGTATGCAGCATAAGTTGGATTCCTTCAGGAATAACTAAAATTTAGAGAGGACCTGTCACCTCTCCTAACTAGTACTTGCATTACCTTCGTAATAACACCTTTGGAGCATCTATTCTGTGCCATTCCTATATTATTCCTGCTAGAAGTTAGGTATAAATTACTAGCAATTTACAGAGTGTTACCCATTAAGGGTGTGTCCCTGCACAGTCTGACACTGGATTGGATAGTGCAAGACTGTATAGTGACACACCCCAACTGGTAACACCCGTCTGGACCTTCATTGCAAACTTCAGGCAATTCATTCATAATTTCTAGCAGGATTAATAAAGGAATAGCACAACCCATAGTCATAATATATGCTCCAGAATTCTAATTTCTAAGGGGATGCAAGTAGTTACTAAATCAGACATGTCAGGAGAGGTGACATGTTGGTCCTGTGAAAACCAGGACCATATGCTTTTACTTGAACAGTCAAAGGTCTGGCAAGTGTCGGGGGGAGGGGAGCATTGGTCTCTTGGAGTTTAAGGGTGCTTTCATACATGGCGGAATAATCCTATGGGGTTGAAATGCGTCAATCCTTGCCCCGTGTTCTTCTGCGGTATAACATTCTGCTGTGTAAATAATTATGCGTTGCAGCTTTCCTAAAGCAGACTGTCTCCGTTCATTTCAATGGGGGATGTCATCCGTACAGAAATAAATGCATAAAAATCCACAAATAAAATCTGCAACAAAATAGGCATCTTTGTAAAAATCCACACCGGCATATTTTTTGGCACATTTTTCTGCTAGGTATGAAGGCTCCCAATCAATCTGTTCTAAGGCAGGGATCAGCAACCTTCGGCACTGCAGCCGTGTAAGAATTTTCCTGAGTAATATAAGTATTGTTCACGTTCCTGGATTTTTTCTATTTCAATATGCAATAGTGTAGTTGAGACAGACTGTTCTGAAAACAACACTTAAAGATGAATCATACAGTTTACTCAAGAACAGATCCTCTCGTGTGTTCAAGGCTTCATCGTGAAGGTCACGTTCCTCAAAGCGTTATGAAAACAGCAGATACTATCATTAGTAGAGCAGGATTGTGGATGCAGACTGGACTATTGTTACATTTCTAGGTGACATTAGCCTTCCTCGAAGCAGTCAGTCACATATGCCCACATTAACTAGTGGGAGTGCTCCTAGATTCTGGGGTAAATTGTTCCCAAAAGTGACACCATTTGGCATATCTAGATGTAGGGAAAGTTTCTACGCCTGGTTTGAAAATGAGTTTGTGGTTGAATGGAAAGGGACATGACCTAAGATCACCATTTTGCACCCAAATTTTGCCACAATTCTGTCTCAGAGTAATCCAACCAGTAGTTAGTATAGTCAGAGAAAAGTGTAGATTCCTGCCCCCCATTTATCATCTAGCCTGAGCCCTGTGATAAATCTGCCACAGGTCTAGACAGCCTGTCTAACGGGGTAACGCGCGGGGCCAGAAAACTGGAGTGATTTTGCCTGTTTTCTGGTGGAGTAGACATTTGCGCCAAATTTATGATACATTTGAGCCCTTTTAATGGCATTTTAAGTGCATGTCCAGCAAATTGCATTTACTAAGGGTTGGACAGGTTTTGTTGGCAGGGCTTAATTGTTATCCAGATTTATCATTTTGATTTTTTGACTGAAAGGTTGTAAGTCACCCCAAAAAGTCACAAGTGTACTCCAGTCCCCTCGTGGTGTACAGACTGTTGGAGACCTCTATAATAAATGTGGTTTGACTTTTGACTTTAAAATTCCAAAGGTATTTTGTGCGACAAATCTAACAAATAGTGAGTGACATTTTGTAAAACACAAGCGCAAACAATGATAGACACTCCGCTAAGTTTACGCCATGTACAGGATAAGTAAATCTGGGCCAATATCTCCTGGTGGTAAGAGGCAGCAGTTGCCAATACTACGCAAAATCTTAAGTATTTTATCCATTTATATAGCGCTAACATGTATAGAGATTGTCAACGCTCCCTATCCCCATATTCTGAATTAACCTGTCTGTGGGAAAACACTATTCCTATGAGTGAAAACACCCAGAAAAGCAACTTTGCTGGGAATAACGTCTGAGAGAAAGAACCATCGTAATATTGCACTTGGCTGAGGACCATGAGGGTGCTGCTTGGACTGAGTCAGTAAAGATAACACACATATACGGCTTTAGACCTTACTGCTTGTGGTTTTGGTTCTTTGCTTCTGGTGCCCGCCACACTACTGAAATGGACTGGCCACCTGATCTTGTACTGTACCCTGCTGCTGGGCATTGCAGAAAAACATTCAGGAATTGTTATTGCATGCCTTTAATCATTTAGAAAGATTTCTGGTGTCATTAGAGAGGACCACCATCCTAGCCACCTCATCTACACAGCTTTTTGGGAAAATCCTACTCTGTAAAATACTTCAGGACTGTGCTTCTCCTGTTTTGCACAGCTCTGCTCATTCCTTCTTAACATCAAGAACACCCCAGCCCCAGCCATCAGCAGGATGGAGACCTAAAAGTCCAGGGTGTGCCCCGAGGGAAAGAAGGTATGCGTCCCTCCATTTACCGCCCAAATTCATCAATCCTTCTTTCCTCCTACATCTGTCAAATATTTCATACACACTAGATTTGAAGTACCCCGGAGTAGGGAATATCTGCAAATGGTTTGCTACTTGATATAATGTAATATTATGTATACTCAGCATAGCTGTGTATGGATGGCACAACCAGGGTTAATAATCAGCCCCCAGCTCAGTCAGTCTTAAGAGATTGTTCAGAGAAAGGGAGAAAGCTGCAACTTTTGCTCCCTCTTCTCAAGCTCAGAAAGCTTCAGAGACTAACAGATCTCTGCATGATCCACAGAAAGAAACAGAAGTAGAAAAACAGGAGAACTTTGAATCATGGCAAAGCATGCTGATACAGTCATTAAGATTTTTCTGCTGTGGGGGACACTGTTAAGACACCCTTTACACGAGGACATGTCATGGCCAGACGTGCCTTCAAAACCCTGTATCCTGCACTGGACATTACAGCTATTAATGCTAAGTACTATTGTCCGCCATAGATTTTACTGAGAGGGACTTCAGCAAGACAGCATAAAGAGGGCAACTGCAGATTGTCGTCTGGTTCTGTGGAAACGTGGCTTTGGCCAACATATGTCTAATGGGCATTCCTGCGCCGCATTCATCATCCAGTCTGAGCCACTGTGATAAATCTAGTGCACGTCTAGACACTCAGTCTAAATGGGTAATGTGTCAGAAAACTGGAGTGATTTTGCCAGTTTGTCACTGGAATAGGTGTTTACGCCAAGGGCCCTTTCACACTGGCGTTTTTGTTTTCCGGCATAGAGATCCGTCGTCGGGTCTCTATGCCGGAAAAATCCTGATCAGGATTATCCCAATGCATTCTGAATGGAGAGAAATCCGTTCAGGATGCATCAGGATGTCTTCAGTTCAGGACCGGAAAGTTTTTTGGCCGGAAAAAATACCGCAGCATGCTGCGCTTTTTGCTCCGGCCAAAAATCCTGAACACTTGCCGCAAGGCCGGATCTGGAATTAATGCCCATTGAAAGACATTAATCCGGATCTGGCCTTAAGCTAAACGTCGTTTTGGCGCATCGCCGGATCCGGCGTTTAGCTTTTTCTCAATGGTTACCATGGCAGCCAGGACGCTAAAGTCCTGGCTGCCATGGTAAAGTGTAGTGGGGAGCGGGGGAGCAGTATACTTACCGTCCGTGTGGCTCCCGGGGCGCTCCAGAGTGACGTCAGGGCGCCCCACACGCATGGATCACGTGATCACATGCGATCACGTGATCCATGTGCATGGGGCGCTCTGACATCATTCTGGAGCGCCCCGGGAGCCGCATGGACTGTAAGTATACCGCTCCCCCGCTCCCCACTACTACTATGGCCACCAGGACTTTAATAGCGTCCTGGCTGCCATAGTAACACTGAAAGCATTTCGAAGACTGATCAGGATCCTGATCAGTCTTCTAATGCTTCAGGCGACTTGCGTTCTGACGGATCCGGCAGGACGGAAGTGCCTGCCGGATCCTCAGAACGCAAGTGTGAAAGAGGCCTTAGGATGTATCTGCATCATTTTAGTGTGGTTTGCCCCATGCCTAGCAGTTCACATCCAGACAAATGCTTTGTGAGTTCTTTACACCGATCTACGGTTATCCCATGCGCTGCTAATTTATGCTGAGGACCATGGCTGCTTGTAAATTAGGTGCATACTCTTTTATGGCAGAAAACAAAGATAGAAGAATACAAATATGCGGAGCCCACCCGCCCCACCCCCTCACCACTAAATTAGGCACAATAGTGTTTGAAAAGTAGCAAACACAAGGGTTGGGGTGGCAGGAAAGATAAATCCCCCCCCCCCCCCCCCCATAGGTAGTGCAATATTTTGTAAATTTATCAACAAAAAAAAAAGTTAACCCATGACAGACACTTCAAAAATGAAAGCAAAAAGTCACATGTTAATACGTTACCCCCCTAAGGCTACTTTCACACTTGCGGCAGAGTGATCCGGCAATCTGGATGTAAACTGAAAGCATTTGAAGACGGTTCCAGATGCGGATCCGTCTCACAAATACATTACAAGAATGGATCCGTCTCTCCACTTGTCATGTGGACAGACGGATCCGTCTTGTATTTCTTTTTCAGGTCCTTCAGGTATTTCTAATGCCGAATCCTGCACTAATACATTCGTATGGAAATGAATGCCGGATCCGCATGCTGCGGTATTTCCTCCGTCCAAAACGCCGTTCAGTGACTGAACTGAAGACATCCTGATGCATCCTGAACGGATTTCTCTCCATTCAGAATGCATTGGGATAAAACTGATCAGTTCTTTTCTGGTATTGAGCCCCTAGGACGGAACTCAATCACGGAAAAGAAAAACGCAAGTGTGAAAGTAGCCTTAGTCTAAAATGTACATGGTATAAAATATGTACACATCTGAGGATCTATTAGGGACCTTAGTCGTAGATTCCATTCAAAATACCGGACTAAACAGCGCAGGATGCTGAACTATTTTGTCCAGTAAAATTATGGATCCCATTCAGGGTTGCCAACTAAAAATTTTTCTTTTTTCTGGACAACTTATCATAGAGTCACGGATAGGAAACATTTTTTACGGACAAACTGGAAAACCATATTGGATGATAAATATTTTAAGTAATCCATATCTATAGCCCAATATACTGATAAAAACTCATTACCAGCATTTACTGTGAGCTGTAAAATAATAATTACCACCAAAATAATCCAGTCAAGTACCACCAGCCTCAAAAAAATCACGGACACATCTATTTATTTTATGGAAACATGAAAAAATGTGCCTATTGTTACGGACTGTACAGAAATTTCTGGACGAAGTCAACCCTGATCCCATTATACTCAGTGGGGTCTTCCAGCCTCTTCAAACAGCTGATCGGCGGGGGTGCCGGGAGTTGAATCACCACCGATCATATATTGATGACCTATCCTCGGTCATAGGAATCTGTATAACTTCCACCCCAGCCTTGGATGTGCAGAGCGCCCCCTACACTGTGTTTTCAGTAAAACGCCTCTCTATACAGCCTGATTGGGGTGGCTCTGTGTACTTGGCCAGCATACAGATGTGTCGCGGCCTGAGGCTGTAGATTGCAGTCGATGGACTGAACCGTTCCCAGGCTATTACCTTCTTATTATAGAACGAGTGACCCTGAGAGTTCCTAATGTGACTGCACACAGCGCTGCTGCTGTATTGCTGTACTCACAGCCTTACTGGGTCACCTCTCGTGCCTGCTGAGCTTCAAATCTCCATCCTGGGTACACAATTTTACATGGTAAATTAAGCAGCAGTTTACTGTACTGCAATATCTTCACAAAGTCATGGGCAGGGGAATCCTTCCAGCATGTCAAACTAAAGCATCAGCCTGGCAACCAGCGGGAAACTGCAGAGCTCGCTCTGCATAGGAACCACCGATGGAAACCTTCAGCCAAAATGAGAGGAAGGGTACTTTCACACTTGCGTTGTGAGGATCCGGCACGCAGTTCTGTCGCCGGAACTGCCTGCCAGATCCGAAAATCCGTGTGCAAACGAAAAGCATTTGTAGACAGATCCGGATGCGGTTCCGTCTAACAAATGCATTGAAACACTGGATCTGTCTCTCCGGTGTCATCCGGAAAAACGGATCCGGTATTTATTTATTTTTGCATTTTTAATGGTCTGCGCGCAATCCAGATCTGTTTTGCCAGAACACTTTGTGCCAGATCCGGCATTAATGCATTTCAATGGAAAATAATGATGGATCCGGCATTCCGGTTAGTTTTCCGGAATTTTGGACGAAGAAAATACCGCAGAATCCTGTAAATACTGTAAAAATGACTGAACTGAAGACATCCTGATGCATACTGAACAGATTGCTCTCCATTCAGAATGCATTAGGTTACTTTTACACTTCACACGGATCCGCCATGCCGCAAATACCCATGTGCTGACGTGCTGACGCTCCGTCCCCTCCGGCAGTGCATGTCCGACTTTTTAGTCCGGCGATCACTGCCGTGCACTGCCATCCTGCGCCGTAGCTCCGTCCCCGGGTACTTGCAGCATGGCGGATCCGACGGGTGAACAGCCCGCCGGATAGCCATACCGCAAGTGTGAAAGTACCCTTACGATAAAACTAATCAGTTTTTTCCGGTATAGAGCCCCTAGGACGGAACTCAATACCGGAAAACTTTAACGCTAGTGTAAAAGTACCCTAAATCATCTTCACAATTTTTATTTATTCCCTAATTACAGCGCAGTGTCCGATACTTATCTGTCTACAGTTACCTGTGTTCAGCCTGAGCCTCCTGGTTCATGGACAGATGATAAAAAGGACTTTAGAGAAGACAGGGTGACAACCTGTATGAGAGCAGTAATGTCTGTAATGAACAAAACGGAGGAAGTGGAGCGGCACTCCAAGGAAGACACCCAGACCAATAACAGGTCAAACCAGCAGCGTAATCAGTCCCCTTTAGTAACTGCACTATCAGCGGTGCACAACCCCAAAAACGTAATGTCTGTAATTCAGGGATTTTTTTTTTTTTTTGGGGAGAAACTTTCTGTTTCAGTCGCAAAGAGGGGCAATCGATGCCTGCTGTCTGCCGCGAAACTGATGGCGTTTAGCACTTCCATGCATTGTTTGGTCAGCGGGATGTTTCAGCTCTTCACCATTAATATGAAAGGCTTCATTCAGTGTTTGCTGCCTCTTGAAGGCTGGAAGGAGAGATCGTGTAATGCGGTGATGGCTCCGGGTCGTAATTTAATCGACGTATAATGAAAAGTTCTGCAACTTTCTAATATACTTCAGTTGTTATTTTCAAGACCTTTGCTTGCTCTCAATGAATTTATGTCTATAGAGGTTCTCAAATTTGCATTAACATCCTATAAAATCATTAACCATTAATGAAGAATCAATAATCATTTATGGAGGGAGCTTTTACCTTTATTGCTCCTATCTCTCGTTCTGGTTGTTAGAGCTGTGAAAGATCAGGTGCATCCAGCGCATATGTAAAGAGGGCACTACTAAGGGCATTATATGTACAGAAGGCATTAGTTGGGGGCATTGAATGTAAAGAGGGCACTACTAAGGGCATTATATGTACAGAAGGCATTAGTTGGGGGCATTGAATGTAAAGAGGGCACTACTAAGGGCATTATATGTACAGAAGGCATTAGTTGGGGGCATTGAATGTAAAGAGGGCACTACTAAGGGCATTATATGTACAGAAGGCATTAGTTGGGGGCATTAAATGTAAAGAGGGCACTACTAAGGGCATTATATGTACAGAAGGCATTAGTTGGGGGCATTAAATGTAAAGAGGGCACTACTAAGGGCATTATATGTACAGAAGGCATTAGTTGGGGGCATTGAATGTAAAGAGGGCACTACTAAGGGCATTATATGTACAGAAGGCATTAGTTGGGGGCATTGAATGTAAAGAGGGCACTACTAAGGGCATTATATGTACAGAAGGCATTAGTTGGGGGCATTGAATGTAAAGAGGGCACTACTGGGGACATGTTGTACAGAGAGTGGGGGCATAAAAAAGGCATTATTACTAAATAGATGTGTTCTGTGTATCCAATTATGCAGAAATGATTTTGTTTTGAAAGTTTGCTATGGGGCCCGGCCTTTCTTAATTACGCCCCTGGCCTTTCTATATGGACCATCCAATTTAAAGTGCATCAGGTTGGTACCTATGACACTGGCTGACCTGTTACATGTGCACTTGGCAGCTGATGACATCTGTGTTGGTCCCATGTTCATATGTGTCCACAGTGCTGAGAAAAAATATGTTTTATTATATGCAAATGAGCCTCTAGGAGCAACGGGCTCAGCTCTCTCAATGCCCCCATTGCTTCTAGACCAGGGATCAGCAACCTCCGGCACTCCAGCTGTTCTGAAACCACAACTCCCATGCTGGGAGTTGTAGCTTCAGAGCAACGGGAGTGCTGGAGGTTGCTGATCCCTGTCCTAGAGGCTCATTTGCATATATTAAAACTTCATCTTTCTCAGCAATGCGGGAACATATGAACATGGGACCAACACAGATGTAACCAACCATGGAACCAACACATGTAACAGGTCAGCCAGTGTCATAGGTACAAGTCTGTATACAGGGCCAGTTTTAGACAAAATGTGGCCATTGGCAAAGTCAAAAGAGGGGGCCCACAGGAAGAGAGAAGGGAGGCGGCATGTGCGCACAACGCACACCGTCTCCTCAAACAGCTGATCGTCGGGAGAGCCGGGTGTCAGACCCCCGCCGATCTAATATTGATGACTTATCCTAAGGATAGGTCATCAATATGAAAAAACCCGGAGAACCTCTTGAAGCTACCCCCAATACTGTGCCTGTTCTGCTCCCCCCCATGTTCAGAAACACTATACTATACTATACACTCAGACTGCCCTCATTAGTAATGGTGCCCCCAATAGTGATAATACTCCCCAAGATAGCCCCCATTAGTAGGAATGCCCTCCATATTGCGTCAAATAATAATAATAACGCCCCTACAGTACCCTAGTAGTAATAACATAACCATAATGCTCCTAGTGGCACTAATGTCCCCCTGTAGTGCCCCCACTAGTTCCAATATATAATGCTTCCCCCATAGTGCCAATATATATATATAATGTTCCACCATAGTGCCAGTATGTATATAATGCTCCTCCATTCCTCCCCAGTAGTGCCAAGTATATATAATGATCTCCTTCCCCGGAACCCCCAGCAGTGTGGACATTTAGTATAAAAATAAAAAATAAACTCCTCCCTCCCGCCCCCCTGCCACAGTTTTATCTGTGGCTTGTGTTGCTGCATCCTGATGCATGCGGTCCCAATGACATCACCACTCCTGCTCCGGCTCTCACGTGATGACATCATCATGCGAGACCCAGAGCAGGAGGTTGCAGTGATGTCATTGCGGCTTCTTGCTCTTTTCTAATGCCTCACAGGTTTAAGGGCCTAGCGGCCTGAGGCTTGTGAACTTGAACGGCCATGAGTGCGCCCCCCTTTATGGGGTGAAGTGGCACCCTAGGCGGATGACTATCCATCCCTGTCCATCGTCCCAGCCCTAATTCAGAGCACATTAGTGCAGGAGAGGACTATAACTCCCAGCATGTTTAAGCCATTATTATTTAATATCAGAGCACATTACAGGGAGACATATAAGAGGATGGGACAGCATGTCCAAGCCATTATTATGTAATATCAGAGTACATTACAAGAGGAGGTATACAACTCCCAGCATATCCAGGGTGTTGTAATGTACCCTGATATTATATAATAATGGCCTGGACATGCTGAGAGTTGTAGTCCTTTCCTCTTATACCTCCTCTTGTAATGTACTCTGATATTACATAACAGGAGGTATAAAAGGAGAGGACTAGAACTCCCAGCATTTCCCTGGCACTTACAGTTGTGTTCAAAATTATTCAACCCCCAATGCTGTAAAGGGTTTTAGGGAATTTAGTGTACATTTGTAATTGTGTTCAGAATGAAATCTTACAAGGACTTTTTAAAGAACCAAATGCAACTAAAATGACATCAATTGTTTTTGTAATACAGTATCAAATGTTTTTTTTTTGTGATTTCTTCATTGACACGCAGAAATGCAGAATGTAAAAGTAAATCCCCCATTAAAAGTGCCCTGTCTGACTCAGGAAGAAGTACAACAGCGACTTAAAAAGATTAATATAGACAAATAGCAAGGACCGGGTGATATTTACGGACTCTATAATAACAGGGAATATTCCACAGGATTGGCGCATAGCAAATGTGGTGCCAATATTCAAAAAGGGTCCAAAAACAGAGCCTGGAAATTATAGCCGGTAAGTTTAACATCTGTTTTGGGTAAACTGTTTGAAGGGTTTCTAAGAGATGCTATTTTGGAGTATCTCAATGAAAATAAGCAAATAACGCCATATCAGCATGGCTTCATGAGGGATCGGTCATGCCAAACAAATTTAATCAGTTTCTATGAGGAGGTAAGTTCTAGACTTGACAGCGGCGAATCAATGGATGTCGTATATCTGGACTTCTCCAAAGCATTTGACACCGTACCTCATAAAAGGTTAGTATATAAAATGAGTAACTGGCTGAGTGACAGAAAACAGAGGGTGGTTATTAATGGTAGATACTCAGATTGGGTCACTGTAACTAGTGGGGTACCTCAGGGGTCAGTATTGGGCCCTATTCTCTTCAATATATTTATTAATGACCTTGTAGAAGGCTTGCACAGTAAAATATCTATTTTTGCAGATGACACTAAACTGTGTAAAGTAATTAACACTGAAGAGGACAGTTTTCTGCTACAGAGGGATTTGGATAGATCGGAGGCTTGGGCAGAAAAATGGCAGATGAGGTTTAACACTGACAAATGTAAAGTTATGCACATAGAGGCTAATTTACATATTATAAAAGTACGTTTTTCAGCCAAAATATTCAGAAGGAGACAGTGGTGGAGGATCGCTGCCCGACACTGTCACTCAAAGTAAGAAGGGGCGTGCCAGCAGGTTGCCGCACAGAGCCTCTAGGAGCAGGGCAACGCCCCCCCTGCTCCTAGAGGCTAATTTACATATATATATTTTCAGCCAAAATATAAATCGGATTTTTATAAAAAAGACATTATCAAGCTGCTCTGACATTAGCACATAGCTAATGTAAGACAGCTTATAATGTCAAAACTTGATGACAGAAACCCTTTAAAGAAAGCAGTTGCGTGTGACTGAACTGGAGGCTTTTGCCCATGAAGAATGGGTGAAGATACCCGTAGATCGCTGCAAGACACTTGTGACAAGCTATGCTTCACGTTTAAAAGCTGTTATAACTGGAAAAGGATGTTGTACTAAGTACTAAGATTGAATGTTACTTGGGGGTTGAATAAAACTGATAATGATGTGAACACAGAAAAGACATTTGTGGTTATTTCATTATAAATGTTATATTTGTCTGACTTACAAGGGCCTCTTTGATTTAATTGTAAACAAGATGACTGAAATGATCAAAATCAATGTCAAACTGGCCAAAACACTCAATTTCAGTGGGGGTTGAATAATTTTGAACACAACTGTACATTGAATCCACACTTCTTCAAATGCATCCCCTCTTCTTCATCCCCCTCTTCTCTGCTGAGCTCCGCCTCCTGCATCTGACATCATCGCAGGTCCTGTCAGCAGTAGGGTAATGATTTCTCTTATATGTGAGGGAGGGGACCTTACACTGCATTGTAAAGGGCAGCTGTTCAGCTGTCCACCAGTTTGCTTCCTCGGACGTTCAGCTGAACAGCAGCACTGAAGCAGGGGGCCCCTTAGACAATGGGGGCCCTGGGCAATTGCACAGTTTGACCCCCCCCCCCCCATCATGCTGTAAATGTACCTTATGTAACAACATGCTTCATAACATGATTGCAGTCCCCTCTAATGCACCATTCTGTTTAAAATGTCTTGCTGCAGGGGTGGACACAGACAGGGACACAGGACCCCTACAAGGACTGCTATTAATGAGCGCTTCCATTGTGAAATGCTCATTATTGCAGCCTTTACTTCTCCCCCACTTGTGTTAATTAAAAAAATAATAAAATAATGCGCTCACCTCCTCCATTTGCTTGCGCTGCGGGGAACACTCGCTTCTGATTGGCAGACAGGACCTGCAAAACGTCATCACGCTGGAGCGCAGGTCCTGTCCTGAGCTTCCAGTCAGCAGTGAGTGTTCACCGCTGCGCGAGCAAATGGAGGAGGTGAGTGCTTTTTTGTTTTTTGTTTTTGCAGAAGCAAAGAAGGGGGCACTAATGTGGGCATTATTCCTGCTGGGGGGCACTAATATGGGCATTACTCCTACTGGGGGGCATTACTCTTACTGGGGGCACTAATGGGGGTATTATTCTTACTGGGGGTCACTAAAAGGAGCATTATTCTTACTGGGGGGGCACTAATGGTGACATTATTTTTTCTGGGGCCCACTAATGGGGCCATTACTCTTTTTGGGAGACACTAAAGGGGGGTATTAATTCTGGGTTGCACTAATGAGGCATTACTATTACTGGGGGCATTAATATTACTGGGGGCACTAATGTGGGCACTGTTAATTCTGGGAGTACTAATTGGGACATTATTAATTCTGGGTGGCACTAATGGGGGCATTAATATTACTGGGGGCAATAATGGGGGCATTAATATTACTGGGAGCCACAGTATGACATAATGATTTAACCTCCCCGTGTTAACCCATGCCCCCACAACCACACTGTGGCAGTTGCAGCACTATGAAGTGCCTTTTGCGCTGTGGCATTAGAAGAATTTTGACATCTCTAACTTTTTAGTCCAACTAGACTGTCTGTTACTCTGCTTTAATTCTTCTAGCACCATTCTATGGAAACAGTAGGCTTAAAGAGCACACCAAATGCTTAAGATAACTTTATTAGCTTCAACTTTTCTTCATCTACAGTATAACACTGCCACCTCCGCAGCAGACAGTCCATGTACAAAACACATGTTGAATAAAGTATCACAAAATGGTGGTTAAACTATTCAATCTTGTCATTCAACATAAGATGGTGGATATATTTCTCTCTTTAGCATCTCTTCTCTCACTTTAAGTTATTTTAGCACTTTATGATCTCTCAGAGAGGTATATCTGAGGTTTAACCAGTAGTTCTACTTGCTCAACTTGGTTTACAGTTTGCAATATGATTTACGCAGTTTGTTTGAACTATTCGCAGATTGAATGCCTTTATGCAATTTGGTCGCAATTTGGTGGAACTGTAAGTAAACATACATAACTAGTTCAGTATACAGCTCTGAACACAATACTAACAATATGAACATCATATAACTGTTATAAATACCTATTTTGGCCTCTTAGCTTCCATAAAACTGAACTCTGACTGGAACTGTGTGTCTGTTCAGCTCCTCTCCTCTGGTGTAATTATTCTAGCAGCTTCTGTTAGGGAGTTTCCCATACAGGCTGAGTGTAAGATTGTCTGAGACTGGCCAAGATTCCTGCTCAGTGTGAGGCTGCCTGTGATTGGTTAAGACTCTTGGGCAGTAACAACAGTTTGCTAATGCTAATTCTGCTGTGTCATGAGCTTACCTTTAGAGTTGAGCGAACTTGTATTTTAAGTTCGGTGTCCAAAGTTCGGGTTATCGAAGCATCCCGTTATGGATTCCACTACCACGGACCATAACGGCATTTGGAATCCATAAGGGGATTCTTTAATGAATCTGAACCTTGGACAACACTAAGGACCTGGGGTGACGTCACTGTCATGTGATCAGTGCAGGGGGCGTGGCTCAGTACTGGATTGGATAAGAGGTCATAGCCTACCACCTCTTATCCAATCCAGTACTGAGCCACGCCCCCTGCACTGATCACATGACGGTGACATCACCCCAGGTCCTTAGTGTTGCAACTCTACTTACCTTACATTCATATAATGCATCGTAAAGGCATATTATCTTTTCTGCTTCTGTGAACACAATATATAACTGTCACATGACATCCACAAACATGAAGTCACTGTAAATAACTCTGCTTTTGTCTTTAGCATGTAAACATAGGAACTGTATTAAGGTTATCGGCAGGTCTAGCTGTATATACATATAAGCTATATTAGCAGCCTAGGACAGGTCTTAGCTGGCCAGCTACACACACCCCCTTTGGGGTGTGGGTTAACTTGGACGGTATTTTTTGTTGGGAAACATGGCAGCCCTACTGCCCATGCCAAATTCTCAACCTACAAAGCATACAGGCTAAGGCTACTTTCACACCTGCGGTACTACAATCCAGTCGCCTGATCCAGAAGAGAATGCAAGAAATCGGCCGCACACAAACCGCAGCATGCAGTGGTTTGTGTTCAACGATTCTCTGTATTTTTGCAAATCGGACCTCATTATAGTTAATTATAGTTCTCTCCTGGAACAGCCTGCCGGAATCACTAATGCAGATGTGAAATAAACCTAATACAGCTGATCTTTCCTCATCTTCTCCTTTCAGACCAGACCCCCATGATGATTTTTCATTTCACATTTTCCTACTATTCCACCATTCCCCCACCTTCTCAACATCCCATTGTGCCACCTCCAATACTGTGCCCTCTGTGCTCCCCAATATTATACTGCAGAAACAGATAAATACCCTGAAAATACTAGTACCACACAGATAATGTCCCCTTCAATAATTATTGGCACACAGTGCCCTTAAAAATAACTGCGCCCAGCAAATAGTGTCCATGACACTAATAGTGTAAACATAATGTCCCCCAAAATAATTGTGCCAAGCTGATAATGTGCCAGTGTGCCCCCCATTGTAACAATGCTACCCAAAGTCTCACGAATAGTAATAATTCTCTGCCAGAGTGAACTTAGTAGTAATAGTGCCCATACAGTGCCCCCAACAGTAATAATGTCCCCGCTGTGCCCCAGAAATAATAATGCTCTATAGTGCCCATACTAGTATTCGTGTTCCCCTTAGTCTGGGAGGAGACACGTATGTTTACTCATTGGATTTATTCTGAAGACATGTTGTGGGCTGGTATCGCTACATTGATGATGTTCTGTTTCTCTGGCAGGGACCAAAGGATACATGTGAACAATTTGTTGACCTATTGAACCAAATTTGCTTTAACATCTTTTTAACACACAAGATTTCTGAAGTGGAAGTGGACTTCTTAGATTTGAGGATTCGGATGGAGGGCTCTCTTATCATTCGATCTTTATTTCCCAAAAGTACTGCCACTAATAGCTTACTCCATTACCGTAGTTTCCATCCAACTCATCTTAGCAAAGGTATACCGAAAGGACAATTCCTAAGATTCCTTCGCAATTGCACATCTGTGACTGACTTCAGGGAAGCCTCTTTGGATTTATCATCACGTTTTCAGAAGAGGGGGATACCCAAAAACGATCATCTCGGAGGCTTATCAATTTGCTAAGGAATCGATTCTTTCTGACCTATTTAAACCCAAACTGAAGATTCAGGACAATAAGGTGCATCCTATTACCCATTACAACAATCAGTGGTCAGATTTGTATAAAATCTTGGACAGACATTGGTTCCTATTTACTTCTAAAACTAGACTTGTTCCTTATATTGATGTTAAACCGAAAAGAATTGCTCGTAGGGCACCTAACCTGAAGGATAAGTTGGTGCGAAGTAATTTCCAAGGGCCGTTCAAAACGGGAAGGTACATACCCATGTGGCAACTGTGATGTATGCCAAAACATGTTGGGTTAGGATAATTTCACCAATCAGGGCAATAAGAAGAACATCATTCTAAAAATTTTGTGAACTGTCGCTCCAGAAATGTGGTATATGCTCTACTATGCCTTGTGGGAAGATCTACGTGGGACAAAGCACAGAGGAATTATGTAAAAGGATACAGCAACATCTTTCTAATATTGGCTTGGCATCAAGAGATAGATCCAGGAAGGATAAAGCTGTTACATCCGTGGCTTCTCATTTCTTGGATTCCCATAGAAGTAGGTGTGGAGGTCTGAAGGTCGTAGGGTTGGATCTTGTTTGTAGCAATATTAGTGGAGCACGTGTGTCTCAGCAATTACTTAGATCTGAATCCAGGTGGATTTTCAACCTGGGGTCTCTTACACCACATGGTCTTAATGAGGAACTTACCTTCACTGGTTATTATGCACAATAATTACCTTTTTTCACATACTTTTATACACATATATATTTTTCTGTTCAGTTTTTTTTTGTTTAGTTCACTGTCGTTGTCTTCCTTTTGTGTTCTTGGATCTTGGAACACAGTCAGTCACTTTGCACTTCAACACGGAACCACGTTATGGTACTACAGTCGAAGATACTCATGAGATCGATCCCTAGGAATCCTGTTGGACCTTCTTAGTCTCCACTGACTGCTTGAATCATTCATACACGGGACCCTTATTATGCCTACATACACAGGACCCTTGTTATGCCTATCATGCATGTTGTTAGGACCCTACCCCTAATTGGAGTGGGGCCTTCATTATATGTAGGTGCATGTCATCTTATCCACCTCTTTTCTCATACATTCTTTGCCTTTTTTTTTGCTCTTTCTTCTTTTTCTTGCCGCCATTCTCCAGTGCAGGCCCATTTTCACACGGTCCGTCAGTCGGGTGTTCCATATATGCATATTGCTAGATTTATAGGCCACTTCATTTATATTTATAGGAATTTCTTTTGGGTTTAATTATAATTTATTACTGACATATTTGATATGTTTATTATTTTCACTCTATGGCATTATCTTCTTATATATAATCCATAAATTTCTTATGTTATTGTAACCCTTATCACACTTTTCATTTTTATTGTATATATCATTTGATTATTTATATTAATGTCACATTTATTGTGTTGGTTTATCACATTTATTTTTATAATCATGTTTTCAGTATTATGTAATTATTATAATCATTTTCTTTTTATATTACCTTCCCTCCCCCCTCTTTTCTATATGTATATGCGCATATATATTCCATATATAATAATCATGTGTTTTTAATATAAATTTATATTTATTCTATTTTTTTTCCATATCTATGGAATTATTGATTTATATATGTATATCAATTTGTTTCATTATTTAATAGGGTGTTTTTCTACACATATATATGTTTTTTTTGTAGTTTTTTTTTTTTGTGTCCTTTATTTCATGGAATTATCACATCTCCAGTTTTGTGGCTGCGCTTCTGGCGTGTACGGCGTGC
This sequence comes from Bufotes viridis, assembly GCA_033119425.1. Classification (NCBI taxonomy): domain Eukaryota; kingdom Metazoa; phylum Chordata; class Amphibia; order Anura; family Bufonidae; genus Bufotes; species Bufotes viridis. Next base: position 488,692,279 of record CM065590.1, on the reverse strand, counting down.
AGTGGCTGGTATGCTTCCTGCGTTTGGAACGCATGCTTGACACGCAGTGCTGGAAGCTGGCGCATGCGCACACTTACCCCTGCCTGGATCGCGATGCACTTCCCGCATTTGGAGCGCACTACAGTCTGGTCTCCGGTGCTTTGCCATCTTGCGCGTTTGCACAGACCCTGTTGCCGGCCCGGCATGCCGCCTTGCCATGGACGGCACCATCCTTTGTGGGTTGGGTTTCTGCACTGGTGGAACATTTGCGGCGATTCTACATCTCTCTATCCCTCCCCAATTATTCTTTAACAGGTGATTACTATTACAATTTATTATCTAACATATATATATATATATATATTGGGCACATTTGCCCCTTACTACATAGACCCCTGAGGAAGCTAGTTGTGACAGGTGGTACGCGTGGGGTGCTTTTACCTACGCAACATGCCTGTCCATCTTATTTAATAAGTATCATGCATTTTTTGATGTTTTATTTACCACCTTTGCACTACTTTGGCAGCATTTATTGTTCTTATTGTGAACTTGGTAGTTGTGGGTATGTGTAGGACATGATATGTAGTCCACACATAAGGATGTAGTTGTATACAATGATTTTAATGTTTTTGGCTGTGTGTCCTTAAATAAATAAATAATATATTTTTACATGATGTGCGGCCTTTGCATGTGGCATTTCTTTCTCTTGTTATACATGGTTTTGTGTTGATACCACGGTTGGCACTCTGTTATATACTTTTTTGAATGGGTGTGCACCTTTACTACAATTTGCACACATAATGTGTGCCAGTATAAATGTCCCTATATAATGCCCCCCAGTAGATGCCCCCATAGTGCTCATCATCCCCTCTTCTCCATAGTGCCCCCATAATGTGTGCCAGTATATAATGTCAATATATAGGGCACCCAGTAGATTCACCTATAGTGCTCCTATCCCCCACTTCTCCATAGTCCCTCCCATAAGGTGTGCTAGTATATAATGCCAATATATAGGGCCCCCAGAAGATGTCCCCTCTCCCTATAGTTACCCCCATATTGTGCCTGCATAAAATGCCCCTATAGAATGCCCCAAGTAGATGCCCCTATAATGCTCCTCTCCCCCCTTCCCCATAGTGCCCCCTATAGTCATCATCCCTACCCCCATAATGCACATATGTGTGCCAGTATAAATGCCCCTTTATAATGTCCCCCACTAGATGTCCCATAGTGCTTCTCCCGCCCACTTCTCCATAGTGCCCCCCATAATGTGTGGCAGTATATAATGCCAAAATATAGGGCCTCCAGTAGATGCCATTAGAAAACGGGGTGTGGTGTTTAACAAGCAGGATATGCTCAACCCATATGCAGTTGTGCATGTATATCAGGGAGCACATCCTGCACTTGTAGTCCGTTGCTAGGGGCAATCAACAGCAAAAAATGCATACAATGGAAGATGCCAGCAACGGACTACAAGTACCACAATAACCATCCTACATACGATAACGATAATGCGGATGTGGAGAACAATCAGAAACATAACCATAGCAAAGGCAGGTGCACTCTGCGGCAATACTAAACCCTCACACTGATGTTAAAATTGAGAGGTTAGTTCGACACATCCTACTAGGAGGACATGTCTTAAGCTCAGACACCACGTCAAGGTCTCTCAAGTAGCCCGAGACCCTACCACTCAACCTACCTGTGCCGTATGGGCGATACCAGGGGCCGTTGGGCATTACGGGAGCGTAGATGCCCCCATAGTGGATGCCCCCATAGTGCTTCTCTCCCCCCTTTCCCATACTGGGCAACAACATAGTGTAAATGGTAAAAATAAACACATATACTTACCTCCATGCTGCTTTCAGTGAAGCGATGCAGGCCTGTGTCGCAGGCTGCCCTTCTCAGGCGACGCAATGACTTCACTGATAGACTACAGACATTACTCCTATCAGAGGAATGGGGAAGGAATATGCATCTCCCCTGCCTTGCCGCAGCATTCAACTGTATCTCCGTCCTAAGGATGGCTATACAGTTGAATATAGAGAGAAGTGCTCATTTACCTTGGCCCTGCTGCCTCTTAGAATGGGCCCCCCACTTACGTTGGGCACCTGTGCAGCTGAACCGGCTGCACAGGCGGTATGTTTGCCCCTGTCTTGCTGTCATCGGTCTCAGTGACTACAGTCTTATTTCCTAACGAACCATCTATTTTGATACATTTTTTAAAACAGTGTCACAGAACAAGTCATCGATATGGCACATTTTCTTTATTAAATGTGCCAATTCGTATTTTGATAAGATCTATGGCCCTATCGTACACAGTTCAGCCTCCTCCATCTCTAGGACACCTTTGGTAGATCAGGGACCTATGCTACCTGAATAATAAAGATATAACATGATAGGATTAGGGGATTATTCCAGGAGAAAATAATGAATTCCTTTATTTAAATTGATTACAATGAATCTGAGGAAAATGGTTAGCAGAAGCAAGTAATATTTTTGACAGAATAATAATGATGCGGGTAATTATCCCCTGGATGCCTGAGACATGGGCTGTAGAGCTACCTGCTCACTTGAATTTCTGCTAAACCTGCGCCAGGGAACAAAAATACCATTTAACTGTAATCATAGCATACAGTGATTTTGGAAAGTCGTTACACTTTAAGTTTTTTCACGTTTTAAAATAATAATTAAAAAAAAGTTCACGTTTTTCCCCATGATTGTACACTCAATACCCCGTATTGACAAAGCGAAAAGAGAATTTTAGAAATCTTTGCTAATATTTTTAAAAAAAGGAAAAACTAAAATCTTTAATTGACATAAGTATTTAGGCCCTTTACTCAGGACTTAGGTGAAGCAGCTTTGTGAGCTATTACAGCCTCCAGTCTTCTTGGGTTTGATATCACAAGGGTTGCACGTCTGGATTTGGAGATTTTCTGCCATTTTTCTCAGTAGAGCCTCTCAAGCTCTGTCAGGTTGGATGGGGACTGTTGGCGGGCATCTATTTTCAGGTCTTACCAGAGATACTTGATTGGATTCAGGTCAAGGCACTTGCTGGACCACTCAAGATCATGCAGAGAGTTGTGCCCCTCCTGTGTTGCCTTAGCTATGTGCTTAGGGTCCTTGTCTTGTTTGAAGGTGAACCTTCAGCCCAGTCTGAGGTCCAGAGCACTCTGGATCAGGTTTTCATTTAGAATATCTCTGTTATTTGATTTGCTCCATTCAGCTTTCCCTTAACCCTGACCAGTGTCTCTGTCCCAGCTGCTGAAAAACATTACCATGCCTCCCTTTAGGGATGGTATTGCTGCCACCAATATGCTTCACTGTAAGGATGGTATTGGGCAGTGTCTAGATTCCTCCAGACATGACGCTTAGAACTGAGGCAAAAATAAATTCAATGTTGAGTTTATCAGACCAGAGAATCATGTTTCTCACAGTCTGAAAGTCATTTAGGTGCTTTTTTTTTGCAAACTTTTATGTGTCTTTTACTGAGTAGAGGCTTCTTTCTGGCCACTCAACCATAAGGCCCAGAATGGTAGAATGCTGCAGTGATGGCTGAACCTTCTGGAAGTTTCTCTCATCAGCACACAGGATCTTTGGAGCTCAGCCAGAGTGACTATTGGGTTCATGGTGACCTCTTTTACCAAGGTCCTTCTCTTCCGATTACTCAGTTTGGTGGCGCAGCCAGCTCTAGGAAGAGCCCTGGTTGTTCCAAACTTTTTCCATTTAAGCATTATAGGGACCATTGTGCCCTTGGGGACTTCAGTGTTGCAGAAAATTGTCTGTACTCTTCTCCAGATCTGTGCCTCCACAAAATCCTGTCTCTGAGCTCTACAGGCAGCTCTACAGGCTCGGTATTTCTTCTGATCTGATCTAATGTCAGCTTTGAGACCTTATATAGATAGGGGTGTGTCTTTCCAAATCATGTCCAATCAACTGAATTTACCATAGGTGGCCTCAAAGCATGGTGTAGAAACATTTCCGAGAAGATCAAGAGAAATGGGAGGCCTAGGAAGTCATTTTTAACTGTCACAGCAAAGGGTCTGAATACTTACCGTATTTTTCACTTTATAAGAAGCACTTTTTCCCCCCAAAAGTGGGGGAGAAATGGCAGTGCGTCTTATAAAGTGAATGCTGCCATTTTTACTCTGGTGACGCTGATAGATTGCTGGCCGCTATGCTGCACAGTGCGGCCTGCGATGTATCAGCAGGGAGGGAGGAGGGGCTGGAGGCCGGCAACTGGTGTTGGAATCGTGGCAGAGCCCAGCTCACAGCAGTCTTTATATGTAAAGTGTAGTAATGGGAGCTTTGTTAAATCGCAATCCTCTGTAGTACTCACTATCAAACTAGCATAGCAGGCAAGCTGGCAGCATAACGTCACTCACTCTGTCACGCACCTGCTCCTCCCACTTTATTAAGGAAGCAGGCAGAGCAGGCGCGTGATGGAGTGAGTGACGTTACGCTGCCGGCCAGCCGGCCTTCCTGCTATGGTAGTTTGATAGTGAATACTACAGAGGATTGCGATTTAACAAAGCTCCCATGACTACACTTTACACATGAAGACTGCTGTGAGTGGGGCCCGGCCCCGGTGTAATAAAGTACAGTGACTGCACCGGGCCCCATCGTGATTCCAACATGAGTTGCCGGCCTCCACCCCCTTTATTGATGGTTACTATTTACACCGGGACACTGTTATAGGGGGATCTGTGGATAACACATAAATAGCATAAGATGCTATATATGTGTCATCCACAGATCCCAACCATAACAGTATCATCCACAGATTCCCCCCACAACAGTATCATCCACAGATCCCCCCACAACAGTGTCATCCACAGATTCCCCCACAACAGTGTCATCCACAGATTCCCCCACAACAGTGTCATCCACAGATTCCCCCACAACAGTGTCATCCACAGATTCCCCCACAACAGTGTCATCCACAGATCCCCATAACAGTGCGTCATCCACGGATCCCCACAACAGTGCATCATCCACAGACCCCCTCCATAACAGTGCCATTCACAGATCCCCATAACAGTGCGTCATCCATAGATCCCCACAACAGTGTCATCCACAGATTCCCCCATAACATTGTCATCCACAGATCCCCCCATAACAGTGTAATCCACAGATTCCCCCACAACATTGTCATCCACAGATCCACCCCCATAACAGAGTCATCCACAGATTCCCCCATAACAGTGTCATCCACAGATCCCCCCATAACAGTGTCATCCACAGATTCCCCCACAACAGTGTCATCCACAGATCCCCCCCAATAACAGTGTCATCCACAGATTCCCCCATAACAGTGTCATCCACAGATCCCCCCATAACAGTGTCATCCACAGATTCCCCCACAACAGTGTCATCCACAGATCCCCCCCAATAACAGTGTCATCCACAGATTCCCCCATAACAGTGTCATCCACAGATCCCCACATACCAGTGTCATCCACAGATCCCCCCCATAACAGTGTCATCCACAGACCCCCCCCCAACAGTGTCATCTACAGATCCCCCCATACCAGTGTCATCCACAGATCCCCCCAATAACAGTGTCATCCACAGATATCCCCATAACAGTGCATCATCCACAGATGCCCCCATAACAGTGTCATCCAGAGATCCCCCATAACAGTGCGTCATCGACAGATCCCCCATAACAGTGCGTCATCCACAGATGCCCCCATAACAGTGCGTTATCCACAGATGCCCCCATAACAGTGTCTTCCACAATTCCCCCAGTGTCATCCACAGATCCCCATAACAGTGTCATCCACAGATCCCCCCATAACAGTGCCATTCACAGATCCCCATAACAGTGTGTCATCCAAAGATCCCCATAACAGTGTGTCATCCACAGATCCCCATAACAGTGTGTCATCCACAGATCCCCCATAACAGTGTGTCATCCATAGATCCCCCATAACAGTGTGTCATCTACAGATCCCCTCCATAACAGTGCCATTCACAGATCCCCATAACAGTGTCATCCACAGATCCCACCATAACAGTGTCATTCACAGATCCCCATAACAGTGCGTCATCCACAGATCCCCATAACAGTGCGTCATCCACAGATCCCTTCCATATCAGTGTCATCCAGAGATCCCCCCATAACAGTGCCATTCACAGATCCCCATAACAGTGCATCATCCACAGATCCCCATAACAGTGCGTCATCCACAGACCCCCCCCAACAGTGTCATCTACAGATCCCCCCATACCAGTGTCATCCACAGATCCCCCCAATAACAGTGTCATCCACAGATATCCCCATAACAGTGCATCATCCACAGATGCCCCCATAACAGTGTCATCCAGAGATCCCCCATAACAGTGCGTCATCGACAGATCCCCCATAACAGTGCGTCATCCACAGATGCCCCCATAACAGTGCGTCATCCACAGCCCCCCCCCAACAGTGTCATCTACAGATCCCCCCATACCAGTGTCATCCACAGATCCCCCCAATAACAGTGTCATCCACAGATATCCCCATAACAGTGTCATCCAGAGATCCCCCATAACAGTGCGTCATCGACAGATCCCCCATAACAGTGCGTCATCCACAGATGCCCCCATAACAGTGCGTTATCCACAGATGCCGCCATAACAGTGTCTTCCACAATTCCCCCAGTGTCATCCACAGATCCCCATAACAGTGTCATCCACAGATCCCCCCATAACAGTGCCATTCACAGATCCCCATAACAGTGTGTCATCCAAAGATCCCCATAACAGTGTGTCATCCACAGATCCCCATAACAGTGTGTCATCCACAGATCCCCCATAACAGTGTGTCATCCATAGATCCCCCATAACAGTGTGTCATCTACAGATCCCCTCCATAACAGTGCCATTCACAGATCCCCATAACAGTGTCATCCACAGATCCCACCATAACAGTGTCATTCACAGATCCCCATAACAGTGCGTCATCCACAGATCCCCATAACAGTGCGTCATCCACAGATCCCCTCCATAACAGTGTCATCCACAGACCACCATTCGTTCAAAACCCACCAAAAGCACACTTTTTGGTTGAAAATATTTTTTTCTTATTTTCCCCCTCAAAAACCTGGGTGCGTCTTATCATCAGGTGCGTCATATAAAGCGAAAAATACGGTATGTCCATGGAAAATTTTAGGTTTTTTTACTACATTTGCAAACATTTCTATTATTCTATTTTCACTTTCTTATTATGGAAGATTGAATATTTTTCATTTTTTTATTTTAGCACAAGGCCTCAACCTAACACAATGTGAAAAAAGGGGTTGAAGACTTTCCGAATGCACTGTATAGGGAGTCTATGTTTCTACAAATTAATGGTAATGTATTTAAAATGTGCATCCATTTCTGATATACAATAGTAAAAAAAACACTCTGCAAGCTATGACTTTCAGTTTTCTTTGAATCACGTCAAACTGATGAGACTATTACTTAAATGTTTATGAGGTCAGGAGATCAGAGATAAGAGCTCCACATGAGCCTCAGATGGTCAGGTGACAGGATTAGAAGAAAACAGAAACTCACAGCTTGCAAACAGACTGATTTTTAACCCTTGTCGCTCAGAAAATGCTGAACATTTTTAACAAAGACCAATTAAAACAATGATTTTTAGCCAAAAGTGAGTAAAATGCAATCATTCAATAAAATGCCCCAGAAGGTGTACAGTACATAGCCTTAAATCATTACGTGAGGGAACATTCTCAAACTTCCTAACATTCTACCTTCATCCTATTTGAGAGTTTGTTATGATTGTATCCATTCTAGACCAGTTTGGAATTCAGATTGATACATTTTACCTGCACAGATACAATATAGCAATCTATCAGGACAGGAGAAAGATTTGTACAGCTGGGACCCTGTGGTGGGCTTCATCTAACAGACCCTGGGTTCTTATCCTCTGATGTTTTTAGTGCTGTGTGGGGAAAAATGACTCCTATATTCTCACTGGTCACTAGGTTCTCAGCCAGACATTTCAAGGATTAACAAAAAAAAGTATTTAATTATAAAGATTCAGTGTTTGTATCGGAGATTTGGACAGACAGCAGCTCTTCTGTGTCCTGCCAATACCAGCGACATCTTCAAGGTGACATCAGCTTCTATCTTGTGAGGACGGTTGTCACTCATCGCTGGCGTGCCAAAAAAATCTGTCAACTGCATGCAGAGAAGGAGCCTGGTAATAATTTATCAGCAATAGGAAAGTTTTGTTTTGTTAATAACATAACATTCCACCGAATATTTATATATACCCGTATTTTCCGGCGTATAAGAAGACTGGGCATATAAGACGACCCCCTACTTTTCCTGCTAAAATATGGTGTTTGGGCTATACTTACCGTATAAGACTACCCCTCTTCCAATGCACACCAAAAAAAATTAAACAGACGATCTGAGCATGAGAAAACCACTGAGAGCAGGGAGAGAGGGCTGCTTCAGGAGCGACTGGCCGGGATGCAGCGCATGGTGGCTCAGCTAGATTGTGCCTGTCCCTGAAGCTAAGGAAGGACAGCTTCTTCAGTCCGGCTTGGAAATAAAGAGGACCTTTCACTGGTCCAACAATAAGATAATTATATATACCGTATGTGTAGAGCGGTGCCCAGGGATAATAGTAAGTGCAGGGAGATCCCTGGGCGCCGCTCTACACATACATATCATTATCTAACAATCGTTGGACCAGTGAAAGGTCCTCTTAAGTTACAGCACGCAGTATACCGGCATATAAGACGACCCCTGACTTTTGAGAAGACTTTCATTTGTTAAAAAGTAGTCTTATACGCCAGAAAATACTATATATATATATATATATATATATATATATATATATATATATATATACACAGTTGTGTTCAAAATTATTCAACCCCCAATGCTATAAAGGGTTTTAGGGAATTTAGTGTACATTTGTAATTGTGTTCAGAATGAAATCTTACAAGGACTTTTTAAAGAACCAAATGCAACTAAAATGACATTAATTGTTTTTGTAATACAGTATTAAATGTTTTTTTTGCGATTTCTTCATTGACACAATTATTCAACCCCTTAAAGACGACCACTCTTAAGAACAGAGGTTCATTCATTCAAGTGTTTTCGATCAGGTATTGAAAACACCTGTGGATGTCAAGGAGCAGCAATCAAGCATAATAAGCACCATTTAGGCAGATGTAAAATGACTTTGATACTCAGCTCCTTCTAGACATTTACTGGTGTGTTTACAAACATGGTGAAGTCAAGAGAATGGTCCAGGAAGACAAGAGAAGAGGTGATTTCTCTTCACAGGAAGGGCAATGGCTATAAGAAGATTGCAAAGATGTTAGACATACTAAGAGACACCATAGGAAGCATCATTCGCAAATTCAAGGCAAAGGGCACTGTTGAAACGCTACCTGGTCGTGGCAGAAAGAAGATGCTGACTTCGACTGCTGTGTGCTACCTGAAGCGCAAAGTGGAGAAAAGTCCCCGTGTGACTGCTGAGGAACTGAAAAAAGATTTGTCAGATGCGGGTACTGAAGTTTCAGCTCAGACAATAAGGCGCACACTGTGTAATGAAGGCCTCCATGGCAGAACTCCCAGGCGCACCCCTTGCTGTCTCCAAAGAATAAGAAGAGTCGACTGCAGTATGCCAAAAGTCATGTGGACAAACCACAAAAGTTTTGGGATAGTGTTCTGTGGACTGATGAAACAAAATTAGAACTGTTTGGGCCCATGGATCAACGCTATGTTTGGAGGAGGAAGAACAAGGCCTATGAAGAAAAGAACACCTTGCCTACTGTGAAGCATGGCGGGGGTCAATCATGCTTTGGGGCTGTTTTGCTTCTACAGGTACAGGGAAGCTTCAGCGTGTGCAAGGTACCATGAATTCTCTTCAGTACCAGGAGATATTGGATGAAAATGTTATGCAGTCTGTCACAAACCTGAGGCTTGGGAGATGTTGGACCTTTCAACAGGACAATGATCCCAAGCATACCTCCAAGTCCACTAGAGCATGGTTGCAGATTAAAGGCTGGAACATTTTGAAGTGGCCATCGCAGTCACCAGACTTAAATCCGATTGAGAACCTCTGGTGGGACTTAAAGAAAGCAGTTGCAGCGTGCAAGCCTAAGAATGTGACTGAACTGGAGGCTTTTGCCCATGAAGAATGGGCGAAGATACCCGTAGATCGCTCCAAGACACTTGTGTCAAGCTATGCTTCACGTTTAAAAGCTGTTATAACTGGAAAAGGATGTTGTACTAAGTACTAAGATTGAATGTCACTTGGGGGTTGAATAAAACTGATAATGATGTGAGCACAGAAAAGACATTTGTGGTTATTTCATTATAAATGTTATGTTATATTTGTCTGACTTACAAGTGCCTCTTTGATTTAATTGTAAACAAGATGACTGAAATAATCAAAATCAATGTCAAACTGGCCAAAACACTCAATTTCAGTGGGGGTTGAATAATTTTGAACACAACTGTATATATATAGGAGCTGGTGCAGAGGATGAGAGTGCAGAGAAAATGTAGTTTTGAAGAATGAGATCAGAAGTGATTGATGCTATGTATTATGTAATATTATACGGTAATATATGACATCATGCAGCAATATACCACAAATACAGATATATACAGTAATCTACAGTGATATACAATACAGTATAATACAGTATTATACCATAATATACAAGAATATACAATATTAAGCAGCTATATACTGTAAGCTACAGAAATACACAATATTATATATGCAGCAATAAATACAGGTATTAATATATATATATATATATATATATATATATATATATATATATATATATATATATATATATATATATAGTAATATCTAGGATTTTACAGCAATATACTACAATGTAGAACAATATATATATATATATAAGTAAAATAATTTTATAGCAATATACAGTCATAAATCGCAATCTGCAATGTTGTACAGCAATAAAGTGTAATATACAAAAATATACCATATTATGTAGCAATATCGGGAAATATAAAGTGATATATAGGAATACACGACCTGCACAGATATTGTGCTAATATTTTGTTCTGGAATAATATTTTAAACTCTTGGGGCCAATGAGATGAGGTCAAGAGATGAGCCGACAGATCCAATTACAGTGTCGATGTGCTTAGCTCCAATCTGGAGGGGCTGCTGCTGGGTATAAATATAACCTGCTCCCCCACAGAACCACTTCCTACGGCATGAAGTGAAGCCTCCGCTTTGAATTGCAGCTTTAGGTCTCTCCAGGAGAGATTGGAGTTACTCTGAAATGCAAATCTAACCTTAAGACAATTCCATCCTTTGAATGCCATCCGGCTGCCTGGCAGTCCATAAAGAGCTCAGCGGGGGCCTCATGTTTCATTATTGCTTCATGGATTCTTGTCTTCATCATGTGCTGTTATTCAATTATCTAGGTGGACATTGGTGGCTATGGGAGGCCATTACATCCAGAGAGATGAATCCCATCCTGGATTAAATATACATGCTGCGCTGTCGTCGCGCTGAATTATTCAGAGTCGCTGCAAAAAAAAACGATGTCACTTCAGGAAGAAGGTTGTTAATTTGTCTCATTTAGTGACCCAAAAAAAAGCAAAACAAATCACACAGTGTGATGTCGGCATCTTTTGTGGCCCCAAGGGAGTGAATGGGTCCGCATCCGACCCGCATCAGATGCTGACAAAAAATACGTTCCTGTGCATCATACCTAATCATGTATGCGCTCCTGTACCCAGAGTGCACTGCCAAACCAAAAAGAACCGAAGAGCTTCTCTGTCTCTTTCAGTGTCAGACTGGCCCACCAGATCCTCTGGTGGGCCCAAGCTCTAATGTAATAGTGGGCTCAAAGAAAACAATGTTTGGCGCTGCCTTTAGAGGTAATCACCTGCTACTAGGGTCTATTTCTTTGATTCAAAACCTATTAAACATTATTAATGATATAGGGGTTGGGCCCCAAGAATAATTTCCCGTTGGTGGGCCTAAGGAACCCCAGTCCTACACTGGTCTCTTCCTCTCTTATAGGGGCACTGTGGTATTTTTCTCTACAAGTTGTGTCATGTGTTTATGTATATATGTATGGGTTTCTTGGGTGACCTGGCCATGGCTGAATGTGGTATGTGGCACTTTGGATTCAAGGGCAGCACGTCAAGTTTGGTTGATCCCCACTGATCACATAAGTCATTTCTAAAAGGTTCCAGATTACCTTTTTGCTGATAAAGTATAGTAATCCCTTTAACTGTGTTAGCAAGACTAGGGCAGGATGAGTTTTCAGCCTCCGCATGCAAGCCAGAATGGTTCCATGCACAGAGACGTCCACCTCCATCCTTTATGGTGCTTTGGCACAGACTTTCAATTGGGAACCTCTATCATTTGGAGAAACAGCTGAGGTCATGGACTTGTAATTTCTTATATTCTGACATAGCTATATGATATATGAGAAATTAGATGTGTCTGGACCATAGATGAGATGATATTTCCCACTAGACCTCCTGAGAGGCTTAGTTGAATTAGAGAGTATTGCAGCCTTAGGACTCATGCACATGAACGTACTTTCTTTTCATGTCCGTTTGTTGTTGTTTTTTGCAGACCGTATGCAGAACCATTCATTTCAATGGGTCCACAAAAAAATGGAAGTCACTCCATGTGCATTCCGTTTCCGTATGTCCGTATTTCTGTTCTGCAAAAAAATAGAACCTGTCCTATTATTGTTCGCATTACAGACAAGGATAGTACTGTTCTATCAGGGGCCAGCTGTTCCAATCCGCAAAATACGGAATGCACACGGACGTCATACCGTATTTTTTGTGGATCCTTCTTTTGCCGACTGTCGTGTGCGTGAGCCCTTAGAGTATAGGAGTATATAAATACTACAGGGGCATGTTCACATGGCACAAATTTGACACAGATTTTGGCACACAGAAATCTGCCAGTTCACATGGGTGCAGATTTCCCCACTTCTGGCTTTAGGCTAGGTCTACACGACGACAATAAGTTGCGCGACAAATAGAGAACAACTACACTGCAACATTTCTCGCGCGACATTTTGTTGCATTAATGTTGCGCCACAATTTTTATAATGGTAGTCTATGGTGTTGCATTCCGACATGCTGCAACTGCGACACGACAGTCGCAGAAAAATCCATCGTGAATGAATTTTTTGCGACTGTCATGTCGCAGTCGCAGCATGTCGGAATGCAACACCATAGACTACCATTATAAAAATTGTCGCGCGACCTTAATGCAACAAAATGTCGTGTGACAAATGTCGTTGTGTAGACCTAGCCTTAAATCTGCTTCATGGGAAAAGAAAATGGACACGTCACTTTCCATGGTAGGTAGTCACACCCCAATGAATAAGACTAAACCGGAATGCAAATCCACAGAATATGAAACTACTGTTCTGGAAAAGAAATCAGAAGTTTAGCCTTGCATGTTGCTACGGAATTTCAATTGCGAATTGCAAATCAGTGTCAGCATGAAAAATCCTCTTGTCTGAACATACCCTAACAGGAGCAGCTGCTTGCTTTGTGCCCAGCCAAGGTTCGTTGTAGGGAGCCTCCCTCCCAAACTATGACAGATGCCTGCCTTCCATTTCCTGCCTTTGCCAGCCTGGACAGAAGCACATGCTCCTGTATATGAGGCACAACAGGTGTGACCCAGCCAGCAGCTGGGTAATATGGAGGAAGAGCCGAATTAAAGCTGGCTTGTAGAGAAGCTTCCTCCGTGCTGCATCCATCAGCCGCTCTCTCGGTGCAGCCAGTCACAATGACATGGCAGGAGTCATTTGCAGGCTGCCTTCTCTATATTCCTCTCTGGAAATTGATCCGTTCTAAATGTCTGGGGCTGATGCTTTGCTCTTCTGCCGGCTTTTAATCATGAACAATTAGGGAGGAATAGAGTCTGTCTGCGGAGAGATGAAAAGGGCAAGATAATATGTGAGCGGAGGGGAATACAAACCTCTCCTGCAGGGATACGTTCTGTCAGCCCCGTGCACACTTTCTTTTCACATAGACGTCCTATTCTAGGAATGGTCCTCCTGAAGAGTCTCCGATCCTGGTGCTTAATTACGGCACAATGCTGGCTAGGTCACAGGGGTCATTAATGCCTTATACTCATGACTGCATTTTTTTGACCAAATTTTTTCCGGATCAGATGCGGACTCGTTCTCTTCTATGGGGCAGCAAAAGATGTGGACAACGCACCGTGTGCTGTCCTCATCTGTATGTCTGTTCCACGGCACCGCAAAAAGATATAACGTGTCCTATTCTTGTCCGTATTGCCGAAAAGAAAGAGCATTTCTACAATGTTGTAGGATGTACAACATGTGCAAGTGCGTGGCGCATGTGACTGAGATCCGTGTTTTGCAGATACTCGGTTTGTGGACCACAAAAACAGTCGTGTGAATGAGACCATATTAAAAAGCGTTCAATAGTTTTGGGGTAAAAAAGTCACAATAACCTGTTCTGCGGCTTTGTTAAAGCCCTTGCGCCAAAATTTTGTCTCACAGACGTTATACACTGGGAGTGGCAATGGCTGGGCTTGGGCTAAGACATCGGCCCCAGCAAATTTAGCCTAATAAACAGACATGAAAAGAGTAAAAACACTTCAGTCAGGGACAGGACTGCCGGAGGTGCGCCTAATTTATGACGTGGCGCTGGCAGCGCAGGGCTAACATAGACCGGCATAATAATTGATTATTAATGAGAATTACACCAAAAAGGCTCCTCTCCTGCCCCATATGAAATCAGTCTATTCTTATGTTATTACATAGGATTTTGCTGTCATTTCTCTGCTCGTCTGTGTAACATACTGGCTTTTTTTTTGCACCAGTCTTTTTTGCTGCATTTTTTGTTGTGAAAATGTTCTATTGTATCCTTTAAGAAACCAACTTCCTAATTAAGGGCTCATGCACACAAACTTATTTTCTGTCTGTGTCCGTTCCGTTTTTTTTTGCGGCCTGTATGCAGAACCATTAATTTCAATGAGGCCCCATAACAAAACGGAAATGACTCACTGCGCATTCCGTATCCCTATGTCCGCAAGTCCACTCCACAAAAAAAAATAACATGTCCTATTCTTGTCCATTTTGCGGACAAGGATAGGTATTGGTACAATTAGAGATGAGCGAATTTTCATACGGTATTTTAAAATTCGTTCACACTTCGTTTGGTGGTAATAGGTGAATTTCTTTATGGATTCCGTTACCACGGACCATAACGCAATTCTATGACGGAATGCCTTTAGAGGCATTCCGTTATTCATTCCGTCATAATAGAAGTCTATGGGCTGCAAAACGGATCCGTCCCGTTTCCATTATGCAGGGGAGTCCGCCTTAAACAGTGGAGGGATTTATCAAAACTGGTGTGAAGGAAAACCGGCTTAGTTGCCCATAGCAACCAATCAGGTTCCATCTTTCATTTTACAAGGGAGCACTGAAAAATGAAAGGTTGATTCTGATTGGTTGCTATAGGAAACTAAGCCAGTTCTACTTTACACCAATTTTGATAAATCTACCCCAGTCAGTCTACACCTGCAGCAGATTCATCACAGGGGCTCAGGCTGGATGATACATGCGGGGAAGGGACAGACACTTTTCTCAGACCCTACAACACAGAATTTTAGACAAGAATTGTGGTGCAATTTTGGAACAAAATGTCACATCTTAGATGGCACTCCACCTGCTATGAAACTACAACTCCCAACATGCACACGTATTATTTGTTCTTTTAACTTCTATAGAAGTGAAAAGAGGATTCTAGGAGTTGTAGTTTCAGAACAGCTGGAGTTCCGGAGGTTGCTGGCCCCTGATCCCCCATGCTCCTTCTTACAAAGCCCCTTTCAAGCCTAAACATTTTAGAAATCTTAGTTGCACCAAATTGTGCCACTTTTTAGAAAGATCCTAGGCTCAGACACATTAGTAAATCTTGGTTGCCGTACAAAAACCCACTTGAGCTTATTCTCGTGATTTTTTAACAAGTTAGAAAAAGACCACAGACAAATTAATGTGTATAATAAAACCTAAAGGCTGCGGAACGTCTGATTATATAAAAGCAGAAAATGTCAACCTTTCTTTTACTTTTAGGGCTTGATGACCGAGTTTTTTTGAGATTTAAGGCTATATGCACACAACAGTGTTTTTTCTCGGCTTCCGTTCCGTTTTTTTTGCGGATCCCATTCATTTCTATGGATCCGCAAAAAAAAAAAGATGCCTCTTCCGTTTCCTGTCCGCATTCCGCATTTCACGTCCGCAAAAAAAATATGGCATGTCCTATTCTTGTCCGCAAAAAACGGTTTGCGGACCCATAGAAGTCAATGGGTCCGCAAAAAAAACGTAAGCCACACTGAAGCCTTCCATTTTTCCATCCTCATCCGTTTTTTTTGCGGATGGTTGCTTGCAAACCAGGGCACTTGTGCAGGTACTTTAAGAAACTGTTTCAAGCCTTCCGTTTTTTTTGGGGATCCGCAAAAAAAACGGAAGACACACGGAAACACAACCTACAAAATTTGCGGACACACGGAACGGATGTGGATGTGAAAAAAAAAGGAAGACGGATCCGCGATTTGCGGACAGCAAAAAACAACTGTCGTGTGCATGTAGCCTAAAGTGTGTAGGAAAACCGTGTGTATTCCTCCTCCTGTTGATCCTCTGTGGAAATCCTCATTGCAGGTCATATGGCCCTGGATTTTTTCTACGGACACGACAAATCCACATCAAGAGGAAACCTGTCCCTTCTTGGTGGAGCGGAGAAATGTGAGGTAGCTAATATACAATAGAATTTTCCGCTGTGTGAGCATAACCTGTTTCCTATTTTCAAATATTGGTTTTATGGATTAGGCCCCATGCACACGACTGTATCCGTTTTGTGGTCTACAAATTCATATCCACAAAATATGTATGCGGTCCGTGTGCTGTCCATTTTATTTGAGGATCTATAGTTTTTAATTTGTCCATGGTTCCCATTTTGTGGACATAGGGGGTCATTTACTATCAGATATACGCCAGTTTTCTGGCGTATATCTGTCACAGATTGCCGCACCAAGGTTATTTGCACCACAATTTGAGACTTCCTCATGCCAGGTCTAAAAAAAGGGGTAGGTCGTGGGCAGGGAAGGAGTCGGCTGGCAGACCCATCTTATTTATCCTTTTCTATGCCTGTTTTAGGTGTAGAAAATGGTCTAAATTTAAACCAACAAGGAAGCTGTCTTACATTTAGACCGCCGCTGGATACGTGCATCTAAAGCGCCGGTCTTAATAAATGACCCCCATAGTCTATCTTTTTGTGGAACGGACACACACATGCGGAAAGTGCAGGGATGATGCATGTCCATTCCCCAAAAAGATAGAACATGTCCTATACTTGTCGGCAAAAACTAATTAAAGTCAATGGGTCTGCAAAAAAATGCAGAGGCAACACGAACTGCATCCGTATTTTGAGGATTACGCTATTTTCAGACAGCAAAACGGACACGGTTGTGTGCAGAGGGCCTTATACAAAGGAGTTGCTAAGTCTGTTACTTGGTGAGTATTTTTGCTCGGGTAGGCACTGCGAATCACAAGCTGTTTCCTTCCATAAATCCCTGTCCTGAGAGCTGGTGAATTCTATCTTTTATCCACCAGGTGTCCCCAGAGCCAGTCAGGTGCCTGTCGGCGTCCAGCTATGATGAGATCCTTGTCATTAAATGCAGGTATCCGTCCTGTAATTAGGTCACTATAACCAGGCTCCAGACCAAGAGCAGCGGTTCCATTGGGAGATTTCCTGCAGCTGAGCAGAACCTGATAGCGCAGGGCTATGTTCCAGACTAACTCCATGCTCTAATTAGGAGTGATTAAAATGTGGAAAAAGCAGACTGAATTAAGAAGCCACCCGAAATATTTGCTCAGCTCCTTCCTGTCAGTGCCGGCTTTAGTGACGCACTATGGTCGCCATTAACCCAGTCAGTGCCAGCATGAACTGTAATGGTTGACTATTGAATCTTCTGCTGCTTAAATGTGAAGGGGTTAAAGGTTATTCCATCTACAGCAGGACCCTCCAGTAGTTGCTATTACAATTTGCATCCATTCTGTCCTCGTAATCATTCTGCAATCACATGAAAAGATTACGGGGAAGTGTAGCTGCTTCTGATGAATTTGGATAATCAGACATTTCAACTGTGTGCTTTTCAGTAGCCTTCTCAGAGATTATTTGTCATGTTTAAAGCATCTGTTAGCAAGTGGGTTTTTTTTTGCACTTCATATGGCATAACTCTGTATTCTGCATCTGCAGACTACGCATAGTCCAACCTTGTCCACTGTGGTATTCATAGGCTTTTTACATCAAGTTGCATTATTTCTACACATCAGAACTGAGGCTTTAAGTAACATCCTTGAGCTACACGTCTTTCAATTTCTGGGTACAGTTTAGACAAATAATGAATCTATATAAACTGTGGATTCACTTTGTAAATACACAATATTACTTATCCTGTACTGATCCTTAGTTACATCCTGTATTATACTCCAGAGCTGCATTCACTATTCTGCTGGTGGAGTCACTGTGTACATACATTACTTATCCTGTACTGATCCTGAGTTACATCCTGCATTATCCTCCAGAGCTGAACTCACTATTCTGCTGGTGGAGTCACTGTGTACATACAGTACATTACTTATCCTGTACTGATCCTGATTTACATCCTGTATTATACTCCAGAGCTGCACTCACTATTCTGCTGGTGGAGTCACTATCTACATACATTACTTATCCTGCACTGATCCTGAGTTACATCCTGTATTATATTCCAGAGCTGCACTCACTATTCTGATTGCGGAGTCACTGTGTACATACATTGCATTAATTATCCTGTACTGATACTGAATTAGAGCCTGTATTATACTTCAGACCTCTACTCACTATTCTCTAGGTGGAATCACAGGCATTAGTATGTACAGTACAATTACTAATGCCTTAGGCTACATTCATACAAACGTATTGTGTTTCCGTTCCATTTTTTTGAGGATTTGATGAGAACCCATTCATTTCAATGGGTCCACAAAAAAAAAGGCCTTGTGCTATCCGTATCCGTATGTACATTCCGTAACCCCGCAAAAAAAATAGAACATGTCCTATTCTAGTCCGTTTTGTGGCCAAGGATAGCCATTGTTACAATGGATCCGCAAAAATAACAGATGCCACATGGAACGTCATCCGTTTTTTGCATACCCGCAATTTTTGGACCGCAAAACACATAGGGTCATGTGAATGTAGCCCAAGGGAAAGATCTGATCCTGTTCTTTGCTTAGAGTCGTACCTAGTTTTGGCCCAAAATCACTGATGGAAATCACTGACTGAACACCCAGTATGTAAACAAAACAAGGCATTATCCTGTACTGATCCTGAGTTACACCCTGTATTATACTTCAGAGCTGTACTCAACATTCTGCAGGTGGACTTACTGTGTACAAACATTATATTACTTATTCTGTGCTGGTCCTGAGTACCATCCTGCAATATACTCCAGAGCGGAACTCACTATTCTGCTGGTGGAGTCACTGTGTACATGCATTACTTATCCTACCACTCCCACTTTTTTAGACCTGGCGTGAGCGGTGCGAAATTGCAGATTGCCCCACAAGGGACCTTTGCTCTGCAATCTAACGCACATTTCTTTTTAATAAATTACCCCTTATGTGCTTACTATGAGATCTAATAGTAAGAGCTTGCGGTCTTATGTTTCCTACAGTGCAGGGTAAATATGAACTTTCTGCAGTAACTCTACTCCTACCCCCCCCCCCCCCCTTAAAAAAAAGACATTACATGTTGAGATAGAGCAGTCGCCTGGGGAAATGATCACTGGATACTAATCAGATCTGTATCGCTCTAATGTAATACAGCAGATATACTGTACTGAGTATTTGGACTCATTTAGCACATTGAGATAGGAAATGAAGTTATCTGTGTTGCTGCCAGACTTCTGAAAATCTCCCCCCAGTGACTACAGCTGCTGAATGTGGGGGGGATCAGGAGCCCAGTCCTAATTCAGTTGTAGCTGAACCTCTGGGTGTAATCCTGAGACAAGAGGATGGATTTAATTCCGGAGGAGATAGCAATATGTTCTCCACTATTTCTCCTGCACATTCGTGTACTGACGCTGCACTTAATTGATTTCTAATGGATGAGAGACGCTCTAGCTGAGCGGAAGAGACAGATAGAGGCGTTTACAAGGTGAGAGAAAATACAAAGACAGGCAGGAGGAAGAGGCGAGAGCAAGATCAGGCAGAACATATAGAACATAACATGATACGCTGCACTAGATACGTCTCTGCTCATCCGGCCGGTATAGACAGGTTTATAAAGGAGAATAAGAGCCGTAGATACAACTTCTGCTCTGCTACATTTTATGATAATCTGTAATAACTAGAGATCTTCCCTCTGTTACCACAAATTAGGAGAAGTTTATACCTTCCCCAGACATGGATTTACCCCATTACCCATGCCCAATATCTGTATGATTATGTATGGACAAAATTGCATAAGAGACAGAATCCTCTGCTCATCCAAAGAGTGTGCTGTTGCAGGCAGATGCAGGGTTCTTCTGTATATATGGACTGTGCATATGGACTTGTCCAGGAAGGGATCTTATGCCATCCTGTGAGATCAGTTATGTGACCTGTTCCCCTCAGTATACTCCAGTAGAAGTGGATTCTAGGGTGGGCATTACTAGAATTCATAGGGCTGACAAATCTGCAATAAGACCCCTCCACAAACCACCACCACCTTGTAAACCAGGAGTCGACCACTTCGGATACTTCAGCTGTGGTGTTGTGAAACTACACACCTGCTTGGGTGTTCTTGGAAATTCCATAGAAGTGAATGGAGCATGCTGGGAGTGGTAGTTTCACAACATCTGGAATGCCAGGACACTGTTGTATATAGTAAGCTGGACTGTATTAGTCTAAACATCAGCTGTATACAACTCACCTGCTATCGCAATAACTAAGGACAGCTTGTATGTCCAAAATGCGTAAGCATTACTCTGGCTACTTTTGTCTAACTTTATATTAACTATTAGTTTATTTTACTGTGAATTGTGCAGCAAAATTATTGTTCAAAATGGTGCATCTTATGCCATGCCCCCAGGGTTGCCAACAGTAAAAATTGGCGACTTTTTTCCTATTTCTATGAAAAAAAATAGAAGTGATTTTTTTTTTGAGTCTGGTGGTATCTGATTAGATTATTTTGGTCGTAATTATCATCATTTTACACCTCACAGTAAATGTTGGTAATGAGTTCTTATCAGTATCGTGAGCTGTAGACATGTATTACTTCCAATCTTTATAATTCATTGAGGTTTTCCAATTTGGCCATAGAAAATGTTGGGTGTCCGTGATTTTGGGATAAGTTGTCCAGAAAAATTCTGGTTGGCAACCCTAAAAGGTTTGTTGGGAGTTAAATATTGATGGCCTATCCTCAAGATAGGTTATCAATGTCTTTTCCATGGGGGTCTGACTTCTGACACTCCTGTAATATCACTGGCCATGGCCTCTTTAATCAGCTGAATGGTGGGGGTGCCAAAAGTTAGACAACCACCGATCAGATATTGATGACCTATTCTGAGGCTATCGTACTCCGAGAAACCCGCCAACTTTTTTTCCGATTAGGCCTGTGTATGAAAGCAGCGGTAACACGACAACACAAGGTTTTCACAGGCAACTGGAGGCTTGGACAACAGTCAGGAACCGTGATCCAACACATAAGGCAAAATTATCATCATTGTGCACATTAATATGGAAACAAAAAAGAGGCTAAGGCTTCCCTTTCGATAAGTGGCACCATAAAATATGCAAAGTGACTCAAATCAGGGGATCACTCCGTATTTCACTTACCAGGTACTGGGTAGTGTGTTCTTTGACTTTTTTCTGAATGTGGTCTGGGAGAATTCCTATGAAAAATTGTCATATTTAAGAATTTTTTTTGACAGTAAGTCCCTTATGAAGAGTTGCTTCTCCCCAATCCATCTTTAAAAAAAGTGTGAGCTTGTCTAAGAAGAACAGTGAAATATATGATCTGTGAAAAATTTGTAGAACCATTTCCATGCATTTGACTGATGGGAGTGTTTCAAGGGAGTAATCCATTGTGTTTAAGAGATCCTTAGTGCCCAGCACAGGAAAAACAGGGAGCCATATCACCAATCCGGTGGAGCAGGTACAATAACCTAACATAGAATGTAAATATCTATATGAGGCAGTGATTTGCTCTGATTTGCTGAGTCCCACTCAGCATCAGAGAGGGAGCATAGGTACTTGATGATAAAACTTTTGGCTTTGAGGTATGCAAACAAGGGAAAGGGGAGTGTGGGATTTTTAAGAAAACCCCTTTATGTCCCACCCCTCTTTACTAAGATAAGGTGCAATGACTTTTTCAAAAACTAGATGTGCCAAAAGGTCTTGACATGGTGTAGGCACAATCACATGCCCTAGACCTCAACGAGTAATGATTTGGCGGTTGTCCTCCATCCTATGAAAACTGCACTCAGTTAATACTGTATATACCTGTATATATAGAATCTTTGTAAGTAAAGCACATGTTTGACAAGTTCTATACCATTATACTCAAAAACCTGTGAACAGAAGAAGGCCCTGAGGGTCTGTGCTGTGGGCATCGGCCACCACTTTGTCCATACACCAACTCCAGCATAGGCTTTGAATGTACAGTACAGGCCGTACATTTGCAGCCTGTCTGTCAAGCTGTTTAGCGTATGTGCAACTAATTGCTTCACAGCCATTCGACTAATAGCAGAGACTTGGTGCCTTTAGCTTTTAGCACATTTCTTCCAATGAACGCAACGTAGAAGAGGCACAAATCAATGTAAAACATAATGTGGAAGCGGCAACGAAGCGATAAAGGCCCCAGAGGCTGAAACATTGGTTCTTTCATCCTCTTGCTTATCATTGATTTGTGGGCTCTTAAACTTTCCCATTGTTGTCTAAAGCATTTGAACACCGCTATAGCACTACAGCAAAATCAGAGCAATCTTTTCTCCAGAAAAGTCAATTGTGTCTTTAAGAGAGGACGCCCCTCACTCACATCCTACATACGTTTCTAGCCCGAATTGTTCAGCCGGCGTTTACACAGAAGCGTTGCGTATTATGAGATGAGACGGGAGGCCGAGGTCGCCAGCTGTTTTCAGATCAGAAGGAAACGATAACCTAAGGAGCAGCCAACCGTGCAAGCTGCCAACTGTAAGGTAATGACACTGACAGGTTTAATAGCAAGAATCTGAGACTCAATGCCATTTAAAAATCAATACCAAGAATCTTAAAATAATTTTCGAGACAATGTATGTATAATTCATAGATAGCAGTGGGATTGCATTCAGCAGTGCCCTTCAGGAATCCCACAGGGAGGCTGCTGAGTAAATTCTGGGGAGGCTGTGGGAACCGGCCATGGACAGAAAGATTATCGTCAACCGTCTGAACAATTATATGGCGGCTAAAGGGTTGTCTGTTCTCTTTAGACAGCCCCTATGCATATGGATGTAATAGAGAGGCTCCCCACTCAAAACATCCCACGTGGTTTTTATTGTAGGGCCAGAGTATTCTTTGCATTACAGCAAAAAAAGGTCTGCCTTTTACTGATACAGTGCCACTCCTAGCCAATGGCTATATCTGGTATTGCAGCTCAGCCCCATTCACGTTGTGAGGGAAAAGAGGACTAATATTGGACATCTATGTGCAGCTTCCACAGCTAGTCATAACATTTCCATCACAATTGTCTGAGGACAGTAATTGTGCCGCCATGCATTGACACAATATTTCCCAACATTTTCTATGCAAGGGGAAAATCGGTTACATTGTGGAAGATAACTGTTCTTGTTTGATCCATTCTAGTTCACACTTAGGCTAGGTTCATCACATTTTAGTGTAGTACCCCAGAGGACTAGTGCAGACGGTTTAATTTGCGTGACGTCACTGGCCTAGGGTAAACAGCGAGAAAGCTGCAGCGCCTACAGTAGTGCCGCGCCCTTCTCAAGCAGTTGGTCGTGGGGGTCCTGGATTTCAGACTAGCACTAATTAGATGCTGAAGACCAATCCAGAGGATAGTTAATCAGTTACCAGCAGATGGATAACCACTTTAATGTTAATGCACTTTTTCTATGTGATGTTTGTAATCTAAGAGCTGAAATGGGAACACCATTCAGTTAGTGTACCCTGCTCAGTGGGACAAGGCAAGCCCTTCTTCTCTGGGTCAGGAGTGTAGCTTTATCAGCCAGAGGGAGAGAGGAATACTCATTAGAAATGGGCAAAGTTCTCAAAACTTCAATTTGGCTGCTTTACTGAGTTTCACAAAGAAATTAGCTTTGTGACAAATAACTTCGTCAATAAGCGTATTTCTTTGTCAGTAGCGGGTGCAATGATGGGGAACAGCGATTGTGTTGCTCCCCATCATTGAACCTCTCAGATACCATGGTCATCACTGATCACGGCATCTGAGATGACCATTGAGGGTTAATCTGTTAAAAGAAAATTATTAAAAATACTCACCTTATCCATTTGATTGTGAAGAGCCCACTGCAGCCATCTTGCTTTTGAAGATCCAGTGCAAGACTTCTTGCAGGATCTTCAATCAAGATAGCTGCGGAGGACTCTTCACGTGCAAATGGATGAGGTGAGTATGATTTTTTTTGTTTTACCGCCATTTTAGGGAAAAATTTATTTGTTACCATGAAGCACTAGGAAATTTGGCTTTGTGGCAAATAGAATTTTCCCTGAAATTCGAATCAAAGTCGTGAACTTTGATTTGCTCAACATTAATCCTCATTCCTGCATTCCAACAACTACCAACATCCTCTGAGAGAGAAAAAAGTAAAGAATATACAGACTGTTGAGGACCAATTTAAAGGACTGGTTAAAATAACCAGTCTTACTTTCGGTTATCCCATGTTCAGTCTTGGCAGTATTCGCTACCAGTGTCTTTGTTTATGAACTGACTAAACTACCTTAGTAAAGAATACTGGATTTGTTACTCCATACACTGGCCTGATTATTGCCTTGCAGCACTGCCATTATCCGGCCCTGCACTTGTCCTCTTGCTTTGCATCCTGACACTATTCACCATCAAGGGCACCCCAACTACAACCAGGTAAGAGCCACAAAACTCAGGGAGTACCCTGAGGAAAGAAAGGGTGCCTCCCCCATTCACTGCAAGACCCTAGGGAGTGCCAGAGGGAGGACTGCCACTGTAAACCACTAATACTCCTAATTGTGCCACCACTGCCACTCTTTCCACAGGTCTCCCATGTGGGCTCGCTGCATTAGCACCTTTTTAAAATGTAATTTTTTTTTCTTCCCAATGGAATTTCTAACAAATTTTGGGCTTTTAATGGGGCGTCTGTCATGTTTAAAAGTATCTGTCTCCATTTGACACATGTCCATCAGATAGATTTTTTTTTAGCAGGACGGACAAAGAGACACCCAAAAGGACACTGATGCATGCGCTTTTTTTCTACAATGCAAACCTATGATAACAGGATACTACAGGTTAGGCATACACTTGCCGGTAAATCTGGTGGCATTAAAGGCAGAGCATGGTAAGAGCTCATTTGCATCCCTTTCTTCCAAGAATTCCAGAGGAGCATGTATGGCTTATAAGTCTCCTCACTAGTGTTGATTGAGCTCCAAAGTGCTTGGGTGCTTGAGTAGAACACTTTGGGATGCTCTACAAAGCACCCGAGCACAATGAAAGTCAATGAGCATTAAACCAGGCACCCCCTACTGAGGAGGGGAGGGTGCTGGGTCTCACTGAGGTCTATGCAGAAGATTGCTGTACAGTGAGGGAATCCCCCAGTGTGAGTCCACAGCTTAGGAGTCCCTGCTCTAACTCCATATATAGCTATGTCCATATATGGAGTTAGTGCTTGGGGGCACCCAGTGTATTTTAATCTAATTTAGCCTCTATTTCTGAAAAGTTTCTGTCAGGATTTGAACTCACAACCTTCTACATTAGAGGCAAGAACCTTAACCACTCAGCTATAAAGCTGAATGATAAACTGTGTCAGAAAGACCTCATAGTAGTTTGTCATGTAGTAAGTATTCCTATACAGCAGAAGTATCATTTTATATTTCACTGCAGGTTAACATGTAGCTGTAAGTTCTTGGCTCTAATGTGAAAGGTTGTGAGTTCAAATTCCGTTTCAGAAATAGAGGCTAAATGAAATTTATATATTTTTTTAGTAATTGTAAAAAATGTATGGCACAAAACAAATGTGTAATTGCAACAAAAAAAAAAATGTAAAAATAATAATATGTATATATAAATATATATAAAGCCAGAAAGGTCAGCAGCACAGTTAGAGCAGGTGAAGTGGGTGCAAAATTCCTCAGAAACTTAGTTGACTTTCCGCAGTATATAAAAATCCACAGAAGAGGCAGCACTCCAAGTTCAGTGAAAACACGAATACCCTCCTTATTTCCCAGGCAACATTTCAGCCCACACAATGAGGCCTTTGTCAAGCAATACAATAGTGCATTAAGGGGGTATTTATACCCAACATGCTTCAGTGCAAAGAAATAACGTGACTTTAAAATTTTAACCCATTACAGGTTCACAGTGTGAATATACACAATACAATATACAATATTGTGTGAAAAGTTAGTAAAAACTGAGACCAAGTCTCAGGTTCTGAAACAAACCTACCTTGGTTCCAAGTGATGTGGTTGTTTCCCCGGCCTTAATTGTGTTAATTGTGGTTATATGCTCAAAGGTGAAGTTTTTATTCATCCCACTTTAGATACTGAACACAAGATTAAGTATTTCTTAACCTGTGACACTTCTTATGTTATCTACGTATTGATTTGTCTGTGCAATCTTCTTTACGTGAGGGAGACCACTTTAGACTTAAAAACACATATTAATTATCATAGATATACATTTAATTGAGATGTGTCACAGAGAAAGAGATCTTAAATTTAAAATCATTGATCGCGTTCCCCCTCTTAAACGAGGTGGTAATAGGGAACTTGTTCTAAAAAAAAGAGAACTTTTTTGGATCTACAAATTGTGTACTTTAAAACCAAATGGTTTAAACACCGAGTTCAAATGGGAACTGTATGATAAATAATGCTTTTTGTCTCTTTCTGGTTGATGGAAGAGTGTCCCAACACCACCAAGTATGGGCTTTAATAGATTCTTTGGAAGTCCTTTGTTTCATTCAATCAGCTTTGCCAGAAGTGGTTTGGTGCTGCCATATTTATCAGTGATCTCAGGAATTCTCTCTCTATACATCTGACCTTCAGGGATGATTTTCATGTTTTACCCTTTGAGGTATGATGACAGATGGGGGCTGACACGCCATCCTGGTTATCCACCATAAGGGTTTTCCTGTTTTGGAGTGCGGGCAGGTCATGTTGTCTCACGTGGCCTCTCTTGCTCGAGCGGGACTCCGTGGGGCATAATGGAAGTGTGGATTTGCTGCCCAGACCGGGTAGACATCCTCAAAGGATGTGATCAGCACTCCTAACAGTACTTCAATTAACATGGACTTTGATGTCTTTATTAAACATACTGTACACAAACCAGATGTCCCTGAGGTGTATTGCTAGACTGTTTGTAAACTATAGTGGTTGCCATGGCGACCTGGCTGTCCCCGATGCTAAGTGGCTCTGCCGATTATGTTATGTGCTTTGGTGTTGGCCTGTGTGTGGCTGACGTGGGTAGGCCGCTTCCCTTCTGGGATAGAGGCTTGACCCGCTCACGTCACACTACTGGTCTCACTGTATGCGCACGCAGGTCATGCGCAGCCGCACTCTGCAATCAGGGACGCTGATATTATGTGGCCACACTGAACCACCAATGGTAAGCTGTTGATTTAGTTATCTTTCAGCTGTGCCGACCCAATAGTAAGAGGTGCGGCTTTTTAACCCTTCATAGCACATTTAGCACATGATGTCTTTCTCTACACTACAGCACAATATATTTAAAGTTCTTTATTTGCCATATTTGTGTATATGCAGCACGAGTCACTTTACATCAACACTTGCACAATTATGAATTTGGAATACGTTTATATCGAATGTATATTCACACTGTGAACCTGTAATGGGTTAAAATTTTGAAGTCACGTGATTTGTTTGAATGAAGCATGTTGGGTATAAATGGCCTGGTCCTTAAGGTAAAATAGGGCCTTGTCCTTAAGGGGTTAACCCCCTTAACTCTTAAAGTAAAATAGGACAGTGTCCTTAAGGGTTTAAGGGGGTTAACCCCTTAAGGACACGGCCCTATTTTACCTTAAGGACCAGGCCATTTTTAAGGACCAGACCATTTTTTGAAAATCTGACCAGTGTCATTTTATGTGGTTATAACTTTAAAACGCTTTTACTTATCCTGGCCATTCTGAAACTGTTTTTTCGTCACATATTGTACTTCATGACACTGGTAACATTTTGTCAAAAAAGCTCATTTTTTTTGTATAAAAAAATACAAAATTTACCAAAAATTTTGAAAAATTAGCAAATTTTAAAGTTTCAATTTCTCCACTTCTATAATACATAGTAATACCTCCAAAAATAGTTATTACTTTACATTCCCCAAATGTCTACTTCATGTTTGGATCATTTTGGGAATGCCATTTTATTTTTTGGTGATGTTACAAGGCTTTGAAGTTTAGAAGCAAATCTTGAAAAAAAAAAATCACTTTGTAAGGCTTACATAAAAGAAACCACCCAAAAATTACCCAATTCTAGAAACTACACCCCTCAAAGTATTCAAAACTGATTTTACAAACCTTGTTAACCCTTTAGGTGTTCCACAAGAGTTCATGGACATAAAATGTCAGAATTCCGACAAATTTTCCATTTGAATCAATTTTTTCCAGGAACAAAGCAAGGAGTAACAGCCAAACATAACCCAATATTTATTGGCCTGATTCTGTAGTTTGCAGAAACACCCCATATGTGGTTGTAAACTGCTGTATCGCCAAATGGCAGGACATAGAAAGAAGGGAACGCCATATTGTTTTTGTAAGGCAAATTTTGATGGACTGGTTTATTTACACCATGGCCCATTTCAAGCCCCCCCGACGCTTCTTTAGAGTTTAAACTCCAAAAAAGTGACCCCATTTTGGAAAGTACTGGATAAGGTGACAGATTTGGTGGTATTATTTTAGGGTACATATGAGTTTTGGTTGCTCTATATTACATTTTTGTGAGACAAGGTAATAAAAAATAGAAATTCTGAAATTTCATCTCCATTTGCCATAAACTCTTGAGGTACACCTAAAGGGTTAATAAAGTTTGTAAAATCAGTTTTAAATACCTTGAGGGGTGTAGTTTCTTATGTGGGGTCACTTTTATGGAGTTTCTACTCTAGGGGAGCATCAGGGGGGCTTCAAATGGGACATGGTGTCAAAAAAACAGTCCGGCAAAATCTGCCTTCCAAAAACCATATGGCGTTCCCTTCATTCTATGCCCTGTTGTTTGGCGATACAGCAGTTTACGACCACATATGGGGTGTTTCTGTAAACTACAGAATCAGGGCAATAAATATAGAGTTTTGTTTGACTTCTAACCCTTGACGGTTAACCAGGCACAGCAGCCCCCTACGGACCGCGGCATGGAAGGTGTTAAAAGGCTGACATCCGTGCCTGCATGGATGTCAGCCGTTACAAGCAGAGTGTCAGCAATGTGCTGACACTATGCTTGCTAAGCTCGGCCATCCTGAAAATAAGCGGGGGAGAGGGCAGAGGATTTGCTCCCACCCCCCTGCACCGCCTGCCACACTGCCCATGCACCGCCCGCAGGCCCATCACAATGAGGGCACGGGGGAGGTTGCAGAAATAAAAAAAAAACATTTGGCAGCATGTTAAAGTTTCTGATCCCCACGGTCTATGACCGCGGGGATCAGATACATCGCCAAGCGCTGCAAACCGCAGGTCTGAATTGACAGCAATTGCAGATACGGGGGGTCACAGGACCCCCCTCGGCATGTGAACATGGTTCCTGCCGCACGATCGCAGCAGGAATCATGTTTCTATCGCGATTTTCTTTTTTTTTTAACATGCGATTTTATTTAGGACGTACGTCCCTGTGTCTTTAAGGACTCTGACATTAGGGTGTACCCATACGTCCTATGTCCTTAAGAGGTTATTGTATTGCTTGACAAAGGCCTCATTGTGTGGGCCGAAACGTTGCCTGGGAAATAAAGAGGGTCTTCGTGTTTTCACTGAACTTAGAGTGCTGCCTCTTCTGTGGATTTATATATATATATATATATATATATATATTTAAATTAAATATAGCCTTTATTTCTGAATTTATTTTGCCAGGATTTGAACTCACACCCTTGTATATTAAAGCCAAGAACCTTAACCACTACGCTATACAGCTACATGTTAACCTGCAGTGAAATATAAAATGATACTTCTGCTGTATAGGAATACTTACTACATGACAAACTACTATGAGGTTTTTCTGACACAGTTTATCATTCAGCTTTATAGCTGAGTGGTTAAGTTCCTTGCCTGTTATGTAGAAGGTTGCAAGTTCAAATCCCAGCAGAAACTTTTCAGAAATAGAGGCTAAATTAGATTTAAATACACTGATTCGAGCATCGCACTTGAGCACACGCAGTATTCGGCCAAGCATCGTGATGCTCGAGTCGAACACCAGTTCGGCCGAGCATGCTCGCTCAACACTTTTCCTCACACTGACTAAGGTGCTCTCTCCCCAAGGAGAGATAGTACCCTCCAAAACCTTCTTGTTTGACATGCATTTTATTAATGATTTTTAACAGGATGCTAAACTGTAATGTGAACCTGGAAGCAAAGGAGATGTTCACTTCTATAGATGGCATTATGATGATTGGTTAAGGGGTTGCCTGGTAGTTATTAAGCTTTTACAAAAGGCTCTGAATGGTGTAAAAGATAAAAGAAGCAAATCTCACCTCATCAATCCCCGACGTTTCTGTTACAATGCTTCCCAGTTCACCTCTGGCCTCTCCCTGGTACAAAGCAGAAATGACCGTTCAGCCTGCCATTGCCTGAGATGGGACACCGCTGCAGACGGTGAGTTGTATCAAGAAGAACCAGGAAGGAGAGATAGGTGGGGGACTTGGGCAGGCTCTCCACTCCACCCCTCCCACTAGAAGTTCTAATACAGCCAGGAACTGTATATAAGAAGTGCAGTTAGAGCCCCTAGTGTTCTGCAGTTAAAGAGCGGTGCTTAGAAGAGACCCTAAGAATCTGGACTTATTTCCCATTGGGGTGCACCACGCCTTACCATCCTTTCTGGAGAGCAGCAACACATGGTGACACCACTGCAGGGACAAATTACATAAATTTGTAAATCCATATAACCTTTGTTGTCACTTTCAGTAAATGTAACTATTACTTTATGCAAACAAAGAATTTTATTCTAGCTGCAGACAAATGCAATGCCCACTCACTTTTTCCTGTCTTATTAACAAAGACACTATTCTTTCTTGCTGCTTAACCTTGAGTCTTTTCTAAGCAACATACAATATAACTAAACAGCTGTAAGCACAATATAATCATACATGCACTAAAAAGACCCTTTGTCCCAATCCTGTTTTCACATACAGTGCCTTGCAAAAGTATTCATCCCATTTACTTTTTTATATTTTGGTGCCTCACAACCTGGAATTAACTTGGATTGTTTGAGGATTTGCATCATTTAATGTACAGAATATGCCCACAACTATGAAGATGTTTTTTTACTGTGAAACAAAATAACAGAAAAAGTCAATGTGCAAAACTATTCACCCCCCTAAAGTCAATACTTTGTAGAGCCACCTTTTGTGGCAATCACAGCTCCAAGTCGCTTTGGATAAGTCTCTATGAGATTGCCACATCTTACCACTGGGATTTTTGCCCATTCCTCCTTGTAAAACTGCTCCAGCTCCTTCAAGTTGGATGGTTTGCGCTTGTGAACAGCAATCTTTAAGTCTGACCACAGATTTTCTATTGGATTGAGATCTGGGCTTTGACTAGGCCATTCCAACACATTTACATGTTTCAATTAACATAGCCAAAATCATAAGTCAATAGATGTAAATAATTCGGGTACACCTCCAAAATACGAATACCTTAAACAAAAATATAGAGAGTAACTCCTAAAACAATGTATTTATTGATATATTTAAAATCATACCCATGCTTACAAATATCCCCATGTAAGGGCTCAGGGAAGGTATATAGGGATAGGAGCAAACTCCAAAATGGAGGATAGAGGCTACATGGATAGGATGTATAATAACTATCCCTTGATGTATCCCTAAATATGCTTGTGCCCGAGGGCAACCCCTGAAGGTGGGGTCCCCCCGTCCTCGTACCTACCCTAAATACCCCTTAACGTGTCCCTACACCCTATAAATATAGTACATAACATTCAGTGTCTGATAAATACACCAAAATTGATTAGTATCAGCCCCGACGCGTTTCCCCCAGCAGAGGCGGGTTCATCAGGGGGCCACAATCATCAAAATGCACCGTCATACAAAGAGCCCAAATCCTACCTTTGTACCTTTGGACGCCAGGTGCATTATCAGTACCTTTGGACGCCAGGTGCATTATCAGCCACCTCCGTCCTGACCTGTTTTAGGAGTCTGTCTGAGCATCGGGGTGGGTAAGTGCATAACAACACTTCGGATGAATATCCACGCCGTCTGGAGCATGA
This sequence comes from Bufotes viridis, assembly GCA_033119425.1. Lineage (NCBI taxonomy): Eukaryota > Metazoa > Chordata > Amphibia > Anura > Bufonidae > Bufotes > Bufotes viridis. Next base: position 488,659,628 of record CM065590.1, on the reverse strand, counting down.
GGTATGACCTATTTTCTATATGTGTTTGCATCTAGGTGCCTATATGACCGTATTCCACCACCGGTGCCTTTATTTCCCCACCGTAGGATTTGGGCTCTTTGTATGACGGTGCATTTTGATGATTGTGGCCCCCTGATGAACCTGCCTCTGCTGGGGGAAACGCGTCGGGGCTGATACTAATCAATTTTGGTGTATTTATCAGACACTGAATGTTATGTACTATATTTATAGGGTGTAGGGACACGTTAAGGGGTATTTAGGGTAGGTACGAGGACGGGGGGACCACACCTTCAGGGGTTGCCCTCGGGCACAGGCATATTTAGGGATACATCAAGGGATAGTTATTATACATCCTATCCATATAGCCTCTATCCTCCATTTTGGAGTTTGCTCTTATCCCTATATACCTTCCCTGAGCCCTTACATGGGGATATTTGTAAGCATGGGTATGATTTTAAATATATCAATAAATACATTGTTTTAGGAGTCACTCTCTATATGTTTGTTTAAGGCATTTACATGTTTCCCCTTACACCACTCAAGTGTTGCTTTAGCAGTGTGTTTAGGGTCATTGTCCTGCTGGAAGGTGAACCTCCGTCCTAGCCTCAAATCACGCATAGAGTGGTACAGGTTTTACTCAAGAATATCCCTGTATTTAGCACCACCCATCTTTCCTTCAACTCTGACCAGTTTCCCAGTCCTGGCTGCTGAAAAACATCCCCACAGCATGATGCTGCCACCGCCATGTTTCACTGTGGGGAAGGTGTTCTTTGGGAGATATGATGTGTTGGGTTTGCACCAGACATGGCATTTTCTTTGATGGCCGAAAAGTTCAATTTTAGTCTCATCATATCAGAGCACCTTCCTCCATACATTTTGGAAGTCTCCCACATGCCTTTTCGCAAACTCACAATGTGCCTTTTTGTTTTTTGCTGAAAGTGATGTCTTTCTTCTGGCCACTCTGCCATAAAGCCCAACTCTATGGAGCGTACGGCTTATTGTCGTCCTATGTACAGATACTCCAGTCTCTGCTGTGGAACTCTGCAGCGCCTCTAGGGTTACCTGAGGTCTCTGTGCTGCCTCTCTGATTAATGCCCCCCTTGCCCGGACCGTGAGTTTTGGTGGGCGGCCGTCTCTTGGCAGATTTGCTGTTGTGCCATGTTCTTTCCATTTGATTATGATAGATTGGATGGTGCTCCTGTGGATCATCAAAGATTTGGATATTTTTTATAACCTAACCCTGACTTGTACTTCTCAACAAGATTGTCCCTTACTTGTTTGGACAGTTCCTTGGTCTTCATGGCAGTGTTTGGTTAGGGATGTCTCTTGCTTAGGTGTTGCAGCCTCTGGGGCCTTTCAAAAAAGGTGTGTATATGTAATGACAGATCACGTGACACTTAGATTGCACAGAGGTGGACATCATTTCACTAATTATGTGACTTCTGAAGGTAATTGGTTGCACCAGAGCTTTTTATGGGCTTCCTAACAAAGGGGATGAATACATACTGTGGTAAGGTGCAAGGTGTCATATGTGATGGCAGGTACGTGTCACCGAGGTTGCTGGCCTCGGTGAGGTGAGAGCCGGGTTTTTGTCTGCAGCAGCTAGTGCTGTTTGACTTTGTTAAATAGCATGGCTGCAAAGCCGATCCGGGCCGGCTCTTACTGGGAGCAGCTAAAGAGTAGGGTGGGTGGCTGCTCCCCACGGTCCAGTCCATGTTTTGGGCTGGATATAAAACGCAGCCAGCAGCTGTGTCTGGGGAGGGTGATTATCCTGGAGCTGCTAACAGGGCTGGGAGTTCTCTGTCCAGGAGGAAAGAGCTCAGTAAGGAGGTATTTTGTTCCTGGCTACCTGAAGCTGGATTCTCCTGCGGCTGGGCCGACAGCGTGGTGCGAACCTGCACCTACACCTCCCAGGTGACTGAACCTGTGTTGGACTGTTTTTGTTTGGCTACGTTATTTCCGTTGTGTGTGAACTGTCACCAAGAGACTGTTTTTCATTTTGTGTGCAAGTGTGAATAAAACACTGTTTGTTGCACAATCTGGACTCCTTGTTTTGCCTCTAAACTGCACCCGCACCGCTGTCTACCAGAGCGACTCCCCACATTTGGTGTCGGATGCGGGCATGCGCAGTGAGGCTGGCGTGAACGCCGAACTTTGTTTTTGCTGAGAAAAAGTGAATGTCCTATATTAAGCCGGCAAAGTTGCAGCCTGTGATCCCCGACAAAATGGAGGCGGCTGTGAAAGCCCTCATAGAGGCTAACGTGCAGCAGCGGGAGACCAACCAGCTACTGCTACAGCACGTGATGGCGTTGCAAGCGGCAGGAGCGTCCCACCGCGCCCATGATGCCCGGAAAGCTGTCCGTGCCGCGATCCCTAAGATGACCCCTCGGATGATGTGGAGACCTATCTGGCGGTGTTCGAGAAGGTGGCCGTGAGGGAGAAATTACCCCGAGAACAGTGGGCAGAGGTCGCCGCTCCGTTCCTGGCGTCTGGACCCCAGCAAGTATTTTTTGACCTCCCAGATGACCAAGCAGCTGACTACCCAACTGTGAAAGGTGAGATCCTGGCAAGACTGGGGGTGAATGTTTTGGTCCGGGCTCAGCGTGTCCACCAGTGGGACTTTAACGTGGCTGAACCCGCCAGGCCACAATACTATGACTTGCTACAACGGTTGCAAAATGGCTGCAGCCAGACATACTGACTCCCACTGCTATGCTCGACCGTCTGTTAGCCGATGTCTTCTGGAGGGCTTTGCCTTACCCTCTCCAGCACTGGGTCGGCCAGGTATCGCCCACCAATGCCCTGGAGATGGTCGACCTGGTGGAGCGGTACGAGGCCACCAGAAACCTGCAGGGGAGTCTTGCTGGGAAGGGGTCAGTCAAACCCCGGAGGCCTCTGCCCCAGTTCCGACGTCCGGCGACAGAGCGGCCTGTACGGAAGATACCCCTGCGAGTCCGCCTCCCGTGGTATGCTGGAGGTGTCAGGAGCCAGGCCACATCAGGGCCGACTGTCCGCATCGGGATGAGCCGATGGAGGTGAACTATGGGGGTCGCCACTCCTTGTATGCACGGAAGCTGTGCGCAACTGGCACCCGTGAGGTGCAAGACCATAACCACCTGTGTCAGGTAGAGGTGGGAGATTCGCTGGCGGTGGCTCTGCTGGACTCCGGGAGTTTAGTCTCCTGGTAAGGGCTGCCCTTGTACGGCCTGTGGAGTATACTGGCCGTAAAGTCGGGGTCCTGTGCATCCACGGAGACCTGAAAGACTACCCCACTGCACTAGTGACTTTGTCCACAGCGGCTGGTAGGTGGACCCACGAGGTGGCTGTCGCTACTAAACTCCCACATGAACTAATACTTGGGAGGGACTTCCTCGGTTTCTCCGGCGCTGTGGCCGGCAATAAAGGTATCTGAGGGACCCGAGACAGGGGTGACCCTAGTAGAGTGGCCTGATACCGCTGGAAGGCCAGAACCCTGGGAGCCCGAGTCTGAAGGGCCGGCGGTAGGGGTGACCACTGCTCCAGCGGTAGAGGGGGAGACAACCCCACTGAGTGTAATGGTGGGAGACACGGAGGACTTGCCACCGGGACCTGAGTTGGCAGACCTCAATGTCTCCGGGAAAATTTTGGGACCGCATAACACCGGGACCAAACCCTAACCAGGGCCTGGGAGAATGTGCTGGAAATTGATGGTAAACCCCAGAAACCAGGGGCTGAATTAATGTTCCCACGATTTATTGTTCTACAGGATATGTTGTATCGGGTGAACCAAGTCCGAGGTGAACCTGTTGAACAGTTGGTGGTGCCCACAGCGTATCGCAAGCTTGTCATGGAGCTTGCCCACCAACATGTTCTTGGGGGACACCTGGGGTGGCAGAAAACCCAGGACCGCATACTGCAGCGGTTTTATTGGCCCAGTGTGTTCAAGGAGGTAGAAAATTATTGTAAGTCCTGTCCAACCTGTCAGATAACTAGCCCCCAGCCTCATTTCCGTAGTCCTCTGGTACCTCTGCCAATTATTGAAGTACCGCTTGAGCGAATCGCTATGGATTTAATTGGGCCTGTACCAAAGTTCTGCCAGGGGCCACCAACACATTCTGGTAGTTCTCGACTATGCCACTCGGTATCCGGGAGGCGGTGCCCCTGCGACATACCTCAGCTAGGCTCATTGCCAAAGAGTTAATGGAGATGTTTTCCCGTGTGGGCCTGCCAAAAGAGGTTCTGACAGACCAAGGGACCCCTTTTATGTCCAAAGTAATGAAGGAACTGTGTAAATTGTTGCGTATAAAGCAGTTACGGACGTCCGTTTACCATCCGCAAACAGACGGTCTTGTTGAGAGGTTTAACCAAACTCTAAAAATATGTTAAAAAGGGTGGTGTCTAGAGATGGGAAGGACTGGGACCTGCTTCTGCCCTATCTCATGTTCGCAGTGCGAGAGGTACCCCAGGCCTCTACTGGGTTCTCGCCCTTCGAACTGCTTTATGGCAGACACCCTCGGGGCCTGTTGGATATCGCCAAGGAAGCATGGGAACAACAGCCTGTCCCCCACAAAAGTGTCATTGAGTATGTCACCCAGATGCAGGAACGGATAGAAAGGGTGTTGCCGCTGGTCCGGGAGCATATGGAGGCAGCACAACAAGCCCAGAGTAGGGTGTATAATCGTCAGGCTCGGGTACGGGGCTTCAATCCGGGAGATCGGGTTTTGGTTCTGGTACCCACCCTTGACAGCAAATTCCTAGCTAGGTGGCAGGGCCCCTATGAGGTGATCGAGAAAGTAGGGGAAGTAAATTACAAAGTACACCAGCCAGGCGGCGCAAGCCGGAGCAGGTGTACCACGTGAATTTACTTAAGCCGTGGAAAGATAGGGACACGGCCGACGACCACAGCCCCCGGCCAGGGCTTCTAGGTGAAAGGGTCCAGCCCCACAGTTCGAGGCCTGTGAAGCAGTAACCACGGTAAAATTGCAGACAGCCTGTCTTCCAAACAAGTTCAGGAAGTCAGGGAGTTCATCAGTCGGAACACGGATGTGTTCTCGGACCTCCCTGGCCGCACGTCTCTCATCCAACATGACATCGCCACTGAGCCTCAGGCCAAGATCCGGTTAAAACCATACCGGGTACCCGAGGCTCGGCGACGGGCCATCGCGGAGGAAGTACAGTTAATGTTGAAGCTCGAGGTCATTGAGGAGTCGAAAAGTGAGTGGGCCAGTCCCATAGTCCTAATACCTAAGCCGGATGGGACGCTGCGGTTCTGCAACGACTTTCGCAAGTTAAATGAAGTATCCAAGTTTGACGCGTATCCCATGCCCCGAGTAGACGAGCTGGTTGAAAGTTTAGGACAAGCCCGTTATTTTTCTGTGCTGGACCTCACTAAAGGGTACTGGCAGGTACCCTTAACGGAGTCGGCTAAGGAAAAACCGCATTTGTTACCCCGCAGGGCCTGTATCACTACAAGGTGTTACCCTTTGGCCTGCATGGCGCCCCGCCACTTTCCAAAGGTTAATGGACATAGTGCTGCGACCACATCGTCGGTACGCCTCGGCCTACTTGGATGATGTAGTCATCCACAGCACCGACTGGGAAAGCCATTTACCCAAGGTGCAGGCGGTAGTGGATGCCCTGAGGAAAGTCGGACTGACCGCTAACCCAAAGAAGTGCTCCATAGGGTTAGAGGAGACAAAATATCTGGGATATGTAATTGGGCGGGAGTCATCAAACCTCAGGTAACTAAGGTAGAGGCCATTCGTAACTGGCCCCGACCGGTCACCACCAGGCAGGTAAAGTCGTTCCTGGGGATTGTAGGTTACTACATGAGGTTTGTGCCCCACTTTGCCACAATAGCAGCGCCATTGACAGACCTGTTGAAGGGGCGAAAGTCTGGGAGGGTTAGCTGGAGTGAGAAGGCGGAGGAGGCTTTCTCCGCGTTGAAGTCGGCCCTGTGTGGGTCCCCGGTTTTGGTGACACCCGACTTCAACAAGGAGTTTGTCGTACAGACCGACGCTCGGAGGTAGGCCTCGGTGCGGTACTGTCGCAGGAGGTCAACGGGGAAGAACATCCCGTTGTCTTCCTGAGCCGTAAGCTCAGTCCCGCCGAGTCCAGGTATAGTATAGTGGAGAGGGAGTGCCTGGCTATCAAGTGGGCACTCGAATCTCTCCGCTACTACCTGTTAGGGAGGAGGTTCTGTCTGGTGACCGACCATTCCCCCTCAAATGGATGAGTCAGGCCAAGGAGAGGAATGCTCGGGTCACTAGGTGGTTCCTATCTCTTCAAAATTTCAAGTTTTCCGTGGAACACAGGGCAGGCCGCTTGCAGGGCAACGCAGATGCCCTGTCCCGCGCCCACTGCCTTCACGTGTGTTCACCCTCAGGGCTGAACAAAGGGGGGTATGTGGTAAGGTGCAAGGTGTCATATGTGATGGCAGGTACGTGTCACCGAGGTTGCTGGCCTCGGTGAGGTGAGAGCCGGGTTTTTGTCTGCAGCAGCTAGTGCTGTTTGACTTTGTTAAATAGCATGGCTGCAAAGCCGATCCGGGCCGGCTCTTACTGGGAGCAGCTAAAGAGTAGGGTGGGTGGCTGCTCCCCACGGTCCAGTCCATGTTTTGGGCTGGATATAAAACGCAGCCAGCAGCTGTGTCTGGGGAGGGTGATTATCCTGGAGCTGCTAACAGGGCTGGGAGTTCTCTGTCCAGGAGGAAAGAGCTCAGTAAGGAGGTATTTTGTTCCTGGCTACCTGAAGCTGGATTCTCCTGCGGCTGGGCCGACAGCGTGGTGCGAACCTGCACCTACACCTCCCAGGTGACTGAACCTGTGTTGGACTGTTTTTGTTTATCTACGTTATTTCCGTTGTGTGTGAACTGTCACCAAGAGACTGTTTTTCATTTTGTGTGCAAGTGTGAATAAAACACTGTTTGTTGCACAATCTGGACTCCTTGTTTTGCCTCTAAACTGCACCCGCACCGCTGTCTACCAGAGCGACTCCCCACAATACGCACATGCCAATTTTCTGTTTTCTATTTCTAAACAATAGTTTTATTTATATATTTTTTTCATTTCACTTCACCTACTTAGACTATTGTATTCTGATCCATGACATAAAATTCAGATTAACAAAACATTGAACTTAAGGCTGTAATGTAAAAACACGAAAAAAGTCAAGAGCGGTGAATACCTGTTTTCCCTGCTTCATTACTGCCTAAAAAAAGTGAAATAGTTATATTCCTTCCTAATTAATCCTTAGAACAATGGGAGAAATTCTAGATAACTTTAAAATCAAAAGAACATACCAGAAATTATTAAAATGAAACATAGACAATTGTTGTTCTGTACAAAACAGTTTTCACTATTTTTTCCAAGCCTTTGGTCACTTTTAGAGATGAGTGAATTTCAGGTTATGAAATTCGTTCACGCTTCGTTTACTGGTAAAAGGTGAATTGCTAGACTCCCCTGCATAACGGAAATGGAACAGATCAGTTATGCAGCCCATAGACTTCCATTATGACGGAATGAGTAACGGAATGCCTCTAAAGGCATTCCGTTATGCATTCCGTCATAGAATTGCGTTATGGTCCGTGGTAACCGAATCCATAATGCAATTCACCTTTTACCAGTAAACGAAGCGTGAATGAATTTCAAAATATGAAATTTGCTTATCTCTAGTCACTTTCTTAAATTCATTCATACAAAACCAATTCCTGTCTTTCTTTTGATTTTCTTGTCACATTCATTTTTGCTCAACTAATTACCTGCTTAAATCTTCATACCTTCTGTGGGGTTTTGCTCTGGTAGGCAGGGTAAGCGGTCGCAGAACAGAGGCACCAAAAACAAAACTTGATCCAACTGCAGTGTTTTTTCACACAAGCAGGTATTAACAGTTAACAGGTCAGTAATCAACTTCACCGAAGCTGACAAAGTCCAGGTGTTCATTCACACCATGCTGCAGATTTTTTCATACAGAGTCCAAATCCAGGCATTTGGTGATCTGTTTTCCCCAAACCAGTCGCAAACACACTTCTAAGAACAGGTTTTCCTCCTGCTGCCGTCCAGCTGCCTTTTAAGACAGTTAAGAGTCGTCAAAGCCCGGAACTTGTCAGCCACAATACGGTCCAGCATAGCAGTAGGATTCAGTACCTCGGGCAGGTGCAGCAAATTATAATATTGTGGTCTCGCTAGCTCAGCCGGATTAAACTCCCAATGATGCACCCGCTGGGCCCGGACCAACACATTCACCCTCAGTCGTGCCAGGATCTCACCACTGACTTTATTGTAGTCTGCCACTTGCTCATCCGGTAAATCAAAGTAAACCTGTTGGGGTTCTGATGCCAGGAATGGAGCGATGACCTCAGCCCACTGGTCTCAGGGGAGACTCTCTTTCCGGGCATCATGGACACCCTGTGATGCTCCTGCTGTCTGTAAGGCCATCAAGTGTTGCAGCAGCAGTGGGTTTGTTTTTTTCTTTCGCTGGTTAGCTTTCAGCTGTTGCTGGTTAGCCACCAAGAGGGCCCTCACTACAGCCTCCATCTTGTCCAGTGACACTGATTGCAATTTAGCGGGCTTCATCCAGGACATAAAACCGTGCCCGAAAAAAATTAAGAACAAAAATATTCCGGTTCTGCTTCAGCCTCGCTGCATTTGCCCACTCCAAGCCACCAATTGTGGGGATTCGCCCTGGTAGGCAGGGGTAAGCGGTCGCAGAATAGAGGCACCAAAAACAAAACTTGATCCAAATGCAGTGTTTGTTAACAGGTCAGTAATCAACTTCACCTTAGTTGACAAAGTCCAGGTGTTCATTAACACATGCTGCAGGTTGTCACAGGCATATGTCTATACCTTTGTCTTGCCTATGATTGCTCACAGGCGTGTATGTCTATTCCCCGGTTTTGCTTATCAGGCATAACAAGCCCACAAGTCTCCTGTGGAGCCTCATAACAAATCCCATTGAGGACCTGTTCCTGGTGACATCTAATGTCACCTGGCTTGTAAATCTAATGAGTTATAACTAGCTCACTGCAGAACCTTGTAACAAGTCCCATCCAAGACCTGTTCCCGGGCTTGTTACGTCAGTGCACCCTACAATGCTCAAAGTAGCTCTCACTTGATCTTACCTCAAATCCATCTTCCTACTGGGTATTGCTTTTTCTGGTCTCTGTAAATTTTACAGGCTGCCCTAATGGTGAGGAGGAACAAAAACAGTATTATTAGGACAAACCCTTCAATGCAGTAAGCATCAATCCACCGGTATGGACCATGACATCTGTCCTCTGTTGGCCATGCAAACCACTAGGACTGGAAAAAGCTTGTGATGTAACAGACTCTTTTGTTACCTTGACTGCTGGTGCTACTATATATCTATGCCTAAGGGTACCTTAACAATAGCGGCAGGGGAGTCCGCCAAGCTGTTCCGGCTGGTGAACAGCCTGTCGGATCTGTCCCGCCGCTAGTTCACGTGTGCCGCCAGACTGCCGATCCGTCCCCATTGACTATAATGGGGCAGGGACGGAGGTCCAGCGGCAGCACGCCAGTGCACGGCGAGAGGCCGTGGGACTAAAAGTATGACATGCAGTACTTTTAGTCTGGCTGCCCCTCGCCGTGCGCTTCCATGCTGCTGCCGGAATTCCGCCCCCGTCCCCTGCCGCTAGTGTGAAACTAGCCTAAGGTGACTTTCACACTAGTGTTTTTGCTGGATCCGCCAGGGTTCAGCAAAAACGCTTCTGTTACTGATAATACAACCATCTGCATCAGTTATGAGCGGATGTGGTTGTATTATCTTTAGCATATCCAAAACGGATCCGTCATAAACTCCATTGAAAGTCAATGTGGGACATTTTGTGTCAGAGAAAACGGATCCTTCATGACCCACAATGCACGTTAACAGGGACGTTTTGCTCCGCATCCCATGATGGAAAGCAAACTGCAGCATGCTGCGGTTTGCTCTCCGGTATCAGAACGCAACCAGACGTAATGGAATGCATTTTGGAGCATTCTGTTCTGTTCAGTTATGTTTTATCCCTATTGACAATGAATGGGGACAAAACGGAAGCGTTTTTCTCCGGTATTGAGACCCTATGAAGGATCTCAATACCGGAAAATACTAACGCTAGTGTGAAAGTAGCCTAATGTCTCTCTCTCTGATCCAGAAGTAATTTTCTCAGCTTAAAAGGATAGACAAATGTAGAGTATATGGTCCTCTGAATAAGAATCTAAATGGCACGTGTTAGCTATGTCAGACCATGCACATTCAAACAGGTCAACAATACAAACAATACCAGCCCCAATATTCCTCCAAATACAACTCCAAAAATGATGACCTTACAGAGCACTTCCAGTAATGGTCTATAGTATCCAAAATGTAAAAAGTCATCTCTCACAATGTTATGCCCTGGCTATAATCAGGGTCGGCTAGCGCTACCTCTTACATCCAGGGATGCCTCCTCTAAAGTAGACATTCTCTTTCCTCATATTCTCCATTCGTACCAGACCACCATGACAAATTATTTCAACGATGTCTCATCTCTGCAGAGTTAAGCACACAGACATGTTAGTTTCCTTACTTTTCCATCATCCTTACCTCCTGGTGCCCCAATATTATCATCCTGCTGCTACCCCAATACTGTGCTTCCCAATACCAGCATATACTAAACTTATAAAATAGCAGAGCCATACAGACAGTCCTCAAAGTGCTTCCAAAAGTCCCATCAATAGTAATAATTCTCTCCCAGAGTTCCATCATTAGTAATAGTGCCCTCCATACTGTGCACAATATAATAATGCCCCCACAGAACCCCCAGCAGTAGTAATAATGCAGTAATGTTGTCCCCAGTGTTTATGCAGTATGCAGTAATAATGCCCCCCCCCCCTTTTTGGTGGGCCCAGTATTAAAATTATATCTGTACAGTTGGTTTAAGTTATACATGTTCTTGTAAATAGTCATATGGACCATGCTGGTATTACCTGGGTATATCCTGTATATAATTATATATGTACAGTCGGAATAAGTTATACATCATCTTGTGTATAGTCATATAGACCATGCTGGTATAACCTGGGCATCTTATGCATGTAATTATATATGTACAGCTGGTAGAAGTTATACCTCTTCTCAGGGCCCCAGGGCAAAATAAATCAAGGGCCCGCTTCCAGGCCCCACCCATGTTCTGCCACCAGCCATGCCCATATCCCGCCTCCAGAGAGTGTGTTAGAAAGAATCCCCTCCAGGCCCCATTAGACTACAATGGAGTCAGTCTTATAGGCTTGGAGGGGGGTCTTTTTAACAGAGGCCATCTCATTGTCCATTAGAGAGTGTGTTATAAAGAATCCCCTCCAGGCTCCATTGGAGACTACAATGGAGGGGACTCTTTCTAGCTGTTTTTTTTGCATCCATGTGAGTTCTACCCCCCACCCAAGCTACATTTTGTCCTGGGTTTTGAAGCCCTGAAGATTTAATTAATAAAGAGACATTTCTTCTACGGATGGTGAGTGTGGCTCATCTTTACTCTCTGTTCATCACCGACTCTTTCTAGTGGGCCATTGAGGGCTGTCTTTCTGGCAGAGGACATCTCAGTGTCCTTTAGAGAGAGTGTTAGAAAAAGTCCCCTCCAGGTCACATTAGAGACTACAATGGGTCTCTCCAACACTATGGTTCCTATTTACAATATAACAACACAACATAGCTCTCTGATACCTAGGCCAAGTTGGCTTCTTCGTAAATTACGGTTGGTGGCAGGCAGGCTGTGGCTTGCTGGCTACCACTGGCACGCTGTGGGCTTGCTGGCTGGATGGCTGTGGGCTCGCTGGCTATGGCTTGCTGGTTGGCAGGCTGTGGTCTTGCTGGCTGTGGGCCTGGTGGTGGCTGGCTCTGGGCCTGGGCCTGGCTGGTTCTGGGGCTGGCTGTCTCTGGGCCTGGCTGGCTCTGGGCCTGTGAAAAGAAAAAAAGATAGAGGGTTAATCCAAGACTTCCCTGAACAAAATTCAGGGGAGGTCAGAGAGTAACAGGCAGGGCGTCAAAGGGTGGATATTTTACAGATTGTTCAGAGTGATAGGTTAGACAGCTATGATAAAGCAGTGGAAGTCTAAAGAGGCTGCCGGTGGTGGTAACATATGTGCGGATGACCGCTACATAGGTGGATAGTCGGATAAAAGAAAAAGGTAAAAATAGGTAACCACACTGGTGGCGCCAGTCTATCTATAAGAAATATTATCCGTATTCAGGCTATTAGGTTTGCCCATATGGACTACTCAATGTTTTTATATGTATATCAGTATCCCTTACGTCTTTGGGGTGGCAGTTGTCCCACAGTAGACAACGTAATTAAAAGTAACTTAAAAAGGAACACCACTCACTTCACCAGGGAGGAGTTTTGTGGGATAAAGCTCGAGACACCCACAAAACTTCCTCCCTAGTCTTGGTCGCTTGTAGAAGCTTTGGAATAAACAGCAGTCCAAAAGATTCTACAAGCACCCCAAAGACGTAAGGGGGACCACACTGACCTCTACACGCTTCTATGGTCATGGTGTGTACAGGTATATCGGTCCTTGTGTCTAACCACTGAAGCACGGTTATATACTATATTACATGTCTATATACTGATATACGTATAAAAACATTGAGTAGTCCATACGTAGACCAGACCTAATAGCCTGAATACGGATAATATTTCTTACAGATAGACTGGTGCCACCAGTGTGGTTACCTATTTTTGCCTTTTTCTTTTATCTGGCTCTGGGCCTGGCCCGGGGCTGGCTGGCTCTGGGCCTGTGGCTGGCTTAAATGTGTGGCTGAACGGCTCGGTCCCGAATCCAATTTCTTGTGTTTCACTTAGTTGTCAGGCAGTGTGCGGAGAGAATCCATCTGCATTCCACACACTGCAGTGCAGACGCAGCTGAAAAAAAATCCGGCCTCAGCTGCATGTGGAGGCGTCGCACGTCGACGTCAGTACATGACGTCAGTACGAGACGACGGCGCGCCTCCGCGCTGCACAGAACACTATGGCTGGGCCCCTCCTCCCAGTGTAGCTCTGGCCGCCAGGCGCCATAGCCTGCCTGGTATATGTTGCGTACAGAAAATGATTTCACCTCAGAGACATCGGACGGGTTAAATAATTTTCTGTACTGGGCGGCGGTCGCCGGGCCCCCTTCCCGGCCGGGCCCTCGGACCACATCCGAAGTGCCTGACCCCCTCAGTCCGCCCCTCAGCAACACAGTGAAGTACTGCTGCCACCAATGAAGAGATAGTACTGAGGAGGGGAAGGGCTGTGGCCGTTGTGCCACCAATAAACATGATAAACCTATTAATTCAATTAACAAATGTAGGCTGCGGGTGCCGGCCGTATCACATACCCGTCAGCCAGCCTCTATAACAGGGCATGCGATCCCGTGATCTGCGGCAATTAACTCCTCAGCTGCCGCACCTGAGGGGTTTATTGACAGGGATTGCAGTGCTATGTCATAGAGGCCGGGTATGTGATATGGCCGACACCCGCTGCCTACATTTGTATTAATGGTTTAATTATGTGCCTTCGGAGGAGCGGTGTGCCATACCCCCCCCCCCCCCCCCTCCAGTATTATAATCATTGGTGATGCTGTGGCCACAGGGTCCCCTCCTCCTCAGTAATCTCATTGGTGGCAGTGGCAGTTTCCGATCAGAGCCCCAGCAGTGAAGTGGCAGGTTACTATGGCAGCCAGGACGCTACTAAAGCCATCCATGGCTGGCATTGTAAAATAAAAAGTAAACAAAAAAAGTACCAAGATACTAAAAGTTTAAATCACCCACTTTACCAGGTTTACATATAAAATACTGTATATACACAATAAAAAAATAAACATGTTAGGTATTGCTACGTCCAAAAAACTCCAAACTATTAAAATATAAAAAAATATCTCCTATGCAGTGAACGCCGTAACAGAAAAAAATCAAAAACCCACGATTCGCCATTTTTTGTCACTTTGTCCCCCCATAAATAGGATAGGACTGTTCTATTATGGGCAGGACATTCCATAAAATGTGGAATGCACGTGGATTTTTTGGTGTTTTATTTTTTTCGCGTGGTATCAAATTGTATTGCAATACTTTTTTATGGTATCGAAATCAAATTTTGGTATGGTGACAACCCTTCTAAGAAGTAACTGATAACATTTCCCAGAAGCTGAAGCTACGGTATATCAGAAAAGCTGTCCACCTGCAACTTGACTTTGGCTACTAGAAACAACATTTATCTTGTATTAGGGTTCTAAGAGAATTTTAATACATTTTTGTAGAGCATATATTTATAAATGTAACCAGACTAAATAAAGGAAAACATAATGGCAGACAAATTACTTCATAAGAGGTAACTCATCTGTGGCTTCTAGACTCCACAGCTTTAGTTGAGTTTGACCCTAAGTTCACACCTGAGCGTTTTACAGCGCAGGCAGACGCACTGTAAAACGCTCAACACATGAAAACCAATGCTTTCCTATGGCCCTGGTTCTCACTTGAGCGTTTTACAGCGCGTTTGAACGCGCTGTAAAACGCCCGACGCATAAACAAGTACTTGAGCTTTTTTTGGGACGTTAGTCGTGCGTTTTGTGATTGACACCACAGTAGTCAATCACAAGAACGCGCGTTTTCTATTTGCAAAAATGCGCTGAAATACGCGCGACAAAATTGCGCGTAAAACACGCGTTTCTAGAACGCTCAGGTCTGAACCCAGGGTAAAGGTCTTACAAACCAGTCATACCTGAGGGACGGATGTCTGCTACATATTTTAAGAGAATTGCTCACCACAGCTGGATTGAGACGTTAGCGCCACTAAATTTGAAAGTGTCTCAGGGAGATCCTGTGATGTTCTCCATAAGGCCTTATTCACATTTCCGTAGTGTTTATGGATCCGCAAATTGCGGATCCATAAACACACCCGGCCGGCAGCCCCATAGAAATGTCTATTCTTGTTCGCAATTGCGGGCAAGAATAGGACATGCTCTACTTTTTTGCGGAGCTGCGGCCGTAAGATCGGCGGCGCGTTCTGCAAAAACTGATGCGGAGAGCACAGTGTGTGCTCTCCGTATCGTTCCGTGCCCCATTCACAGTCAATGGGTCCGCATGTATTCCGCAGAATTGCGGAATACATGCGGACATATATGCGGACGTGTGAATAAGGCCTAAACGAGCCTCAATAATGTTTTGGTAACATTCAAAACCTGTGCGTACATTTCTTCTGAATGGAGGTGGAAGCTGCTGATTCTTCAGTAAACTCCAATAGACTACCTATACTTTTATCATTTGAAACATCCCAAACTCCCACATTTTATACCTTGCATCTCACCAAGCACAACACCAAAGGCACGACACCTTCCATCAGACAGGAGACCTTCACCAGGGTGTGACCCAGGGGAACCAAAGAGCGCCCCCTCTTTACTGGGGGCGCTGGAGTGCGACCATAGCAACCTTGACTACAGACACCTCTCAGCAGACAATCACTCCCATCCTCTCTACCTTGTTCCCCCAGTGCAGGCCGCTGCAGTATGAGCAATGCTTTATTACAAAAATCTTGGAGACATATTAGAAGTTTAATCAGGGGGGATCTGTAAAATAATAAAATAAAAAGTATAATCTGATGCAGCAGTGGTTATTTTACCTATGGCCCTCGTCCGTAGTCTTTAGAGCAGAACATTGTAGCATCACCCAGTTATTACACTGCTAATGAGTCTCCCTCAGTAATGGGCACTGCATAGTCCCTGGGACACGGCTTCATCCCACGTCTACATCATCTTATCATCCCAAGCAGAGGTCAATTATGTATCAGGACAGTATGTGAAGGTAACTAGATTACGGGCCTTGTTCCTCCTGAGCAGCTATTATTAGTGGGGAGAAACTTGATTTGGGCAGCGCTGAAGATGTTATTTGTTTAGATCACTGACCGCAGATCATTTCTTTTTTTGTTCCAGACCTGGGGCGATATGAAGGTCACATCAGGTTTACGGCGGGGCCCGAAGCCCAGAGGTGAAATTCATCGGCTTTCATTAAGGCAGGTAATAAATGCTGTAGCCGGTTCAAAAACACAAAGTGAGAGAGGCCGCAAAAACTGGATTATTCCTGAATGTTCATACAAATGCGGAAAACAAAGATTCTGTAGCTGCGTTGAGCTGAGCTGATGCTGCGCACACAGAATCATTTCTGCAAGTCGCCTCTTTGAAAATGAAGATGGATTGTGTTTATCTGTGTTGTTTGAATAATGTCTTTGTTAATGAGGCTTTAGTGATAATGAGTAATCGCTTCATGAAATGGAAAACTTTGTTTTGTTTTTTTTAATATAAATGCACATTTTGAATTAAAGGGGTCGCCCCACTGAGAGATATACAGCCTGGATAACAGATATTTTACCTGCGCTGATACATTGTAACAAACAATCAGGGCAACAAAGAGATTTGTTGCCTGATGTATTTACCTTACAGAGGATTATCTCTAGGCAGGGGTCCTCAGTCTGTAGGGAGCCCCTTGTTGGTGAAGGTCAGCTGGGGAGGTCTTGAAAGAAGTGAGTATGAGCTGCTAAATGCACTTTCTGGCTGCACTCATGTTCTACTGGGTTCAGGAGAAAACTTGTAAGACAAATTAAGCTAAGTTTTAGGCCTTGTTCACACGAGCAAGTTTTCCGCGCGGGTGCGACGTGTGAAGTGAATGCATTGCACCCGCACTGAATAATTTCTTTTCACACATTAGTTCTACATTGTGTGAGAATCGCAGCATGTTCTATATTCTGTGTTTTTTACTCAGCCCCATAGAAGTGAATGGGGCTTCAGTGAAAAACGCATTGTAATTCGGATGTAATTCGGGTGCAATATTTTTTTCATGCGTGTGAAAAACGCGTCAAAACGGATTGCGCCCGTGTGGAAACAACTGAACGCAATCGCAGACAAAACTGACTGAACTTGCTTGCAAAATGGTACAAGTTTTACTGAACGCACCCTGAACGCATCCTGATCCAATCCGTACCGTTCTGTGAAAGAGGTCTTATACGTTTTTGAATTGACTACGACCAGTGGTGAGGCATTACCATTTTCTGGTGAGACCCTGTAAAGAAAAAGCAAAAAAAATGTGTTATAGACTGATACAAGGTAGCAAACCCTCAGTTGTGAGAAAAATAGGTCAGGACAAGTTTTCAGCCAAAATAACATTTTCTAATTCCCTGATAGAAAGCAGAGGTATTTAAAAAAAAGTGAGATATTGAAATACATAAGGGTATATTTATAAGATGTTTCATACATCACTCTAAGGCCTCTTGTTTTTTTTTTCCGTTTACGGTCCATTTTTTGCCTTCCGTATACGGAATATATACGGAACCATTCATTTCAATGGATCCGCAAAAAAAATGGAAGATTCTCCGTATGCCTTCCGCTTCCGTATTTCCGTTCCGTTCAGAGTTAGAATATGTCCTATTATTGTCCGCATAATGGACAAGGATAGTACTGATCTATCAAGAGCCAACTGTTCAGTTCTGCAAAAAACGGAATGTACACGGACGTCATCTGTATTTTTAGCGGATCGCAAAATACTAAAAAACCCAAACGGTTGTGTGCAAGAGGCCTTACCCTCAGTTTACACTTGCGCGTTTTACATTTTCGCGTTTTACAGCGCGTTCGAACACGCTGAAAAACGCCCGACGCATAAACAAGTACTTGAAATTTTTTTGGGGCGTTTGTCGCTCGTTTTGGCACATAGACTTCAATGGGAACGCGCAACGTTTGTATTTTGCACGTTTTTGACACTGAAAACGCGCGTTTATGAATTTGCAACATGCTGGAAAGGCCAAACTTCATATAGACAGGGATATTTGGTCATTGGACAACACTGCAGTCAATCACATAAACGGGCGTAAAACGCGCGTTTACTATTGCCAAAAACGCGCACAAAAATGCGTGTAAAACGCGCAACAAAAACACGCATCTCAGAAATGCTCAGGTCTGAACCCAGCGTTAGGGTCCACAAATCGAGCATATGCAAAACACTGATCCTGGCCGAGTGCATGCCACTTTCTATTTTTTCACTTCTGTAGAAAAGTCCTAAACCTGTCCGCAAAATGGACAAGAATAGGACATGTTTTATTTATTTGAGGGCCCATGGAACGGACATTCGGATGCGGACAGCACACGGTGTGCAGCCTCATTGAAATGAATTGGTCTAAAAGATATACACTGACGAGAAAACGGGTAAAAATGTTTTGAACTTTTGACTTCCAGGCTTCATATCTCACCATCCACTACAGCTTCGAACGTGAGACAGACTACCATCATTTTATAGACAATCATCTTGGCTACCTCATACATAAATTGGACTTGCAACTATGTAGCATATGAATATTTATGCAGATTCTTGTCATGTAACTGCATTGTTACTGTTGAGCTCCTAAAATACAAAATTTTAATTTTTTATATTTTCCTAGTATTTTGTAAATCCGCCTTTGGCCTTTAACACTGCCTGAATCCTTCTGGACATGCTCTCATTCAGATTCAAGCATGTCTCTTTCCCAGGTCTCTTCTACATGTTCCCAATGTTGGTGCATACTGGTCGACTCACTTGGGTATGAATACAGCTTTTTCTTTAACTCTACACACAAGTGTTCGATTGGGTTGAGGTCTGGGGACTGTGGGGGCCAATCAAGCACCTCTACTTCATTGTCATTGACCATTTCTTCACCAATCTTCGGGTCGTTGTCCTGCTGGAACACTATATTGTCCTTTTCATACCCATAGTACTCAAGTGTACGAAGTAACTTGTCTTGTAGGATACTCATTTATAGCTCAGCAATAAGACCACCATCGATCCTGGTCAAGTATCCAAAACCTTTGGCTGTGAAACAACCGCATATCATCAGGTTTCCTCCACCAAACTTGACAGTTCTTTTCATTTCTCTATCCGTTAGACCCCTTTTCCCTCATTTATTTCAGACCCCTTTTCACCAATCAGAGCCCAGTCTATTGACTTTCGTCTTATTGCTCCAAATGACCTGTTTCCAATCTTCTACTGTCCACTGTTTGGAGTTTTTTGCAAACTTGAGCCGATGCTTCTTATGGCAATATTTAAGCCCAGGCTTTGGAATGGACATTCGGATGCAAAAATTGCCGATTCGGATGTGGACTGAAACTACAGCCGTGTGCATAAGTTCTTAATCTGTGGTTCACTGGCATCAAATGCGACACAATTATTACAAGGTACATGCCCCTTAATAATTGTGGTGGAATCTCGTGCCATCAATTAGCATCTAAGGCTACTTTTACACTAGCATTTTTGCTGGATCCGGCAGGGTTCAGCAAAAACGCTTCCGTTACTGATAATACAACCATCTGCATCCGTTATGAACGGATCCTGTTGTATTATCTTTAACATGGCCAAGACGGATCCATTTTCTATTGTGGCAGATTGTGTCAGGGAAAACGGATCCGTCCCCATTGACTTGCATTGTGGGTCATGACGGAACCGTCTTGCTCTGCATCTCCGGACGGAAAGCAAACCGCAGCATGCAGTATGAGAACGGAATGAAATGCTTTTTGGAGCACTCCGTTCTGTTCAGTTACGT
Source organism: Bufotes viridis (assembly GCA_033119425.1). NCBI lineage: Eukaryota > Metazoa > Chordata > Amphibia > Anura > Bufonidae > Bufotes > Bufotes viridis. The sequence goes on along the minus strand of CM065590.1, from coordinate 488,640,088 downwards.
TTTGTCCCCATTGACAATGAATGGGGACAAAACAGAAGCGTTTTTTTCCCGGTATTGAGACCCTATGACGGATTTCAATACCGGAAAATATTAACTCTAGTGTGAAAGTAGCCTCACCCAGTTAGGAACTGGCATAGATTTCACTATAATTTCTGCTACTTTTTTTTTGTTTTTTTTTGTGTAACTTATAATAAGGCCTCATGCACACGACCGTTGTTTGATTCCGTGTCCGTTGCTCCGTTTTTCGTGATTTTCTGCGGACCCATTGGTTTTCAATGGGTCCGTGGAAACCTCGCCAAATGCACCGTTTGTCCTCCGCGTCCGTGGTGCGTGATTCCAGTCCGTCAAAAAAATATAACCTGTCCTATTCTTGTCCGTGAAAAACGGTTCACGGACCCATTCAAGTCAATGGGTCCGTGAAAAATGCGGATGGCCATCCGTGTGTCATCCGCGTTCCGTGTCCGTTTTTTTTGCGGATCCCTTGGCAGGCACTTGGGAAACATTATCAGCCTGTCTTTTGGTAAAATCTTTTGGGTCATGTCCGCTAAAAAAAACGGAAGACACACGGAAACACAACGGAAGGCAAAAACGGACACGGATCACTGAACAACGGAACCCCTTTTTGCGGACAGCATAAAAAAACGGTCGTGTGCATGAGGCCTAAATATGTTGTCAAGGCCCTACTCCCTCCTACCACTTTGTATTTTATAAATACTAGTATATTGTACTATTATAAGTAGAATACTACTATAAACAGTACATAGTATAAATACAATACTACTATAAATAGTACATAGTATAAATAAAATAGTCGATAGAGTAATGGGAATAGCTCACTCCTAAGGTGTGCTGGAAAATAGGTGCTCAAGTCCTATGCACTGTTTCACCCTAAACAGGAAAAAGTTATATAAAATATAGAGTAATGGATTGGCACTCTAAGGCCCCTTTCACACGGGCGAGTTTTCCGCGCGGGTGCAATGCGTGAGGAGGACGCATTGCATCCGCACTGAATCCGGACCCATTCATTTCTATGGGGCTGTGCACATGAGCGGTGATTTTCACGCATCACTTCTGCGTTGCGTGAAAATGCAGCATGCTATATATTGTGCGTTTTTCACGCAACGCAGGCCCTATAAAAGTGAATGGCGCTGCGGGAAAATCGCAAGCATCCGCAAGCAAGTGCGGATGTAGTGCGATTTTCCCGCATGGTTGCTTAGCAACAGGACCAGATCTTTATTATTTTCCCTTATAACATGGTTATAAGGGGAAATAATAGCATTCTTAATAAAGAATGCATAGTAAAATGAAGAGGAAGGGGTTAAAAATAATAAAAGTTAACTTACCTTAGCCACTTGATCCCGTAGTTGCAATCTCTCCTCTTTTCCAGCTTCAGCCTTTACCATGGTAAGATGGACCATGTGATTGGACCATGTGATGTGACGTCATCACAGGTCCTTTAGTTCTTAGCTGATGCTGGGAAAGAGAGGACAGATCGCAACTACGCGATCAAGTGGCTAAGGTAAGTTACATTTTATTATTTTTAACCCCTTCCTCTTCATTTTACTATGCATTCTTTATTGAGAATGCTATTATTTTCCCTTATAACCATGTTATAAGGGAAAATAATAAATTCTCCAGAAGACCCGAAATCGGACTTCAGTAATGAAGTCCGGCTTCGGGTCTGGGTACCAAACATGGCGATTTTTCTCACGCGCGTGCAAAACGCATTACAAACGTTTGCACCCGCGCGGGAAAATCGCGCATATTCCCGCAACGCACCCACCTCTTATCCGGGCGTCAAACATGACGCCCATGTGAAAGAGCCCTAAATGTGTGTATGGATGTAGACTAGTGTATTAGTTGATTTGTAAACATTTATTAGCAATTAGATAAAATTTGTATAGCAATCTGTAATAATAGTTACATATAATCGCAATCTATCATAAAACAAAAGCATATAAAATCATAAAACATAAACGCAATCGTTGAACCACAATTGTACAAAGGGTAAATAGGTTCCTGGTTGTATAAGCTTTGTATGGGAAAGTAATATATACTTAATTGCTTTAAGCATCTGTAGTCATTTATTGAAGCGCTTGTTCCTGTGCAATCAATGTATAAGCAACGTGAGGCTTATTTGTTGAAATTAGTCCCAGTATAAAGGAGTAATATTGTCGGAATTGGTCCCAAAATGTGAAGAAATAAGGTTCCTGTGGTGTAAAGAATACTCTATTTCCTCTGTTTTGTTCTGTCTTTTCGTTTCGCCGTGCTTCAAACGTGTGTACACACTGAGTGAAAGTAGATCTCTCTTACCTCCGCTTGTCTTCGGGAAGTTTTACATACCCAGGCTTTGCTTTTTCGCTTCTCCGCTCTATCCGCTGTGCTGGCAGGCTCGCAGATACAACGCCGGCGTCTCACGTGGTTTGCAGCGGGATCACAGGTTGGATCATGTGACGGAATCTCGCGGGAGTTGATAGCTGTAGGTATTTGATGCTCGTGATATCCAAAGCAATTTGGGTTTGTTTGAAATATGATCGACTTGCGATAAAAATGGTCAGTTCATTCGGAGGCCTCCTGGATGACGTAGTTAGGTGGGAGTAAATACAACCAGGAACCTATTTACCCTTTGTACAATTGTGGTTCAACGATTGCGTTTATGTTTCATGATTTTATATGCTTTTGTTTTATGATAGATTGCGATTTTATGTAACTATTATTACAGATTGCTATACAAATTTTATCTAATTGCTAATAAATGTTTACAAATCAACTAATACACTAGTCTACATCCATACACACATTTAGAGTGCCAGTCCATAACTCTATATTTTATAAATTAAATAGTACATAGTATAAATGGTACATAGTATAAATAAAAAATACTATAAATAGTACATAGCATAAATACAATACTACTATAAATAGTACACAGTATAAATACAATACTACTATAAACAGTACATAGTATAGCTGAAAAGCTACTATAAATAGTACATAGTATAAATACAATACTACTATAAACAGTACATAGTATACATGCAATATTACTATAAATAGTACACAGTATAAATACAATACTACTATAAACGGTGCATAATATAAATACAATACTACTATAAACAGTACACATAGTATAAATACAATACTACTATCAACAGTAAATAATATAAATACAATACTACTATAAACAGTAGACATAGTATAAATACAATACTACTATAAACAGTACACAAAATATAAATACAATACTACTATAAACAGTACATAATATAAATACAATACTACTATAAACAGTACATAATATAAATACAATACTACTATAAATAGTACATAATATAAATACAATACTACTATAAATAGTACACAGTATAAATACAATTCTACTATAAATAGTACATAATATAAATACAGTACTACTATAAACAGTACATAGTATAACTGCAATACTACTATAAATGGTACACAACAGTAGCGTACATAGAGACGTAAGGGCCCCATATCAAGGATCAAACCAGGCCCCCCCACACAGGACAGAAGAGTTTCGGCCTAAACCCCTTTCAATGACCCTTGGGCCATTTTTCCACTGCCTCATTTGCTAAAAGTTGTTTCTTTAGAGGGTAGAGTCCTGACCAAATTTTTACTCCAGTAGAAGAGGAGATGATCCCAACTGGGCCTCCTCTGACCCTGGGCCCCATAGCAGTCGCATGGTCTGCCGCTATGGTAGTTACTCCCCTGGTTCACAGTATAAATACAATACTACCATAAACAGTACTTAGAATAAGTACAATGTTACTATAAACAGTACATAATATAAATACAATACTACTATAAACAGTGCATAGTATAACTGCAATACTACTATAAACAGTACATAGTATTAATACAATACAACTATATATTACAGAACAAAATCATGACTTAAACTTCAAATAAAGCAATCTATTTCTAAACATGAATGAGAAGATTAGATTGTAAGCTCCTGGGATCAGGGACAAAAGGCAGATGCTTAACTTGAAGGTCCTGGGACCCAATTCAAGTCGATACCAGGGCCTCCACCTACTGTACCAAGTACTACATACTACATACAAGATGTACTGCTTATAGTAGTATTGTATTTATACTATCTACTGTTTTAGCCACAATTAGCTTGTTTCGGACATTTTTTATAGATGACTCCTTTACTAAACAGCATAGTGATGATTCCATGTAGCGGCTCTCATGTCTGACCCTGACTGTGAGGCGAACACCATTACTGTCATATGTGGTGCATTTAGTGATCATCTGGAGGCAGAATTATACCCCCTCAAGCAAGATGCAATAACTTTGAACCCCTAAAACGAGGACGTGAATTTAATTCCCCTCATGTTATATGCACAGGACAAATGATATTAACTGTGGTAATATATAATATTATGAGGCTGTGGGTGACCTACATTACATTGTGTGTGCACAATATTCAGACCTTGTTCTGTGTCCCAGTTTCATCGCTCAGTCCACTTGTTGTGGAGAAGATATGGACACAGAGGAATTAAATGTGTTCCAAGGATAGAAAACTGCCCAGGGCATTGGATAAGCTCTTAGGAATTGACATTAAGATCCGAAACCTGTCACCTCTGGAGCTGAAGGCTTCAAGGCGAGTGCACTGCCATAGCAAACCTGTCACCTCTTGTCTGGCTTCCTTTTTAGACTTGTAAGTGATCCCTGTGCAGAGGTGGCGGTGCACTTGATAATGAGATGCTAACAGGCCCTGCCACCGTACAGCCTGCTGCTGCGGACGTTTATCTTCCCTCCTGATTTACATATAAAGCGCATGGTACAAGAACTCGCTGGGATATGCATTATTCCTCTAACACCTATGCAAATAAACAGATCCCCCAGCTTCTCTCTAAATCTCCTTTCTACATGCTCTTGTCACATGTCAGCAGGTATGGCGGTGACAGCTTTATACATTATACAAGAGAAGGGATTACAAGGAGGCAATGCTTTCTATAAAAGGGAGAGGCTGACATTTAGATGTTCATCGGCATACTTGATTCTAAAGGTGAGAAATGACTGAGCTGAACCGCTGCAGCAATATACTATGCAGAAAGCAGTGTTACTTACTTGCCTACTATCAATACGTTTACTGCTACATACAGTTGAAACCAGAAGTTTACATACACTATCTAAAAAAACATATGCATGTTTTTCTCAATATCTGACATGAAATCAGATTAAACCTTCCCTGTTTTTGGTCAATTAGGATTACCATAATTATTATTATTTGCCAAATGCCAGAATAATGAGAGAGAGAATGTTTCAAGGCATTTTTATTACTTTCTGCAAAGTCAAAAGTTTACATACATTTTATTCATATTTGGTACCATTGCCCTTAAACTGTATGACTTGGGTCAAACATTTTGGATATCCTTCCACAAGCTTTTCACAATAGTTGGTCGGAATTTGGGCCCATTCCTCCTGACAACACTGGTGTAACTGAGCCATGTTTGTTGGTCACCTTGCTCGCACCTGCCTTTTCAGCTTTGCCCATACATTTTCAATAGGATTGAGATCAGGGCTTTGTGATGGCCACTCCAAAACATTGACTTTGTTATCCTAAAGCCACTTTGTAACCAGTTTGGCTGTATGCTTCAGGTCATTGTCCATTTGGAAGACCCATTTCTGCCCATGCTTCAACTTCCTGGCTGATGTCTTGAGATGTTGACTCAGTATTTCCACATAAGCTTCTTTCCTCATGATGCCATCTATTTTGTGAAGTGCACCAGTCCTTCCTGCAGCAAAACAACCCCACAACATGATGCTGCCACCCCCTGTTTCACAGTTGGGATGGTGTTCTTAGGCTTCCAAGCTTCTTCCTTTTTCCTCCAAACGTGGTCATTATAGCCAAAAAGTAAAATTTTAGTTTCATCAGACCACAGGACATGTCTCCAAAAATGTAGGTCTTCGTTCCTGTGTGTATTTGCAAACATTAATCTGGCTTTTTTATGTTTCTTTTGGAGTAATGGCTTCTTCCTGGCAGAGCGGCCTTTCAGCCCATGTTGATACAGTACTCATTTCACTGTGGATATTTACACAATCTTACCAGCTTCCGCCATCATCTTCACAAGGTCTTTTACTTTTGTTTATGGCTTGATATGCACATGTTGGACCAAAGCAAGTTCATCTCTGGGACACAGAACCCATCTCCTTCCTGAGCGTTATGATGGCTGGACCTTCCCATCTTGTGTATAATTGTTTGTACAGATGAATAAGCCAGACTTGTGCAAGTCCACAGTTCTCTTCCTGATATCTTGGCTGATTTCTTTAGACTTTCCCATTATGCTACACAAAGAAGCAGTGTGTTTCAGGTGTGCATTTAAATACATCCACAGGTGTGTCTCTAATTAACTCAGATGTTGGCAACAAACCTAACAGAAGCTTCCAAACACATGACATCATTACATGGGCAGTCTAGAATTGTTTAAAGGCATAGTAATCTTAGTGTATGTAAACTTTTGACATTGCAGAAAGTAATAAAAATGCCTTAAAACATTCTCTCATTATTCTGGCATTTGGCAAATAATAATAATTATGGTAATCCTAACTGACAAAAAACAGGAAAGGTTTATTCTGATTTCATGTCAGATATAAAGAAAAACATGCATATGTGTCTTTTTATATACTGTATGTAAACGTCTGCTTTCAACTGTAGAAGCATAAAGGATTGATGGAAAATTCCATATCATCTCTCTAGTTGGCCTGTCTGTGTCTACCCAAGCAGCTTTAAAGGGTTAAAAAATGATCCTTTGCTTAGATAAAGCATCTATGTTAAATGCAGTTTTAATAATTTAGGTGTTTTTTTTATAATCATTTATTTTTTTCATTTCCATCGTTTACACTCTGGCCACTGATGTGCCACTGATGTGCCACACATCCCTGGCAGGATTATAATGACAGGTATCACATATGGCCCAAGATCACACTATTCACAATAGTTGATGTACACAGTACATTACCCATTCCCTGGACAATGACTTCTGCACAGGTCACATGGCCAACACTTACTCCCATAGAAGTTAATGAACATCTCCAGAATGCAGGCTCTTATAGTCATAGTATATTTAATTACTTATGTTCTTATCCGAAAAGAGAGACTAAAGGCTTTGTCAGCTGTCTACCACTGAAGATGTTGATTGGCTGCAGTGGTCACTTGCCATATACCAGCACATCACAGCTGCAGTTTGTAAAAATGCAGCTGCAGGAGGACTGGAACAGCAATGCAGAGAACGATGCTGGAGAAAGGGGTGAGTAATACATGATCTTTTATTTTGGACAATTGAGAAAGCTTGTCTGAGATCTTTAATTGTCTTGGAAAATTCCTTTAAAACCCCCTTAAGGACATCTGCTATACATGTGCAGTAGATGTCTACACTTTGAAGATGGTGCCTGCTCAAGAGCAGAGGAGACACCATAACTGTTGGGTTTCTGCTGTTTCGCACACAGACACTTGGGGCTAATGTCTGCTGATCTCAGGTATTAAACCTCTGAGATGCAGTGGTGAGTTGTGACCATAGCATCTGAGGCGGCTTTCCCCAGGAGCACTGCGCTTCTAGGGCCTGAGCGGCTCATCCGCTCAGCTATCCACTGTGGTAGCTTCAGTCCCTCTGAAGTATCCAGGGCTATTACAGCAATAGTTCCTATGGAGCCCTGCCTATGGCAGGGTACTATAGGAACGTACTGAATGTTCTATAGGCTGCAATGGTAATTCCTTGCAGTTTGTGGGACAAGCAATCTAATGATCACATATTCACATTCCCTAAGGGGACTTACTATGGGAAAAAATAAAAATAAATGAACAGTAAAAAATAAACACAATAAGCATCATTGCATCCCAAATGGGCGAACTATTAAGCTATAAATCTAATTCTGCCGTACAGTGAACGGAAGAAAAATTTAAATGGCCAATTCACAGTTTTTCTTCACTTCACCTCCCCCAAAAATGAGTAAGAAGTGATCAAAAAGTCATATACACACATCATTTCATCATTTCACTGAAAACTACAGATCACCCCACAAAATATGAGCTCCAACAACTTTGTTGTCACAAACTTACCTGTCTGGGCTACAGTAGTGAGATCTTCAGCTTTGACACGACTGCGCCAGGAGAGACGCGCTGCTAAGCCACGCTCGATGGTGATACAACAACGTCCTTAGCCACAAGATGCAATGCTCTTTCTCCCCACAGCGGGCGTGTGCTGGAGAACACTAGCAGGTTTCAGGTTTTTGTACTGCGTTGCCCGCCTGGTTCTAAATCATTTTCGTACGACTATCCCTGTGTGTTGTTTTCTCTCTCTTGGTGTTTGTCTGTCTCTGCACCTTAGTAGCATACTGTCGACTGTCGACCAGTTGCAGTCTTGCTACCTAGAGCTTGAACTGCAAGTACAGTAGGTCGGGAAAACGTGCTGGGTTCTAGGTCGATACTCACTGTCTATGTCTGTTCCTACCTACAGGCGCTACATCCATGGACATAAATTTTAAAAAGTTATAGGAGTCAGACTTTGGCACTACAAATAAAAAATCAGATTTTTTTCATTTTTGAAAGTATAAAACACAAGAAAAACTACACAAATATGGTATTGCCGTAAACATAGTGACCCAGAGAATGAAGGGAACAGGTACGTTTTTCCACATAGGGATTGTTGTAAAAACAAAGCCAATAAAACTATAGCTGAATTGCGTTATTTTCCCAACTCCACCACATTTGGAATTTTTGTTTCCAGTTACCCATTACATCATATTAATTGGTGCTATTAGAAAGTACAACTTGCCCCACAGAAAACAAGCCCACATTTGGCTATATGAATAAAAAAATAAAAAAGTTATGGCTTCAGGAAGGTAGGAAGTAAAAAATAGCAACTCAAAAACAAAAACTCAAAGACATGTTTTATAGCTGGTTCCTTGCAGATTATCTAGTAGGTCGTTGGATCTGCTTTGTTTTGGCCAATACTGGTTATAATTTAGAGTTTTTACAGTAAGTGGCTTCTGCAGCACCTGAGGTTAGAACAGAGCACACTTACCTCACTTGTGGTTGTAGCCAATCATCCAGTCCTCTTGCTTCTAGTGTATGCTGGTTCAACACTATGGTGACAAAATATTTTTAAGCATTAATAGTAATTAGTAAACTTTTTAGCCCAGTGTTCCTTCAGAAAGATAAAAAGCAGAGATTATGAAAGGGGCCATATAAGGTCAAGAAGCTTATGATAACCCTTTCACAGTACATGTCTGCTGCATGGTGAGCAAATACAAGTGGAAGAGCCGATTCCCAGCAGCAGTGAGGACATGGGTCCTAGCTGGTATTAGAGAGAAGCCGCCATCACTTGTAATGCCAAGCAGGAATGACCCTGGCAGAATTCATCGACTCGAGTGGCCGGAGTTTGATGGGACCTTTCTCGGCTCTCTTCATGGAGAGACTGTGATGGATGGAGAGTTCCAGTAAAGATAATACATCCCTCCATCCGTCAGTGCTGCGGGAGAGGCCATGAGCAAGAGGTCTGGTTAGAAATGGCTGGAGTTCTACTGGAGCTCAATAAATAATCTTTTAACTCTTCATATCCTAGAACACGTGTTGGGACATTTCTGGGATAACCAGCCGACATTAGAAGCATTTACTGATAATAGCCTTTACATCCCTAAGGCTCAATGGTTAGCGCTAGTGTTGAGCTAAGCGAAGCGGAATTTGGTGCGAAGTTTAGGAAAACCTTGATTCACAATGAAGTCAAATTCCTTTGCACTTCGTTGCAATGAAGGAGGTTTTCCTAAAATGGCGGCTGCACATGTTACAAAGTGAACGTAAGAAGCTTGGTAACACAAGTTCACCCATAATGCCGTGCAGCCATCCAATCCACAGACAGCCATCCCCAGTGATGTCACAGCCCGCTAAAAGCCTCATCCTGTGCGGTCTCCGACATTTTCCTGTGAGCTGGACATAGGGAGAGACGTGACAAGCGCTTATGCGCTAAAGTCAGTGTTGCTGCAATAATCCAGCAGCCATGTTTGATGCATCCACCATGTTTAGCATCTGGTTTAACCCTAAAAAAATTTAAAGTGGAATACCACTAGGTTTATCGTAGGGATGGATCCACATGGGATTATGGTCATCCCTGTTGTGAATCCAATTATTTTATTGCTTTGAGGAAGGTTTTCCTCCCTAAATGCTGTGTACCATCTCTAGTACTATCCAACATCAGGACAAGGGCAGCCCGGGGGAGTTGGAGCACACCTGCATGACGACGGCATCTGAAGGGTTAAAAGTCCACAACCGCCATTACCGCCGGTCGCGGTGGCCTGTGAACAAAATATATAGACCTTGACCATAGTTACAACTCCATACGTCAGCGCTGGTGTGAACTCTACCAGACACGAGAGGCCCAAGGACTGACCTACCAGAGCTTGTAATGTCGGCTTGGGACTCTCCACCTTGGGCGGGCACAAGCCATCAGTTCTCTGAAATGGGCAGAGTCAACTACATGGAAAGGGAGGGACAGTAGTACCAGCAACCTGGTCAGGTGCACGTTCAGCTTCTGTGCCATTTGATGAGTGCATGCATAGTGTTGGCTTTTGCAATCACCCCGGTGATCGTTTGCTGTCAAAACAAGTGACGACTCGAGGAGGAGCATCAGGAGCAATAGACGACATTGAAGTTGATGGGAATAAACAACAGCTTCCTTCTGCTGACGTTGACGAGCCCTGACTCCTTGAGTGGTAGTGTGGGCCGGTGGGAGTTCCAGCATCAGGCTGTAACACTAATTGAGTTGCACGGTTTTCCCACCCACTTTATGGTGACGCTTCATGTGTTGACACAGGGCCATCATGCCAACTTCAGCACCAGGCATGGGATTCAGCCAGTTACCTTAGGTTCTCCAGATCCAGTTGTTAAAATTACAGCAGCAGTTGGAGATAAATATTTCCATTGAATAGTTTAGCTCTTTAGGCTTTTTAAAAGTTGGGTGGTATGTGTGTAGTGTTTATGTGGTGTATTTATGTATGTGTACAATGTATATGGTGTATTTATGTGTGTTGCATATATATGGTGTATGTATATGGAAACATGTTTTGTGACTCCACGTGTCCGCTGTTGAGTAGGGAACCTGTTGTTAAAAATTTGAATCCCATCCCTGATTAGCACCATGGCCGCGCCTCACCTTCTGCCTACATATCCTCCATACCGCCTCGCTAACGTCCCCCGGTGAATTTGTTAGAAATTCCCACACTACCGAGTATGGCATTTTCCCACCACCTCTGCGTGATGCCTGCCTGCCGCTGTCTTTATGAACCCGTGCACTGCTAGTGTGTTCCTCACAGGTAGTCTCCCGTGAAGCAGACGATGTACTCCTCCTGCGTTTGGCATCAGATCTCCCTGCTTCCACCCTACTGTCTCATGGGTATGCTGCCACCCTCGCCTTCTGATAATCATGCCTCCTCTTCACCCAGCTCCCACATGCGATCGGCTACATTATTATCCTCTCGCAACATGTGCTCCCTCTGGACTGTCATCATCGGTAGTTGAACGCCTAAAAAGTCCGCAACGTACCTCTCCTCTAAGTCTGGGTTGGACTGTAACTGTTGACTGTCCTCACAAAGCTCATAGTCACTAAAGCGGAGCTAGAGCCGGTTAGCTATAATGACTTAGCTAGCAGAAGGAGCAAAAAGCAAGAGGCAGGTTCAGGACAGGCGAGGGCAAAAAGGCAGTCCTGGGCCATGCCAACCAGTGGTGTCAGAGGAACCCACCGATTCCTTACTGTGTGCATCTGTCGTCACTTGAGATAATGTTGAACAGTGAGTCAACCATTTCAGTACGTCTGGATCGTTGGTAAAAACACAACCGTTGGATGAAAGTAGCAGCTCTTGCCTGTTACTGCAGCTGCTACCACCCCCATTTCTTCTGCTGCTACTTGTGCCAACTACAGCAACATTTTTTCCCCAGCCTCTTTCTTTTGAGGGCTCAGGCAACTGTCTGTTGGTCATAATGTATAACAACTGTATCGCTAACAGAATGGATTAGCTATGATAAAATTTACTCCTTGCATATTTATGTACAAGGCAATAAATTACACCTGCCTGTGATACAGACACAATGTAACGCTACAGCTAACAGAAGGGATTATCTATCATAAATTTCGTTCCACTGCACACTTATGTACAGGGCAATGAATTACACCTTCCTGCAATACAGACGCAACGTAACACTACAGCTAACAGAAAGGATTAGCTATGCCTATGATAAATTTTTCTCCACTGCACATTTTTGTACAGGGCGATGAATTACACCTGCCTTCAATACGGACACAACATAATGCTACAGCTAACAGAACGGATTAGGTATGAATGTCTGTGCAGTGCATAGTGATGCACACGGGGATATATGACACCTGCCCTTAAGGGCTTATGACGTCCGTGCCCATTCCGTATTTTGCGTAACGGAACAGCTGGCCCCTAATAGAACAGTGCTATCCTTGTCCATAATGCGGACAATAATAGGACATGCTAGTGTTTCTAACCTTGCTCTGTCAGAACTGAGTGCCCGCACTGTGAAGGGAATACACTTTAAGTTCAAATTCCCTTAACAGTCATTTGGTTCTTCTATCGGTACCTGTTTTGAAGTTTACTTATGATGAACTCTGAAAAAGTTGTTTCTGGACTCCGGTTTCTCCTCCTCGATGTTCCTGGTTCCACTTCCTCTGTGCGCGTGTTGCTGTGAGGGAACCTGGTGAGTGCCGTGCTTGGAGGATTGTTGCAGGTGACTTCACCACTAATCCTACGGATGCCTCAGAGGGACACAAGACCTCCAACGTGTTTCGGAGCTAAGTCAGGGCTCCTTCGTCAGGGATAGTCCATATGGTGTCATCAAATAATTCAATTTCTTGATCGAGGCCATAAGGGGCCAAACTGTTCAATTGAAAAATCCATTTGCTCTCTTTTTGGGACATTAATTATATAAATTCCCGCCTCTCTTATTTGGTCTCACTTTTTCTATTGCCCCAAAGGTGGACTCACCCACAATTATTTTAAATACCGCCCTGATTTTTACTTGCAGACGTGGGGGACCGCGATGGGGACCAGATTCGCACCTCTTCGCTAATCTATACATGGGTAGGTGGGAAGAGCTCACAATCAACCCATTGGTTGAGGCCAGTGCGAATCTGGTTCTCTGGAAGTGTTTTATCGACGATGTTGTTTTTATATGGAAAGGGGACGAATCCTCTTTAAGAGACTTTTTAAATGAATTAAATAAAAATAAATTTTATCTGCAATTCACACCCAATTGGAACAAAACGGAAATCAATTTTTTAGACCTGACCATTTTCATCCATGACGGACAAATCCATACGAGGATATATCACAAACCGACGGATACTAACAGCTTCATACCTCTTGAGAGCTGTCATCTAAAGACTTGGTTGAACAACATCCCACAGGGTCAGTACATTAGAGCCCGAAGAAACTGCTCTAATGAAACACATTTTTGGAAGAGACTGTTCTTTTAAACAACAAATTCCTGGAAAAGGACTATTTAATAGAAGATCTGGCACCTATTGTAAAAGAAGTAGTAAAACTAGACCGGAATGATCTTATGAAAGATAAAATATCGATTGATGCAGATGGAGAAAGAAAATCCGATGTGACTTAAAAAAAAGACACTAGGGGGTGCCTGGCATAGGATGCAACTTTTCTGCAATATTTTTCTGCCTTAAACATAGAAGCCATGGATGGGAGGAGTGGTAATGGTGATGATGGTGAAAGAAGTACTCACAGTTCATGGTGGCTAGCTCCACCCTATAGCTGTGCAAGGACTGGAGGGTGCACCCTTTCTTCTCTCAAGGCACACCCTGGTGCTGGGACTCCTGCCTGGTGGTAGTTGGGGTCCCCCGATAGTAAACAGCATGGCTGGGTGCTAGGCAGTAAATATACAGGCCTGACGGATTAATGATGGAGTTAATTGCTAGGCCTGCAGGTTCCAATAAATAGTATTTCTTAAGATAAGAGCAGTATTACATACGGCAGTAAAAGGCACTGTTCCAAACTCCCAATTGCAGCATTTAGGCAGCGATGATGATGGTAGTTGTAGTACTCCCTGGCTCTCTCATTGTCTAAAGACACTTTGCAGTCTCTCAACACCACAGACATGCAATTAGGTCCTTTTTAACTCGTTCTGCAATAATCCTTTTCACAGCAGTAAAGCCTTAATGTCTTAAATGACGAATACCTTAATGACTTGCCAGCAGGGCCTGGATAAGGTTATGGACCTTTTAAGATGCCAGATCTCTCTCCCTCAGGGGGATTCTGGTAGTAGAGTTGCTTCTTTGGTAGATAAAGTCCCAGGTTTTCTGGACTCAGGCCTGGATAGCACAAGCTTTCACATGTACGTCCTTACTGTAGCTCTGCTCAGAATAGACTCCCTAATGTACTAAGCAGAGAGCGGACCCAATCCATCACCCTGGTAACCAAAACAATCTGCCAATATTTTAACCATTTGGTTGCCTGTACATTGCTATTAAGTACATATAAAACTCAATAAATAACCACATTTAACTTGATAACACTCCTCATAAATTCCATCCCACTCCAGCACCTGCTTCTGTAACCAAAACATTGCAGTCCAAGTGCTCTACTGATAGTGTAGTACCCTAGAGCAAGGGTACTTTGAACTATGGATGTTTGTGGACATTTGCCCTCTATTGCCCCCTACTATGCAAAGTCATCAATTCACTTTAGTGCACTTGGAAGAGCTATGATTTATGCCATAGTTTACATTTATACCATTTAATATTGTTGAAATGGATTTTATATGTTCATTGTAATATATCTTGGTTATTTGCACTGTTTACGCTGTGGAAAGGGTTAATGCACAGCAAGCTAATACTGAGATACTTTGGGATTTTCAGTCTATGCCCTGAGAGGTAATGTCCACATGTACCCCTTTTACAGTAGTTATGCCCAGATGTGCCCCCTTCACAGTAGCTATGCCTACATTGTGCCCCCTTCACAATAGCTATGCCCCGATGTGCCCCCTTCACAATAGCCATGCTCAGATGTGCCCCTTCATAGTATCTATACTCAGATGTGCCCCTTCACAGCAGTTATGCCCATTGTGCCCCCTTCACAGAATCTATGCCCACATTGTGTCCCCTTCACAGTAGTTATGCCCACCTTGTGATCCCTTTACAGTAGTTATGTGCCCCTTTTACAGTAGTTCTGAATCTCACAGCAGTTATGTTAGATATGTGGCCCCTTCACAGTAATTATGGCCAGATATGTGCCCCCTTCAGAGTAGTGATGTCCACATTGTGCCCCCTTCCCAGTAGTTATGCCCCTCACAGTAGTTATGGAAAGATATGTGCCCCTTAACATTAGTTATGGACAGATAAGTGCCCCCTTCAGAGCAATTAAAAAAACAAACAAACAGTAAATACTCACCTAGTTGCTTCGACGATCACAGCTTAGTGGCCTGCGTTCCCCAGCAGCAGGATACTGTTACACATTGCTCTGCTATGTAGGAGAAGCAGAGGCTGATTCACGGTCTGCACCACTCCTCCTACACAGACCAGCAGCCCTTTGCCTATGTCAGTTTATTTGGTTTGGTTTTGTGACGTTTATAGTCTATGTCTGAATATACATTCTGGAACGTCCATTCAGAGATTGCAGCTGGACGCTGCTGTTCCTCTGTGTCCCTGCCTTCTAGATCACTCTATACACAGTGCTGAACTAGTGCTGTGTATAGAGAAATAGAAACGCGATGCTGCTTTCTGTTCCGGCCTGGCGGTCATGTGACCATTGGGCCGGAGACTGCAGGAGCTGTGGGGTCTTCCTGAGACCTCGATCAGACCTGCAGTGCGGCTGTACTGTGCTGTATACTGCTGTACAACCTCTCTGGGGGGTGTATTGTCCCCTGCAACTGGGGCTACTATATCATCCCCAGTTACAGGAAAACTAAATAGTAAATAAAAAGTTAAATGTCCCCCAGAGGTCTTGTATGACGTGCGTGCTACTCTATTCAGGAGAAAATAGTCATCAAACTGTGAGGTGATATTTGGTGAATTGTGATTTCATTCTTAAGCATATGTACAAGTACACAGGAGTATCCCCAATAGAGGGGGGAAAAAATCACCTTATTTTTTTTTTAAGGCGCAGAACTCAAAATATGATCAAACCATTGAGGTTGTATAACACCTTGTGTTAAGCCTCGCCCTGAATCACCTTACCATCCTTTCCAGAGAGCTGCAGATGCAGTGTCCCACTCCATATCAGTAGTGGGGCCCTGAATGTTCAAGGGTATTTTCAGTATAATATGTCAATCGCTGTACCTGGAGAAAACTGACATTTAGCTACCCCTCTGAGTTGTGCGCTGACCAAGGGTAGGCCTCAAGAGACGGACAAATGTGATCCAGTGTCTCAAGGCCGCTTCTCGGCATTTTGGCTAAGATCAAGTGTAATATCTGTTCTTATCAGTTCCGGTTGAGCTTGCTCCTGGGCTGTAAACTCCTGTCTGTAGGGGCGTACCTGCGGGCCGCACTATGGATAAGGGGGAGGGCAGAGAACCACGCTGTCATTCCTAGCGTGTACTGTTTGGGTTTAAAGGTACCCTTGCTAGGTGACGAAGGGACAGCCAGATCGAAGCCAGGGGCTGAGATATTTGAAAGCCCGAGGTGCAGAAGTGCCCCAGGAGTGGTGACCCTGGGGTGCCTAAACTCACTGGGGGTGGGAGCCCACAGAGTTATGGCACATTTGCCTGCACTTCACTTTCACACATTTTGAGCGCACTCACCTCTCTTTGCTTGGCTTCGGCCTTGAAAAGATGAGGAATTTTTATAATTCTGGCCGATTGTCCTGGCTGTAATGGCACACATTCACTTTATTTATTTTTTATGTCACTGTGTGTTCACTTTCCACGTTTGTGTGTACACTAGGATTTCTTGGGTTATGGCGCCCTTATGGGTACCCCCCTTAAGGTCTGGGGGGGCATCCCGATTCTGCACCCCCCTGCAAAAACCCTTGGGCTCTGCCTTTGGGGAGAACCCAGCCTAGTTGTTGAAGCTCTGCACCGACACCTTGGGTGGCAGCCTAGGTGAAAGCCGGAGCAAAGACTTCGCGTACCCTCGGCTTCAGGTGAGGGTTGCCTGGACGAACCTGGCTTTGGCTGGAAGTAGCCCATTTTTGTCTCGGTCCCTTGCAGGAGACATAGGCCCAGAGGGACTGGGATAGGTTTATGGGGGGCCTTTATCTTATGGAGAGGGCCTGAGATAGACGGTAGCCTAGTGCATGTTTTTGTGTGGCATGCTGCACGGTTTTGTTGCGAGGGTGTTGAAAGCACGCTCCTCGGACAAAAGAGATAGATGGTAGCCTAGTGCATGTTTTTGTGTGGCATGCTGCACGGTTTTGTTGCGAGGGTGTTGAAAGCACGCTCCTCGGACAAAAAAAAAAAAGTATAAGGAGAGCCTAGTGGAGGTGAGAGTGTTGCCTCATCCTATGGACCCCACTAGCAACTATTCTGAGACTGGAGTTAGCCAACGGTATCTGTTCACAGTCTGCAGTGAAGGACAAGCTGTAAGCAGAGCCGCATTCCTCAATGGACAGTGTGGACACTTATGGAAATTGTTAATAAGCAAGGAAGACAAGCTATATGTATAATGGCCATGTGAAGCAGTTTATTGATGTGTACTACACACCTGGAAGATAGTCAGTCAGAAGTTACCACAGCCTGAGTGTGATCAGAATTTATACCTCAACATGAGCCTGTTATTAGGATTACAGCCACAGCTAACTGTGATGTGCTTCGTATGGATTACAATACAACCTCTGTCGTGTCAATGAACCTGTATATCTATTTTAAGGCAACTTATTACCAGTGAATGTTCCAGTTATTTATATGAACTGACTCCTCTTTATTTCCACACCTCCTTTGCACCCAAGGGAGCTGGTGTCACGAACCTCAGGGACCCTGCCTTCCCTGCTCTTAATACCCACCAAAGGCACCTCAACCAACATCTGGCAGGAGATCCCTCAACACCAGAGCGTGCTCTGAAGGAATCCGGTGCTATCCTTCCCATCACTGAACGCCGGCCCAGGGAGCTGCACAAACGTGAGTACCAACTACTACACCCATTAGGCCACTGCACTCACATATTGCATCCCTGCAGTCTGGTCGCTGCATACTAACATTGGTGTCACAAACAGCATCAATTCCTACTACTGGGGTATTATTGTTAGCTTTATTACTACTGGGGGACTACGAGGAACATGATTACTAGTATGGGCATTATGGGGGATTATTACTTCTAGGTCAAAATAAGGAACATGATTACTGTTGGGGGCACTATTACCACATAGTGCACTCTGGCAGAGAAGGATTACTATTGTAGGACCGTTACAGTGGGGGAAAGGTTGCTAATTGCCCAGAAATTTCTGGACAGTCTGTAAAAATAGGCAACTTTTTTCCTGTGTCTGTGAAAAGAATAGACGTGTCCATGATTTTTTTGAGGCTGGTGGTAGCTGACTAGATTACTTTGGCGGTAATTATCATCATTGTACAGCTCACAGTAAATGCTGGTGATAAGTTATTATCAGTATATTGAGCTATATACATGTATTACTTATAATCTTTATCATTATTATGGTTTTACAATTTGTCCATAAAAAATGTTGGATGTCTCTGATTTTGGGATAAGTTGTCCAGAAAAAAAGAAAAATTATGGTTGGCAACCCTGAGTGGGGGTCACCCTGGCACAGTAACAGCATTATAAGTGTCAGGGGTCCTATTTGCTGTTATTTTTTATGGCACTGTGTGCCAATAATTATTGAAGGGGACACTATCTGTGTGGTGCTAGTATTTTCAGGGAGACTGTTTCTGCAGTACAGTATTGGGGAGCACAGTTGGCATAGAATTAGGGGTGGCAGGATGGGGTGTTAAGAAGGTGGGGAGGAGGATGGAAAAGAGGAAAACTAAGATGTCTGGGTGCCAAACTCTGCAGAGACAAGAGAAGGCTGACCGGTGTGCCAAACTCTACACAGACAAGTAATAGCTGAAAGTAATCATCATGGCGGTCTGGTCTGAATAGAGAAATTGAATGGCCGGATCCCGGACATTAAGGAGGGATCCACATGGCCATACCAGCACTGCCCCTAGATGACCTTTTCATCTTTACTTGTGTGGCTATGGTTAAAAAAAAATATATATATATATATATAAATTTTCCCGCTCTTTCCTGTTGCTACTTGAGCTGAGGTACCGAGCCATTGGAACTTGGTTTTGATTGGTTGAGATTTTGACCTGTCAGGATACTGTTGGCAGGGCAAGGATGCTTGTCTCCTGGTGACAGGTGTCTGATTGGATATCTGACAGGTGGTAAGGGGTATAAGTGTCCGGGCTCCACGGTCTGGCTGGCCTTTGTTACCTGACTGGACCATGGAGCCTGAACCTGCGTGCCCCGCCCACCTAAATTTTTATTTAATGTGTCACCTGATGGGTGAATTTGTTAAAAGTCGTCCTGTGTATAGGATGGACTTAAAGTGAGTCTTTAATTAAAAGCCTGAGTTTTGGACTAGGCGTATGTATTTATTTATTCTGTTATATATGGAAATAATTTATGAAGTTTAATAAACAGACCAGTTTGTTATCTCCACCCTCCTTTCGTATGTGTCGTTTGTATCTAATGGGGCACGGGATGTTTAATTTATGGGCGGGGGATGTATGTGCTGTGTCATTGCCATGGGCCTGCATCTGATCCACAGAAAATGAGGATCGGATAAGGAACAAAAATACGGTCATGTGAATGGGGCCTAAAAGGTATACGATTACAATGCACATAGGCTAACAAGGCTGAATACAGCCACATTACATGACGCAGTAATCCTCACTGGGGGGAAACTGTCCAATGCACAGTAAACAAAGTTCCATTCAGACATATCCTTGGTAAGGGGGTGCAGTTCAGTCTTGCAGCTGGATTAGTTCTATCACCCCTTTACACCATACCATTTCCACGGAGGTCAAAAGGATGCTGTTTTGGCTTCCATCATTCAAATGGAACATTATGGATTCATTTAACGTACATGCTTGGAGCTTTTCCTGGTGTATACGATAATTATATGGTTCACACGCAATGCACACTAAGCCTGACTTCTACAAAAATTATTGCAGGTACTTTAGATGAAGCATCTCTCCTGAAATCACTCGGGCGGCGCTCACAATATATGTGTATTACATGATGGAGCTGCCAGTTCATAATTAAAATGAGCCTGTTGTTGTAATGCAGCTCTTCGCTTTAGTGTTTTTTTTTCCCTATTTAAAGGGACACCTACCATCTATTGTCTATCCACTTATAATGCTGGTAGGCTATTGCTACCTGTTATAACCTAGTTTAGGCTTGTGAGATGCTCACTATAAGGCGATTCTGCGTGGATTTTCATGTGGAAAAACCGCAGCGTATGGGTTCATGCACACAAACGTATTTTTTTTTCCATGTCCGCTCCATTTTTTTTTTTGCATCCCGTATGCAGAACCATTCACTTCAATGGGGCTACAAAAAATTCTGAAATGACTGCATTCAGCGCCCGCATGGTCGTTCCACAAAAACATAGAACATGTCCTATTATTGAAAATATAGATAGAAATGTCTGTCCCAGATGGTAGGTCGTACCCTCTTGGACAGCTGCTCCCAAAAACTAATATTGATATGAAAAAAGAGGGGCAGCGACAATAAAACTTAACTTTTACTCAAAGTTGTAGTAAAAAACAAATGGCCCCTACAAACAAACAAATAGGCACACACAGTGCCAAGAATGATGTCATGCACAGTAGTGAGGCTAGGGGTGGGTGGGAGGACTGTGTATAGATTCAGTCGATCCTCACCTAGTGGCAGAGCTAAGTGGGGCTTAGAGGGTATAAAGGAGGAAAGCTCAATGTAGGTAATCTCCTAAAACTCCCGTGTATTGGGGAGAGGGGATAAGAGCTGACCCTAAAGTAACCCTACTTGGCCTGCCCAGCCCTAATGCCTACAACGGTGTCCAACCCCGTAAGGAGTGGCACTGTTACTGGAACCTCACCCTTCACTACTTGCCCTGCTCCGTCCCTAACTGAAGGGAGAGGACCAGGGCTAATAAGGAGAGGGTGGCAAAACAGGCAGAGTACCCTGAAAATAAAGTGACCCTACGCGTTTCGTTAGTGGCTAAAAACAGCCCGCCCTATAACTCTTCAGGGGACACAGGGCTACAGGGTATAAATATTACCAGTGATGGTGTCGAGATTCCAAAAGTCATCTAGGAGAAATAGACAAAACAAAACAAGTGCATCCAGTCAGGTCCGAAGGACAAGATAAGACATAGAGACATCAACAGTGTTGTTAAAATAGCCCCCTCTATTACTTACTTGGTCTCATGTCGACCGGCGTATGGCCAGGTAGTGAGGCATGGTTACGCCCGCTTGGGGAACGGTATCCCCTTGTATTACTTTTGCTGTATTCTGGCGGGTTTCGTCTCACTAATAGAGGGTGGCGCTTTTATGACGGGGCCCGGCGTCTGCTGCTCGTCTCCCGTATGACGTCACAAAGCGTAGTGACGTCAGCGGGCATGTGCGCATGCGCAAGCGTGGAACGCAGCGTTCCGGAAGTTCATGGCGGCCCGTATCTTGGTGATGGGGGAACGGGTCGAATAGACCACTCCCTCTAACACAGTGGTCACCAAGGAAACGCAGCACAAGTCATATTAAGGTGAGAGCTGGTTATACAGAGTATGATATGCAAACACAGCGCTCAAAAACTCCTATATAGATAATAGGGGAAGGGAGGGGGAGAGTGCCCTAACCGATCCCTCCAGGCATAAGGACATTTGTGACCGACTTCACCAACGTGGGATGAACACACATGTCATCTCAGATAAAGGAAGAAATATATACAGGAAAGGTTTTAAAGGAAACATCCGAATTGTAACTGTTCATTAAGACCGTTTGGGCTGGCCGTGTCTAATTTAAAGATCCACCAGCATTCTCTCTGTAGAATCAATCTGTCCCAATCACCCCCGCGCTGTGGTCTGGTGACATGCTCTATCCCCTTGAATCTGATGGCCGAAGTGCGGCCCTCATGGAGGGACTGGACGTGTCTTGCAACTGAGGTGTCTTTGATGTTCCTTATGTCATTAAGGTGTTCACCCATACGCTTTCTGAATTCTCTACGGGTTTTACCAACATACCACACTCACAGGACAAGAGATATACAATGCCTGTGGTGCGGCAGTTGATAAAGTCCCGTATATAGTGGATATAGCCTGTTTTTTCATCTAGGAAGGATTTGCCTGGGGCTATATACCTACAGAAGCTACAGGTACCACATCTGTGGCACCCTTTTACCGGGTTACCTAGCCAGTTTTTAGATCTCACCGCAGGGGGAGGAATGAAGTGACTATGTACAAGATGGTCCCTTAGGTTGGTACCCCTGCGAAAAGTAATGGCTGGTTTGGGACCCAGGATATCTCTCAGATCTGGGTCCATCAATAGAGTCAGATTTAACTGCAACAGGCAGGAGAGGGAAGCCATCAAATCCCTCGAGAGAAACAAATCCATCACGTTCAAACTATCTGATAAAGGTGGGAACGTGGTGGTACTGGACACATCACTCTACAGAGAAATGTGCCTCACCTTACTGAATGATAGATCAGGTTATAAGGTTCTAACCAGTGACCCAACAAGGGCCTATCAACGCGAGCTCCGTGATATCCTCCAGAAAGCAAAATCAGCACGACTAATTGACGATAGAGAATATGACTTTTTATATCCCCATCTCCCGGTTACAGCAACCTTCTACTGTCTACCGAAGGTACATAAGAATACTAATCCGATCAGGGGGCAAAATGATAGTATCCGGAGTAGGGAGCTTATCTCAAAACTGTGGTGTCTATGTGAACCGCATACTTTGTGTATTCATGGAAAGCCTGCCCTCCTATATCAGGGACACCGGGGATCTCCTCACTAAACTGGAGGGGATCACAGTCGAACCGGAGTGGTTCCTGGCTTCTATTGATGTTGAGGCTCTCTACTCCTCCATCCCGCATGACAGGGGAGTGAAGGCCTCGGCCCATTTTTTAAAATCTAGAGGCCGGCAGTTCAAATCACACAGTGACTTTGTTCTAGATCTACTACAGTTTATACTCACCAGAAACTTCTTTCTCTTTGAAGGCCGGACCTACCACCAGCTCAGGGGCACTGCCATGGGCAGTTCATGTGCGCCATCGTACGCCAATTTGCTCCTGGGCTGGTGGGAAGAGACTGTTGTTTTTGGTGAGGGGCCTAACATCTATACCGAGCACATTGCTTTGTGGTCTCGCTTCATTGATGATATTTTTATCCTATGGAGCGGGACCCAAAGCCACTTTCATGCTTTTGTGGCATTTTTAAATGTCAATGATCTCAATCTGAGATTTACTTCCACAATTGTGAGAGACCAATTGCCCTTCTTGGACATTCTAATCCAGAGGGACAGGAACGGTAACTTACTAAGCACGATCTACCGCAAACCCACCGCAACAAATTCCCTCCTGAGATGGGAAAGCTGTCATCCCACCCCATTGAAACGAGGCATCCTAGTTGGCCAATACTTGCGACTGAGACGCAATTGCTCTGAGGATAGTGAATTTAAGAAACAGGCCGACATCCTCAGAGCTAGATTCCGCGAACGAGGCTATCCTGATAAGATATTACGACGAGCCTATCATAGAGCTAAACATTCTCCACGCATAACACTCCTCCATCCGACCAAAGAACAGGGTCAAACAGAGGAGACAGTGATGCGCATTATCGGGACATATGACATAGCGGCAATGGAGGTACGGGACGTCATTAACAAACACTGGGAGACTCTATTGATGGACCCAGATCTGAGAGATATCCTGGGTCCCAAACCAGCCATTACTTTTCGCAGGGGTACCAACCTAAGGGACTATCTTGTACATAGTCACTTCATTCCTCCCCCTGCGGTGAGATCTAAAAACTGGCTAGGTAACCCGGTAAAAGGGTGCCACAGATGTGGTACCTGTAGCTTCTGTAGGTATATACAAACTTGTAGTGGAAAACACTGGAGTGGACCTTTAACGCGGCGCTGCAGGCATATATGACACTCCTGAATAGGAATAATTCCTTATTTATTTGGTAATTATAAAAGAGATGTCTACGCGTTTCAAGGGCTCATGCCCCCTTCGTCAGGACAATACAAAGATAAATGGTAAAATACAATGTATTTAAAAGCTAAAAAGGCGCGCTAAAAAAGAGGGCGGGACTGCAGGGAGGCAGAGCCCCATAACAGGATGCCGCCCTCTCTAATTTTACACAGACGTTGTCAGATATTCGTAGTATTCAAAAACTAATACTTTTGCCCTGACCCTTTTTATTCAGTTATAAAATTGCCCATAGTTTTACAAATATTAGAACAGACTTCGGTGATTAGTAGCAGGAGAAAGCCGTGCGCTTGATCTCTTCTGAGCGCCGGCTGTCATGCGCATTGCCGTCTCCCTTAGCCTCCGATGCTGCGGTCTGTCATAGGAGAAGGGCACCGCAAGGATAGTGGAGATATGACAGTGCATGTTGGTAATTATATTTTAGTATTTTAGTAATGCCGGCCTGTACAAGGTTTGGCTTGTCTGTATGCTTATTTTCCTATACACCGGCTGAGATGTGCACTATTGTATTCTTCTGATTCCGGTGCTATGATCTGTCTCACCGGACACGGAAGAGACAACAGAGATACAATGGTAATATTTTCAATAGTGCTAACCCATACGGGATTTCACTTGCTCGGTGTATAATCTTAAAAGGGGGCTTATCACTAGATGTAACCAAGAATCGTAACATAGTACCCAAAGTTCCTAGCGCTCCAAGATTGTGATTATTGGTATATTTTTGCAGTTCTTGTACTCTGCCCAGAATACTAAAAGGACAATTATGATGAATAAAAATGAATATATGTTATATTATGTTATATTGGATCACAGAGTTGTCTTTCAAACCAATGATTGTAGTCCTATGGCATATTTTATAGGCACTTCTGATACACAGAATTCCATACCACAAATACAAGGTTTCCTAAGGACTCCTTCATAAATACTTAGTGGACTCTGTTAAACTGATAGGTATATACATGAATGATATCTCACAAAATGGTCTCATTGATCTCGTTTAGACCCTTTGGGTTTAAAGTGTCAAGCTGATAGATCCAATATATTTCTTTTCTCTGTAATTTCTCAAACCGATTGAACGGATTATTAGGTATAAAATCTATCGGAGTGATCTTAATTTTATGCTGTTCCTTCTCAGGAGTTGCTGCACAATGTTTTGATTATGTTGGCTATGTTTAGAATATAAGCGCCGTATGTTATACCTATGTTGGTTTATTCTGCAGTGTAGGGCCTGTGTGGTCCTCCCTACATACTGCAGTCCACATTCGCACTCTATGAGGTAAATAACATAGGTAGACTGACAGGTTAAATGGTGCTTGATCTGAAAATGTGTACCATTCGTATTAGAACTAAAAGCCGTACGGCCGTGAGTAATTATTTTACAACATAAGCAATTTTTCTTCCCACATTTATAACTCCCTTTGGTTGCTAGATGATGAGTTTCTTCCCTCTTTTGATGTGTTGCTTAGGTCTACTGAGGGCCAAAATATTTTTAATGGTAGGCCCGTCTATAGGTTATCACTGAGGTGCAAGAGAGGTGTTTTGATAAATAGGGGTCCTGTAGGAGGATATGCCAGTGTTTCTTCAAAATTTTTTGAATTTGTAGATTGGATGTATTATACTGAGTAATGAATCTTATTATTTCATTGCTTTTTTCGGATTTGGTGGATATGGCTAGACATTCATCCTGTGCTTGTTGGCTACTTCTTTTTATGGCACTTTTTATTAGTTGACTAGGGTAGCCCTTTTCTTTGAACCGTTTTTCTAGAATATTTGTATGGATTCTGAAGTCTGAAGTTTTGGTACAATTGCGTCTAATCCTTCTACATTGGCTGTATGGGATGTTTTGTAGCCATTTCTTATGGTGAAAACTTGAAAAATGAATATAACTATTTGAATCAACTGTTTTAAAATATGTTTTTGTGGTCAACTGGTTCTCATCAATCGATATAATAATATCTAAAAAGTCAATTGTTTTATTGTTGAACTTAGGGGTAAAAGAGATCCCCCAATCTGTTTTGTTTAATGTTTCGCAGAATTGCAATGCTCCAAATTCATCTCCATCCCAAATTAGGAACAGGTCATCAATATACCTTTTATAGTATATGATATTTTTATGAAATGTAGGGTGTCTTACAATGAATTCTTCTTCAAATGCCCCCATAAAGAGGTTAGCAAAGGCCGGCGCTACCCGAGTCCCCATGGCGGTCCCCCGGCATTGATGATATGTCTTATTGTTATAGGTGAAGTAATTATTTTCCAGTATGAACTGTAAACACTCCAAAAGGAACTCTGTTTGTAAGGGTTTAAGAGTCCTACAGGACCCCTATTTATCAAAACACCTCTCTTGCACCCCAGTGATAACCTATAGACGGGCCCCTACCATTAAAAATATTTTGGCCCCCAGTAGACCTAAGCAACACACAAAAAGAGGGGAAGAAACTCATCATCTAGCAACCAAAGGGAGTTATAAATGTAGGAAGAAAATTGCTTATGTTGTAAAATAATTACTCACGGCCGTACGGCTTTTAGTTCTAATACGAATGGTACACATTTTCAGATCAAGCACCATTTAACCTGTCAGTCTACCTATGTTATTTACCTCATAGAGTGCGAATGTGGACTGCAGTATGTAGGGAGGACCACATAGGCCCTACACTGCAGAATAAACCAACATAGGTATAACATACGGCGCTTATATTCTAAACATAGCCTATCAAAACATTGTGCAGCAACTCCTGAGAAGGAACAGCATAAAATTAAGATCACTCCGATAGATTTTATACCTAATAATCCGTTCAATCGGTTTGAGAAATTACAGAGAAAAGAAATATATTGGATCTATCAGCTTGACACTTTAAACCCAAAGGGTCTAAACGAGATCAATGAGACCATTTTGTGAGGTATCATTCATGTATATACCTATCAGTTTAACAGAGTCCACTAAGTATTTATGAAGGAGTCCTTAGGAAACCTTGTATTTGTGGTATGGAATTCTGTGTATCAGAAGTGCCTATAAAATATGCCATAGGACTACAATCATTGGTTTGAAAGACAACTCTGTGATCCAATATAACATAATATAACATATATTCATTTTTATTCATCATAATTGTCCTTTTAGTATTCTGGGCAGAGTACAAGAACTGCAAAAATATACCAATAATCACAATCTTGGAGCGCTAGGAACTTTGGGTACTATGTTACGATTCTCGGTTACATCTAGTGATAAGCCCCCTTTTAAGATTATACACCGAGCAAGTGAAATCCCGTATGGGTTAGCACTATTGAAAATATTACCA
This sequence comes from Bufotes viridis, assembly GCA_033119425.1. Taxonomy (NCBI): domain Eukaryota; kingdom Metazoa; phylum Chordata; class Amphibia; order Anura; family Bufonidae; genus Bufotes; species Bufotes viridis. The sequence goes on along the minus strand of CM065590.1, from coordinate 488,612,597 downwards.
TTGTATCTCTGTTGTCTCTTCCGTGTCCGGTGAGACAGATCATAGCACGGGAATCAGAAGAATACAATAGTGCGCATCTCAGCCGGTGTATAGGAAAATAAGCATACAGACAAGCCAAACCTTGTACAGGCCGGCATTACTAAAATACTAAAATATAATTACCAACATGCACTGTCATATCTCCACCATCCTTGCGGTGCCCTTCTCCTATGACAGACCGCAGCATCGGAGGCTAAGGGAGACGGCAATGCGCATGACAGCCGGCGCTCAGAAGAGATCAAGCGCACGGCTTTCTCCCGCTACTAATCACCGAAGTCTGTTCTAATATTTGTAAAACTATGGGCAATTTTATAACTGAATAAAAAGGGTCAGGGCAAAATTATTAGTTTTTGAATACTATGAATATCTGACAACGTCTGTGTAAAATTAGAGAGGGCAGCATCCTGTTATGGGGCTCTGCCTCCCTGCAGTCCCGCCCTCTTTTTTAGCGCGCCTTTTTAGCTTTTAAATACATTGTATTTTACCATTTATCTTTGTATTGTCCTGACGAAGGGGGCATGAGCCCTTGAAACGCGTAGACATCTCTTTTATAATTACCAAATAAATAAGGAATTATTCCTATTCAGGAGTGTCATATCTGCCTGCAGCACCGCGTTAAAGGTCCACTCCAGTGTTTTCCACTACAAGTTTGTGTTCATTCATCCGCTCATCCAAGCGGGACGGGACCTGGCAGCAGCGAGGCGTTTTCCCTTAGCTGGTGGGGCAGAACCCAGCAAGGCTCAAAGAGTTGTTGTGACTCCATTCACAACTTCATCTGGTAAGCGCAATTTTTACCTTTTCAAATAACTGCATTGAGATATTCTGCACATGAGGCGCTGTGCCCTTTTCTCCTTTTTCTCTTTACATATATAAATTTCTGTAGGTATATAGCCCCAGGCAAATCCTTCCTAGATGAAAAAACAGGCTATATCCACTATATACGGGACTTTATCAACTGCCGCACCACATGCATTGTATATCTCTTGTCCTGTGAGTGTGGTATGCGGTATGTTGGTAAAACCCGTAGAGAATTCAGAAAGCGTATGGGTGAACACCTTAATGACATAAGGAACAACAAAGACACCTCAGTTGCAAGACACGTCCAGTCCCTCCATGAGGGCCGCACTTCGGCCATCAGATTCAAGGGGATAGAGCATGTCACCAGACCACAGCGCGGGGGTGATTGGGACAGATTGATTCTACAGAGAGAATGCTGGTGGATCTTTAAATTAGACACGGCCAGCCCAAACGGTCTTAATGAACAGTTACAATTTGGATGTTTCCTTTAAAACCTTTCCTGTATATATTTCTTCCTTTATCTGATATGACATGTGTGTTCATCCCACGTTGGTGAAGTCAGTCACAAATGTCCTTATGCCTGGAGGGATCGGTTAGGGCACTCTCCCCCTCCCTTCCCCTATTATCTATATAGGAGTTTTTGAGCGCTGTGTTTGCATATCATACTCTGTATAACCAGGTCTCACCTTAATATGACTTGTGCTGCGTTTCCTTGGTGACCACTGTGTTAGAGGGAGTGGTCTATTCGACCCGTCCCCCCATCACCAAGATACGGGCCGCCATGAACTTCCAGAACGCTGCGTTCCACGCTTGCGCATGCGCACATGCCCGCTGACGTCACTACGCTTTGTGACGTCATACGGGAGACGAGCGGCAGACGCCGGGCCCCGTCATAAAAGCGCCACCCTCTATTAGTGAGACGAAACCCGCCAGAGTACAGCAGAAGTAATACAAGGGGATACCGTTCCCCAAGCGGGCGTAACCATGCCTCACTACCTGGCCATACGCCGGTCGACATGAGACCAAGTAAATAATAGAGGGGGCTATTTTAACAACACTGTTGATGTCTCTATGTCTTATCTTGTCCTTCGGACCTGACTGGATGCACTTGTTTTGTTTTGTCTATTTCTCCTAGATGACTTTTGGAATCTCGACACCATCACTGGTAATATTTATACCCTGTAGCCCTGTGTCCCCTGAAGAGTTATAGGGCGGGCTGATTCTAGCCAACAACGAAACGCGTAGGGTCACTTTATTTTCAGGGTACTCAGGCCTGTTTTGCCAGGTTTTGCCACCCTCTCCTTATTAGCCCTGGTCCTCTCCCTTCAGTTAGGGACGGAGCAGGGCAAGTAGTGAAGGGTGAGGTTCCAGTAACGGTGCCACTCCTTGCGGGGTTGGACACCGTTGTAGGCATTAGGGCTGGGCAGGCCAAGTAGGGTTACTTTAGGGTCAGCTCTTATCCCCTCTCCCCAGTACACGGGAGTTTTAGGAGATTACCTACATTGAGCTTTCCCCTTTATACCCTCCAAGCCTCACTGAGCTCTGCCATTAGGTGAGGATCGACTGAATCTATACACAGTCCTCCCACCCACCCCTAGCCTCATCATTGTGTTTGACATCAGTCTTGGCACTGTGTGTGCCTGTTTGTTTGTTTGTAGGGGCCATTTGTTTTTTACTACAACTCTGAGTAAAAGTTAAGTTTTATTGTTGCTGCCCATGTCCTATTATTGCCTGCATTATGGACAAGGATAGGACTGTTCTATTAGGGGCCGGCCATTCCGTTCTGCAAAATATGGTATCCATGTTTTGCGGATCCGCAGTTTGCGAACCGCAAAATACCCAATGGTCATGTGCATGATGCCTAATACAGTACCTGCAAAGTGGCTGAGATTAGGTAAATCTTAAGTACCTTTTTTTTTTCTGTGCAGAAATTGATCTGCCCTGTGGATTTTGAAATCCACAGCATGCCAAATCTTTGTTCGATTAAATCCGCACCAAAAAAACACAAGTAAGATTTTGCATGTAGATTTTGGTGTGGAAATGCCCAGAAATCTGAATTAAAATCCATATGGAATTTGTTTGTCAATTGTGTGCAGGTACCCTAAAAGAGGAGAATACATTTTGGCAGATTTACTAATCCAGTGTAAACCCAGACAGGCAGTCTAAAGATGCGCCAGATTTGTCACAGGGCTCAAGCTAGATGATAAATGGTGCAGGGATAGACACTTCTGTCTGATTGTACACCAGCTATTGGAGTTTTGTGCCAAAATCTTAAAGGGGTATTCCAGTTGTGACAAGTTGTCCCCTATCCACAGGATAGGCAATAATGTGACATGCTCCCTGAAATGAGCAGAATAACAGGTCAGGCATGTGCAGTACAAGAAATACCAGGGGCCGTACTCGACTGTCTCCGGAACATCTGTAATGATGAATGGAGCAGCAGTGCACATGCGTAACGTGTCACTCATGTTCATTTTGGGGGCCCTGAGGGATACAAGACCTTTGTTCTCGTGATTGGAGCCGGTCCCAATGGTAGAACCCCTACTTATCTAATAGTTAGGCCCTAGCCTCTGTTTAGGCTATAGCGTGTCACAACTGGAATACCCCTTTAAGCCGCATTTCTTCTACAGTAACCCTCCCCCTTTCTCCATTAGGCCTTGTCTCCTTTGCAGATGTTAAGTAGTGGATTATTCTTTTATTCTTAATTGCTATATACATATATATATATCCCTAAAATGATATGTGCCAAATTGTGCCAAATTTTGGAGCAAATCAAGGAAGAATTCAGGCGCGGCCACAGTAGGACATATACCAATATATTGCTTTTTGTTAGAAGCCTTTTCACTTTAAAAAAGTGTGTAAAACAATAATAATAAACCTTGCGCAAGGCCTGCCTTCCGGTTGTGGTGCAATTTGAGACAAAATTCTGGCACCTTTAGCTTAGTAAATCTCTCCCAACGTGTGAGAACTGTCCTGTATTCCCTGCTAAATGGACCCCCAAATGGTTGTAGCTCATGCAAGTGTATGCTAAAATTGGCATTTCTGGGAGTAAATTGGGTGGATCAGGAGCTTGTCCCACAAATGGGGATTTAAATATTGGGAGGTAGAGGTCTCAGAGTCGCTTGATTGGACTGTGACCATAAAAAGCACAGGGTTATGGCGACTCAATGCCCTGACTTCTTGTATGCTTAAAACTGTATAGTCAGCAAAGTTGACCCCTAAACAATGTGTATTGCCTCCTGTAGAGCACCATCCTCAACTGCCCCACAAAATGTTACACAGTATCCCTAAATAAATCCATGTTGCCCACTGGAGATGAGCAAATGGCTCAAAGTTTGATTCGGGTTCGATTCATGTCAATTCTGCCCATGTCAAAAGTGCTTCAACTGGCCTAAAAAGTTGTGCATGACACTCTAGGACTCACTTTTCTCTCTAGTCTCTCACTTTTTTCTTTTTTTATATTCTCTCTTTCTCTACAAAATTCTTCTTGATCAAATCGCCATAAATTCAGATTCGGATGGAACTTCAATTTTTTAAGAATACTTCAATTTTTTTTTGTTTTCACATTGATTCACTCATCTCTAGTGCCCACCCTGTACCTTTCTTGTAAGAAGAGTCAGCCACAATATGCCCCAAAAACACAGAGTCTGTTCCCTGCTGATAATTATGTGCGAGTGGCAAATCAAGATGATCGCTCAACAAAATCATTCTGTGACAATCATGAAAAAACTTAGCAATATTGTACAAAATGTGGAAAATGACCAAGAAAAATCCAACCACTGAATGAAGTACAGGGACAATTCATTAATCTCTTGGTAAATTCTCTTTATGATTCATACTATCACTATTTCATGGTAATAATACAGATTGATGGTGGTCGTTGTGGTTACAGATTTCATATTCCACCACCCAGCGAGAGCTGTCAGAGTAGGTGGTTCTGTTTATGGGCAGAACAGTAACACGCAGCCCCTCTTGCCTGACAACTTGTGAATCCCCCTTGGCAGCAATAACTATCTGAAAAAGATTGCTTTCACTATGAATGTTCTGTCTTTTTGTGCTGACATTTTTCCTCTAATTGTTATCTTAAATTAATTAGAACAGAGATCAAGGGGGAATTGATGACAAAAAAAGACCTGGGAGATAAAGGGAAGTGTTAATTATACAAAGGGTGAGAGAGACTATTACAATCCGCAGGGCCCCCCCCCCCCCCTGCTCCTCATCTCTTCCTTTAAAGTTCTCATCACACCAGCTTTTCGAAATGAAAGGCGCACATATCCCCTGTGGCATTGAGAATCCCTTGAATTAGTTGCTTCCTGAAAATAGCCCTGACCTTCTCCATACGCCGAGTGAGCAGCTGAGGGTGCATGAAACTACCAACCCCAAAGCATGTCAAGAAACAAAAGGGAAGGCAGAAGGGGTACTCTTGACCAGATGGTTCCTAAAGGTGGCCATACACATTAGTCTAAAGTTGATGAAAACAGACGATTTCAACCAAAATTAATGTTTGTTTGTTGAAATTTAACAACAATCATTATAGCCAATCGATGTCAGAGCATTATTGTTTGAATATAAGTCGGTTGCGTTAACTATTTTTGTCTGATATTCAGACGAAAGATCATCCATTCAAAGAAAGATCGTTGTATGTCCATGTCTGTGAAAAGAACATTCACCAGGTGATTGTTCAACTGATGTTCAACCATTAATCAACTTCTATCTTATGTGTATGGCCACCTTAAGGTTGAGTTCCATCAAAACCGCCAGACAGAATTGTGTAGGATGGTAGCATAAGAGCTCTTCTTGATCAGGGTTGGTTCCTAAGGTTTGGTTCACATCTGTGTTGCAAATTCCATCAAAACCACCGGAAGTAATTGTGCTGCATGCAGGGCTATTTTGTCAGGTAAACATGATGGAAACCTGAAGGACCCCATCATAGTCAGTGGGGTCTGTCGGGAGCTGTTTGTGTCTCTCATGATGTGATGGTTCTGGTTCTGCCATGATTTCTATTGTTCTGCTCCTTTAACAGGTAATGGTAATGGGGTGGGATTGTTAAACTAGTGGTTCAAGCAGTTCTCTCCTTCTAAGAGGATTCATTAACTCTAGCCATAAAAAGTAAGTCGGCAAAGCCCCTGACTCTAGTGCAGTCTCTTTATCTTCTAGATTTAGATTCTTGCTCTTCAGACTTCCTCTAACTGAAAGAAGCCGCATCCTGTTTTCCATGTTAGATTACATGGGCCAAATATAGCATACATAGATGAGAGCAAGGGCATAGTGAGGGGGGGGCAGAAGGGGCCACGTGATCCGGGCGCAGAGGCTGGGATTCGCACACCAGCCCGGCAATTCTTTTTGCTGCCAGGCAGTTCATTTCCATAGTGAAGTAGCGATGCTCGTGTGGGAGAATGTCCTGCTGCTTGATGTGCCGATCATCAGGGAAACAGGTAAGTATTTGTGTTTTTTTGTTTTTTTCCCCTTTAATGTAGCTGGAGAGGGCACTGGGGGCCACATGAAGGACATAACTCTTTAAGGGGGCACAGATCTGGCCATATCTACAGTGAGGGGGCACATATCTGGGAATGACTACTGTAAGGGGGCACACAAGTGGGCATAACTACTGTGAGGGGCGTACAAACTGGGTATACCTACTTTGAGGGGCATAAAGATGGGCATAACTACTGTGAGGTGCACAAAGATGGGGATAACTACTGTGAGGGGACTCAAAGATGGGCATAACTACTGTGACGAGCACAAAGGTGGACATAACTACTGTGACAAGCACAAAGGTGGCCATAACTACTGTGAGGTGGCGTAAAGATGGGCATAACTTCTGTGAGGTTGCACAAAGATGGGCATATCTACTGTGATGGGCACAAAGGTGGGCATAACTACAGTGAGGGGCCACAAGGAGGACATAACTATTGTGAAGGGGCCACAATGTGGACATACCTACTGTGAGGGGGGCACATTGTGGGCATTTATGCTGTAAAGGAAGCACAATGTGGGAATAATTACCATGAGGGGGCACAATGTGGGAAGTACTACTGTATGGCAGCACTAAGAGGAAATGCCCCATATTACTCTGTTATATATTGGGATGGGTCAGTCTTAAAGGACCTGCACAGCTCCACTCCTAGGTATTTAACATGGACAGTCGCCATCCGTTCGTTATGTGATTATTGTGTTCGCTGTATCACCACAGGGACCTTGTTCCGGATCCAGCGGACATCACGCTGACGTGCCAGCGACACTCTGGATGAGGTAGGACCAGTTGGGTCTTTCGTTTTTCAAGGTGTATCAGTACCACCATGTACCCTATAATATAATTTTTTAGGTGGAACTTGGTATGTGTAGTTATGCATTGGGCGGAGTTAGAGGAGTGTTTGGTGGAAATTGGAATTCCTTAGTGACTGAAATGGATATAGAAGTGATTTACTTACATGCTATAGTAATGCATAACCTGTCCTCAAGTGGAGTCCCTGCTGTATATTCAGATATTTGACTCCTATGTTCTAGCGATTCCATACTTTATATCTATACTCTTAGTTCTGTTTTGGATTTGATTGTTTACTTTTTTTTATAAACTAAAATAGGTTTCTGATTTAATTAGAATAGATTTATACTCTCTGCTTGAATAACAGATTTTGAAAACCACTCCTGATTATGTCCAACTGATACAGCGGAAGGATGGCAATTTTCTTTGTATGTCATCAGGCTGTACAGCAGTGGTGTGTATGAGACATATTGGGGAACATCTAAATCTGCAGGGACTGTTTCTCCAATGTCAGATCATTTAATTCATTTAATTCTCTTTAGCTCGTGCTCGCAAGGACATTGCGTTTCTGTGTAGAGACATTGCACAAATAATCTGATTAGAAATTATTTTACAATGTACTGATTTATTTTAGATTTTTTTGCGTAAATAATATTTATTTAGAACATAAAGTCACAGAGATAAGATGTAACCATGGAGACGGCTACACGCTCTGCATTATGTTTGTTTCAGTGTTAATTTAATAAATAACTTTAAAGAAGTTATTGACAAGCAGATGGAGCAGTTTAGGTTTATGCCCTCCTCATTGCACTTGGATTTCTCCCTGGTAGTCAGTAGTAGTCACCTAAGAACTAGAAACCATGTGATGGGGGCATATTCCGGTATACATCTCAACCTATTAAAATTAAGAGGGGCAACACAGTAGCTGTGGGGAATTATTTAGACATTAAGCAGCTCCTCTAAATCCACCCAATCCGTATTCTAATACACCCAATCCTGCCCAGTTCCCTTTGTGCCCCATGCCCTGTGGCCCTTGGTACCTCTATAGAATAAGGATGTGTCCTCAGTGCCTCCACACTGCAAACATGCCCCTTTACTGATGCTCTCTCTTGTCCTCCACACAGTAAAGCTGCCCTCAGAGAGTAATGATTCCCCCCTTAGTGTCCCTCAGACAGTATAATGCCCATTTAGTGTTCCTGACAAGGTATAAGGCCCACTTAATGCTCCCACCCAGTACTGTGTTCATTTAGTAACCTCAACATAGGAAGATGGCTCCATAAGTCCCATTAAGACAGTATGATGCCCTTTTATCTGGCCCCCACACAGTGTGATGCCCCACAGTGTGATGCCGCACGTTCAGCCTTCAAGGCATAATACCCGCATAAATGCCCCCACACAGTGCGCGGGGCTGGTGCAGAAGATGGGTGTGGTGATGGCCTCAATGTGATGTTGTTCTTGTGTCTACCTCAAGACATCGCTCCCTGGGGTACGGTGCAGTGAAAAAGGTGATGATGAAAGGAACTAGGCAGAGATTGTTGAACTTTCTTTACAGAGTTCAAAAACAGATAGCACCCCATTCATCAGCAGTTCGTACAAAGTACAATTTCTCTCCTTCCAGATGATGCGGTATGGTGGGTGGCAATACTGCAAAGATGACACTATGGCCTCTTTCACACGGGCGTCACATTTGACGCCCGGATAAGAGGCGGGTGTATTGCGGAAAATGTGTGATTTTTCAGAGCGTGTGCAAGCTTTTGTAATGCGTTTTGCACGCGCGTGTGAAAAATCAGCATGTTTGGTACCCCAGACCCGAATCCGGACTTCATCACTGAAGTCCGGTTTCGGGTAGAGTATTCTGTAGATTTTATTATTTTCCCTTATAACATGGTTATAAGGGAAAATAATAGCATTCTTAATAAAGAATGCTTTGTAGAATGAGGATTAAGGGGTTAAAAATAAAAAACTTAACTCACCTTAGCCACTTGATCGCGTAGTTGTGATCTCTTCTTCATTCATTAGCTGCCGTCTAAAGGACCTGTGATGAGGTCACTGAGCTCATCACATGGTCCAATCACATGGTCCATCACCATGGTGATGGACCATGTGATTGGACCATGTGATGTGACATCACCACAGGTCCTTTAGATAGCTGCGAATGCTTGAAGAAGACAGAAGAGATCGGCAACTACATGATCAAGTGGCTAAGGTGAGTTAAGTTTTTTTATTTTTAACCCCTAATCCACATTTTACAAAGCATTCTTTATTGAGAATGCTATTATTTTCCCTTATAACCATGTTATAAGGGAAAATAATAAAGATCGGGTCCCGTCTCTTAGCAACCATGCGGGAAAATCGCACTGCATCCGCACTTGATTGCGGATGCTTGCGATTTTCTTGCAGCCCCATTCACTTCTAAGGGGCCTGCGTTGCGTGAAAAACGCAAAATATATGGCATGCTGCGATTTTCACGCAACGCAGATGTGATGCGTGAAAATCGCCGCTCATGTGCACAGCCCTATAGAAATGAATGGGCCCGGATTCAGTGCGGGTGCAATGCGTCCACCTCACGCCCGTGTGAAAGGGGCCTAAGTATTTGCTGACACTATCTCTTTTCATATGTCTTTACTCTGGCCATGGTCATAAGTAAAAACCTTATGGTTCGATATGCGTAGACTACAATGGAGTGGTAATCGTGATGAAGTTTTATCACTGTATGTATTTTTGGCATCTCCGAAATAAAGCATCTTGGATTTTTGATGAACTTGAAGTGCTGGATCCATTGCTGCATTTTCTACAGTTATCTAAGGACTTCTCCGTCCGATCCGTGCACCAGAGGTACCAAAATTTGGTTTGCAGATGAGCTGGACTAACCTTTTACTACAGGCTTTACTCTGGCACCTGTTACTGTATGCGTCCACTGAATGATGTAGGGTTCTTTCTTTTCCTATCCTGTACTCTTGTGATGGTGTCTTAATGTGTTTCCATCACTTTGCAACAGAGTCTTGATAGCTCAATCACTTAATCACTCTGCTGACTCTAAAATGCCATGTCTTGCAATTCCTCTGTGGCCTAGGACTCTGCAGTCTCTCTGGGGCAATTACATCCTTCTAGATGAGCCATCACTGTGGTTCACCTGGCCTGGATCGCATGCTCTCATGGAGCACAACCGAAAGTTAAATGGTTAAATACTGCCAATCGCGGACATGAGCCACGGGTGTCTGCTACAAGAACCATGCGGACACCCACAGCTAAGGGGCTCGCATGAAGCAGGAGCGGGAGCCATCTTAAAAGGTTAAAATCCATTGTTAATGGCAATAAGTTTTGAATGTAAACATCCACTATTTGGGAACTTGCCCAACCACTGCCCACAAATCCAGAAAACTTGACCTAGTATATGAGGAATGGGGCGGAGAATCTCTGCCCTATAACAGCTAGTTGTCCTTCCATGGATGCCTGAGACACTTGCCTGTGACTCTTGCAGATATATTACTGAATTTCCCACTTCCCTGATACCCCCGGTAGCGAGGGATAAGTGCAGCCCTGATATCCACCCGTACCTGTGTCCCTACCTACTTGCACGGCCCGCCCTAATTAACGGCATACAACTTGGCAACGGTCCCTTACTTAGATAAGTGCAGGGCCAAAAGACTCATAAGAATACTGTGGACAAAAGCAAAGGTCAAGCCAGAAGGACACATAAATACAAAGAGAGCTAGCAAGGTCAAGGTCACAAACAAAGCCGAGGTCAGAAGCCAAACGGTCACGTCAAGTACTAAAGGAGGTAGCGAAGTCGAGGTCACAAACAAAGCTGAGGTCAAAGCACACACAATAGACACAATCCAAGAGAACGCTGGTCAGGGTAAAAAAAGACCAATCACAGGCAACTTGTGGCCAGCAGGCTGCCTGTTTAAATAGCCCTGAGTGGTGAGTCACATGACGTGGCCAGCATCGGCGCTCAGTTCCTCTGCTGATCGTTGTCTAGGGGAATGCCGGCCGCGCTGAAGAGGCGTGCGCGCTGAGTTCTCCCCGCCCCCTGGTCTCCTTGGAAACGAGGACGCGGTCGCGTCCTCGCTCCTACATGCAGGCTGGATGCCAGCGGCGCTTCAAGGAAGAAGCGCGTCGCCGGCACCCCATTACATATTTAGTAAATGTAGCTTCAGCTTTTTCTATTAACCAGGAGCCTGTTACTCGTAAATCCAGCAATTACTCTCAGGCATAGGCGTGCGCACGGGGTGTGCCGGGTGTGCCTGGGCACACCCTAATAGGTCCGTCACCCCCGTGCTCACTGCAGTGTCTCCCGCCCTGCTGAATACCCTGTGGCTCTGTGTCTATTTTGCTGGCCGCCGCCGCCGCCCGCCGCAATGTTAATTAATTTACCATACATTACCCTGGGCTGCGGGCGGCTGCCGGCTAGTATTATACACATGGGGGGGGGGGCGGAGTCCTGACTCCCGGACCCAACAGAGGCAGAGAAAGAGTGTGCCGCGCGGTGCATGCTGTGCGGCGCAGGCTGACGTTGCGTCACGCTGGGTGCCCCACGCTTGGTGAGGTGAGGGCCTGGCTGTGTATGTGTAATCTGGATGGATTGGTCCGGTATCCATCTGAAGAATTCTTGTGCTGTGGTGTGGTGCCACTGCCCAGCTTCTCCAGTGACCGGTCCGGGACCATACAGCAGTGCATTGTGTAGATAAAAAAAAGTATGTATACCAATCCAGACTCCAGTAGCAAACATTAAAAATGCATATAAAAAGAAGTATGACATTGACCGTATGTCTACCCCCCTCTCTGACTGTCCCACAGTGCTACCCCTCTGGCTCTGTTGTCCCATCCCTGTAACAGTAATACCCTGACTGATACCCCTCAGTTTAGTTAGTTATATAATATATGATTATCTGAGCCTTCTGAGGGGTATCAGGGAATTATACAGGGAGGCAGGGGGCATATAACTATGGAAGGGTATACCATCATGTAATATAACTGTGGAGGGCTATGCTATTGTCAGACATTATACAGGGGTAATGACTAATATATTACTCCTAGCCCCTGTATTATGTCCCTGATAGCCCTCCTCAGTTATATTATCCCTGTATAAAGTACCCTGATACCCCTCAGTTTAACTATATAATATAACTAAGGGGTATCGTGGTAAATTATACAGGGCAGGGTAATATAACTAAGGGATATCAGGCGGGTTGCAGGTACATTATTATACAGGGGTAAATCTAACTAAGGGGTATCAGGGTACATTATACAGGGGTAATATAACTTATATAACCCATGTATAATGTCCTTGATATCCCTCCTCACTAGTTATATTACCCCTGTGAAATGTACCCCGATACCCCTTAGTTATATTACCCCCTGTTTAATGTCCCCAGATAGCCCTCCTCAGTCATATGTCATCCACAGACAGATCCCCCATAACAGTGTCATCCACAGATCCCCCCCCCCCCATAACAGTGTCATCCACAGATCCCCATAACAGTGTGTTATCCACAGATCCCCATAACAGTGCGTCATCCACAGATCCCCCCATAACAGTGTGTCATCCACAGATCCCCCATAACAGTGTGTCATCCACAGATCCCCCCCCCCATAACAGTGTCATCCACAGATCCCCATAACAGTGTGTCATCCACAGATCCCCATAACAGTGTGTCATCCACAGATCCCCCATAACAGTGTCATCCACAGATCCCCATAACAGTGTCATCCACAGATCCCCCATAACAGTGCGTCATCCACAGATCCCCCATAACAGTGTGTCATCCACAGATCCCCCATAACAGTGTGTCATCCACAGATCCCCCATAACAGTGTGTCATCCACAGATCCCCATAACAGTGTGTCATCCACAGATCCCCCATAACAGTGTGTCATCCACAGATCCCCCATAACAGTGTGTCATCCACAGATCCCCCATAACAGTGTCATCCACAGATCCCCCATAACAGTGTGTCATCCACAGATCCCCCATAACAGTGTGTCATCCACAGATCCCCCATAACAGTGTGTCATCCACAGATCCCCCATAACAGTGTGTCATCCACAGATCCCCCATAACAGTGTGTCATCCACAGATCCTCCATAACAGTGTGTCATCCACAGATCCCCCATAACAGTGTGTCATCCACAGATCCCCCATAACAGTGTGTCATCCACAGATCCCCCATAACAGTGTGTCATCCACAGATCCCCCATAACAGTGTCATCCACAGATCCCCCATAACAGTGTGTCATCCACAGATCCCCCATAACAGTATGTCATCCACAGATCCCCCATAACAGTGTGTCATCCACAGATCCCCCATAACAGTGTGTCATCCACAGATCCCCCATAACAGTGTGTCATCCACAGATCCCCCATAACAGTGTGTCATCCACAGATCCCCCATAACAGTGTGTCATCCACAGATCCCCCATAACAGTGTGTCATCCACAGATCCCCCATAACAGTGTGTCATCCACAGATCCCCCCATAACAGTATGTCATCCACAGATCCCCCCATAACAGTGTGTCATCCACAGATCCTCCATAACAGTGTGTCATCCACAGATCCCCCATAACAGTGTGTCATCCACAGATCCCCCATAACAGTGTCATCCACAGATCCCCCATAACAGTGTCATCCACAGATCCCCCCATAACAGTGTGTCATCCACAGATCCTCCATAACAGTGTGTCATCCCCAGATCTCCCCATAAGTGTGTAATCTACATATCCCCCATAACAGTGCATCATCCACAGATCACCCATAACAATGTGTCATCCACAGATCCCCTATAGCAGTGCGCCTGCGCACTGAGGAGAGCTTGAAAGGAGGCGAAGATCCGCGGAAGCAAGCAGAAGACGGCACAGCAGACGACTGAATAGCTTCTTCTGTAAGTAAATAGTTTTATTAAAGTGCTGAAACTGCTTTAAACTCTAAAGAAAGTGCACGGGCACTTGCGGCAGGACGGATCCGGCAGGCTGAATTGCCTGCCGGATCCGTCCTACCGCAAGTGTAAAATACCCTTATTTATATATACTTATTTCGTTTTTTTAAGTAGTATGATTAACCACTTAAGCCCCCCTAGCTTAAACACCCTTAATGACCAGGCCACTTTTTACAATTCCGCACTACACTACTTTCACCGTTTATTGTTCCGTCATGCAACTTACCACCCAAATGAATTTTACCTCCTTTTCTTCTCACTAATAGAGCTTTCATTTGGTGGTATTTCATTGTTGCTGACATTTTTACTTTTTGCCATTAATACAAATTTAACGATATTTTTGCAAAAAAATGACATTTTTCACTTTCTGTTGTAAAATTTTTCAAAAAAACTACATTTCTATATAAATTTTTCTCTAAATTTATTGTTCTACATGTCTTTGATAAAAAAGTCCAATAAGTGTATATTTATTGGTTTGGGTAAAAGTTATAGCGTTTACAAACTATGGTGCAAAAAAGTGAATTTCTGCATTTTGAAGCAGCTCTGACATTCTGAGCGCCTGTCATGTTTCTTCAGGTGCTAGAATGTCAGGAAAGTATAAATACCCCCAAATCACACCATTTTAGAAGAAGACACCCCAAAGTATTCGCGGAGGGGCATGGTGAGTTCATGTATCATTTCATTTTTTTCACAAGTTAGCGGAAAATGACACTTTCTGAGAAAAAAAAAAAAAAAAAGTTTCAATTTCTGCTAACTTCTGGCAAAAAAAAGAAATCTCAGACGGACTCACTATGCCCCTCAGTGAATACCTTGGGGTGTCTACTTTCCGAAAGGGGTCATTTGTGGGGTGTGTTTACTGTTCTGGCATTTTGGGCGGGGCTAAATTGTGAGCCGCCATGTAAAACCTAAAGGTACTCGTTGGAATTTGGGCCCTTGCGACTCAGGCTGCAAAAAGTGTCACTTATGTGGTATCGCCGTACTCAGGAGAAGTAGGGCAATGTGTTTTGGGGTGTATTTTTACATATACCCATGTTGGGTGAGAGAAATATCTCTGTAAACTGACAACTTTGTATAAAATTTTTAAAAGTTGTCGTTTACAGAGATATTTTTCACACACAGTATAGGTATATATAAAAATACACCCCAAAGCACATTGCCCTACTTCTCCTGAGTACGGCGATACCACATGTGTGACACTTTTTGCAGCCTGAGTGCAAAGGCCCTAAAACCAATGAGTACCTTTAGGATTTCACAGGGCATTTTTACGCATTTGGATTCCAGACTTCTTCTCACGCTTTAGGGGCCCCTAAAATGCCAGGACAGTATAAATACCCCACATGTGACCCCATTTTAGAAAGAAGACACCCCAAGGTATTCCGTGAGGGGTATGGTGAGTTCATGTAAAATTTTATTTTTGTCACAAGTTAGTGGAATATGAGACTTTGTAAAAACAAAATAAAAATAAAAAAATATATCAATTTCCGCTAACTTGTGCCAAAAATAAAAATTCTGTGAACTCGCCATGCCCCTCACGGAATACCTTGGGGTGTCTTCTTTCCAAAATGGGGTCACATGTGGGGTATTTATACTCACCTGGCATTTTAGGGCCCCTAAAGCGTGAGAATCCAAATGCGTAAAAATGGCCTGTGAAATCCTAAAGGTACTCATTGGTTTTAGGGCCCCTTTGCGCATCTTGGCTGCAAAAAGTGTCACTCATGTGGTATCGCCGTACTCAGGAGAAGTAGGGCAATGTGTTTTGGGGTGTATTTTTACATATACCCATGCTGCGTTGAGAAATATTGCTGTAAACGACAACTTTTTACATTTTTTATTCAAAGTTGTCAATTTACAGAGATATTTCTCACACAAGTATGGGTATATGTAAAATACACCCCAAACCATATTGCCCTACTTCTCCTGAGTACGGCGATACCACATGAGTGACACTTTTTGCAGCCAAGATGCGCAAAGGGCCCTAAACCAATGAGTACCTTTTAGGAGGGCATTTTTACGCATTTTTCTTCTCACGCTTTAGGGCCCCTAAAATGCCAGGGCAGTATAAATACCCCACGTGTGACCCCATTTTGGAAAGAAGACACCCCAAGGTATTCTGTGAGGGGCATGGCGAGTTCATAGAAGATTTTTTTTGGCACAAGTTAGCGGAAATTGATTTTTATTGTTTTTCTCATAAAGTCTACCTTTCTGCTAACTTTTGACAAAAAGTAAAATTTTTCATGGACTCACTATGCCCTCAGCGAATACCTTAGGGTGTCTTCTTTCCAAAATGGGGTCATTTGTGGGTGTTTGTACTGTTCTGGCATTTTGGGCGGGGCTAAATTGTGAGCCGCCATGTAAAACCTAAAGGTACTCGTTGGAATTTGGGCCTTTTGCACTCAGGCTGCAAAAAAGTGTCACTTATGTGGTATCGCCGTACTCAGGAGAAGTAGGGCAATGTGTTTTGGGGTGTATTTTACATATACCCATGTTGGGTGAGAGAAATATCTCTGTAAACTGACAACTTTGTATAAAAATTTTTAAAAGTTGTCGTTTACAGAGATATTTTCACACACAGTATAGGTATATATAAAAATACACCCCAAAGCACATTGCCCTACTTCTCCTGAGTACGGCGATACCACATGTGTGACACTTTTTGCAGCCTGGATGCAAAGGCCCTAAAACCAATGAGTACCTTTAGGATTTCACAGGGCATTTTTACGCATTTGGATTCCAGACTTCTTCTCACGCTTTAGGGGCCCTAAAATGCCAGGACAGTATAAATACCCCACATGTGACCCCATTTTAGAAAGAAGACACCCCAAGGTATTCCGTGAGGGGTATGGTGAGTTCATGTAAAATTTTATTTTTGTCACAAGTTAGTGGAATATGAGACTTTGTAAAAACAAAATAAAAAATAAAAAAATATATCAATTTCCGCTAACTTGTGCCAAAAATAAAAATTCTGTGAACTCGCCATGCCCCTCACGGAATACCTTGGGGTGTCTTCTTTCCAAAATGGGGTCACATGTGGGTATTATACTCACCTGGCATTTTAGGGGCCCTAAAGCGTGAGAATCCAAATGCGTAAAAATGGCCTGTGAAATCCTAAAGGTACTCATTGGTTTTAGGGCCCTTTAGCATCTTGGCTGCAAAAAGTGTCACTCATGTGGTATCGCCGTACTCAGGAGAAGTAGGGCAATGTGTTTTGGGGTGTATTTTTACATATACCCATGCTGCGTTTGAGAAATATTGCTGTAAACGACAACTTTTTACATTTTTTATTCAAAGTTGTCAATTTACAGAGATATTTCTCACACAAAGTATGGGTATATGTAAAAATACACCCCAAACCATATTGCCCTACTTCTCCTGAGTACGGCGATACCCATGAGTGACACTTTTTGCAGCCAAGATGCGCAAAGGGGCCCTAAAACCAATGAGTACCTTTAGGAGGGCATTTTTACGCATTTTTCTTCTCACGCTTTAGGGCCCCTAAAATGCCAGGGCAGTATAAATACCCACGTGTGACCCCATTTTGGAAGAAGACACCCCAAGGTATTCTGTGAGGGGCATGGCGAGTTCATAGAAGATTTTTTTTTGGCACAAGTTAGCGGAAATTGATTTTTATTGTTTTTCTCATAAAGTCTACCTTTCTGCTAACTTTTGACAAAAAGTAAAATTTTTCATGGACTCACTATGCCCCTCAGCGAATACCTTGGGGTGTCTTCTTTCCAAAATGGGGTCATTTGTGGGGTGTTTGTACTGTTCTGGCATTTTGGGCGGGGCTAAATTGTGAGCCGCCATGTAAAACCTAAAGGTACTCGTTGGAATTTGGGCCTTTGCGCACTCAGGCTGCAAAAAGTGTCACTTATGTGGTATCGCCGTACTCAGGAGAAGTAGGGCAATGTGTTTTAGGGTGTATTTTACATATACCCATGTTGGGTGAGAGAAATATCTCTGTAAACTGACAACTTTGTATAAAAATTTTTAAAAGTTGTCGTTTACAGAGATATTTTTCACACACAGTATAGGTATATATAAAAATACACCCCAAAGCACATTGCCCTACTTCTCCTGAGTACGGCGATACCACATGTGTGACACTTTTTGCAGCCTGGGTGCGCAAAGGGCCCTAAAACCAATGAGTACCTTTAGGATTTCACAGGGCATTTTTACGCATTTGGATTCCAGACTTCTTCTCACGCTTTAGGGGCCCCTAAAATGCCAGGACAGTATAAATACCCCACATGTGACCCCATTTTAGAAAGAAGACACCCCAAGGTATTCCGTGAGGGGTATGGTGAGTTCATGTAAAATTTTATTTTTGTCACAAGTTAGTGGAATATGAGACTTTGTAAAAACAAAATAAAAAATAAAAAATATATCAATTTCCGCTAACTTGTGCCAAAAATAAAATTCTGTGAACTCGCCATGCCCTCACGGAATACCTTGGGGTGTCTTCTTTCCAAAATGGGGTCACATGTGGGTATTTATACTCACCTGGCATTTTAGGGGCCCTAAAGCGTGAGAATCCAAATGCGTAAAAATGGCCTGTGAAATCTAAAGGTACTCATTGGTTTTAGGGCTCTTAGCATCTTGGCTGCAAAGTGTCACTCATGTGGTATCGCCGTACTCAGGAGAAGTAGGGCAATGTGTTTTAGGGTGTATTTTACATATACCCATGCTGCGTTTGAGAAATATTGCTGTAAACGACAACTTTTACATTTTTTATTCAAAGTTGTCAATTTACAGAGATATTTCTCACACAAAGTATGGGTATATGTAAAAATACACCCCAAACCATATTGCCCTACTTCTCCTGAGTACGGCGATACCACATGAGTGACACTTTTTGCAGCCAAGATGCGCAAAGGGCCCTAAAACCAATGAGTACCTTTTAGGAGGGCATTTTTACGCATTTTTCTTCTCACGCTTTAGGGCCCCTAAAATGCCAGGGCAGTATAAATACCCCACGTGTGACCCCATTTTGGAAAGAAGACACCCCAAGGTATTCTGTGAGGGGCATGGCGAGTTCATAGAAGATTTTTTTTGGCACAAGTTAGCGGAAATTGATTTTTATTGTTTTTCTCATAAAGTCTACCTTTCTGCTAACTTTTGACAAAAAGTAAAATTTTTCATGGACTCACTATGCCCCTCAGCGAATACCTTGGGGTGTCTTCTTTCCAAAATGGGGTCATTTGTGGGTGTTTGTACTGTTCTGGCATTTTGGACGGGGCTAAATTGTGAGCAGCCATGTAAATCCTAAAGGTACTCGTTGGAATTTGGGCCCCTTTGCGCACCCAGGCTGTAAAAAGTGTCACTCATGTGGTATCGCCGTACTCAGGAGAAGTAGGGCAATGTGTTTTGGGGTGTATTTTTACATATACCCATGCTGGGTGAGAGAAATATCTCTGTAAATTGACAACTTTGAATAAAAAATTTAAAAAGTTGTCGTTTACAGTGATATTTCTCACACACAGTATGGGTATATGTAAAAATACACCCTAAAACACATTGCCCTACTTCTCCTGAGTTCGGCGATACCACATGAGTGACACTTTTTGCAGCCAAGATGCGCAAAGGGGCCCTAAAACCAATGTGTACCTTTAGGATTTCACAGGCCATTTTTACGCATTTGGATTCTCACACTTTAGGAACCCTAAAATGCCAGGGCAGTATAAATACCCCACATGTGACCCCATTGTGGAAAGAAGACACCCCAAGGTATTCTGTGAGGGGTATGGCGAGTTCACAGAAAAAAAAATTTGGCACAAGTTAGCGGAAATTGATTTTTTTTTTTTTTTTTTACAGTCTCATATTCCACTAACTTGTGACAAAAATAATATTTTACATGAACTCCCCATACCCCTCACGGAATACCTTGGGGAGTCTTCTTTC
Source organism: Bufotes viridis (assembly GCA_033119425.1). NCBI lineage: Eukaryota > Metazoa > Chordata > Amphibia > Anura > Bufonidae > Bufotes > Bufotes viridis. The sequence goes on along the minus strand of CM065590.1, from coordinate 488,592,661 downwards.
TAAAATGGGGTCACATGTGGGGTATTTGTACTGCCCTGGCATTTGAGGGTCTCCGCAATCATTACACGTATGGCCAGCATTAGGAGTTTCTGCGATTCTCCGTATATTGAGCATACGGGTAATGAGATTTTTTCCCGTTCAGCCTCTGGGCTGAAAAGAAAAAATGAACGGCACAGATTTTTCATTCGCATCAATCAATGTGGATGAAAAATCTCTGCCAAAAATGTGCAAAAACAAAACGGCACAGATTTTTTCATTCGCATCGATCAATGTGGATGAATAAATCTCTGCCAAAAATGTGCAAAAAAAGTAGTAAGGCCCCATTCACACGTCCGCAAAAATTCTGCGGAATAGATGCCGACCCATTCAGTGTGAATGGGGCTGGCGGTGATGCGGAGAGCACACTATGCGCCGCCGCATCAGCATTTGCGGAGCTGCGGCCGCAAACTTCCGGGTTTCGGCCCCCAAGCATCCGGCCGCAGCTCCGCAAAAGATAGAGCATGTCCTATTCTTGTCCGCAACTGCGGACAAGAAAAGGCATTTTCTATATAGTTCTGGCAATGTGCGGATCCGCAAAATGCGGAAAGCACATTGCTGGTGTCCGTGTTTTGCGGATCCGTGGATCCATGGATCCGCAAAACACATACGGACGTCTGAATGAGTCTTACAGGGGGTAATTAGTGTCAGGGGGTGACAGGGGGTGACATGGGGTGATCGGGGTTAATCAGGGGTTAATCAGTAACGGGGTTGGGGGGGGGTGGGGTGGATGGGTGGGGGTCTGTGTGGTGTTTTGGTGCACTTACAAAAGTTTCTTTGGTGGTCCCAAGCAAAAGGGACCACCAAAGGAACGATCAGCAAGCATATCAGACGCTGTTAACAAAACAGCGTCTGATATGCCATTTTTTTGACTTCTACAACCTGCCAGCGCACGATCAGCGCTGGCAGGCTGTAGTTTACCTTCTCCCCGACGTGATCCTGTGAACGCGCGCACGCGCGCGCGTTCACAGGAAATCTCGCCTCTCGCGAGATGACACGCGGGCGCGTCAACGAGGAACAGACCGACCGCCCGCAGGACGCAATCCTGCGTGAGGCGGTTGGCAAGAAGTTAAGTGGTGAAAATGATTAGTGCCCCCCCATTTTTGACTGTGGTATCTTATGTGCCCTCCCTATATATTGTTCCTAGAGTCGCCACTGAAAGTGTATTTGTGTATATATTTGTGTGTGTATATACACACACGCGCGGCGTGTGTTTGTGCTTTAGGGTGCACACCCTAATGCAATAGGTTGCGCACGCCTATGCTCTCAGGTCAGTGTTGTAAAAACTTCAGGATTTTCTGTCTCTTCTCTCTTGGTCCTTTGCTGAGATTTTACTTAGATAAAGAACAATTCCATATCCTTGTGCTCACTCTGAACCCAGTGACCCTGATTTCCTTCCGAACAGCAGAATATTTCTCTCACCGCTCTTAACTATACTCTTGCTATTTCCCCAGACATCTCTCCATCGCCTCTCTCCTGCCAGAAGTCAACAGGTGATTGCTCACCGCACACTTCTCAGTTAGACTGTAAACCATTAATAAAACACTATGTAATCACTTCAGCTGAACTTTCTTCTCTTTACGGGTCAGAAATGCAGCAGAATAAATGACTCGATTCTTACAAACCTGGGGAACCTGATAAACAGGCAAAGTGGGGCTTCACTCTCCATAGAAGACAATACATAGTTGGGACCTGTAGATGGGTGTGTATTTAGTGATGGTTATTTTTACAACTAGCAGTTGTGATCCTAATAAACAGGTGTCTGGACACGGAGCTCATTATTCCTCAGGTCATAGCTGTTTACTAGCAGTCTGCATCCTGACCTGGAGCATTACTCTTCTGACTGTGATCTTGGCCTTACAGGCAGAGTCATGACACTAGACTATCTCAGCTTCTTGACTTTTGCCTCTGTGATCTTCTTACATTGCTAGAGGCTCTTTGTAAACAATATTCTTTGAGGGGACATCATATCATCTGAGAAAAATTGATATGGAGATTTATGAACAGATAATCCAACCTAGCTCCTTTACTTCAGTCAACATCCTTCCTGGTTGTTCTTAATTAGTTCTGTGTCTTGTGTCTCCTTCTCTCCTTCTCACTCCCTGCAGGAGCTCGAGAGCCTCTTGTCAAGTTTGAGTAGACGTGTTAAGTAGTGAACGTAGGATCCCATTATCCCATTACTCCACACTAGACGCATCACCTCATCCTGGATACAATTAAGAGGCAATCAGATACTTTTCCTGCTGGTAATTGGGCAGTGGAGATTTGGGATCTTTACATTATTGCATCTTGACATTTCAGGAGCCATCTTGAAAGGACCTTGGTGTGTGAAACCATTGCAGGGCTCTCTAGATTTTCATTAATTATTCATGTTCTTCAGTGATTGAAGTACAGTATTAGGCCTCCTGCAAACGACTTTATGCCCTCCGAGACAATGCGGTCCATGAGCGGGCCATATGTCCCAGAGCGGCATTGATTGTGTGCACGGGAGCGCACAGCATCATATATTACAATGATGTTGTGCACGTCGGGCCGCCTGCGGGACTACTGTCCTGCACTCATATGATCATATGTCTCGGAGGGCATACGGATGTGTGCAAGAGGCCCTAATGTGCAGTTTTGCTGTGGTTTTTACTGTCCAGTTGTGTTGCTACTGTTAGGTTCCTGTAATTTGTAAATTATTATTATTATTATTATTATTACTACCATTTTCCTTTTGCTATGCAATGTGTCTGCCAAGTTTTCTTCTTCATGAAACTGTACATAGCATAGCATGTTTTTTGGCATTAACCCTTTCTTCTATAACATATGATTTCTTGAGCTATATGCAGCTTTGTGATGCCTCTGTATTAAAAGCTAAGTGGCACAGAGAAGCAGCAACATGTACTGAAATTGTAGAACACAAGACCAAAATGGCTGGCAGGCTGTGTGAGCACATACAGTCTGCCATCAAAGTTTTTTAAAGGGTTTTCACAATTTATTTTTAGCAATTGCCAGAGAGCAGTGAATGGTATGATACCATTCCAACATGATGTTTACAGTTCAAGAATTCTAGAATGATTATACACAGAATAAGGAAAGCGAGAGTACAGCGAATCTGTCACAGTTTTTTTTTACGTAACTAAAAGTAGCATATACTAGTGATAGTAGTGACAGATCCCCTTAGCACAATACTACATCACTTTCCTTAACCCCTTAAGGACCGGGGGTTTTGGGATTTTTGCGTTTTTGTTTTGCGCTCCCTGCCTTCCAAAAGCCATAACATTTTTATATTTCCGCTCACATAGCCATATGACGGCTTATTTTTTGCGGGACAAGTTGTACTTTTTAACGCTACCATTTATTTTTGCATGTGATGTAGTGGGAAATGGGAAAAAAATTCCAAATGGGGTGAAATTGCAAAAAAAAAGCAATTTCACCACAGTTTTACGGGTTTTTAAATGACAACGTTCGATTTGCGATAAAACTGACTGGTTAATTTTATTCTTCAGGTCAGTACGAATCCGGCAATACCTAATATGTATAGTTTTTCTTGCGTTTTGATAGTGAAAAAAAATTAAAAGTGGGAATTTTTTATTTTATTTTTTTGTCGCCATGTTTTGACCCCTATAACTTTTTTGTAATTATGCGTACGGAGCAGTGTAGGGGCTCATTTTTTACGGGGCAATCTGAACTTTTAATTGATACCATTATGGGGTGCGTATGATGTTTTGATCACTTTTTATTCATTTTATTTTAGGAAATGAAGCGTCCAAAAATGGCGAATTAGCCATTTGGACGCTTTCTTTCGTTTTATGTTTACCGTATGGTGAATATTTTTAATATTATTATAGTATGGGCGTTTTCGCACATTGCGACACCCATTATGTGTAATTTTTTATTTTTTATTTATTTTATTTTCATTTTGGGAAAGGGGGTGATTTGAATTTTTATATTTTTTTATTTAATTTTTATTTTTAAACTTTTTTTTTTTTTTACCACTTTCTTATAGTTCCCATAGGGAACTATAAGATGCAATCATCAGATTGCTATTCTCATATATTCCAATGCAATAGCATTGGAATATATGAGAAAATCGTATATTTCCTATGGAGCCTATTACAGTCATAGGCTCCATAGGAATACTGTGTAGTACCCTAGGTTTCATTCACAGAAACCTAGGGTACTAAATCATGCCCGGCTCCCCCTTGTGGCCATCAGGGAGCCGAGCAAAACCGAAAGTGAAACTTTCGGTTTTGCGCGATCAGATGCCGTGGTCAGGATTGACCACGGCAACTGAGGGGTTAAATGTCCGCGATCGGCATCGCTGCCGGTCGCGGACATGAGCTGCGGGTGTCAGCTTGATGAATCAAGCTTTTACCCGCAGCTCGGGCGCCCGCTCCGTGCGGGAGCGGGCGCCATCTTTAAAGTGCGGACGAAGGGCGTACATGTACGCCCTTCGTCTTTAAGGGGTTAAAGGGTTTTCTGGGATTTTAATATCAATGAGGATAGGATAGGTCATCAATATCAGATCGGCAGGGGTCTGACCCCCGGCACCCCCCACTAATCAGCTAATTGAAGAGAAGGCCGCACTCCGTGCGAGCGCAACCTTCCCTTCATTGTTTACCTGCACTCTGTCAACATTGCAGTGGCGAGCAGGTGTAATTACAAGCCGTCCCATTCACTTCAATGGGCTATGGATGTGTCCAATGTCTGCCTATTGCAGATATTAGAGTTCATCCAGTAGTTAATAAGGAGGAGTGCCCAGATGTTTAGGAAACATCATGAAAAACACATCTGTGTATTTCTAAGCTTTAGAGCCCTGGTTAAGTAGATCCGTGACTTGCATTAGAGCAGGGCTTGACAAATTTCCTTGGAATCTAGGAGCCAGCTAAAAAAGTTAGGAGCCAGGCGGAACCACGTCATAAAGCCCCCAATAGATGCCCCCATAGTGCTCCCCCCCCCACTTCTCCATACAGCCCCCCAATAATGCATGCCAGTACATAGGGCCCCCAGTAGATGCCCCTATAGTGTTCCTTCCCCTGTTCTCCATAGTGCCCCCCATAATGTGTGAGTATATAGGGCCCCCCATAATGCTTCCCCTCTTCAATAGGTTATATGACACGTCCGATGCTGCCAGCGTCTAAGTGATCGCCACTTGCGGCCGCCATGACATGTGGAAACCCTTACAAGGATTACAGGGTCCGGAGGGGAGGGCAAAGGGGTCCGGAGGGGAGGGCCGAGGGGTCCGGAGGGGAGGGCAGAGGGGTCCGGAGGGGAGGGCAGAGGGGTGCGGAGGAGGGCAGAGGGGTCCGGAGGGCACAAACACAACGGGCACCATGACATTTTACTGAGCACTACAACCACCAGCTGGCGCGCAGCCTCTGCAGTCCCCGCATCACTACAACGCCCAGCTCTTTCCCCCTCTTGTCATTCACTTTCCCCCCTTGTCATTCTCCCCCCCCCTTGTCATTCTCTCCCCCCCCTTGTCATTCTCTCCCCCCCCTTGTCTTTCTCTTTACCAATCTTGTCATTCACTTTCCCCCCTTGTCATTCTCTTTCCCCCTCTTGTCATTCTTTTTCCCCCTCTTGTCAATTACTTTTCCCCCTTGTCATTATCTTTCCCCCCTTGTCATTCTCTCTCCCCCTTGTCATTCTCTTTCCCCTCTTGTCATTCACTTTCCCCCTTGTCATTCTCTTTCCCCTCTTATCATTCACTTCTCCCCCTTGTCATTCACTTTCTCCCCCCCTTGTCATTCTCTTTCCCTCTCTGGTCATTCACTCCCCCGCCCCCCTCTTTTGTCATTCTCCTTCCCCCCCTTTTCATTCTCTTTCCCCCCTTTTCATTCTTCTCCCCCCCTTCCTCCCCTGCCTCTAGTGTAGCGTGGCCGAGCTCTGTATGGTCCCACGGGTACAGGAGCTTTAGTTTCCTGTACCCAGGCGGACTGACAGGAAGTGCACACTGACCATACAGGGCTCGGCCACGCTACAATGAGGAACTGACAGGAGGAAGCGCTGAGCGTTTCCCTCCTGTCAGTCCCTCTCTTCATGCTGCGCCCGGGAGGTGCGCCCTCATGGACGCGCCAGCCCGGGCAGTGCTGCAGCCGCCTGAGGCTCTATATAGAGCGCTCGGGCAGCTGCAGCATGACGGGGGCTGGCGCTTCTAGTCCGCCTATAGGACGCGCCAACCCTGCGCCCTGGCACCTGAGAGAACGGGCTGACAAATACCCAGGCGCCAGGACCAAATTCCTGGTCACCATGGCGACCTGGCGCCTGGGATTTGTCGAGCCCTGCATTAGAGACTGGGGAAATGTAAATATTCATGGAGTTAAAGAGTAAGGGAAAAATAAAGTGTACATAGTAGATTCCTTTAAGTGTGGATTTGACTGTTCCTATAGGTAAGCTGGCAGCCTCTCCCAGATTTTGCGCTTGGTACGAATACACACACATTTTGGTTACGTCTCTTAGTTCAGAGAAAAAAAAAAAAGAGGGGGACTAACTAAAAGTATGCTGATATGAGAACATATAGTGATGAGTTAAGTACATGATTAAGGCTTGAAATGTTAATTGTTTTATTTGGTTTAATACAGATTATACACAAGAAGACAGGGAAGATTAATTATAGTTTCCTTTCTTTCACATACAAGGCTACGTTATGTGCTGCATGTGAGAAAACTGTACTTTTATATGTGTACTAAAATAATATGTGATTTTAAAGATTTGCTTGTATATAATATGGGATATCCCTTATATTATGATTAAGTCCACGTGGAGTTTATTGATTTTGTTATTCTGTTCTATACACTTTTTAGTGTTTTGTCTTGAATAATTGGATTTGCATCTGTCTGTATAACTCTCTGTTTGTAGGAGAGAAGATGGCGAGAATGTGCATGTTTAGCCAGAAACGAGCAATTGAGTTTACAATTAGAGATGAGCGAAGTTTAAAAAAAAGTTCGGCGTTCGGCGTTCGGGTTGTGGTAATCGCCGCATCCCGTTATGGATTCCACTACCGCGGACTATCGCGGCATATGGAATACATAAGGGGCGGCTTCCATGAACCCGAACTGTTGAACAGCCGAAGGACCTGGGGTGACGTCACCGTTATGTGATCAGTGCAGGGGGCGTGGCTCAGCACGGGATCAAATCCAGTGCCACGGGGTGGACTTAGAGGGGAGGAAGGAGAAAAGGTGGACAACATAGGACCCAAGGACAACCCCTTCTGTTCCTCTCTTAACTGCAAGCCACCTCCGTGAAGAAAGAAGTTTTTTGTGTCTTTTAGGATGTATGTTAGCTGAATATACTGTAAACCTGATATGGCATATACATTCAGTATATGTGGTGTGCCAGGTGTATTGTGGATATATATCTATATATACTGTATATATATATATATATATATATATATATATATCCATGAAAAATCAACGCAGCACTCTTCTTGTGAAAAAAACCGCAGTGTCTTTATTCACACATGTGACACAAAATAAGCAACTTTTCAATCCCCTTCCGGGATCCTTCTCAAGTCAAGTGCGAACGTTATGTTCCGTTATAACATGGTTATAACGGAACATAACGGAATCCATAAGACGGAAGGACGGATCTGTTCTTTTGCCCATAGACTTCAATTATGACGGAATGCAAAATGGAAGCCTTTAAAAGGCATTCTGTTTGCTTTCCGTCATAATACAAGTCTATGGGAAAGCAAAACGGATCCGTCTGGTTCCCGTTATGCAAGACGGAAAACAAAGTCCTGTGGACCTGTATTATGACGGAAAGCAAACGGAATGCCTTTTAAAGGCTTCCGTTTTACATTCTGTCTGGGCATTCCGTTATTTTCCGTTATAACCATGTTATAACGGAAAGCAATAACAGAATGCCTAACTCTAGTGTGAACCCACCCTTAGTGGTATCACGAGATAAAGGCCATCCAAGACCATTGAAAATTATTGATTGCCATTGTTTATGAGGACCACCAGATGAGGACCACCATGAAGTGCAACCTACTTTATGTATAAGTTTGTATTTTGGAAATATTATCACATATTGGGCAAAATACTGAACCAATAATTGAGAATAGTACATGTATGTGTAAGTATACAATGGAATTAGGAAAAGGGTTTAGACAGGGGGCCTCTTGGTTCCATTGAGCAATGTTATTTACAAGTCGTGTTGGAGCGACAAAAGTCATAATGGGACATTTGTTTATTTTGTTTAATCCATCTGATAACGGGGTGGTGGGAAGTAAATGAAACAAGGAAGTTTTTTAAACTACTTCACCCCATCGATGGCTGATTTAGTTACAGATTGAGTTATGTTGGATTAAGTTGAAACCCATGGGCTGAGTTAATCCCAAACTAAATTTATTTTGAAATAAATATTATTCCTGTAGAATACGAGCAATTGTTTGTCTTCAATTCTTCCCTAAGTGCAGGCTGTATCAGCTGTTTAACAGAGCCAGGACTGACAACCTCACCAGTGCCCCAGAACTGACTGACAACCTCAGCAGTGCCTGGGTGCTGGCCACTCAACGAGAAAAGACTTCAACCAACGGTCTGCCATGCAGGACAAGGCCTTGCTGCTCTCACTACTGTTGTCCGGGGGTGGATAGCAGAGGTAATTGTCTGCCTAAGAATTCTTGCAGTACTCCAACCAACCAGCAGGGCTGATGACCTTACAACAACCTGCAGACCAGTGAGGAGCTCCCAGTGTCACAGCTCCTCCCACAGACTAGGTTATGGATTGTCCTACAACCACAAGAGGCTCTAAAACCTGCATTTAGGATTGTGATTGCACCTGCAATCATACATCAACATGGAGGAAGGAGGTGTAAGAGACTGTGCTAGACAAAGTCACAAAGACTTTTAGTAAGAGCGGCTGAAAGCCAGGAAAGTTATATCCTGATATGAATTGCCATGCAGTCTGGTGTACAGAGCACCAGTAAATAGAGAATTGACTTTGATACTTGTGAGTGTTGGGAGAACCCTTTAATTGGGATGGGCTGATGCCACTGCCTCTATTGAAAACACGATGAGAGGAGGATTATAAAGTCAAGATCAAGAAGTGGCACTAGAGACTGAGCTTTTAAGAAGATCAGAAGTAAAAGAGATCCTAACTAAAGAAACTCTTATTAGTCCAACATATATAGAGTTGTTATTTTTTAAAGGCTTGTGGTGTCAAGGTGGTTTCCTGGTAAACAATTACGGGCAGTGTCGTTTAATGAATAGCATTGATAGATTATGTACAATAGGTCACTTATTCTGTAGATACCTTTATGGAATTTGCTTAGAAACCTAGCCGTTGCATACATTTTATACATATTTTTGTTGTTTTTTTATTTTGAGATGGGTTGAAATTAAATAAAGTGGAACAACCAGGGGTGGAATGTAAGGCTACATTCACACGTCCTTAAGTGTTTTGCAGATCCGCAAATTGCGGATCCGCAAAACACGGACACCGGCAATGTGCAATCCGCAATTTGCGGACCGCACATAGCCAGCACTATAATAGAAAATGCCTTTTCTTGTCTGCAATTGCGGACAAGAATAGGACATGTTCTATTTTTTTCAGGAACGGAATTGCGGATCCTGAAAAAACGGATCCCGAAAAAACAGATGCACATCCTGGAAAAACGGATGCGGATCCCGAAAATGCGGATCTGCATCAGTTTTAGCCCTATTGAAAATAAATGGGTCCTGAAATTGTGGAACGGATGCGGACACAAATTACGGACGTGTGAATGGAGCCTAAAGCAAGGTTTTTCATTGGTTCTTCCCCTTACTTCATGAAGTTATTTAGAGATGTCCGATACCTGGTCACATTTCTGCAGAATGAGGTAACTGTACATGCGTACTAACCTTTAGGGGAGGCTAGGAGGGGCCAGGACAGTACAAACCACTTAGTCTTGGAACAGAGAACACTAGTCGGTTGAAGACATAATCAGGGTAAGATGTCTTGCTACCATCACCTCTTTGTATCATATGGGTGTCGGCCGAGTGCCATGTGGGTCACTGGTCGATGGAGCCCACCCATTAGTCTACATGACTCTCTTTGTGTGTGTGTGTGTGTGTGTGTATATATATATATATATATATATATATATATATATATATATATAAAATCTGTTATCATAGTTTAGTAAACTCTTTATGTACCTAAGTCATGTTAGGTCTATTTTTCCTGAACTTCGGATCTCATGATAATACACCACTGTATGGCATCTGTTGAAGGCATCTGTTTAACATATATAATCATGTGTACCCAGACATAGGCATTGATGGCAGGATATACTATTACTAGCCAATCGATGGGAGTATGACTAAAGTGTCAGTGGTGCTAAAAAAGTTGTGTATGATGGGCCAATCATGTAACCCCTGGAGAAAACTGAGCAGAGACAAGAGGACACAGAGTAGCTCAATGGTATCCAGATGTCTCTATCTGTTTACATGGAGCAGTGCTTAATGGTGGCTATGGTGGTTGTTGGTGCTGTACATGTGGGTTGGTGGAGCCATGTGCCATGTTGTTGGGCTGCTGGGACTCGTTGCCTGCAGGTGCTATATTGCAGAGGTGGTGGTCGCCATGTGGGGCTTTGCCAAGTTAGAAGAGTAAGGATCCGCTAAAAGAGGCGACCTTGACATGGTGAATGGGTCTATGCTTTTTGATAAATGTATACAAAGCACCTTGCTCTGGTAGCCTTGCTGAGAAGCAATAGATCAATGCATGGCATGTGGATATGGGAACATTTAGTTTTAGTAACTATGAACACAATGATAGACATGTACAGTATAAGTTAGTTTTTGCCCCAGTTAGGCTTCTTTTACTCATTTTAGGTTTGTCTGGCAGGCTGTTCCGTCAGAGGAAAAGCCTGCTGGATCCGTACTAACGTTTGCACACGTGTGCTGCCGGAAGTCCGCTCTGGCCCCTGCCAGACAAGCCTAACGTGAGTATGAAAGAAGCCTTACAGAAAGACTACTGTGACCTGACCAAAATTTTTGCACTTCCTTTTTGTGACAATTTAGACAAACCACCGTGAAAAAATAGTGTCCAGATGCTTCCGAAGCACATGTGTTTGTGCTATTTTCAACTACCTTTTAAATGAATGTTACACTTGACTTGTGTTATTTCCTATGGGAAGTGGGGAACATAAATTGAACACAAGGCTGATAGGCGACTGCAGCCAAGTTTCATAAAGTCTGCAGTCTGGCTTAATCCACAAAGTTTCTGTCAGTTTGGCAGAGTCAGGCATTTTTACAGCAAGCTGTGGTTTTATATGAGGATTACAGGTGCAGCCTCTCACCTGGGTGTAGAATGGACATGTTGATAAAGGCACAGAGCAGTCAGCTGTGGCCGCTGTATTTTTCTCTCTCCTTTTCTTGGCTCTAAGCTCAGTCTCTGAAACCGCTGGTTAATATTTCCTGGGATTGATTTAAGGCATCTGTCCCCAGCGATTTTAATTTGTGGCTTTGATTGCAACGAGGTTTTCAGGCTTGTGGCATTGATTAAATGCCCAGCTCTGTGGGTCTATTCAAAATTTATGCTGTAGCACTTTCTGAAAGCACTGAACTGTCATTTCAGCTCAGGACATGGGAGCTCTGGCTGCTAAGGAGGACCCACAGCTGACCCTGAAAGTTGATTACTAGAGATGAGCGAATTGAAGCTGACGAAGTGGAATTTGTTTATAATTTCAGGAACAATTTGATTCGCAATGAATGCGAATTTTCTCGCGCTCGTGGTAACGAATCGCAATTTTCCTAAAATGGCAGCTACACGTGTGAGGACTGAGGACATGGGGCAAGGAACTCTGGGAAGGCAGGATCACCCAGATTGACATGCCTGCATGCAGCCAATCAGCAGCCAGACAGCCCTGTGATGTCACAGCCCTATAAATACGGCGGCAATCTTACAGTCAGATATTTTCATGAGTTCAGAGTGCAGGGACAGACGTGTGAAGGCACTACGGACAGCAAATGGAAAAAAGATTGTGGAAAAAAAGACAGAAAAAGTGATTTATAAGTGCAGGGAAAGGATAGGGAGGAATGATTTCACAGCATCTTAGTGCAGGGAGAGACATCAGAAGGTGTTAGGGACATTGCTAGAAAAGTGATTTTCAAGTGCAGGGAAAGATTATTTGTGGATCCAAATAGTCATTAGACAGCTCTGTCATTCCAGCTTTTTGTTATTGGGCTACAACTGTTATGTTGAAAAGCCTTTAGTGGCTTATATCTTAGTATCTTACTCAGTAATATAAGAAAAATATATTCACATATTACGTCTGCAGTTATTTCTGTTGAAAGCATATAGGGGCGTATTTAAGTAAAAAAGAAAAATATATATGCACTGCGCTGTTGCAGTTATTTCTGGTGAAAGCGTATAGGGGGGTATTTCAGTACTGCAAGAAAATATATACGCACTGCACTGTTGGAGCTCCTTCTGGTCAAAGCGCATAGGGGCGCATTAAGGTAAAAAAATATATATATACGCAGTGCACTGTTTCAGTTATTTCTGGTGAAAGCGTATAGGGAGGTATTTCAGTACTGCAAGAAAATATATATGCACTGCACTGTTGCAGTTACTTCTCGTCAAAGCGTATAGGGGCGCATTTCAGTAAAAAAAGAAAAATATATACGCACTGCACTGTTGCAGTTATTTCTGGTGAAAGCATATAGGGGCGTATTTCAGTACAAAAAGAAAAATATATACGCACCGTACTGTTGCAGTTATTTCTGTTAAAAGAGTATAGGGAGTATTTTAGTAAAAAAGGAAAAATATATGCGCACTGTACTGTTGCAGTTACTTCTGGTGAAAGCGTATAGGAGCGTATTTTAGTAAAAAAGAAAAACATATATGCACTGCGCTGTTGCAGTTATTTCTGGTGAAAGCGTATAGGGGCATATTTTAGTACTACAAGAAAAATATATACGCACTGCACTGTTGCAGGTATTTCTGGTTAAAGCGCATATGGGCGTATTTCAGTAAAAAAAAAGAAAAATACATATGCACTGCGCGGTTGCAGTTATTTCTGGTGAAAGAGTATAGGGAGTATTTCAGTAAAAAAAGAAAAATATATGCGCACTGTACTGTTGCAGTTACTTCTGGTGAAAGTGTAAAGGAGCGTATTTTAGTAAAAAAGAAAAACATATATTTTACTTCTGGTAAAAGCGTATAGGGGCATATTTCAGTACTACAAGAAAAATATATATGCACTGCACTGTTGCAGTTATTTCTTAGGAAAGCGTACAGAGGAGAATTTCAGTACTAGAAGAAAAATATATACGCACTGCACTGTTGCAGTTTTTTCTCGTGAAAGCGTATAGGGGTGTATTTCAATACTACAAGAAAAATATATACAGACTGCACTGTTGCAGATATTTCTGGTGAAAGCGTATAGGGGCATATTTTAGTACTACAAGAAAAATATATACGCACTGCACTGTTGCAGTTATTTCTGGTGAAAGCGTATAGGGGCGTATTTCAGTACTACAAGAAAAATATATACGCACTGCTGCAGTTATTTCTAGTCAAGAAGCGGATAGGGGTGTATTTCAGTAAAAAAAGAAAAATATATACGCACTGCACTATTGCAGTTATTTTTTGTGAAAGAGTATAGAAGCGTATTTCAGTAAAAAAGGAAAAAGTATATACGTACTGCACTGTTGCAGTTATTTCTGGTCAAAGCGTATAGGGGCGTATTTCAATACTACAAGAAAAATATGTACGCACTGCCCTGTTGCAGTTACTTCTGGTGAAAGCATATAGGGGCGTATTTCAGTAAAAAAAGAAAAATGTATATACGCACTGCACTATTGCAGTTATTTCTGGTGAAAGCGTATAGGGGCGTATGTAAGTACTTCAAAAAATATATATACGCACTTCAATCTTTAATTTTTTTCTGGTCAAAGCGTATAGTGGTAAATTTCAGTGCAACAAGAAATATATATTCTTAGTGCACTGCTGCAGTGATTTCTGTTGAAAGCATATAACTGTAGGGGCATATTTCAGTACTTCAAGAAATATATATGCACACTTCACTCTTTAATTTTTTTCTGGTCAAAGTGTATAGGGTTGCATTTCCACAGTTAATTGTGGTAAAAAAAAAAGTGTCTAGTGGCCTATTTCAGTACAAAAAGAAAAAAATATTAGTCGACTTTAGTGTTTTAATTTCCGTTTATTTTGTTTAGTTCAGCTACAAGTATGTCAGGCAGAGAAGTGCCAGGCCATGCACAGAGGAGTGGCAGAGGCCGCAGCAGAGTAAGGGGTCGTGGCAGCAGTAGTCACAGCAAGAGGCCTGTCATCTAGCAGTCGTGTCTTGACCAACAACACCGAGGTTCTTGATTGGTTAACTCAGTCATCCACATCATCCCAAGTGACATCAGACACCCCCAGCCAGCAGTCAGTGGGTTCGTCAGACACAACCCTTAGTTGGCATGGCCGGGAGCAGGCCCTGTGCCCTCACCTGTCCTCAACCTGCCTCTCGCCTTTTCGGTTCCCTTACCGCGAAAAGTACTATATGCAGTGGTCTCAGTATCACTTTTCAGTGAGTTTGAGCTACTAGAGGACAGTCAGCAGCTACTGCCCAGCCAAGATGTGGAGGAGACATTCACTGCTTCCTCCGGTAGCCGGGCAAGTAGTGATGAGGAGAGTGGCATGGGAGCTTGTGTTGCGAGTGGTCAGGCTCCTGACCCAGAGGCCGTTGAGGAGGACATTAGTGGTGTGCACACCATACTCGATGCTAATAAAGCTGATCGCACTTGGGCGCCAGGTGGAGAAGGGGCTTCATCATCATCAGGAGAAGAGGGTGGCAACTTGTCCATCAGGCAGCGGCTGAGCTACCAAGTCGCTAGCGTGACCGGGAGTCAGCAGGGCAGTAGCAGTGGGAGATCAGGAGCTAAACGGGCATGGGGTAGACCACCCGCTTTGCAGCAGCCAACCTGCCCGGTAAGGAGTGATGCATGGTTCACGGAAGCCGTCGGAGGAGGTCAACATGGCCATATGTAGAATATGTAGGAAGAAGGTGAAGCGTGGCCAGGGTGCCAATGTTGGCACCATAGCCCTGCATCAACATATGCAGCGTCACCATAGAGTAACCTGGGAGAAAAGTGGCTCTGATCTGGTGGTCCAGTCTGCCACAGCGACTGCTGCATTGCCCAGTGGCACGCACCTGGTTTCAGGCAGTCAAGGCTCCACCACCTCAGCCGAAGGGCGCTGTCTGTCCTTCCCATCATCTACTGGTCCTGATGCTCCTGCTCCTCCTCCTCCTCCTACTCCTCGTCAGTCATTCCATCAGCAATAAATCATCAAAGCGATTACCAAGAGACAACAGTATGCGTTCATGCATCCAACGTCGCAGAAGCTGAACATGCTGCTGTCCAAGTTGCTGGTGCTGCAGTCCCTCCCTTTCCAAGTGATGGACTCTGCACCTTTCAGAGAACTAATGGCTTGTGCCGAGCTGAGGTGGAGAGTCCCAAGCCGTCAATTATTTGCCAAAAAAGCAGTACCAGCTCTGCACACACATGTAGAACAGAAGGTGGGCCAGTCCTTGAGCCTGTCGGAGTCTGCCAAAGTGCACGACAGCGCCGACGTGTGGAGCTGTAACTACGGTCAGGGACAGCACATGTCCTTTACGGCCCACTGGGTAAATGTGGTTCCTGCACAGCCAGATCAGCAACTTGGCCAGGTCACGCTGCTTCCGCCTCCACGTTGTCACGCCGTTGATCCTGTGACAATGTCCGCCTCCTCATTCTCCACCATGTCGTCAGCTTTCACTGCAGGGACAAGTAACAGAGCCACAGAGTGCAGGGCTCATGCTGTTCTGTACCTGGTTTTCCTTGGCAAACTGTGTCACACAGGGGAGGAAATTCTCTGTGTGATGCATCAAGAAATCAAATACTGTCTTTCTCCCCGACAACTCAAATTTGGAACTATGGTGACCAACAACGGGAAGAACATTATGTCGGTGCTGTGTCAAGGAAGGCTGAGCCATGCGCCCTGCATGGCACAGGTGTTCAATCTGGTTGTCAAGCGATTCCTGAAGTCTTCCACCCATCTGCAAGACATCCTAAAAGTGGCCAGGAAACTTTACATGCACTTCAGCCACTCGTATACCGCAAAGCACACCCTCCTTGAGTTGCAGCGGCAGAACGCAACATAGGCTGATATGCAATGTTTCCGCCCGTTGGAATTCCACCCTCCATATGTTGGACCGACTATACGAACAGAGAAAGGCCATCAACGATTTATTGATGATGCAAGCGGATAGGAGTACTCTACTGTGTAACTTTGATGTCAGCCACTGGCAGCTCATGCGTGACACCTGCCGTTTGCTCAGGCTCTTTGAGGACGCCACGTTTTTTGTCAGTCACCAGGACTACGGGATGAACGTCCTCATACCACTGCTTCGTGTCCTGGAACATATGGTGGTAACAATAGTTGGTCAGGGGACAGGAGACGTGACGCCTCGATCTCACGGCCACATGCGCCCTGTTGACGCTGAACTGGAAGAGGAGGAGGGGCAGGAGGACATTGGAGCACAGACAATGTGTAGCCAAATCGGTGGGTTTTTCTACTCAGCTGACAGGACAGGAGGAGCAGGAGCAGCCAGAGGAGCTACAGGGCGATGAGGAAGACCAGACAGAGGACTCGGACACACCGTGGCAGTATCCAGTGGAGATGGAGGCAGGGAGTCCCTCCAAGTCACTTGCACAAATGGCACGATGCATGCTCACTTGCTTGCGTAGTGACAGCCGAATTGTCACTATTCGGCAGACGGATGACTTCTTGCGCTCCACCTTTTTGGACCCTCACTACCGGTCCAGAATGGGGGCTTTTTTTACACCCACTGAGAAGGAGGACAAACTGAACTACTACAGAGACATCCTATGTAGTCAGTTGGCTGCTGCCTATTTGCGCCAGTGTCCATCCTTTTGCAGGAGTATGCTGGGGAGGAGTGAGGTGGCAGGAGCAGTACCAACTCCATCATCAGCAGCCTGAGTCTACAGTCGCTGATGAGTAGCTTTCTTCACCCGCATAGTGAAGAAACTACCAGGGGATAGTGGCCACATACATACCAGGCTGCCGGGACCAGTGAAAAGATACTCACAAACCCACTAACTTGGATCATGTCAGCTGTTACTTAAAGCAGATAATGGCTCCCGACAGCCTAGTATGTATGTGGCAACTATTCCCTTTAATGCAGCTATTGAGGTCTGTATGTTCTATTGTATTTACACTATGTGAGTTCACAGCACACTTATAAAACCTATCTTTTCTAGACAGGTACTGATATGTTAAATACTTGTGGCTGATGAGATACTCCCTTGTTAATCTTTAGCCCTATAGATGGTGTCTGTGTTGGACTGGATTGTTTGTGGCAGTGATTACCTCTAATCTAGTGCTCTAGGGGTTGCCATACATACGTATTTATCTTTATCCTTGGTTGTTTTGGATCGCGTCTTTATTAGTACCTTTCGTGTACAGTGCATATGTTTGTATGCACAAGTTGTCTATAGTGTATTAATCCCCTGAGGAACCCTCAGTCTATCTTTTAGGGGGGATACGCGTTGGGCTTACACCGTAGTTAGTGTTGTTTGTTGTGTCCAAGTATAGGTAAGGGACAGTATAAGGATATAATAGTCCTAGGTACAAGGACAGGGAACACCTACCATTAAGGTGTGTCCCTGGGCTGAGAAGTGGAAGGGATCAGTGTAAGGGCAGCTCTATCCGATATCTATCCCGACTGTTTCCCGCTAGTATTCATTGTCTCAGCCTATACTTTATGCTAGTGATGGTTTGATATGCATGGTAAAGGATCTCTTTGGATCCATGGTAGTTATTTTTTAGTATAGGTGAATAAAAGTTATGTTTTAAGACTATTGCTCTCAGTGGCAGATATTCTGACTTTTGCAAGGTCTTTCTATTATCGGATTCTCAGTGATTTTTTGATTATATAGGACACACTGAAGCAGCCCTCAATAACCAACACAAAGTATCATTCAACCACAACCTTTTAGTTATTTTGCACACCCTCTTCCGGTATTAGTGTGGCATCAACACAGCTCTGTGGATGCCTTAATATCACGAAAGGCGGTGTTTCAATTTCTGGCTAGAGATTCTGGCCTCTAGGTATATAGAGTCCGTAATACTGGCTTTCAATCAAGGTGGATATTTTTCAGTAAAGTAGGGTAAGAGATAGTGCACATCTCTGGTTCCTAAAAAATCTTACCAAAAATATACCATAGCTCTCAGAGTGACAACTTCAATTTTAAGCGTCTGTTAGGCTCACGGCCATTTAACAATTATTTACAATTAAAAGTGACGTTTTAAATAATATTCGTCTTGGACCTGGGTCAAGATAGGTTAAAGCCCTTTTTTAGGCATTGGAGAATATATTAGCTCTGTGGCTTACTCATGCTGCCACCACCTGCAGACTCGGTAGCCTTCTCCTTATGCTGCTGCTGACACCACCTACAGACTCTGTCATTGTGCCACTCTGTGGCCTCCTCATACTGCTTCCACCTCCAGATCCAGTTGCTGGGCCACTCTGTGGACTCCCTATGCTGCTTTCACCTGACCACTATGTCATAGGTCCACTCTGTGGACTTCTCATGCTGTTCCCACCCTCCCCACTTCATGAATGGTCCACTCTTTTGGTTTTCAGCCTGGCTGACATCATCATTTATTTGACACTTCTTCTGATCTGTCAGAAGGAAGGAAAAACGAGATGCACAACGGATCCTGTCTGTGTAGCAGCTTTAAGTCCTGTATGGTCCCATCAGAATTGGCTTATGATTTGGTAGCCAAAAGCAGGAGTGGTTAGAAAACACAGAAGACATGCAAATATTCCATTCTCGTGTCATCTGTTTTAGATCCACTCCGTCTTTTTTTTTTGCCTTTAGCAATACTGATGGATTATTGTACAAATGCTGACCGAGTGAAGGCGTATGCTCCACAGACAGGATCAGTTTTTTCTTCGTAATTGTTCTTACAGATCAGAGCAATGGGGAAAATTAATCAGTGACGTCAACACAAACTTACTGCTGACACCCTTTCTACTCTGTCGGGGGGCTGTACTTGTATAAACGTTTAATAGAACAGGTTCTGTAGACATCTATGTGGAATCAGCTGACGAGGGTGTAAAAGGAGTGCGCTTCTTCTTGACGCTAACATCTACCTGTAAAGCTGAGTTGATACTTGAGTTATTTGGTCAGTTTTGGCCTGTGACTGCCCAAATATGTGAAGTATGCAGTGATTCTAAGAGCAACGCCTGTCATCTGCATGTCATATGGACTCACAGTCATTTGACTACCAAAGCAGACTCCCTATGCGTGTTACTGCAAGGCACAGTGTTCTACACCACTACAACGGCTTTCAGCAGCCAGGAAATAGCTGTTTTTTAACGTAATTTGCCACATATACATTCAGATTGAATCTAATTTTTCCCCAAAAATTTGTCGAACCAGCGAATCAAATTTTTTAATTAATTCGCTCCTCTCTATTGATTACAGATTCCGGTATACTCAGTGATTATGTATTGGTAGTGGCGATACAGCAGCCAATTAAACCGCCCTGGACTGTAATGAAGGAGGCCTGTGATACAAGTGCTTGCTTTTAGCCACTTATGTGCTATTTATATTAAGGGTGTTTGGTGAAGGTGTGAAAAAGTGCCTTGTGCTGCACATAGGAGCTTTATATGCTAAGCTGAAAGGTCAGAATTGTTACCATAGTTCGGTGCATTTATTTATTTATTATAATTTGTCAAAACGTCTCCATCCAAGTGGCCAGATTTTCCATAGACTTTACTGTATTTAACTTTTCAGACCAGTGGCTTGGACTTCAGAGCTGCTCTGGTAACACTGTTCAGAAAGTTTCCACTATAGTCTGCCAATTTTAAAAAGGGCAGGCTATAGGACAACTGTCTTTGATCATCTGGTCAGTGAGTTTGCATACTAGTGTGTGTGTATGTGTGTGTATATATATATATATATATATATATATAGTCCATAAAAAAGCCAGCAGCACTCCAATGTATCCAAGTAAACCGTGATTTATTCACCCTAGTGCAATAGCGACGTTTCAACCGCTCGTTGCGGTCTTTCTCAAGCTATACAGACATGTTTATCAATGTGCTAGTGTAAGGTAAGGTGTGCTGAAAGGGATTCAGCTCACCCGGGGTGGGGGGGAAGTGGGGGAGAGAGCGCCAAGGGGAGACCCAGAAAAGTGAAACGTGCACGATATGTGATTAGCAAGATACTTATGGTATGAAAAAGAGGGAGAAGATGGTATATTAACCCTGTATACTTGATGAGTAGTAAAGGGTGCTGATTGTATAAGGGACACCGCTTATGGTGGTACCCACAGTCAGGGTTAGAAATCAAGCAGTGAGGTATAGAATATTATAAATATTAAAAATAACAGTGATAATAGTAATCGTCGTAATACAATATTCTATACCTCACTGCTTAATAATTTGCATAATAATATAATATTATAATATTTATAATATTACGACGATTACTATTATCACTGTTATTTTTAATATTTATAATATTCTATACCTCACTGCTTGATTTCTAACCCTGACTGTGGGTACCACCATAAGCGGTGTCCCTTATACAATCAGCACCCTTTACTACTCATCAAGTATACAGGGTTAATATACCATCTTCTCCCTCTTTTTCATACCATAAGTATCTTGCTAATCACATATCGTGCACGTTTCACTTTTCTGGGTCTCCCCTTGGCGCTCTCTCCCCCACTTCCCCCTCACCCCGGGTGAGCTGAATCCCTTTCAGCACACCTTACCTTACACTAGCATTTGTGTGAGTGCCTGTGTTGTAGAGACACTATTGGAGCTGCCTTATTACCGACCCTCCGATCAGTTTTTTACTCTAATTCTCACCCACCCTAGCGGCGCCCTCTTTTTCTCCACTCCTTGTGGATTTTTATCTGCCGGGTTTTTTGGATTAACTTCCGTTTTTTTCTGTTTTCTTTATGTGTATCAATGTGATATATAAAGACACACCTTGGTGCTGGTCCTATCTGCCTGATTTTGCACCCATTTTTTAGTGTGCTGCGTCCTCCTTTTCTACTATATATATATATATATATATATATATATATATATATAGTTAATCATTTAATCTAGAACCATGGATAATATGGTTAGAACTAATAATTCTGTGCACGTTATGGAGCTGCTCCTTGCCTCGCGGCATTGCTTTTTCTATTTTATTACATGTATCAGTGTGCTGCAATTTTTTGCTTTTCTTGCTTTTTTTTTTCTTCTGCTCGTGATTCTTCCTGTTCGCATTTTATTTGAAAGCTCCCAAAGCACAAGTAGCTTAAGGCGTCATCCAAACAATGACTACAGCTCCCCATGATCTCTTCTAGATCGCTGCAGGAAACAGATGTAAGGTTTGGGCCGGCATCTGTATGTTAGTGTTTTTCTTCAATGTATTATATATACAGTATCATTAGAGACATCATCAATCAGGAGCCCATCAGTCAGAGTCAGCACATACAAAATAGGTTGGAAATCTTCTGGATAGAGGTATAGAGATGAACTAGATCAGACCTATGAAGAGAATTAAATAGAGTTTCTCCCTATTAGACTAATTCCAGTGCCAGGTAGTAGATTAAAACAGTGGTGTAAGAATAACTTTGTTCCCCTGCAAGAGGACCAATTGCCAAGAAGTTAAGTTTGATATGATTTGCAAATTACATTGTATGTGTGCAATGGGTGTTCATAATCCCCAAAAGTGCTCAGACTCTCCGCAATGAAAATGCTGCCTGGGGAAGGTTCAGGGCAGGGTGTTACAGCAGTGGGTGTTGAATACTGTGC
The DNA here is from genome assembly GCA_033119425.1 of Bufotes viridis. Classification (NCBI taxonomy): domain Eukaryota; kingdom Metazoa; phylum Chordata; class Amphibia; order Anura; family Bufonidae; genus Bufotes; species Bufotes viridis. The sequence continues at coordinate 488,570,814 of CM065590.1, read as the reverse complement.
CCACCAAGGGATATGACTTGGGGCTAAAGCTAAAAGTGTTGTCCTGGCAGTTCCCTGGCTTTCACCCTTTAACCCCTATACAGGGATCTGAACTTCACTACAGGAAGCACACCGGGCTGCTACTTCTTGGAGTTGTCTCCGTGCAGTTTGCTGCTGACCCCCATGAATTAAGAGACACTGATGCATAGCACTGAAGAGATAGGTAAAACTCATAGTCAGTAACAGGTCAGGGCAGGCAGAGTACATGCAAATCCATGAAACAGTCCCAAGGTCAGGGCAGGCAGCTAAGGGTCAATACAATAATCAGGCACAGGTTAGGTCAGGCAGTGGAGAATCAGAGTCAGGAACAGAGTCGGTACACAAGTAGACAAATGAAATATCACATCTTCACGGGAACTAGCAAGCTAGATTAACCTACTTCTCAGGCACCTGCCCACAGGCAAAAGTGCCTTAAGTACCCAGAGGTGGCCAGCAATAGACTGGGGAAGAATTAGGATGTACAAGCTGGCCCTTTAGGAGCCAGAGGGGGGCACACACCCTGTAGGCAGGAAGGAGAGACCTTTTCCAGCAATTATCAGACTTAAGCCTGCCAGAGAAGGACACACAGAACTCTGCCAGCCAGCCGGAGGGCAGAGGAGGGCCAGCAGGTCTGGATGGCAGAAAGCAGCAGTAGCTTGGTAAGTTCTTCAGCGCGTGCTCTGCCTACCAAGAGGAATGGGTGTTGGCACAGGTGACTAACATAACACAGGGTTTTCATTAAAAGGAGCCTCAACACTTGAGGGCTCACTTGCATATTGTATCAAACTTAATTTTCTCAGGGATTTGACCTCAGGGAAACAAAGGTATGCTTCTCAACTGTTTAGTTTAGTGACAAATTCCCTTGAAATAATGTTTTTATATACAGTATTGTCATATGATAGGAAATGAATAGATACTTTGTAGCAAACATTGAGTTGTGTGACAGTGGACAAGATTAAAACGGGTTAGCCACTTTTATAGAAAGTTCCAAAAAGGCCATAAACTATAATACTTACGACATACAAATACTTTATATTGGCAGCCCCAGTACTGGCAATGTAAACAGTGATGGCAGGCAGCCTCCACGTTCATAGGTGGGGGCACGCATGTTATTTACTCCTGTGACCGCTATCTCCAGCTGTCTCTCTTGATACCACATTCACCACCACTTTTTTTATGACATGCTGATGTCTGGCCACAGGGTTCTTTACTGATCCAGTGAATAAGCCTGGTTTATTCCTGGTCACTGGTGGCAAGAAACTGAGCATGGATGGTCGCTCTCCATTGATATGAAGGACAGCTCCTTGGCCAGGATGTTATCAGCCTGGAGAGCATATATAATGCATACAGTACTACTGTATAATTATTCAAATCTGTAGTCCCATAGCTCCATGTAGTGTGATTACATCCTGACTATGGCCCTATAGACATGGGGCCTCTGATATCCCCTTCTGATAAACCATTGTCATGTATGCCAACATGACAGCTTATTCCGCTGCCTTTAGACTAAGTAATGGAGTCGCTGCACCAGCTTAGTATTCTTCATCATGACTTGCATTCCTCCTTGTTTATGTCTCTTAATACATCATCAGATACTTTACCATTGTTTGACAGTTCACGTCTAACATTGCTTTGGGCGGAAAGTAATAAATGTTCCTTTGTATACTTATAAAAATAGTAACAGCTCTTGAGTCACTCAAGCACTTTGTATTCAATTAGCGTTAATTATCATCACTGTTTTCGTGTGCAGATACAGATCTTATTTCTATACAGATTGCTTTATTTTTTGCTTCAGTAATTTCTCCCATCTGTGGAACGAGGCAAGTTTTTTAGATTCAGCACCTTGAACAGCGACTTAAAGAAACATAGCACTCCTGTTCTTATATAACGGTATGAACACTACGATGTTCCTTCAGCCTGACGACAGAATGTTCAGCTTTCCAATAGTTTCTCCATGAGGATCAGTGGGAAGAAAAGAAGTGCAGTCACCAACCATTCTTAAAAGGGTACATCCACCAAAGTACATACTAAGGGCTCATGAACATGATCATTGTTTTGGTCAGCATCCAAGACATTCACTTCAATAAGGCCGCAAAAGACGGAGCCAGCACTCCAGGTGCTGTCCGCATCCGTTGCTCCATTCCATGGCCCTGCAAAAAATCCATTTTATGGACAATAGGCATTTCTATTATGAGCGTACCGTTCTGTTCTGCAAATTGCTAAACGCACACGGGGCGGCATACATGTTTTGCGCATCTGCAAAAGACAGCCCGGTAATGTACATGAGCCCTAACACTGGAGCCTAGGTTCATAACTCGCAAACATGGAGTCCTATAGCAAAACCTGGATCACCTTCAGCAGCCTGTGAGCTCCAGACATGAAAAGCGGATGACTAGGTGGTAGAGATGAGCGAATTGATTCTACACAAATCACATTAATTTTTCCCAAATGCTTTGGTTTATAGTGAATTTTAAACATTTGGATTATATTGTGCACAAAACACTCAAAATGGCAGCTCCATTTTACAGATCAAAAGACAGAGAAGATAAACAAAGATCACATGACCTCGCATGGCGATTTCTACTGGCGAGCTTGCCCATAATACCTTGCAGGTAGCCAATCATGAGGGACTTTAAGTGTCAGTCACTGATGACTCAGTGGGTGAGTCATAATAGACTCTATATAACACCACTGCTTGGCTTTGTGATGATATACATAGGACAGATAGGATTGAAGAGATCATTTCGTGTCAGTGAGTGCTTCATAGTGAGGAGAAGACAATAGACATTCACTTGAATGGGTCTGCAATCCGGAAGGTGCGGTGCAGAAAGGAAGCATGGAATCCCACAGAAGCAATACAGAGTACTCCGGTGGGGTTTCTCTCCATGTACGGAACAGCTGGCACATATTCGTGTGCATGAGCCCTAAATGGGTAGATTGTAGAGAGATAGGAGTCAATTTAATATTGATTGGACCCTGGGCAAGAATTTACTTGGGCCCCCGCCTTCCCACACCCTAGCATGCAATCACGCCCTCCAACACAACACAAACCCACCCCGTCTCCAACAACCCAGCACCCTTACTCACATAAAACAAGTAATATATTTAATATAGCTTACAGTGAATTACTGTAAATACTTACAGTTCTGAAGACTCTAGTAGGCTCAGGATCAGTGCTTTGGGCAGTTGGGCTCAGGGCTTGAAGTGGACACCGCAGTTTGCAGTTCAGGAAGGAGACCAGGGCTCGGCTCACCCTAGCATTGCAGTGCCTCTGCGTGATGTCATGGCCCGTGGCGTACGCAAAAGACTGGGGAGGTCAGGAGAAGGAGCAAGCAAGTAAGTCCTTCACTATGCGAGCCATGCCGCTCGCATAGTGAACAATAGGATAGGGACATGGAGCCGGCGGAGCGGAGGCAAGATATTTTACGACAATGTAATTGAATTTGTGGGCAGTGGCCAGCGGGGCTCAAGAGGCAGCTGCCCATTTTGCCCCGCATTAAAGACGGCCCTGATGGGGGATCTGTGGATGACACTGTTATGGGGGAATCCGTGGATGACACACTGTTATGGGGGATCTGTGGATGACACTGTTATGGAGATCTGTGGATGACACTGTTATGGAGATCTGTGGATGGCACTGTTATGGGGGATCTGTGGATGACACACTGTTATGGGGGACCTGTGGATGACACACTGTTATGGGGGAATCCGTGGATAACACACTGTTATGGGGGATCTGTGGATGACACTGTTATGGATATCTGTGGATGGCACTATTATGAGGGCATCTGTGGATGACACACTGCTATGGGGGCATCTGTTGATGACACACTGTTATGGGGGCAACTGTGGATGATGCACTGTTATGGGGGCATCTGTGGATGACACTGTTATGGGGGCATCTGTAGATGACACTGTTATGGGGGCATCTGTGGATAACACACTGTTATAGGGGCATCTTTGATGACACACTGTTATGGGGGCATCTGTGGATGACACTGTTATGGGGGGATCTGTGAATGACACTGTTATGGAGGGGATCTAGCATCTTATGCTATATATGTGTCATCGATAGATCCCCCCATAACAGTGTCCTGCAGCCTCCTCTGACCTGTAGATTGTTACATTGTTTACTGCAGCCCGACCCACCCCCCAGTCCTCTGTTACATTGCTGCTCCCCCCTCTGTATGGCAAATTTGGGCTCTGTGTGTACCCCTCGTCCACTTTGTCCCACCTACCTGTCCCCTCCCTCTCCTCCGCCTCTGCCTGGGATGTCATATTTGGCGGGGTCGTTTCCTCCTGCTTCCCCGGCAGTCCACCAGCATGCAGTCCCCTCTGCTGCTCTTCAGCCTGGGGCTGGTCCACTCCCTCACCCTGTAGCCCCCCCATGAGTTGCTCTGGGATGGGGTCTCTCGCTTTTTCCGGGGACATTGGTCGAAGGCCCGGGATAAACTTTGGGGGGCGCTGCGGAGCCTCCAGGAGATGCGGGGAGTCTAGCTGAGATGCGAACATCAATGTGGGCTCACAACTGGAGGGGCCCAACTGGACGAGGCAGTGATGGAAAGGGCCGTGTCTGCTGAGCTGCGAGCGTCTGCAGATGGGGAGCCCTCACAGTACCGGCTCTGTACTAGTACTCACTATAAAAGTAGTGTAGCAGGCAGGCCGGACGGCAGTGTAACGTCGCTCACTGCGTCACGCGCCTGCTCCTCCCACTTTATTAATGAAGCAGGCGGAACAGACGAAGTGAGTGACGTTAAGCTGCCGGCCGGCCTGCCTGCTGCACTACTTTGATAGTGAGTAGTGTACTAGTACAGTCATTGAATTTGTGGGCAGTGGCCAGTGGGGCTCAAAAGGCAGCTGCCTTGGGCCCCCCAGGAGCAACTGGGCCCGGGGCAGCTGCCCCTTTTGCCCCGTGTTAAAGACGGCCCTGATGCTATACCATTCAATTCTTAATGTGAATCACCCCAATCTTCATCACATCGTGGACAGTTTGAAAAAACAGGGGACAGGAGACATTATTCCTTGGTTCGTGAAAAAAATTAGATGTGTCCATGATTTGCTTTATTCTGAGGTTATTCTACAAGATCAGTACAGTAAATTTTGGTAATGTGTTCATCAATATCTTGAGCTCGTATTCCAATTCATCTGTAAAAAAATGTTGACTGTTTGTAATTTGTGAATAAGTTGTCCAGAAAAAAGAAAAATTCAGGTTAGGGTAATTCACGCTTGCGTTTTTCTTTTCCGGCATAGAGATCCGTCATAGTGGCTCTATACCGGAAAAGAACTGATCAGTTTTATCCCCATGCGTTCTGAATGGAGAGAAATCTGTTCAGGATGCATCAGGATGTCTTCAGTTCAGTCTTTTTGACATTTCAGGACGGAGATGATCCTGCAGCATGATGCGGTTTTATCTCCGGCCAAAATTCTGGAACACTTGCCGGAATACCGGATTCGGCATTCTTTCCCATTGGAATGAATTAGTGCCGGATCCGGCATTCAAAATACCGCAATGCCGGATCCGTCCTTCTGTGCATACGCTTTCCGTTTGCATGCAGATTGCTGGATCCAGAAGGCAGTTCCGGCAACAGTACTGCTTGCCGGGTCACTCTGCCGCAAGTGTGAAAGTACCCTTAGCCACTCTGATCCTGATGCTGATGATCTACCACTGCTTGATTAAACAGACATGTCACTCACTGTTTTTCATATTCTCTAATAGTGTATAGTGCCAACAAAAATTGGCATATTTTTCTGCATCAAGCATTTATACAGCGTGGTTATACTTTAGTCTGCGACCAGCTACACATTTCTTTTTTTTTTTAAAACATTCCATTTAAATTTAATTACTATATTTTTGGACTATAGGAGGCACTGGACTATAACACACACATTGGGTGAGATTTATCAAACTGGTGTAAAGTAGAACTGGCTTAGTTGCCCATAGCAACCAATCAGATTCCACCTTTCATTTTTCAGAGCTACTTAGAAAAATGAAAGATATAATCGGACTGGTTGCTATGGGTAACTAAGCCAGTTCTACTTTACACCAGTTTGATAAATCTCCCCCATTAGGTTTAAATAACAGAAATAGAGATGTGCGAATTTCATATTTTTAAATTCGTTCACACTTCGTTTGTTGGTAAAAGGTGAATTGCGCTATGGATTCCGTTACCACGGACCAAAACACAATTCTATGACGGAATGCATACATTCCGTCATAATAGAATTCTATGGGCTGCAAAACGGATCCATCCCATTTCCGTTATGCAGGGGAGTCCGGAAACGGGACGGATCCGTTATGCAGGCCATAGACTTCTATTATGATAGAATGAATAACGGAATGCCTCTAAAGGCATTCCGTTATGCATTCCGTCATACAATTGCATTATGGTCCGTGGTAACGGAATCCATAACGCAATTCTGCTTTTACCACCAAGCAAAGCATTAACGGATTTCATAACATGAAATTCGCTCATCTCTAAACAGAAACTTAGAATTTTTTTTTTTATACTTATTAGGCCTTTCCTTGTGGTTTAATGAAATGGAGGGGTCAAGGTCAGTAACTTTAGGGTCTGTTGTAGTGGGGTTTAATAATTTCATCAGTTCTTGTTAGCCCTAGTGTATCATCTGCTGACCATTGTAGCAAACAGTAATGGTTTATGTTGTGGTCACCTCACTTAATGTACCTATCCAAGTACATGTACAAGTCTCCAGTCCTTGCTATGTACTGTAATGTAACAGCTCTTATTGTATGCACACTGTTATTTTGCTGTTTGGCCACAAGGGGCCGCTGTTTCCCCACACAGCTAAACAGACTGCTCAGATTTAAATATTCATATGAGGGTGGAGCTGTGTGTCTTGAGGAAGGAAGCTGGCGTCCATCTTAGTTGCAGACTGAAAAAGTGTGTGAGAGAAGAAAATCATTAACATCGTAGCGTGGAATCACCCTTTTGCGACCAGGACTGCAGCCAAGTGAAGCTGATCATATCAAGCACCCAGATCCCCTCCAGGAGAAGGAGTAAAGCTCCCAAGATCGCTGATGAGAGCTGGATAAAAGCAACAGACCCTGTGGTACCGCAATTGTGTTGGATCAGCCTTTGTTCAGTTCTCAGTCACCAGCTGAGGCAGAGCAGATCCGGGTCGGTAAGACAGAGTGTGCATGCACCTCAATATAAGATTGGCGCCTAAATACTAGACTGAGATCAAACCTGCCGTTAGTTAGTTAGTTAGTGTTCCTGAGTGGCAGGCTATCAAGAATTGCTGCTTGTTTCTCACAAAGACTTATCAGTTAAAGTTTTGGTTCCCTCCGGTTACCTCAGCGTGTTTTTTGGGAGTAATGTATATTAGGCACATGTCACAGTAAATTTTGGGAAAAGGGAGGGGGATAGTAATGTATAGGCCGGTATGATTGTAAGCTGCTGGACCAGTGCCCCGATTCTAGGTTATACGCAGTTCGACACCCCATTCCTGCTTTACACTGACGAAAGTCTCCATGGTCTGGGGTCCATGTTATCCCAAGTCTAGGATGGACGTGAGAGAGTCATTGCCTATGGCAGCCAGTCATGAAGGAGTCAGAGCGCAACCCTGACAACTATAGCTCCTTTAAATTTCAACTAATGGCGCTGGTATGGGCCATGACCGGAAGGTTTGTGGAGTACCTGACAGGTGCAGGGGTGACCGTGATGACGGACAACAACCCGTTAGCACATCTAGAGAATGCCAAGCTCGGTGCGCTGGAGCAGAGTTGGTTGGGTTGCCTTTATAAGTTCCCATATCGCATCAAGTTCCAGTCAGGTAGGGAGAATGGCAACACAGATGCGCTGATCAGAGAGCCAATGATGAGCTAGAGTACACTGAAACTCCTGACCTTGGTCGATTACCCATGTTCCAGGATGTGGCACATTCAAGTGGGGTGGCATCCGGGATGTCCATGGTGTTGGGAAAGACATTGGCTGACTGGGAGAGAGTCCAGAATGGCTACCCAAACCTGTGGAAAGTGAGAGAATGGGTCGGAACCAAGACCTGGCCTCGGCTGGAAGATCGGCCCATCTGACTCCAGAGGGCCAAAAGTTGTTGAGGCAGTGGGATAAGCTGACTGTTACCCAGGGCCTCCTGTGTCAGACCATATACTTACAGTCAGTGCTGCAGTACTGGCAACAGATTGTCATCCCCATGTCATTGGGATCGGAGCCGCCCGGAAAGCCCATGAGAGGGGTGCCCATTTCGGGAGCGAAAAAACGTTCAAGTGGCTCCAACGGCTGGTATACTGACCAGATCTGGCAGACATGGTGCCCAAAGCCTGTCTTGCATGTCGGCCCTGCGGGCTGAGTAAGAGTACTAAACAGTGGGCTCCTGTCCAGGCCATCCAGACTTCAGCGCCTAGAGCTTCTGATGATTGATTATGTACAGATTAGCTACTCTACCTCAGGACACTTGTACTGTCTAGTCATGACAGACCATTTCAAAAAGTATGCGGTGGCTGTACCCACCAGAGACCAGACAGCAGAGTCGGCCACAAAGTGGTCTGCAAACACTTTATACAGGTGTTTGGATGTCCACGGAGAATACATTCAGACCAGAGGGCTTGTTTCCAGGGTACTCTAATGAACGAACTGTACCAGCGGTATGGGATCGAATGCTCCCGCACCACCCCGTAGCACCCCCCCCAAGGAAATGGGGCGTGCGAACGCCTCAACCGCACTTTGCTCCAAATGCTGCGGACTCTGGAGGATAGCCAAAAGACTCGGTGGCACGAATACCTACATGAACTGATGTGGGCCTCTAACAACAGGGTACACAGTACCACCGCATACTCCCCACATATGCTTATGTTTGGGAGAGCCAAACAGGAGATGGAAGACCTCCAGATGCCAGACACAATGGTACCACCACCGAGAGGTACCACCGCATGGGTGCAAGAGCACTGCCACCGGCTGAGAGAGGTCCACAAGGTTGTGGGAGAGCGCCTGAGACAAGTGGTACTCCCTAACCCAAGACCAGTGCAGAGGGATGGGTATGCCCCGGGTGATCTAGTAATGGACAACCGTCTGGGAATTTGGATAGGAGGCAGTCCCATACAAAAGGTAAAGAGGTGGGTAGACCACGTCATCCTGGTCTATGAGGTAGAGCCAATAGGGACTGGGGGATCCTTAGGAAACTTACACTGTAACATGTTGAGTCGATGTAATTTTGACGAGCCAATGTGCGTGGAGAAATGGTGGGTTGCCCCTGCCCCAGTAATCCCAGAGGTCCCAGTGGTGGCAAGTTTACCATCCAGAGGAAACGCTGAACAGTCAGCATCGCCTTCCCATCACATGTGCCTAATGTCCCCAGTGCTTCTGATCCTCCCACTCTACGAAGGTCAACCAGAGCTAACGCTGGTGTGACCCCACAGTGCTATGCACAGGCTGAGTTTGAGTGGGGGGGGGTTGCCGAGGACAAGAACCTCTAGTGGGGTTGTATGTGAGATCGTGAAACAGCTCTTATTGCAGGACACTGTTCTTTTGCTGTTTGGTCACAAGGGGCTGCTGTTTTCCCAAACAGCTAAACAGACTGCTCAGATTTAAATATTCATAGGAGGGTGGACCTGTGTGTCTTGAGGAAGGAAGCTGGTGTCCATCTTAGTTGCAGACTGGAAAAGTGTGTGAGAAAAGAAATCCATTAACATCCTAACGTGGAATCACCCTTTTGCCACCAGGACTGCAGCCAATGAAGCTGATCATGTCATGGACCCGGATCCCATCCAGGAGAAGAAGTACAGCTGCCAGGATCACTGATGAAAGCTGGAGAACAAAGCAACGGACCCTGCGGTACCTCACGTGTGTTGGATCAGCCTTTGTTCAGTTCGCAGTCACCAGTTGAGGCAGAGCAGACCCGGGTCGGTAAGACAGAGCGTGCACGCACCTCAATATAAGATTGGCGCCTAAATACTAGAGACTGAGATCAAACCTGCTGGTAGTTAGTTAGTGTTGCTGAGTGGCAGGCTACCAAGAATTGCTGCTTGTTTATCCCAAAGACTTATCAGTTAAAGTTTTGGTTCGCTCCGGAGAACAGAGAGGACTTCATCATAATCTCCAGTTACCTCAGTGTGTTTATCGGGAAGTATATATATTAGGCACGTGCCACAGTACATTTTGGGAATAGGAAGGGGGATAGTACTGTATAGGCCAGTAAGATTGTAAGCTGCTGTGTCTTATTGCGGGCTAGCCTGTAGCTAACACACACACAATTGTTTCTGTTCTTCAGGGTAATAACAAGTATGGCGAGGCAAATTTAACTTTGCTCGCAGTAGGTAAATTGCGCAAGCGTTTTCCCGGCTACCATCATAGGGCGCTGTGCTGTGCGACACAGGGGTCTCAGCCTCCAGGCTGAGTGTATGTAATCTGATTCTATGTTCACAGCATTTGGAAGTGTGTTTGATATCCTGTAACAGTAAAACAAAGTCAGTTCTACGAGAGCTGGTGTCAGAGTCGTTTTCCTTGTTCTTGACTTCGCTGTATCCTGGGGAGCCCACCCCGGTACACGGTTTACAGTTCTGCTGGAAATTTTATTTTTTAGGTATTTTATTTTACTCTCCATTATCACGACATTATATAAATAGACAGCTCTACAGCACGCATATTATACTTGCACAACTCTACAGTATACATATTATGCACGTACAGCAGTGCAGTACACACATTATACACACATGGTTCTGCTGCTGGATACAAATAGTTCTGCAGTACACATTATACACATACACAGCAGTGCAGTATACACACACACACACACACTTTGCTGCATATATACACAACATTCTGCTACATATGTGCACAGCTCTGTAGTATGCATATGCACACATGTGCACACATGTGCATCTTCAATAAAAATGTACACCCTATTCTTGTCTCAGCCTTAATAGAAAAAACAACCCTATTATAGAATCAGTCAAGGGGGTCTGTCACTGATGGACCACCCTGACTGCGGACTATAAGAAGCAGGCATTTTTTAGCAAGATTTTTTCTTAAAAATATGGTAAATAAACTCTTCTGTTGCTGATACTGTGTCTGACATATTGTTCTGCATCACATTTGTACAATGCTATGTTCAGTTTGTGTCCAGGTGACTATTCTTTTTCAAGTCACTCATTGTTTTGTTTTTTTCATATTCTCTTACAGCATATAGTGAAAAAAACAAAAACTGGCATATTGTTCTGCATCAAGCATTTATACAGTCATCAGTCTGTTTCCATGTGACAGTGCAATTCAAGTCATTCATTGTTTTGCCTATATCTAGTGCCACCCAAATTTTACATATTTTTTTCTTCAAACTGTATAAGTAGCGTAAAGTGGTCATTCATTACATCATGCACCAGATGACCACAGTGGGAGCATGCATTATTTTGAGCTCAGGCGGTGGCAGCTTATCAGGGCCCACTCAGGCCTTTCAAAGAGGCTACTAAATTTGTCAGTAGGAACAAAAGCAGAATTAATGATGTAATTGCCCCTGAAATTTATATTGGAGTAAATGCTCATACTGATGCAACAAGGGATGGTGAAAATGTACTGCTCCCACATCTTGATCGTTGCCATTTGGCTGTTGGGGACTAGAGATGGCCCGAACTATTCGCCGGCGAACAGTTCCCGGCGAACATAGCTTGTTCGCGTTCGCCTCGGCGGGCGAACATATGCGATGTTCGGTCCGCCCCTATACATCATCATTGAGCAAACTTTGACCCTGTACCTCACAGTCAGCAGACACATTCCAGCCAATCAGCAGCATACCCTTCCTCCCAGACCCTCCCACCTCCTGCACAGCATCCATTTTAGATTCATTCTGAAGCTGCAGTCTTAGTGAGAGGAGGGACAGTGTAGTTGCTGCTGATTTAATAGGGAAATTGATAGCTAGGCTAGTGTATTCAGTGTCCACTCCAGTCCTGAAAGACTCATCTGATCTCTGCTGTAAGGACATTAGTCTGCTTTTTTTTTTTTCTCCATATATATATTGCAGTTGCCTGGCCTGACCGTGTGTGAGGAGCTGCAGGCCCACAGACTACATAGTGCCCACTACCAGTGCCCACCACTCACACCGTGTGCCACAGGACTTTGCATCAAACAAAGGCATTTAATTTTTACCCTTTAATCTAAGGTTAGTTGCCTGCCAGTGTGTGTCAGGCCGACTTCCACAGACTGTAGTGTGCCCACTGCCAGTGCCCACCACCACTCATACCCTGTGGCACAGGCATTTAATTTTTACACTTTAGTCTAATTTCAGTTGCTTGCCTGCTGCCAGTGTGTGTCAGGCCGACTTCCACAGACTGTAGTGTGCCCACTGCCAGTGCCCACCACCACTCATACCGTGTGGCACAGGCATTTAATTTTTACACTTTATTTTAATTTCAGTTGCTTGCCTGCTGCCAGTGTGTGTCAGGCCGACTTCCACTGACGGTAGTGTGCCCACTGCCAGTGCCCACCACTCATACCGGGTGGCACAGTACCTAGCACGCGTAGTACCACTTATCTAAAAAAATGACAGGCAGAGGCAGGCCACCCCGCAGGGGCCGTCGTGGTCGTGGTGCTGTGATTTCCACTGGCCCTGGAATAATGCCCAGTGTTCAGAGGCCACGTACCCTGAACCTGAAAAATTCTGAGGACATAGTTGACTGGCTTAGACAGGACACCCAATCTTCAACAGCTTCCGCTAAGAACCTTGACGCACCATACTCCTCCAGCTCAGCTTCGATCACCTGCTCTCAAGTTACCACGCTCCCGCCCGCCACCACCACCACCACAGCCACCACAACCGCTTCACTTGATCCGTCAGAGGAGTTATTTACACATCAGTTGTATGCAATTAGTGATGCGCAACCATTATTGCCAGATGATGTAGATTACATGGGTGCAAGAGCACTGCCACCGGCTGAGAGAGGTCCACAAGGTTGTGGGAGAGCGCCTGAGACAAGTGGTACTCCCTAACCCAAGACCAGTGCAGAGGGATGGGTATGCCCCGGGTGATCTAGTAATGGACAACCGTCTGGGAATTTGGATAGGAGGCAGTCCCATACAAAAGGTAAAGAGGTGGGTAGACCACGTCATCCTGGTCTATGAGGTAGAGCCAATAGGGACTGGGGGATCCTTAGGAAACTTACACTGTAACATGTTGAGTCGATGTAATTTTGACGAGCCAATGTGCGTGGAGAAATGGTGGGTTGCCCCTGCCCCAGTAATCCCAGAGGTCCCAGTGGTGGCAAGTTTACCACCCAGAGGAAACGCTGAACAGTCAGCATCGCCTTCCCATCACATGTGCCTAATGTCCCCAGTGCTTCTGATCCTCCCACTCTACGAAGGTCAACCAGAGCTAACGCTGGTGTGACCCCACAGTGCTATGCACAGGCTGAGTTTGAGTGGGGGGGGGTTGCCGAGGACAAGAACCTCTAGTGGGGTTGTATGTGAGATCGTGAAACAGCTCTTTTGGTACAATCGTTTTTATTGAGGTTTTTCAAAAATTACAACATAGAAAGGTATTACACATACCAAAGGAGTAACATTGTATGCGATATAATAAACATCAGCGAAAGAAAACATAACATAACAGTGTGCTACCGCTTAGGACCCCTGCCACAGAAGTATTAAATGTGCAAAGAGTAGCGTTTGAATGTGGCGTCGTCCTTCTCAGCGAATCGAGCCCCAACCTACCCCATAAGGTAGGGTATAACCTGAAAATCCTAAAAAGGGTTAACAAAAAACTACCACCTGGTCTAGTACACATATATAGAGGTGCTATGCCTATTTGAGACCGTCCGGCACGTTCACAGTCCCAAAAAACTAAAAGGCAAAGGATAAGAGAGAGAGTCGAAAGGCATCAGAGGGCGTTCTCCCTACATACCAGTATAATGAGTGGAAGTTAACCAATAGTGCCACTGCGTCAGGAATTTATCATAGGTTCCCTTACCTAGAGCTATGATCTTTTCATATGTTAGTGTAGAATTAATATAAGACACCAATTCTATCACACTCGGCACTTCTGAAGACTTCCATTTTCTCAACAGCATCAATTTGGCTGATACACAGATAATGCACAGTAGTTTCCTGCTTGCAATTGGGAGGGTCTCAACCCCTATCAACAGTAAGACCAGTTGGGGTGACCACATGGAGCACTGTGGCAGCAACCCATGAAGCATGTCCCTGACTGCAGCCCAATATTGTTGGATGAGGGGACATTGCCATAGAATATGATAAAGCGTTCCTCTACAGCCACATCCTCTCCAGCAAACTCCGGGTACACCTGGGAACATATGCATCAATTTATCCGGAGTATAGTACCAGTTTAATGTCGTCTTAAGAACCGATTCTACGTGGGCGGAACAATGTAAATAAGTATGAGTTGTTTTAAATGCCCCCCTCCATTCCTCATCCGTAAAAGTAGTGTCTAAGCATTTTTCCCACCATCGCATGGGGTGGGACTTGACAAATTGGTGTGATTGCATCATCGCTTCATACAACGGCTTGAGGCCTTTAGAAGCACTCTGTACATAGGCCATACCTGTCAAGTTAGGTTTTAGACCAGTGGGTTTGAGAGAGTGTATTAAATTACGTATTTGCAGAAATTTAAAAAAGTCAGATTGAGGGAGGTTTAGTGATTCCTTCAGCGAGTGAAAGGACCTCAGATTCCCCCCATCATATAAGGTATTCCCTATACGTCCCCTTTCAGGAAACCATAGAGTCAGGTCCGTATGCGGAGTAAAGCTGTGATAAATGAAGACGGAAGCGTTAGCATTTTTGGTAACGTATCTCCCCAGCAATTCTGTGAAATTGTTCCCATGCCTTAATGGAGGCCAACATAACCGGGTTAGAAATCACGCTTCATGTATACACCAAAAGGGAATATGTAAAAGATCTGCTAGGGTAAAAGGGAGAGCTTGTGTTTTTTCAACCTGAACCCATGGGATGTCCTCCTGTCCCCGAGCCCATCCCCTCAACATGGAAACCATGGACGCTAGATAATAAAATTTCATATCAGGAACCGCTAGTCCTCCTGTCTTGCGAGGCCTCCTGATAATTTCCCTGGCCACTCTCGGTTTCTGCTGCCTCCAAATGTATTTAGAAAGTAAAGCTTGGGCCTGTGTGAAGAATTTGGGAGGCAAGGATATCGGCAGGGTGCGGTACAAATAAAGGAAGCGTGGAAGCATAAACATTTTAAAGGCTGCTATTCTGCCTAGCCAAGATGTGTCCTGTTTGTGGAAAACTTCCAGATCTCTGCCAATGGCATCCAAAAGGGAGTCATAATTTAAAACATATAAGCGGGAGAGAGAGGGGGTCATGTTAGTGCCCAGATATTTTATGTACTCCGTGCGCCAATCGAAAGCCCATGTGCTACGTAACGATGTCACCAGAGTCTCCGGGATGTCCACAGGTAATACCTGAGTTTTCGAGGCATTCAAATGATAATAGGAGAGACCCCGTAGATATCGATTTGGGCCATAACCGCCGCCAGTGAACATTCAGGCCGTGTCAGGGAAAGCAGAATGTCATCCGCGTATAAGGAAATGGTATGTTCCCTGCCGCCTATGAGCACTCCGGAGACCCGGGGATCCGATCTGATCGCTTGGGCTAAAGGTTCCATTGCTAAAATAAAAATCAGCGGCGATAATGGGCAGCCCTGCCTGGTGCCATTCGTTAAAACGAATGTCCCGGACATGGCTCCATTCACATACACCTGTGCCGTTGGGTCACTATATAATGCCTTAATAGCAGATAATATGGGGCCCCCAAATCCCATTTTAGAGAGCACCGAGAAGGCGAAAGACCATCTAATCCTGTCAAACGCCTTCTCGGCGTCCAAGGCCAGTACCAAAAGCGGACACTTTGACATTTTGGCTTGGTGAAATATACCAATCATCCGTCTAGTATTAAAATAGGATTGTCTGGAGGGAACAAATCCGGTTTGGTCAGGATGTATCAAAAAGGGGAGAAGTTTTGCCAGTCTGAGGGCCAAGAGTTTCGCATATATCTTAATATCCTGGTTTAGCAAGGAGATGGGCTGAAAGTTTTGAGGTCTATCGGGCGATTTCCCTGGTTTAGGCAAGGTGACAATCATAGCTTGCAAATTTTCTCGGGGAAAAGTTCCCGATTGTAAAGCTGATTGGCAGAAGTCTCGCAAAAAGGGGCTCAGAACATGTTTAAAATGTTTATAGTAGTGGCTAGCGAAGCCATCAGGGCCTGGAGCTTTATCCCGGGGCAAGGAGTTTATAACCGATTCTACTTCCTCAGATGTAATGGGAACATTAAGACTATGCAGTTGTGATTCTGTCAGGGATGGCAAAGTTAGGGAGTTGAGATAGGACTGAATCGCGTCTGAGAGATTAGGTGGAGATGTGATAGAGTCACCTAAATTATATAAATCAGAGTAGTACACTCGAAAACCATCTGCAATATCATCGGGGGCATATACCTTATTCTGCGATGTGGGGTGTATGAGGTAAGGAATTCTGCTCTTCCTATGTTTTGCTTTAAGTTGGGCAGCTAAAAATTTGCCTGCTTTATTCCCCTGGGAGTAGTATCGCGCTTTAGTTTTTCTAAAAACCCTTTTCATAAGAGTCTAACATGTGATCCCTCAAATCCTGCCTAGCCTGTTTTAACGCAGCCGCCGACTGAGGAGAGGGGTTCATCTTATTGCTAGCTTCTATTTGTTGTACCTTGGCAAGTAGTCCGGATAGAAGTTCCTCCAGCTTTCGCTTTCGCACCACACCCTGCTGTATTAACGAGCCTCTTATGCACGCCTTGTGAGCATTCCATAGAACCACCGGATTCACAGAATCCTGTTGGTTCAGGCGGAAGAATTCCTCCATGTCCGACAAAATGCGTCCGCCATGTTGAGGGTTGGACAGCAAGAAAGGGTTGCTTCTCCATATATATCTTTGAGAATAGTTGATTTCCTCCGATATTGACAGAGTAATCGCTGCATGGTCAGACCACTTTATCAGATCTATGGACGAGCTCACCGCGCTGGGAAGCGTAAACCTGTCAACGAGAAACAAATCAATACGGGAGTAAGTATTATGCACCCCAGAGTGAAATGTAAAATCTTTATCCGACGGATGGTGAATACGCCATATATCATACATTTCTTCTTTCCATAAAATATCCGCCATAGAAGGGGAGGATCTATGAGAACCCGAAGATGTGTCAATGGCGGGATCTGTTATTAGATTAAAGTCCCCAAAAATAACTACCCGACCCTTCCCTCGCTTTTTAACCAATCCCAGCAATTTTGTGATGAAACGAGATTGACCCTGATTAGGGGCATATAAGGAAACCAGTGTGTAAGGAGCATTGTTTATCAAACAGATGAGAATTATGAATCTTCCTTTTGGATCACTAATATTCTCTATTAGCGTAAATGCCACTGTGTTTCTGATGCCTATAAGTACCCCCTTTGTCTTGGAGAGAGAATGGGAGTGAAAGATGTGAGGGAATTGAGGGGAGCGTATCCTGTGTGCATCTCTCTCCAGGAGATGGGTCTCTTGAGCTCCTATGATATCACATCTGAGACTCCGTATCTCTCTCCAAAAAAAGGATCTGCGTGCCGGACTATTCAGACCATTAACATTCAAGCTGGCAAATAATAGCACCATACAACATTAACCGAAAAAGTAGCGAGAAGAAGTTGCAATGAATCAAGTATAAAAGGTGCAGGACGCCTCCCAGCCAGGACGGCTGCACCCCATGGGCCAGGATGGTAGCGGATAACATGGGCACAATCAAATGTGTAAGCAAAAAGGTTATAGCACCCAACACAATCATAACATAACATTGGGAAATTTGCAAAGAGATAACATCACAAACAGGCATCTGAACTTAGCAAGCTCTCCCTGTATGGGGGATAAAGTCCTGTCTGTTAACCGAGGAAAGGACTTGTAAGAAAAGTCACCGGAATCAAAACCACCCAAGGTAAGAGCCCTCGCAGGCGAACTGGCAAATCAGGCTACGTCCCATTCTTTTTGAAACTTGTTTAGCGGAGCTCTGCGATCTCCTTGAAGATTGGGAACCGCAATGTCCCAGCTGCTTAAAAGCTTTCTGCCCTCGTCTACCGATCGAATAACATGCATGGATCCCAAATGGTGTATCAGAAGGCGTGTAGGAAATCCCCATCTGTATTGGATTTTGGCTGTTTGCAGAGCTGCCGTAATTGGGGTCAGCACCCGTCTCATTCGCAGAGTGGCTGCAGAGAGGTCAGCGTATAGAGAGACCTTGTGATAAGGTGCAGGTAGGCCGCCATTTTGCCTAGAGTAAGACATAAGTTGCTCTTTGACAGAGTAAAAGTGCACTCTTGCAAGTACATCTCTAGGAACATTCTCCTCCAAATGTCGAGGTCTCGGCACCCTATGAGCTCGATCAATTTCCACCTCTTTGTCGCTGCAATGGGGCAAAGCAGACTTGATCAGGATTTCACATAATCAGTAAGCTCTTTAGCCGAAACTGACTCCGGTATGCCCCGCAGCTTAATATTGTTGCGTCGGCTACGGTCCTCTAAATCTGTTATTTTTGCTTTAATCATCTCAACCTCCGCCTCTAGAGCATAATGAGCATCAATGAGATCGTTGTGGGAATGAGCAAATTCCCCGAATTTATCTTCCAAATGGTTTGTCCGGGCCCCAAGTGCCTCCAAATCTGCTCTTACAGGTGCGATTAAAGCACGGATATCTTGAATTATAGAGCGCCTCTGGACCAGCAACATTTCTTTCATGGCCGTGTCTGTGAGGGCCGTATCGTGGACCGCGAGGGCCAGAATTTCTTCCTCGCTAGAGATAGTTTCCCCTAGTGCCTCCCTGGTACCTGGAGTTATAGAGTCCGCAGGAGTTGGGGAGGAAAGTCGCCGATCACTCGGGGCGTTGTTCGGCCTCCGCGAGGACTCTCTGCTATTGTCTTCATGGGCGTCCGGCGGGAGTTCTCCGTCTTCCGGCTGTCGAGGTAAGTAAGTCGCCCTCTCAGGTACCTGATCCAGGTCTGCTTGGTCCCGGGAGATCCCGCTCTGCTCAGCAGTGGAAGCACCAGTGTGGACATCTGCCGCTCGGGCCTGCAGGACGGCATGTTTCTCCGCGGCGCCATCTTGGGACCTTCCCGCTTCTCTAGTAAAATAGAATTTCGTCAGTTGCGGATGTCTCGGTCCTTTCTTTTTCCGGCCCGTCATGGTCAGGGACGGTTCCGGGACCGATTCCGCCAGTTTGGAAAGTTCACCACGGGTCTGTCGCTATAAAAGTCGCTATTCTTTGGGTGGCTTTACCGGAGCAGCAGCACACTACATCCGCACGCCTCGGCAGCCAGACCACGCCCCCGTGAAACAGCTCTTATTGCAGGACACTGTTCTTTTGCTGTTTGGTCACAAGGGGCTGCTGTTTTCCCAAACAGCTAAACAGACTGCTCAGATTTAAATATTCATAGGAGGGTGGACCTGTGTGTCTTGAGGAAGGAAGCTGGTGTCCATCTTAGTTGCAGACTGGAAAAGTGTGTGAGAAAAGAAATCCATTAACATCCTAACGTGGAATCACCCTTTTGCCACCAGGACTGCAGCCAATGAAGCTGATCATGTCATGGACCCGGATCCCATCCAGGAGAAGAAGTACAGCTGCCAGGATCACTGATGAAAGCTGGAGAACAAAGCAACGGACCCTGCGGTACCTCACGTGTGTTGGATCAGCCTTTGTTCAGTTCGCAGTCACCAGTTGAGGCAGAGCAGACCCGGGTCGGTAAGACAGAGCGTGCACGCACCTCAATATAAGATTGGCGCCTAAATACTAGAGACTGAGATCAAACCTGCTGGTAGTTAGTTAGTGTTGCTGAGTGGCAGGCTACCAAGAATTGCTGCTTGTTTATCCCAAAGACTTATCAGTTAAAGTTTTGGTTCGCTCCGGAGAACAGAGAGGACTTCATCATAATCTCCAGTTACCTCAGTGTGTTTATCGGGAAGTATATATATTAGGCACGTGCCACAGTACATTTTGGGAATAGGAAGGGGATAGTACTGTATAGGCCAGTAAGATTGTAAGCTGCTGTGTCTTATTGCGGGCTAGCCTGTAGCTAACACACACACAATTGTTTCTGTTCTTCAGGGTAATAACAAGTATGGCGAGGCAAATTTAACTTTGCTCGCAGTAGGTAAATTGCGCAAGCGTTTTCCCGGCTACCATCATAGGGCGCTGTGCTGTGCGACACAGGGGTCTCAGCCTCCAGGCTGAGTGTATGTAATCTGATTCTATGTTCACAGCATTTGGAAGTGTGTTTGATATCCTGTAACAGTAAAACAAAGTCAGTTCTACGAGAGCTGGTGTCAGAGTCGTTTTCCTTGTTCTTGACTTCGCTGTATCCTGGGGGAGCCCACCCCGGTACACGGTTTACAGTTCTGCTGGAAATTTTATTTTTTAGGTATTTTATTTTACTCTCCATTATCACGACATTATATAAATAGACAGCTCTACAGCACGCATATTATACTTGCACAACTCTACAGTATACATATTATGCACGTACAGCAGTGCTACACATTATACACACATGGTTCTGCTGCTGGATACAAATAGTTCTGCAGTACACATTATACACATACACAGCAGTGCAGTATACACACACACACACACACTTTGCTGCATATATACACAACATTCTGCTACATATGTGCACAGCTCTGTAGTATGCATATGCACACATGTGCACACATGTGCATCTTCAATAAAAATGTACACCCTATTCTTGTCTCAGCCTTAATAGAAAAAACAACCCTATTATAGAATCAGTCAAGGGGGTCTGTCACTGATGGACCACCCTGACTGCGGACTATAAGAAGCAGGCATTTTTTAGCAAGATTTTTTCTTAAAAATATGGTAAATAAACTCTTCTGTTGCTGATACTGTGTCTGACATATTGTTCTGCATCACATTTGTACAATGCTATGTTCAGTTTGTGTCCAGGTGACTATTCTTTTTCAAGTCACTCATTGTTTTGTTTTTTTCATATTCTCTTACAGCATATAGTGAAAAAAAAACAAAAAACTGGCATATTGTTCTGCATCAAGCATTTATACAGTCATCAGTCTGTTTCCATGTGACAGTGCAATTCAAGTCATTCATTGTTTTGCCTATATCTAGTGCCACCCAAATTTTACATATTTTTTTTCTTCAAACTGTATAAGTAGCGTAAAGTGGTCATTCATTACATCATGCACCAGATGACCACAGTGGGGAGCATGCATTATTTTGAGCTCAGGCGGTGGCAGCTTATCAGGGCCCACTCAGGCCTTTCAAAGAGGCTACTAAATTTGTCAGTAGGAACAAAAGCAGAATTAATGATGTAATTGCCCCTGAAATTTATATTGGAGTAAATGCTCATACTGATGCAACAAGGGATGGTGAAAATGTACTGCTCCCACATCTTGATCGTTGCCATTTGGCTGTTGGGGACTAGAGATGGCCCGAACTATTCGCCGGCGAACAGTTCCCGGCGAACATAGCTTGTTCGCATTCGCCTCGGCGGGCGAACATATGCGATGTTCGGTCCGCCCCCTATACATCATCATTGAGCAAACTTTGACCCTGTACCTCACAGTCAGCAGACACATTCCAGCCAATCAGCAGCATACCCTTCCTCCCAGACCCTCCCACCTCCTGCACAGCATCCATTTTAGATTCATTCTGAAGCTGCAGTCTTAGTGAGAGGAGGGACAGTGTAGTTGCTGCTGATTTAATAGGGAAATTGATAGCTAGGCTAGTGTATTCAGTGTCCACTCCAGTCCTGAAAGACTCATCTGATCTCTGCTGTAAGGACATTAGTCTGCTTTTTTTTTATTTTTTTCTCCATATATATATTGCAGTTGCCTGGCCTGACCGTGTGTGAGGAGCTGCAGGCCCACAGACTACATAGTGCCCACTACCAGTGCCCACCACTCACACCGTGTGCCACAGGACTTTGCATCAAACAAAGGCATTTAATTTTTACCCTTTAATCTAAGGTTAGTTGCCTGCCAGTGTGTGTCAGGCCGACTTCCACAGACTGTAGTGTGCCCACTGCCAGTGCCCACCACCACTCATACCCTGTGGCACAGGCATTTAATTTTTACACTTTAGTCTAATTTCAGTTGCTTGCCTGCTGCCAGTGTGTGTCAGGCCGACTTCCACAGACTGTAGTGTGCCCACTGCCAGTGCCCACCACCACTCATACCGTGTGGCACAGGCATTTAATTTTTACACTTTATTTTAATTTCAGTTGCTTGCCTGCTGCCAGTGTGTGTCAGGCCGACTTCCACTGACGGTAGTGTGCCCACTGCCAGTGCCCACCACTCATACCGGGTGGCACAGTACCTAGCACGCGTAGTACCACTTATCTAAAAAATGACAGGCAGAGGCAGGCCACCTCGCAGGGGCCGTCGTGGTCGTGGTGCTGTGATTTCCACTGGCCCTGGAATAATGCCCAGTGTTCAGAGGCCACGTACCCTGAACCTGAAAAATTCTGAGGACATAGTTGACTGGCTTAGACAGGACACCCAATCTTCAACAGCTTCCGCTAAGAACCTTGACGCACCATACTCCTCCAGCTCAGCTTCGATCACCTGCTCTCAAGTTACCACGCTCCCGCCCGCCACCACCACCACCACAGCCACCACAACCGCTTCACTTGATCCGTCAGAGGAGTTATTTACACATCAGTTGTATGCAATTAGTGATGCGCAACCATTATTGCCAGATGATGTAGATTACATGGATATGTCTCAGTCAGGCAGGATTACACACATGGACGTACAGTGTGATGATGATGATGTTGTACCCGCTGCTGCTTCCTTTGCTGAGGTGTCAGATACAAGTGAAGCGGTTGATGATGACGATGTGTCCACAGATGCCACGTAGGTGCCTGCTCGAAGAGAAGAAGAGGGGGAAAGTTCAGAAAGGGAGACAGAGAGAAGGAGGAGACGAGCTGGAAGCAGGGGGGGGGTCATCGCAAGGAGTTAGTGGCACAGTCAGACAGCATGTTTCGGCACCCGGGGTCAGCCAGACAGCACGCCAGTCAACGCATGCTGTTGACACCACCAGAATGCCGTCAGTGCAAAGCTCAGCAGTGTGGCATTTTTTTTGTGTGTCTGCCTCTGATAACAGCAATGCCATTTGCAACCTGTGCCAAAAGAAACGTGGGAAGTCTAACACCCACCTCGGTACAACTGCTTTGCGAAGGCACATGATCTCACATCACAAACGCCTATGGGATCAACACATGCGTACAAGCAGCACACAAACTCAAAGCCACCATCCTCCTCCTGGTCCAGCATCTTCAGCCACGTCAACTACTGCTGTCCTTCTTGCCCCCTCTCAACCACCCGCCACTCCGCCTCTCACCTTCAGCAGTTCCATCTCATCTGCCCACAGTCAGGTGTCTGTTAAGGAAATGTTTTAGCGTAAGAAGCCAATGTCACAGAGTCACCCCCTTGCCCGGCGTCTGACAGCTGGATTGACGGAACTCTTAGCCCGCCAGCTTTTACCGTACCAGCTGGTGGAGTCTGAGGCCTTCAAAAAATTTGTCGCTATTGGGACACCACAGTGGAAGGTACCCGGACGAATTTTTTGTTTCAAAAAAGGCAATCCCTGATATGGGACGTAACAGAGATTAAACTGATAGGAATAGTACTAGTTAAGACACCACTCATATGGGGTGTGACAGTAAATTGCACGGTGCAGACGCAGTGACCGTGGATTAAAACAAAAGGGAGGGAGCCAGTGTTTTTTTAACCATCTCCCCGTTCGAAAAATCAATTCAATAGATGGACCCCAGATTGGGGACGTAACAGGGATCAAACTGATGAGAATAGTACTACAGAAAATACCACTTATATCGGGTGTGACAGTAAATTGCACGGCGCAGACGCAGTGACCGTAGATTAAAACATAGGGGAGGGAGCAAGCGTTTTTTTAACCATCTCCCTGTTCGAAAAATCAATTCAATAAATGGACCCCAGATTGGGGACGTAACAGGGATTAAACTGATGAGAATAGTACTACAGAAAATACCACTCATATCGGGTGTGAGAGTAAATTGCACGGCGCAGACGCAGTGACCGTGGATTAAAACAAAGGGGAGGGAGCCAGCATTTTTTTAACCATCTCCCCATTCGAAAAATCTATTCAATTGACCTTTCGGGGACCCTTGGTGTTGTACGTGGCTGGGTGGAGGAAGAAACCTTCAATGACATCACCGGGACATGGCTAGCTTGGTATCCAACCTTGTGCAAATGGGGAGTTTGCCGTTGTGCAAATGGACTGTTTGCGGTTGTTTGCGGTGCATTTAAAGGGGAGTTTGGTCTGTCAATGTCTGTGAAGCGGGCGTAACCCTTACACTACCTGATCGATACAACATCATACCTGATCGTATACACACACTGGATGTTTTAAAGCATGTTATTCCAAACAATTTAGGAATGTTACGTTATTTATGGCCTTTATGGATTAAAACCTGACTCTGCGTCCACTACGTAATTTTCCATGGGATTTTTGCCATGGATCCCCCTCCGGCATGCCACAGTCCAGGTGTTAGTCCCCTTGAAACAACTTTTCCATCACTATTGTGGCCAGAAAGAGTCCCTTTGGTTTTTAAAATTCGCCTGTCTATTGAAGTCTATGGCGGTTCGCCCGTTCGCGAACATTTGCGGAAGTTCACGTTCGCCAACTGAAAATTTTATGTTCGCGACATCACTATTGGGGACCCGCACAGAGGTTTTTTTCTTATTTATAGGGCTTGTAGTCAGAATAACCAGTGCAGGTGTAATACCCCACACGAGCGTGACGGATTAGGTCCGGGTGCGTTCAGGGAAACTCGCATCATTATGCAGGCAAGTTCAGTCAGCTTTGTCTGCAATTGCGTTCAGTATTTTCCGCACGGTTGCAATGCCTTTTGATGCGTTTTTCACGTGAAAAAAAAACTAAAGGTTTACAAACAACATCTCCTAGCGACCATTTTTCACTGAAGCCCCATTCACTTCGATGGGTCCAGGGCTGCGCAGAATATAGAACATGCTGCATTTTTTACACAACGCAGAACTGATGCATGAAAAAAAAAAACGCTCATGTGCACAGACCCATTGAAATGAATGGGCCAGGATTCAGTGTGGGTGCTATGCGTTCACGTCACGCATTGCACACGCGCGGAAAACTCGTTTGTGTGAAAGGGGCTTAAGAGTATGCCTATTTTAGACTGATATGGCATATCCACATGATATGCCACAATTCAAGTTAGCCCCCTCAGAACTGGTGAAGTGGCTACTATTTTCCAAACTCAGATAGAAGTGAATGGAGAGGACCACGCTTTAGACGAAATGTCTCCATTAAGAGTGGCTACTTCATCAAAAGAGACAAGGGTGAGGGCCCTCAGGGGTCCTTACTATGCAGATTGATAGGATATCCACAGGATCCACACCTATGTCTTACATGGGAATACCCCTTTAACAATGCATGATCCAACTCATGGTGTCTTTTTTATTTTTTTAAAGCGCCCTCCAGTCACTGACACGTTGCATGACATGTTCCTGGATGCATTGTCTTACTTTTCCCCTGTTTCACCTTTTCACCTCTTCAGCATTACATCATAAACAACAAATCCCCAAATAAATCCCTCCATATAAATATTCTCAACTAAGAAAAACAATGAATGGCAGCAGCAGGAACCGGCACCAAAAGTACAAAGCTGGCCGGTTAAATTTAGAATAGGCAATGCAATTTCCACGCCGGGAGAACCCAATTATCCGAAAGAAAGAGAAAGCTGAGCCCAATTATACCCACAAAAAGCCGAAGCCGAGAGACAAAATTGAGAGAATGTTAATTACTGCACACCACCCGCCAACAGCTAATTACCCTTGTTTAGAAGAGATGCAGAACTGGCAACGTAAAGAAAGAGCACATAACCCCTTGGTTCCCACCAGGATTCAGTCGAGGTCTGATAGAAGGTTTCTGCAGGATTCCTCTGTAGTTGTGTATCAGAAAGCTGCAGCCCCTTCCTATTCAACCAAAAGGGTAACAAATGTGATTCTTGTATCAAATATGTAATGGTAATGAGCATTACTTCATGAATAGTGTAATCATCTGTTTACTGTGATGACTCCACACCACAAATACCCATAATGATCACAACACTTCACAGGTTCTCAGCTCTCATTTATTTACTACAGCTATTCACGCCAACCATGGTGCTGTCTCAGGATTAACTCTCTTCAAATCAAGATCAAAACAACTGGAGGCTTGAACTACATAAAGGGTTAATGCGTTTTGAGGCCGCCTTATGTTCTTGCCGCCATAAGCCAATGTGGAGTAACGAGACGTGTGTAATCGTGCCACCTTTTATGGACTTTTACTAAGAGGTTAATTGCTTTAATTTTGGCATCCAGCTTCTTCTCGAACCTTGTGTTTCGCCTTTGCCCTTAATTATAAAACTCAGTCATTTCAGGCAACAGTTTGCTCTGCGTGAAATTACTCCAAGGAAAAATCTGGCTGGTCAAGCCTGTCGTTCATCTGAGGCCGTGCATACAAGTTTTAGAAGCAAGGAAGTTCCTGGATTGTGGCCTGCTTATTTGGGGAGGGGGGGGGGGGATAGGGGGTTGATGTGTACAGATGGTGTAACAAGTAAAGTTGTTAAGAAAACTCCTAAGAAAATATAGACGTAGCAAAGATGATTTGCTCTCTTGCTGAAACTTTGTGGGTTGTAACAAGTCTCTTAAAGTTAAAATATTAGGGCATGACCTGACGTTGCGCGGCCAAACCAGATCAGAATGCCTCAACCAATGGCCACGCGATTCATGCAATATCTCGCACCCATCAATTGCTGCAGATGGGTGTGGTTTGGTCACATGCCGCCGACCTCCTCTTTGGGCAGTAATCTAAGGGTAAATACATAATCCACAGACAATTGACTAACTCAGTTCCACTACACTGGAGAAACCCTACCATGAGTACAGTTTCTACCATAAATGCATAGCTGGGAATATTTTACTTGATGTATAATTAGGAATGATTGCAGCAATTTTTTATAATCAAGCTCTTTCAAAGAGACAAAAAGCATAAAATGCCAGACTCGTAACCTGTGTTCTGCTTGAGAAATGGTGAAGCTGCTGCTAGGTACTGGAGTTTTTTGTATGTGTGCAGCACTGAAATAGTTAAGGCTCAATTGCTCTACGGCTCGGGTGTTATTCCATAATTATATGTGTATTATATATGGAGGGTCAGATGACAATAAAAGGTTATTCTGGTATTATTGTGTAGGATACTTTTTTTTTAATATTATTACATGATAACTGGAAAAATGGAGGTGTTTTGATCTTTTATAACACCGCAGGCACCCACGTCTCAGCCAGTGGAACTAAAGCTCCTACAAAGATTTCTCAGTTTGTCAGATTACTCCAATTCATCTGTATCTACTCCCTTGTAGTCACACAGTTCCCTCCTCTTACTTGGATGGGAACAAACACTCATGTCTAACCTGATTCTGCAGTACAAGACTTTAATTATCTTAAGACATGCTTCTCATCAACTGTAGTCCATCATCTGGATAACAACAGACCATTCTTTCTGGAAGTTGATGCTTCCCCACTGTGTAGGTGTGGTATTTTCTCAATAAGTTATTTCTCCAAGAAATTCTCACCAGGTTCACTCCACTGGTGATCATCCATTCAGCTTGCCTTGGAAGAGGGACATCATATTAAGGAAGGGGCTAAATTTTCTGTGACCATCTATACTGATCACAAAAACCTGTAGTATCTAAAGTCAGCCCACAGACTGAATCTTTGCCAATTTCATTTTGTTTGTCCTGCAGAAAAAAGCCACAGAACTGATGCTCTTTCCAGGTTTTTTGACCCTTTGGATTCATTGCCTAAAACGCAGGCCAATGTTATTAACCTAAAAGTTATATCCTGGCAGCTACAGATATATCTCGTGAAGTTCCTCTTAAGGGTTCTCCTTTGTATCTCCATTGCTCTGAATAACAAATTTGTCTTGGACTCATTCTTCTAATCTCTGATCAACCTGGAGTTAATTCAACTGAGTTACTGTCACACTACTTCTGGTTTTCAAACTGGAGACAAGACATCAAATAATTTTTGGCGTCTTGTACTTATAGAGTTCAAATGAATTCCTGTCAACGGGCACTGTCAGGTCTTCTCCAGCTTCAGGAATGCTGAACTGAGGTGCCTATGGATTTTATTACTGATTTGCCATCTGGTTAGCAGAGGTTCTTTAATCTAAAGCTGGCCACAAATATCAAAAGTACTGTATGTCAAATTAACCTGCCAATTTCACAATTATTGGCCGACCATCTAACGTTTATCAGGGTCTCCTGATTCCCCCCCAATGGCATATGTCAGGGGAGATAAGTATTGGACTGTTTTTCAACATGGGGAGATAAGTCGTGTCCACAGGTGTATGGTGTCTGCTCCTTTGTCAGAAAATGCATGCATATGGAGAATGATCTGAATGCTGAGTGTGCACTGCACTTGTATATTGGGGTCAGACGAGATCACTGTATCTCATGTGTATGGCCAGCCTAATATGGCCTATTTCATGCCTTTTTTCGACTGCCATTTGCTGTTCAATTGACTCAGGTCTTGTTTAAGGAGATCTTTCATCTATTCTATACGGTCTTCTCAATCACTGTGGTGTGCAGTTTCTCTCTAAGTTCTAGAGAACATTGTGTAAAGCTATGAAAAGAAAATGTCTCTTGACTTGTCATCAGCATATCTTCATCAGCCTAATCGCCAAACTGAATGGATAAACCAGGTTCTCAGGCATTTTCTCTGTATGTACATGAACAATCACCGGGATAATTGATTCAAACTGTTATATTGGACAGAATTTGCCCACAATTGTGTTGATGGGTCCTTTTAGGAAGTCATCCTTCAAGACTGTCTTTGGACAAAACTTGAATATTTCTCTGCCTGTTCCTGCCAAGTTTCCAGTGCTGTCAAAATATTCAGGTCATCTGAACTGATTCCTCAGTACTACCCCCATGGTCCTCTATGTTATTTTGCAAGAAGAGATACGTTGGTTTTCATGGACCTATTAATGTTCTTGTGAGGCATCACTGTAGTACAGTGTCATTATGTATTATGTGACCGCCACCAATCATTTCTTGCGTCTTCCAGAACGTCAAACTCGGGAGCTACTGTGACCTGCAGTAGCTGATCAACGATGGATGACACAATTCTTGACTGTTGCACTTCAAACATTACAACTCGATCTGCAGGTTACATTTAAATTAAAAGCCATAATTTTTCTTTTAGAAATGATATTGTTTCTCCTGCAGCTACATATAATACTTGAGAGGACATTTCAAGGACAGCATGGGTTAAAAGTGTGACACCGTGTGATGATAGGTGCTGAGTCGGGCAGGGACAGGTGAAAGCAGTGAAGTAGCTATATGAATAGCCAATTAATTTCTCTGATGACAATGCCGCTATTTCAGCTTCCAGGATTCCAATTAATGCTCCTTTGTAAATTAAGAATAAAATTACAGACACTTGTGAGATGATGACTCAGTGATTTGTGTCTGGGACCTACTGTAAGTATTATGTCTAAAGCTCACAAAATTAAGTACTCCCTCCCCTCAGTATGCCAGTGGTCATGCACTGCTGGTAGCATTATGGTGCTGATCAGACTTGTAGGTAAAAGGGGTTCTCTTTCTTCTTCTTATTGATGATCTATCCTTTGGATAGGTCATCAGCAGAGATAAGCGAATTGAAGCTGACGAAGTGGAATTCGATCCGAACTTCAGGAAAAATTCGGTTTGCGCCGAATCCAAATTTCCTCGTGAGAATTATGGTAACGAATCACATTTTTTCCTAACATGGCTGCTACATGTGTGAGGACATGGAGAAAGGAACTCTGGGAAGTTGGGATCATCCATAATGCCATGCATGCAGCCAATCAGCAGCCAGCCAGCCCTGTGATGTCACAGCCCTATAAATAGCGGCAGCCATCTTAAATTGTACCATTTACCAGTGTACTTAGTGCAGGTAGAGACGTCTGCAGGCAGTAGGGACAGTGTTAAAAAAAATGATATTTATGCTAAAAAAAACAAAAACGATTTACAAGTGCAGGGAAAGATTATTCAGGGTGTAGGGAAAAGATAGGGAGGAATCATTCCACAGCATTTATTTTGAAAAGCATTCAGTAGGGGAGGTGACAGCCTGGGTAATAGGAACAATCCTATTACACCTTGCTGCACTGACTGCGGATCCAAATTGCCATTATACTGCTCTGTAATTCCAGCAAACTGTTCTTGTTATTAGGGTGCAAGGGCTGATTGATACAGCCATTAACAGGGTTTATTACTAGTGATGCGTGGCATAGGCAATATTCGAATTTACTATATTTCGCAAATATGTGGTAGAATATTCGTCATATATTCGCGAATATTCGTATTTGAGATTATTTTCTTGATTGCAAAAAATCGGCAATGTAATTATCTCATAATGCGAATTTGTAACGTGAAATACAGGCGTGGGTCACTTTGGCTAAATTTTTTAAGCTGCTAGAAGTTTCCTGAGTTTATCGCGAGACTGGAGAAAATGGTTGGCACGACAGAACATTACAATAGGTTTATATGCAGATAGAGTGCTCCAATATATTTGCGATTGCGCAAATTACAATATTTTTATCGCACTACATGCAACTTCACATTTTAGCAGTCTGACTACATATTACTGATTGGTGCACTAAGTATTGTTGTGAACTTGACATTGCTGCCTTCTCATTGGCCCACAAGCAAGAAGCAGGGAGGAATCGTGTTAAGATGAAAAAAATGACGAATATTCGAAATTACGAATATATAGCACTATACTCTAAATATTCACAAATTCTCGAAGTGGTGATATTCGCAATTAAAATTTGCTATTCGAATATTCGCGCTCAACACAGCAATATTTCTACATCTTATTTACCCTTGTGTGGTGCAGTTATCTGTTGTGAAGCCTTTTGTGGGGTGTATTAACAGAAAAAGAAAAAAGATATTTACCGCTCAGCGGCACAGTTATCTGTTGTGAAGCCTTTTCTGGGGTGTTTTAGAGGAAAAAAAATATATATATTTGCCTCTCAGTGGTGCAGTTATCTGTTGTGAAGCCTTTTCTGGGGTGTTTTAGAGGAAAAAGAAAAAATATATTTGCCGCTCAGTGGTGCAGTTATCTGTTGTGAAGCCTTTTCTGGGGTGTTTTAATTTCCTTTTTATTTATTGGATCTAACAGTATGTCAGACATAGAAGTGCCATGCCCTGCACAGGGGAGTGGCAGAGGTCTACATTTTTCTGGCACATGCACATGTCGAAGAGTAAGGGGGCGTGGCAGCAGAGGTCGCAGTGAGAGGCCTGAGCTCCTAGTGTCATCTAGCGGTCATGTCTTGACCAGCAACCCAGCTGTCCTTGAATGGTTGACTCGGTCATCCACTTCGTCCCAAGTGACATAGACACCCCCAGCCAAGAGTCAGTGGGTTCTTCTGACACGACGATTAGTTGGTATGGCCCGGAGCAGTCCCTGTGCCCCCACCTGTGCTGAACCTTCCACTGTCTTTTATAGTTCACTCAGCCTGAGAAGTATTATATTCTCTTGGCTTGGCTCCACTTTTCGAGCTACTAGAGGACAGTCAGCAGCTACTGCCCAGCCAAGATCTGGAGGAGACATCCGCCACTTCCTCCGCTAGGCAGGCAAGTTGTGATGAGAAGAGTGGAATGGGAGCTGGTGTTGCGAGCGGTCAGGCTCCTGATCCAGAGATGTTTGAGGAGGACATTAGTGACGTGCAGACAGTACTCGATGATGATGATGTAGCTGATCGCACTTGGGAGCTGGGTGGAGAAGGGGCTTCATCATCATCGGGAGAAGAGGGTGGCAGCTTCCCCGTGAGCAAGCGGCGGAGTCAGCAAGTCGCTAGCGTGGCCAGGAGTAAGCAGGGTGGCAGCAGTGGGAGGTTGGGAGCCAAACATGCTCGGGGTTGATGACCCGCTTTGCAGAAGCCTACCTGCCCGGAAAGTACACAGGTTCACGGAGGCAGAGGCGGCAGCAGTCAGTCAGTGTGTAGTGTTGGGGGTAAAATCACCTACT
Organism: Bufotes viridis; assembly: GCA_033119425.1. Classification (NCBI taxonomy): domain Eukaryota; kingdom Metazoa; phylum Chordata; class Amphibia; order Anura; family Bufonidae; genus Bufotes; species Bufotes viridis. The sequence continues at coordinate 488,538,717 of CM065590.1, read as the reverse complement.
CTGCGGTGTGGCAGTTTTTGTTAAGCCGCCGGAGGAGTTGAACATGGCCACATGTAGAATCTGTGGGCAGAAGGTGAAGCGTGGCCAGGGTGCCAATGTTGCACCACCTAGTGGCACACACCCGGTTTCAGGCAGTCAAGGCTCCGTGTCCTTCATGAAGAAATCGAATCCTGGCTTTCTCTGAGACAAATAATGATCCCTAGGCGGGAATAGAGGGGGAATGATAAAGCTAAAACATAACTTTTATTACTAAAGTGTATAAAATATTACGCCAAGTAACAAGTGAAAATGTTACACCTATTCAGGTGGAAGCAAAGCTACAGGGCCCTAGGCCAAACAACAGGCTCAGAAGCTCGGATAGTCTGCAAACCACCGAGACATACAAAAAGACATAAAGCATAGCAACTTCAATATCAGCCGGACGATAACATGGAACGTGCTCACCAGATCCTCGATGTAGTCCAATGAGGAGAAAAGTGGAACGTTTAAATGGCTGCTATGGAGACCACGAGATGAGTGGAGAGAGTCAAGTCCCGGTTGGTTGCTGTCGATATCCAGCACATTGAACGAACAAAGAACATGGGGGCTCTGTAGAGGAGGAGGTCGGTGGGAGCTGGATATGTCCCTATATAAACCCTAAAGCAAGGGAAGGGGGCTATCAGACACCCTACCTACCTATTCAGAGCACCCGCCCCGAAAGGGGCGACCCCGTCCGGTTCCCTGTCCCTAGACCGGCCGGAGTCCCTGGTTATGCCCTAAGGAAAAGAGAGCTCCCATACAGAAAATATCTCCCGACATGCCACGTTTCATTCGTGTCTAAAAAAATCATCAGGGGAGTAGTGGACAAAAAATGGGGCTACAAGGAGGGCTTGTGAAAATATACTGGAATCGATGCTCCCCCAATACACGGAGGGGTCGATCAAAAAAGCGCAGGGATAAACCACAAACGTAGTATGTTATGTGGTTCACCGCGTCGTCCAGTATATGGGCCAAAAATAATAGGATTAGCAAGTACCAGTGGGCAACAGTGTGTAGTCACACGAAGTCCTGATCCAGTGGGAAAAGGGGACTAATCCAGAAAGGAGGGGGGATCTCCAATGGTGAGCGTCCCCCTATGTACAGAAGCAGCTAGGCTCACCTGCATTGCGGCTTTTGAATCTGCAGAAAGTTCGCGCCAGCAGTGAGCGGCCACGCCCCCCTGGTGACGCGGATGAAACTTCCCGTCAACGCGACGGGCGTAATATGGAGGCGTGGAACGCAGAAAACAAGCGCTGCGCTCCACCGCCTCCGGTCACATGATGGACGCGAGCCGTGGAGCGCAGAGAGAAGACGCTGTGCTCCACTGCTCGTGACACGCCCAAAAGGGGGCGTAATCAGATAGGCCGCTGGGGGGAGCTTGTTGCACAGAGGGAGGGAAAGCAAGGAGCGCCTTCCCTATCGGCAAAATGTATCACCGTAAGTTAGTTTAAACAAACACATAGAGCTTGATTGGCGGGTTTATACCTGCTAGAGGGGCCTATGGAGAAAATAGGCCAGCGAGGGATTACCTTTTATGATGATAGCAAAAAAGCACCAACTATAACTTAAAAGGTGCCGTTGATCAAAATTGGAAATAGGTAAATGCCTATGTAAGATGGATATTTGAAGTGTGGACATTAAAGGGTGCCAAGGGCACACTCTATCATGGTGTCAATGTCGGGGATTTATACTGGGCGATCAGTCAGACTGTGGCTGGGTATGCATCAAATAAAACAGCCAAAGTTTAACTGCTCATTCAGGCCCAAGGGGGCCATAGTTTTCAGGTAAAAAATCCAACGTGTTTCGCATTGCAGCAAAAGACGGTCCCAGTTACCACCACGCCGTGGAGGAGAGACCTTAACAATGCCCATGAAACTGATCTTGGCCTGGCCATGGGGGTGACACCATATGTGATTTGCTACCGGAGTGTCCCTTAATTTCTCAATATCGTTCAGGTGCTCGCCAACTCTTCTACGGAACTCCCGGATGGTTTTGCCGACATATTCCTTCCTGCATTCGCAGGCTAGTCGGTATACCACTCCGCGAGTTCGACAGTTGATGAAGTGATGGATGCTATATTCCCTCCCTGTGACATGACTGCAGAATGACCTGCCCGTTTGCAAGTGCCTGCATGCAATGCAGCCACTGCAACGGTGGCAGCCCTTGACGTTGGATCGCAACCATCCGCAGCCAGAGGGAACAGGGGGGATATATTTGCTAGACACCAGTCTATCCCGCAGACTACGGCCCCGCCGGTAGGTGATATGTGGAAAATCCCCTATCACCTCACGTAGGTCCGGGTCAAGCTGCAGAATTGCCCAATTATTTTGGATCACCCTCCGTATTTCCGGGGCTGCTCTGTCAAACGTGGAGATGAGACGAATCAGTCTCGGGGTTGGGGTGGCTTTTGGTCTAGGGGTTAACAAATTAGTTCTGTCTTCCTGGAGCGCCATCTTATATGCTTCTCTTAGGACTCAATCAGGATACCCCCGATGTAAAAACCAAGTGCGCATGTCCCGTGCCTGCCTGATGAACTCCCCCTTGATGAAGCAATTCCTCCTCAAGCAAAGGTATTGCCCCTTAGGGATGCCCTGCTTGAGTGGTAGGAGATGGCTGCTCCCCCTCCTCAACAAGGTATTTGTAGAGGTGGGCTTCCTATAAACTGAGGTTTCCAGTTCTCCGCTGGATGATTTGGAGATGAGAACATCCAAAAATGGCAGCCACTGGGCATCAATCTCAAAAGTAAACCGCATACCTATAGTTCACATTGAGACCCTCCACCAAGCTTTTGAAACTCGCCAAATCACCATTCCAGATGATAAAGATGTCATCCATATACCGCGCCCACAGTCCCACACGGTCCATCACCATTGACCTTTCTTCTATGAACACCAGGGTCTCCTCCCACCAGCCCAGGAACAAATTAGCATACGATGGGATACAGGAACTCCCTATCGCAGTGCCCCTGAGCTGGTGGTGGACCCTGACGTTTAACGAGAAAATATTTCTGGTCAGGGTGAACTCGAGTAGTCGTAGGACAAAGAGACTGTGGGCGCGGTACTGGCAACCACGCATACTCAGAAAAGGATCAACCGCTCTCAGTCCCAATGAATGTGGGATACTAGAGTATAGCGCCTCCACATCTATACTTGCCAAAAATGTATCGCTGTCAACATGAATCCCCTCCAGGCGTCCCAGGAGGTCCGTCGTGTCACGGGTGTAGGAGGGTAATGCCATAACAAATGGGGACAATATTTGGTCGATGTAAATCCCTAGATTTTGACAGATGTTACCCACCCCTGACACGATAGGACGTCCCCTGAGCGGCTGGTTCCCCTTGTGGATTTTGGGGAGACAGTAAAAAGTAGAAAGTCTAGGGTGTGATGGTAATAAAAACTTATACTCAGAATCAGAAATGATTTTAGAGGTCTTTGCCTCATATAGAATACCCTTAAGTTCCAAAACATATTCCTTGGTAGGATCACTCCCCAGTATCTCATATGTGGAGGCGTCATGTAGTAATGCCTCACACATTGTTCGATATTCATCATAGTCCATAACAACTGTATTCCCCCCCTTGTCAGAGGGTTTGATAGTGATGGAACGATCGCTCTCAAGATCTCTAATAGCTACTGTATGGGCTAGATCAAGATTAGAGTAATGTGGAGGTTTAAGTTCCTCTATCTGTCTAGAAACCATGTCAAGAAACACATCAATGCACGACAGCTCGCTACACACTGGTGGCATCAGGACACTCTTCGGTTTAAGACCCGTAAAGGGACCCAGACCTTCTTGGTGGTCTGATTCACTTTCAAGGTCATACAAGAGACGTACATCACAGAGAATTTCTAACGGAATACCCAGTTCACGAGCTTGGTTCCTCTTCTTCTGTTTAAAATGTTTATGCCACCCCAGCTTACGAGAGAACAGATGCAGGTCCTTGATGATATTAAAACCGTTGTATTCTGGGGTTGGCACAAAGGAGAGTCCCATCTCGAGAACTTGGATCTCTACAGGGGACAGTGTGCGTGAGGATAGATTGACTACCTGTGGTCCTGTGGGTTTAACTGGGGCTGGGATCGGTTTCGTAGAGGGTATACCGGAGCTGGAGTCAGTTGGTTAAAATTCTGGCTCCCTCCTCCTCCTAAAAAATGCCTGTCTCTACCTCTGGGACCACCACGGAATTGGCTACGTCTACCTCTTCCACGGGGAGACTGTCCCGATCTTTTTTGTGTACTGTCAGTATCTGAGATATCGGTCTCAGTTGAGGATTGGTCAGTATAGTCGGGTGCTGGGTTTTTCCTATTAGTTATGGATGAATAGATTTTATTCTCCTTAAAGTCGGCTAGGTCCCTCACAAACTGGCGGTGCTTATGCTCCTTGAGATGATATTGAAATTTTTCAAGGGTATTCTGGAGTTGTTTCTCCTTGTTAGCAAATTCCGCCTCGTGTGTGAAGGTCTGAACCACCTCGGTCTGTTCTGACAGTTTTTTGTTAAAGGTCTCAAGGTTGATCTTCTCCTCTGCTAAGAGGAGACGCATCAACCTAAGAGAGCTATTAGTAACCTCTTGCTCCCACTTACTAAAAAAACCCGGGTTTCTGACTCTGGCTGCTGGGAGCAGAGAAATTCTCAGACCCCTAGGTACAATGTTGTGTTTCAAATAGTTCTCTAGACTCTGGACTTCCCACCAGGAAAGGATCTGATCTTTATATATATCAGTCAGCTCCTTAAAAGCTGCATTAAAGGAAGGGGTGTATTTCTTCTGAGCAAATTCTTTATCTGAAAAGATTTATTTTGCCTCCACTAGCCATTCCTTTGCATTGAAACCCGTGGCTAGAAAACCCGCCATGCTCTGAAATTAAATTGAAAGAACACAAAGGTGGTGGGGTATACGTGCTGTCCCCAACCTAAATTCTCCCAAAACTCAAAAATCAAATACTGATCCCTAGGCGGGAATAGAGGGGGAATGATAAATCTAAAACATAATTTTTAATACTAAAGTGTATATAAAATATTACGCCAAGTAACAAGTGAAAATGTTACACCTATTCAGGTGGAAGCAAAGCTACAGGGCCCTAGGCCAAACAACAGGCTCAGAGGCTCGGATAGTCTGCAAACCACCGAGACATACAAAAAGACATAAAGCATAGGAACTTCAATATCAGCCGGACGAAAACATGGAACGTGCTCACCAGATCCTCGATGTAGTCCAATGAGGAGAAAAGTGCAACGTTTAAATGGCTGCTATGGAGACCACGAGATGAGTGGAGAGAGTCAAGTCCCGGTTGATTGCTGTCGATATCCAGTACATTGGTGTAATATTTTATACACTTTAGTATTAAAAGTTATGTTTTAGCTTTATCATTCCCCCTCTATTCCCGCCTAGGGATCAGTATTTGATTTTTGGGAGAATTTAGGTTGGGGACAGCATGTATACCCCACCACCTTTGTGTTCTTTCTCTGAGACAACTCAAAATCGGAGGCATAGGGACCAACAACAGGAAGAACATGGTGTTGGCACTGCGTTTGACCGACTATACAAACAGAGAAAGGCCATAAACTATTTCTTGATGATCCAAGCGGACAGGAGTACTCCCCTGTGTAACTTCGATGTCAGCCAGTGGCAGCTCATGCGTGACACCTGCCATTTGCTCAGGCCCTTTGAGGAGGCCAGATGATGGTAAATCTGGCTGGTCATGTGACTGGAGACATGGCGCCTAGATCTCCTGGCCACATGAGCCCTGTGGGGGCTGAACTGGAAGAGGAGGAGCAGGACATTGGAGCACAAGCAATGTTTAGCAAAATGGGTGGTTTGGACACACAGGTGAGAGGAGAGGGGGAGCAAGAGCAGGCGGTGGAGCAAGAGGGAGATGAGGAAGACAAGGCAGATGATCCATGCACACCGTGGCAGTATGCACTGGTGATGGAGGCAGGGAGTCCCTCCGAGTCACTTGCGCAAATGGCTTGATGCATGCTCACTTGCTTGCGTAGTGACAGTCGAATTGTCAGCATTCTGCAGAGAAATTACTACTTGCTCTCCACCATGTTAGACCCTCGCTACTTGTCCAAAGTTGGGGCCTTTTTTACACCGGCTGAGAAGGAGGACAAACTGAACTACTATAGGACATCCTATGTAGTCAGTTGGCCGCTGCCTATCTGCACCATCTTTCATCCTCTCGCAGGTCTGACCGGGGGGCCCTTGCACTCACGTTCCACTGCCATGGCTGCTGGGGAGGGGTGGGGTGGCAGGAGCAGTACCAGCTACATCAGCAGCAGCCTGCTGGTGAGAAACTACTCACCACCAGCTATACTTAGAGCAGAACCTGAACCCCAAGTTGAAGATCTGCTGGACTACTGGACAGCCAAACTGGATTTGTGGCCTCAACTGGCCAAGTTTGCCCTGGAAAAGCTGTCCTGCCCAGCCAGTAGTGTGGCATCAGAATAAGTGTTTAGTGTAGCGGGGGCCATAGTTAACCCAAGGAGAACTCGCCTGTCCACCCTAAATGTGGAGAGACTGACCTTTGTCAAGATGAGCCAGGCATGGATAAGCCAGGATTTCCACCCACCAATGCCTGATGCATCAGACTAGATCATCCATGGTGCCACACCAACACTTTGACAAAAGAGACCGGTTTCTTCTGGCTACCTGCCTCAGCTACTATTCTGATGCTGCTACCCGCCTGATGCCACACATCTGATGACAAGTGCTCCTTCTTTTACCCACCATCTTCAGCTGGTATTGGTATTGCCATCCACTTCCACACTATGTCACCTTGCCACTCTGTGGCCTCCTGATGCTGCCGCCACCTCCACACTCTGTCATCGTGCCACTCTGTGGCTTCCACATGTTGCTGCCACCTCCACACTCTGCCATTGTGACACTCTGTGGCCTCCTGATGCTGTCGCCACCTTCAGACTCTGTCACTGTGCCACTCTGTGGCCTCCTGATGCTGCCGCCACCTCCAGACTCTGTCACTGGGTCACTCTGTGGTCTCCTCATGCTGCTTCCACCTTACTACTATGTCATAGGGCCACTCTGTGGACTTCTTATGCTGTTCCCACCCTCCCCACTTCATGACTGGGCCACTATTTTACCTTTCAGCCTGGCTGACATCATCATTTATTTGACCCTTCTTCTGATCTGTCAGAAGGAAGGAAAAATGAAACGCCCAACAGATCCTGTCTGTGTTGCAGCTTACAGCTGTATGGTCCCATCAGAATTGGCTTATGATTTGGTAGCCAAAAGCAGGAGTTGGTACAAAACACAGAAGACATGCAAATATTCAGTTCAGGTGTCATCTCTGTTTTGGACCCACTCCTGTTTTTTTTGGCATTAGAAATAATGAATGACCAAAAGCTGACTGAGTGAAGGCGGATGCTCCCCAGACAGGATCCGTTTTTTTGTAGGTTATTGTTCTGATGAATCAGAGGAAGGGCAAAATAATCGGTGACGGCAACACAAACTTACTGCTGACACCCTCTCCACTCTGTCGGGGGGGGGGGGGGGCTCTACTTGTATAAGCGTTTAATAGAACAGGTTCTGTAGACATCTATGTGGAATCAGCTGACAACGGTGTAAAAGGAGTGAGCTTCTTCTTGGTGCTAACATCGACCTGTAAGGCTGAGTTGATACTTGAGTTATTTGGTCAGTTTTGGCCCCGTGACTGCCCAAAAAAATGAAGTGTGCAGTGATTCTAAGAGCGACGCCTGTCATCTGCATGTCATACGGACTCACAGTATTGTTACACTTCCAAAGCAGACTCCCTATGCGTGTTACTGCAAGGCACAGTGTTCTACACCACTATAAAGGCTCTCTGCAGCCAGGAAATAGCTGTTTTTTTTAACAAAATTCGCAGCAAATAACGTTTTTGAAAAATTCACTCATCTCTAGTCATCAGAATCTGATCGGCGGGGGTCCGACACCCAGGACCCTCGCCAATTAGCTGTTTGAGAAGGCAGCGCCATTCGCAGTAGGGCCACTGCCTTCTCACTGCTCTCGAGGTGACGTCACAGGGCCATGTCAAACAGCTGACTGTGGGGGTCCAAAGGATAGATCATCAGTAAGAAAAAGACAGAGAACCCGTTTAAAGAATCAGAATTAAAGGGTTTGCTTGACCGATGCAGTGTACATGTACTGTATGTACACAATGACTACACCAGCAGAATAGTGAGTGCAGCTCTGAAGTATAATACAGGCTGTGACTCAGGATCAGTGCAGGATAAGTAATGTATTTACACAGTGACTCCACTAGCAGAATATTGAGTGCCGCTCTGGAGCATAATACAGGATGCAACACAGAATCAGTATATGATAAGTAATGTAATAAAGGTACACTGTAACGCAGCTGTTTATGGAGATTAATTCTATATGTGAATTGTGATAGTAAGTTCGGGTTTAATCTATACAGCCGGTTGATAATGTGGATCTAGTCCTTGGAGACAGGAGAGTTGTGTCTGGGGTCGGCAGCTCCATCACAGAACATTAAAGCAATCTGCCTGAGCTACTGAGTTATAAACGCTGACAATATTCACTTTTATTGGAAGATATTACTCCTTGAATTTATTCTCATTTTGTATATTATTTGGAATTGCATTCATCTTCAGCCAAATATGTTAACATCAATTTATATAGAGATCAGTTAACTGTTCTCCCTTGCTCTGTTTGTGTGAAGATAAATGCAATATGTGCTGTATTCCGAAATTCTAATTTAGTCACACTGAGCCAAGCTTTTTTTTTTGTTTGTCTTTTTTTTTTGTTTTTTTTGGACGTCATCCATTATGCACCTCTGATAATGCAAACTTCACAGTTCTTGGCAATTTGTCTATACTCTGCCACTTATTCTGTGATACAGAAGCCATAGAATAATGGTTTATTTAGGATCAGATAAAAAAAAGAACAGATTCACCTGCCACTATTTTTCCAACATGGCGTGAGGAGTGCTTCCAAAGATGTCAATTAAAGTAAGTTGGTGTCCAGTCATCCTGGCACCCCGGGAACAAGCGAAATTACATCTTTCTCACTGTCTTCACCTGTTGGATTAAATATACATGGCATTTAGTGACTTTTAAATACATTGCTTTCCTTAGGCCCCTTGCAGACGAGCGTGAGCGGATTAGGTCCCGATAAGTTGCAGATGCGTTCAGTGAAAACTGCGTGATTTTGCAAGAAAGTACATTCAGTTTTGTTTGCGATTACGGTCAGTTGTTCAGTTTTTATTGCGTGAGTGCAATACGATTTAATGCATTTTGCATGCACGTGATAAAAAACAGAATATTAACAAAGAACATCTCTTAGCAACTATCCGTACTTGCTTGTGGATGCAATGCAATTTTCACGCAACCCCATTCACTTCTATGGGGCCAGCGTTGCGTGAAAATCGCAGAATATGGAATATGATGCGATTTTCACGCAAAGCACAAGTGATGTGTGAAAACCAACGTTCATGTAAACAGACCCATTGAAATGAATGGGTCCGGATTCCGTGCGGGCGCAACGTGTTCGCATCATGCATTGCACCCGTGCGAAATACTCGCTCTTGTGAAAGGGGCCTTATTCATTCTTTATTCACTGATCATTACTTTTTTATTGTTACATAGGAAAAAATACACCTCATGTTCTGCACAGCAGGGCTAGAAAATGAGCTTAGTTCATTTGCCAGAGTTTAAGTATCATTACAGATCAAGTCTGCTGTATTCTGTAGTTATTAGTTAGGTAACAGCACCATCTCGCGGTGGTAAAAATGTATTACACTTGTGTTTCTTGTTAATAAAGTTTATCGTATTGTGGAAGTGCTATGCATTGTGAAAAAGAGAAGTCTTTATTTTACAGACTACAGCACATCAGCAGATGTTCTTCATGCAGTTCTACTTCTTAAACTCCATTATGCTTGTACATGCATATCTGGTAAGCTATCTACCTCTGTCTCATGAATTGTATGTTATTTAGATATGTTCAGTTAGCTGTAGTATTACTTTGGGAACATGTTGTAGCAGTTAGATGTTAGCTATGCAATCCTATGTACAGGCAGCCATTTTGTGACATATGCTTTCTCTGTTAATGTTATATTACATGTCATATATACTGTATGCTGATATATGCTATGCTTTATTCTTATACATGTCATTTGTATTTATGTAGTTTTACCAAACAATTGATCACACATCAAATACTCCTATTCTACCAATCAAAGAATATGTTTTATCAATCAATTGAACTACCTGTTATCAATAAACAAGTTAGATTAGATTTGGAAGACAGGACTGGTTTATGCTGAATGTCAGATTGGACACTGTGTGTCACAAGGGTGTCAGGAGCCACATCTGACTCCGTTATACCCGGGGTTAGGAAGTCACAGCGGGTGGCTGCGCCATCTATGTCTAAAGATCACGCTGTTACTTAATGGTAGCTTTCTCTGTTTGCCTTGCAATCCTTTTTGTCTACTGCAGTGCATTGTGACTTACACTAAGCAGCTACATGTGTTACAAAGTTAAAGTAAGAAGCCTGGTTAGGAGATATGACTCATAATGCCGTACAGCCAGCAAATCAGCAGATAGTCATCCCCTGTGATGTCACAGCCATATAAAAAGCTTAATGCCACCCGCTTTCCACAGTATTACAGTGAACTAAGCAGATGTGTCAAGTGCTAGAGAGACAGAGTTTAACAAAGCTTTAATTGTGGAATTTTGGATAGGCCAGTGCAAGGACAGTGTAGGGAGATCATAGGGAGAGTTTTAGACACTATAGGGAGACTGCAGGGATAGTGCAGGCTCTGTGTAATCACCCTGTGCAACATATTCCTCTGCTGCACCACTCATACTTGTTCTGTTATACACTGTACACCAGACTCAGTCTCAACAGGTGGGTTAATATATAGGCGCGTTTATCTATTTCATCTGCTGCGAGATTAATGATTCATCTTTTCAGTTATACATAGACTTACTGTGCATCTGACTTATTGTCAACAGGCATATAGGCATGTTTATATAGTTCATCGGCTGGGCAATTTATACTTAATCTGTTCTGTAAGGAAATAATACATGGACCCTATCTGGTCCATGTATGTAGCCCTGAGTATAGCCCTGCTGTACTCAGGGCTAGTTTTGTTACTAGCAACAGTGTTCAGGTAGTTTGATAGAGGAAGTGCACGGTCCCCTAAACTATAAGTGTCACATCACCATTCCATACATATAGACTGAACTTTGCGGGTTTCAACCTCTTGTGGGTGCTCACGTAGCATATTTTAGTGTGATCATTAAAAGTTACATTTTACAAGCATTTATATCTGGGTCAAGTTTGGGTGCATTCAGCCACATGGCTTTTTGTTGTTAATCTGTTCTGTTATACATAGACTTACGGTGCATCAGACTTAGTCTCAATAGCCGTCATAATATATACGTAGGCGCGTGTACCTAGTTAATCTATTGTACCATTAATAGTTAATCTGTTCAGCTATACACAGACGTACGGTGCATCAGACTCATTGTCAACAGGCGGTGTAATATAGGCATGTTATGTAGTTCTTCTTCTGGGCCATTTATACTGGCACCCCCTCTTCAAACATATGATCTGCAGGGGTGCTGGGAATCAAACCACCACTGATCAGATATTGATGACTTATCCAGCGTATCATAGGAGTTTTTTTTAATCAAGATTCAAGACTTTTTAGAAAGATACACTCAAGCAATAAAAAAATTGGTTGCATATAACTGAATAAAATAAATGCCCTTTAACTTCACCAGATTGTCAAATCAATTATCTCCTGTTGCATCCTACAGAAAACTCTCAAAACAATCTGCACCTTTCCACTGACGAACTGCTTAATTCCAGAAAGATGTAAAAAGTAAGATCTCTCGAATACAGTGTTATTCTGTGAGATCAACGACCTCCTGTAATGATAAGATGAGTCTTTTCAAGTCTGGTGATTATGAGCCAAATGTAATTTAAGTCACAAATTCCTACAGATGTTTGTCAGAAATGTAAATCTTCCCAAGACAAAGCGGATTTGAGTGTGCGGCAGATGCTGCTCATATCCCAGGCAGTTTTTCTCTCTCGACTGTCAGACGGCCCTATCGGTGATTCTAGCTGGGCTATGATGAAAGGATAGTCCCCTCTACCCGTTGCCCCCTTCTACATACAGTAGACTGGGGTGGGGGTCGCAGGTTTACTGTTTGGCTATTTAGAAAGCTGCAGACGACATCATAAATAATTACTTTTGATTTTCTTTTTTGCACTCTTAAGATACTTCCTGTGGATAGCCGGGGCTCATTGAATAATCATTTAAGTCACTCCATCAAATCAGCCAAATACTTTCTCTTCCTTTAATTGAAAATGAAGGGCAAAATCTCATTGATCAGAACTTTGTCAGACATCACATTAAAGATTAAAAAGAAATTTCCTCTCTGATATGATAGAAATAAATAATGTTTATAAACCATTTACTCCTGATCTCACAGACATCATATATGTAAAGGATAAAGGGCTTTCCTGTATAATACATTTTTATCATTGTAGAATAAACATTTCTGCAATTTTCAGATTTATACTGAGGAGAATTTTTAAAGTCAATTTTGCAGGAGCCTGTATTGTAGTAATTGCCAAATTTATGAAATGTTGCATATCAGTGGCGTCCCTAGGGTGTTTGGCACCTTGGGCGGGTCCTTTCTATGGCATTCCCCCCTCTCCCCACCACACATAAAATACAAAAAAATTGTACCCCCTCACAGTAGTATTGTCCTTACTGTACAACCTTCACAGTAGTTTTGTACAGATGTGTGCCCCCTCACAGTGTTTATGCCCACGTTGTGCCCTCTCACAGTAGTTATACCCACATTGTGCCCCCATCACAGTAGTTATGCCCTCTCTGTGCCCCTTTCACAGTTGTAATGCCCTCTTTGTGTCCCCTTCACAGTAATATTCCCCATTGTGCCTCCTTCATAGTAATAATCCCCATTATGTCCCCTTTATAGTAATAATCCCCATTGTGCCCCCTTTATAGTAATAATGCCCACTGTGCCCCCTTCATAGTAATAATGCCCATTGTGCCCCTTCACAGTAATAATGCCTATTATGCCCCCTTTATAGTATAAATGCTCACTGTGCTAGTAATGCCCTCTGTGCCCCTGCCATAGTAGAAACCCTCACTGTGCCCTTCACAGTAATAATGCCATAATGCCCTCTGTGACCCCTTCATTGTAGTAATGCCCTCTGGCTCTGGGCCCCCTCCATAGTAGAAATGCCCATTGTGCCCCCTTTACATTAGTAATGCCCTCTGTGCCCCCTCCATAGTAATAAAATCCTTTGTGCCCCCTCCATAGTAATAAAGCCCTCTGTGCCTCCTCCATAGTTAAAGAAGCCCTCTGTGCCCCTCTGTATAAAAAAAACCCCTAAAAAACACTAACTACTCACCTTGTCCCGTTCCTGAAGCTCACATACCTCTTTTCCATACAGGCACAGATCGCTCTGCAGCACTGTGTGGGCGGATCATATGCAGATTTCTGGGCTGCAGGCTTCGCCCACACAGACTGGCAGTGCGATCTGTGTCTGCAGGCTGTACGCCACTGTTGCATACTACCCGCAATTTTGACACATTTATGTGCATCTTTAAAGGCTATGTACATCTTTGGGGGAATTGTTTTTTATTCTTGCGTTGTACTCATTTGAGCTTTGAGCTAAAAATCATTTTTTCAATTGTTCTTTATTAAAAATGTTGAGCCCCTTTCTCTGTATAGCTTTGAGACTCTCTAGTAGCATGTTGTCTGTTTTCACTTTGTTCTGTCAGGCAGCTCAGCTGACGGCTTCTTATCTCTGTTCTCTGACCTCCTAAACATTCATTATAGCTCAATTCTTATCTTACTGATAAGAATGTGGCTTAAATAAGTGTTTATGACCTCTTAGTAATTTAGAGATAAGCTTTATTAAATGACCTGCAGAAAGTGAAAGTACAAGTCACACAGCTGGAAAGACGGTTAAAGGGGTTATCCAAGACATATAATGCCCCCCCCCCCCCATAAGCCCGGGCCCCTCACACAGATAGTACTTACCTCACTCACTGGCACCCATGTCGCTTCTGATGCCCGCCGCTGCTTCTTCACGGAAAACATCCGGCTTTGGGGGGTGGGGTCTACCAATAGCGAGCATCAGAAGCGATGCGGGTGCCGGGCAGCAAGGTAAGTACTATCTGTATGAGGGGCCCGGGCATATGGGGAGGGGCATTATAGGCCTTGGCTAACCCCGTTAACCCTTTGTGACAGAAGAACTGAATATTTTTAATAAAAAGCGGAAAAAAATACTTTAGCGCTAAATTTTGCCCCTGAAGATGTAGATAGCACTTATCTTGAGATGTTGCTCTACTTTCTACTCCACCCTTTTACTGAAGTAAGAATTACAATTTTGAGACTTTTTGAGACTTTTTAACCCCTTAAGGACACGGCCCTATTTCACCTTAAGGACCAGGCCATTTTTTGGAAATCTGACCAGTGTCATTTTATGTGGTGATAACTTTAAAACGCTTTTACTTATCCAGGCCATTCTGAGATTGTTTTTTCGTCACATATTGTATTTCATGACAGTGGTAAAATAAAGTCGAAAAATTTCATTTTTATTTATAAAAAAATACCAAATTTACCAAAAATTTGAAAAATTTACAATTTTCCAAGTTTCAATTTCTCTACTTCTAGAATACATAGTAATACTGCCAAAAAAAGTTATTGATTTACATTCCCCATATGTCTACTCCATGTATCGATTATTTTGGGAATGCCATTTCATTTTTTGGGGACATTACAAGGCTTAGAAGTTTAGAAGCAAATCTTGACATTTTTCAGAAATTTTCAAAAACCCACTTTTAGGGACCAGTTCAGGTCTGAAGTCACTTTGCGAGGCTTACATAATAGAAACCACCCAAAAATGACCCCATTCTAGAAACTACACCCCTGAAGGTACTCAAAACTGATTTTACAAACGTCATTAACCCTTTAGGTTTTCCACAAGAGTTAATGGCAAATAAAGATAAAATTTCTGAATTTCGATTTTTGGGAAAATATTTGATTTTAATACATTTTTTCCAGTAACAAGGCAAGGGTTAACAGCCAAAAAAAGTCAATATTTATTGCCCTGATTCTGTAGTTTTCAGAAACACCCGATATGTGGTCCTAAACTGCTGTATGGCCAAACGGCAGGGCACAGAAGTAAGGGAACGCCATATGGTTTTTGGAAGGCGGATTTTGCTGGACTGGATTTTTGACACCATGTCCCATTTGAAGCCCCCGATGCACCCCTAGAATAGAAACTCCATAAAAGTGACTCCATCTAAGAAACTACACCCCTCAATGTATTCAAAACTAGTTATACAAACTTTGTTAACCCTTTAGGTGTTCCACAAGAGTTATTGGCAAATGGAGATGAAGTTTCAGAATTTCAATTTTTGTTACCTTGCCTCAAAAAAGTGTAATATAGAGCAACCAAAAATCATATTTACCCTAAAATAGTACCAACAAAACTGACACCTTATCCCGTAGTTTCAAAAATGGGGTCACTTTTTTGGAGTTTCTACTCTAGGGGTGCATCGGGGGCTTCAAATGGGACATAGTCTCAAAAAAACAGTCCAGCAAAATCCGCCTTCCAAAAACCATATGGCGTTCCCTTCCTTCTGTGCCCTGCCGTTTGGCCATACAGCAGTTTACAACCACATATGGGGTGTTTCTGCAAACTACAGAATCAGGGCAATAAATATTGAGTTTTGTTTGGCTGGTAACCCTTGCTTTGTTACTGGAAAAATGGATTAAAATGGATAATTTGCAAAAAATAGCTGTTTTGGGACAGTTTTGTATTTTTGTTATTTACATCGTTGAACTGACAGGTTAGATTGTGTGTTATTTCTATAGAGCATATTGTTACTGACGCGACAATACCAAATATGACTACTTTTTGGGGTTTTTTGTTTCAGTTTTACATAATAAAGCATTTTTGAAAAAAATGATTTTTTGTGTCTCCACATTCTGAAAGCCATAGTATACATTTTTTTTTTTTTTTGCGATTGTCCTATGTAGGGGCTCATTTTTTGCGGGATGAGATGGCGGTTTGAATGGTACTATCTTGGGGTGCATATGACTTTTTGATCACTTGCTATTACACTTTTTGTGATGTAAGGTGACAAAAAATGACTTTTTTACAACGTTTTTATTTTTTATGTTTACGGCGTTCACCTGAGGGGTTAGGTCATGTGGTATTTTTATAGAGCAGGTCGTTACGAACGCGACGATACCCAATATGTATACTTTTTTTATTTATTTTGGTGTTACACAATAATATCCTTTTGAAACAAAAAAACATGTTTTAGTGTCTCCATAGTCTGAGAGCCATATTTTTTCAGTTTTTAGGCGATCGTCTCAGGTTGGGTATAATTTTTGCGGGATGAGGTGGCGGTTAGATTGGCACTATTTGGGTGGTCATATGACTTTTTGATCGCTTGCTATTACACTTTTTGTGATGTAAGGTGACAAAAAATGACTTTTTTTACAACGTTTTTATTTTTTATGTTTACGGCGTTCACCTGAGGGGTTAGGTCATGTGGTATTTTTATAGAGCAGATTCTTACGGACGTGGAGATACCCAATATGTCTACTTTTTTTAAATTTTTTTACATTTAACAATAAAAAGCATTTTTGAAACAAAAAAAATCATGTTTTAGTCTGAGAGGCATAGTTTTTTTATTTTTTGGGCAATTGTTTTATGAAGGGGCTCATTTTTTGCGGGATGAGATGGCGGTTAGATTGGTACTATTTTGGGAGGCATACGCCTTTTTGATCGCTTTGTATTACACTTTTAGTGATGTAAGGTGCCCAAAAATGACTTATTTACACCATTTTTTTTTTTTTTTTTATGGCGTTCACCTGAGGGGTTCAGTCATGTGATATTTTTATAGAGCTGTTTTTTACGGACGCGACGATACCTAATATGTGTAGTGTATTTTTTTTTTTTACTTTTTATTCAGTGATTTGTGTTTTTTTATTTTTACTTTTTTCACTTTTTTACATTTTTTGGACCCAGACCCACTTGGTTCTTGTAGATCCAGTGGATCTGGTGTCTATATAATACAGTACAGTACACTATATAGTGTACTGCACTGTATTTTCACTTTTCACAGTCTGGTCAGACTTCTGCCTTTAGCAGAAGTCTGACCAGAGTTACTATACCATGGCAAGCAGGACGCTTCTGAAAGCGTCCTGCTGCCATGGTATCCATCACCCACTGCCATTAGAGAGCAGTGGGTGATGGATGGGAGGAGGGGAGCTCCTCCCTCTGCGATCCCATCCTGGGGGCTGCATAGGCACAGCAGCCCCCGATGGGAGAGGGAGGGAGCTCCTCCCTGTTAACACCTTCCATACCGCGGTCCGTCCGGACCGCGGTAAGGAAGGGGTTAAACGGCTGGCATCTGCAGCACAGATGCCAGCCGCTTTTATCAGAGTGCCAGCAATGTGCTGGCACTCTGATAGAACCACTAGACACCAGGGAATTATTACAAGGGAGGCGGGCGGGGATCGCTATTGCGATCCCGCCTGCCGCACCGCCCCGCCTCCCGCACCGCCTACCGCCGCCGCAACACCTCCCTGCACCCCCGCCGCCATAACAAGATCGGGGGATGCAGGGGGTTAATATGATTAACTTCGGGCAGTAACTCTCTGATCCCCGCGGTCACAGACCGCGGGATCAGAGATCTCTAAACCGCTGCAAACCGCAGGTCTGAATTGACCTGCGGTTTGCAGCGATCGCCGATACGGGGGGGTCACATGACCCCCCTCGGCATTAGAACATGGTTCCTGCTGATCTACATCAGCAGGAACCATGTTGCTACGGCGCCCACATCGGGCGCAGTAGCAGTTTAAACACAGGGCGTACAGGTACGCCCTGTGTCCTTAAGGACTCGGACATTAGGGCGTACCTGTACGCCCTGTGTCCTTAAGAGGTTAAAAAGTCTCACTTGATAACTGTAACTTAAAGGGGTTGTCTCATGGCATTCATCATGTAGAGAAAGTTAATACAAGCAACTTACTAATGTATTGTGATTGTCTATATTGCTTCCTTTGCTGGCTTGATTCATTTTTCCATCACATTATACACTGCTCGTTTCCATGGTTACAACCACCTGTAATCCATCAGTGGTGCTCGTGCTTGCACACTATAGTAAAAAGAGCTGGGCTTTCTGGTGGCCGGAACCGTGGAAGCGTACATAGGCACGCATATGTAACAGCTCTTGTCCCAGCCACCTTGTATCTGCACTGCAGCAGTGGTCGTTACCATGTAAATGAGCGGTGTATAATGCAATGGAAAGATGAATAAAGCCAGCAAAGGTGGCAATATGGATAATAACAATATATTAGTAAGTGGCTTGTATTAACTTTTTCTACATGATAAATGCAATTTGCTGCAGTAAGACAACCAAAACACATGCTCACTAAACCCAGTGATCACTGTGGATACCCGTGGTGCGGCACCGTGACTAAGGGTGAGTGAATTCAACATTTTTTACTATTTTATTAAATTATCCCCAGCCAATGGCTCAGGGTCCCTGGGTATTAAAGGCACCCTCTCCAGGCAGAAGGGCCTGCGTTTTAAGTTCCCTGTGATCAAAGCAAAGATGTTTGGAACACTTAGTGCTACAGCATTTCTCTGTGTTCCTGCCATGTACCTATCCTGCTTGTGTATACCTGACCTCACAGTTCAACTTTAAGTTCAAGTCCGTGTTTAAAGAGGCTCTGTCACCAGAATCAACCCTATTAAACCAGCTAATGATGCTGATTAAAACAATACCTTTCTTTTGTGTGTACGATAAATAGTTGCAGAGATATATGCATTTTTATTTGTATGCAAATGAGAACTTGGAGCACCAAGAGACGGTGCTAAATCATTTAAGCACTGCTTTGTAACATCTCCTGTGCTCTGCTTACTTCCCCTCCCCTTGATTGACAGGACTAGACAACAGGTTGAGGGCACAGCCCTGTCCAAGAGCTGTCTACTAGCATGTACATATCATATACACTATATACTATAGCTTCAGCACACTGAGATCTGCTCAGAAAGCTAATATACATATAACTGCTTTATTCACAAGCACAATATATGATTAGAAAGACACTGGTAATGTGTGTTAGCTTATAAGTATAGAAAAACATAGTTTTCTGTATGTTAGTATTATAGCTTGGTGGTATAGTGGTTTACCATGCATGTAGAGATCCTATATTCAAATCCCAGGAGAGAATTAAATACGTTTTTTTTTCTGTTATTTTTTTTCTCTTTTATTTAAAATCATATTAAAAGGTTATACAATAATAAATAATATATTATCATATAATAATAATAAGGCCTACAATGAGAATACTGTTTTTTGTTTTTTTTTTATTGTAAAGAAACCAGTAATATTTATTAACTTTCTAACAAAAACATTATTCTCAATATAAGGATAAAGGGCCAGATTTATCATTACACTTACATCTTACTCCACTTTTACATCTGCCCAAAGTCACTTTTAGTTAGTCAGATTTATTAATGGTCCTTTAATACTGTGATAAATTTGGATTGACGGTAGCAGTTTATCCTTCAGTAAGCGGCTTTACAAAAGTCGCACGTCTTTACAAAAAAGTCGCATGTTCTATTAAAAAGTCGCATAAGATAAGCATGGTCCCCCCTGGAGTGAAATTGCGCATTTTTTTGCGACTTTTTTGCGACTTTTTTGCGACTTTTTAAATGGTTGCAATAGTAAATCTGTCTAGAGATTCATTTACATAAGACAACACGCCCACTTTCACAAAACTGGAGAGCTTAGTGCAGAGCTTGAAAAAGTCGCAAAAAAATGCGCAATTTTACCGATTGCGCATTTTTTTGCGACTTTTTCACTCCATTAAAGTGACTTTAGCTAATGATAAATCTGGCCCTAGACTTTTCTTATGGAATGAATGTGGAAGAGAAAAAATATTTAAAGTAAAAACTCCCAAGATTCAAACCAGGGATCTCTACAGGAAAAACCACCCACTTAACCACTAAGCTATAGAATTACCACACAGAAAAACATGTTTTTCTATGCTTATAAGCTAACACATATTACTGGTGCCTTTCTAATCATACTGTATATTGTGCTTGTGAATGAAGCAGTAATATGCAGATTAGCCCTGTCAATCAAAGGGAGGGGGAGTGTACAGAGCACAGGGGGTGTTACAAAGCAGTGCTCAAGGAATTCATCCCCGACTCCTGGTGCTCAAACTTCTCATTTGCATATTAATAAAAATGCTGATATTTCTGCAGTAGTGTATTGTACAGACGAAAGAAATGTATACAGTAGTTTTAATCAGCATGATGAGGCCTACCAGACAATATTCCTGGTTTAATAGGGTTGATCCAGATGACAGAGCCTCTTTAAGTTTTCCTAGTCAGTCTGCTCTGTCTGTGCTACAGTCTTTGTTCTTGCCTGTCTTTTTCCTGCATCCATCATTACTCTTCCCACAAGCTATCCTTGTATTTCCAGTTAATTTTTGCAAATATCTACAGTTTCAGTTTTAGAGACTGTTTTGATTGCCTCTGCAATTGTGGTACAGTTTGTCTGTGTCTCGCCATCCAGCCAAGTTTCCTGCAGTCAAATTCTGTTAAAAACCACATAATCAGTGTAAAAACAAAAATCAGACCCTCATGAACATGCTAAAAACTGTACCACCACACAAGAGAGTAGATTGGCCAATCTTGCTACCAGAATTAGTGTACCTTTACAATAACACCACTCACTAGACCCCATATTATCTAATGTGCTGTGCTGTGAATGTTTTACCACAAACCAAGTGGGTGAAAGATGCTAAAGAAATCGTAGACACCCGAAAGAAGGTTCTCCGAAAACAACAGGAAAATCCCAGAGACCAGGTATGGCTCAAACAATGGTTGTTCCAGCAAATTGGACAGCAAATAAGAGAAGGAACCATACAAGATTACCGGCATACCCTACCCTGATTCTAATATCTTCTAAATACCCTGAGCTGGTCAACATGCCCACATTGTACATCACAACCTGCTCAAGCTATGCTTGAAAGAACTAACACTAGAGAAATCTACCACTGAAGAAAAATAATCAGAGTTACTCAATGAACTACCTGACTACTGTAGTTAGTTGTAGATAAACTGCTGGTAACTCCAGAGGAACCAATTTCAGTTCCAGATCCATTACAGTGGTTCCAATCACCTCTAATGTGCTTCATTGTTCCAGGTGAAGACCCTTCAAGTTCATCAGAGCCTGTCAATAACATCCACTACCAGCCGTAAAGAACCAGAGAATCCAAAATCAGCTTGTCCTGAATTGAGAAGATTCGGAACATCCACTAAGAGTAAAGTGATACCTGGACTAGGCCATGGTTGTCTCTCAGCAATAAACTGCCAAAAGAGGAAACCCAAAAAGAGACTTTAATGTATCTAAGCCTTCTGTCATATGTTTTTCAAAATTTCAATGTATTGGGCCTAGAGTGAGAGACTTTTAACATATCAAAGACCCTCTAAGAATTTCTTCCAGATCTAATTTTATACTTTTTACTAGTTGTGAACTGTTTTTGTATTTGATGTGGACTTAACCCTATTGCAAGGACTATTTTGATAGCCGCAAAGACTGCATCCTTTTAGATTAGATCATGCCTATTATGACAGTATGTCTGATTTGAAGTGCCATGCTAATGGTTTTGCAAATGCCTTAACCTAAGTCTTGCAGGATGGAGACAAGAAGATGGAGACAGAACATACTGTGTGGTACTGTGAGTGCAATACCCTAGCGGGCTACTGCAAAAAGGTTAATTTACTAATAATGAGTTAATGTCCATTGCTAATGTTAATGCACCTTTTTTCTGTGTCATGTTTGTTATATAAGAGCTAAAATAGGAACACTGTTTAGTTTATGTGCCCTACTCAGAAGGCTGGAACACCCCCCACTGTGGGAGGAGCTAAGAGTGTAGTTCAAGCTTCTAGAGGAGCTGCATGTTGCCTGTGCAGAGTGAGACCTGCTGTAAGGAACCTCCATTATTGCATGCCAACCAATTACCACCATCCTCTGAGAGAAGAAGTACAGTATGTATAGACTGTGTGGGACCAAAGTGGATTGGCGCAAACGACAGACAGTAAGTGCTGTAACTTTTATAAAGCAACAGGCCTTACTGGTAGTGGAAAGGGTACATCGCCTCAAGCACCCACCACTCTTTAACTATTGGAGGGTCTACACCCAGCTGAGGGAATTGTAGTACATATTGTGATTATGCACCCCTCTGGTTGATTTGGAAAATAGTCTAGATCTGACAGAGAGAAACTCAGCATCTGCCATCACACTGCCTTTGATCCCAGCTTTGAAAGTATTGTGTATATATCCTGGGACGACTGAACTAAATACTATCATTTCCTGTGCTATGAACAGCCTAAACTACCTCAGTAAAGGGACTGTTTGCTGTTTAAAAAAATCCTCATTATTGCCTTGCATCTACCTTCACTGCCCCACCAATGCATGGCCTAGAAAATGAGGGAGCACTGCCTTGCACCTCTAAACCTCACAACATCAAGGACACCCCTTTCACACCAGTAGGAGCCCCAGAACTTAGTGACTGCACAGAGGTAAGAAAGGGTGTGCTCTCTCTTCACTGCTGCATGGCTGCCCAGTGAGGACAGCCACCGTGAACCACTACTACTTCTATGAGTGCCACTACCATTCCTATCCTCCTCCCTAAGCTCTTACCCTGCAGACTGCTTGATGAATGTTGAGCATGCATACATTCAGACATATGAATAAGATCACCTTGGATCACTTTGCTGCCTGACTGCCACACTTCCTGTCCTCGGAAATACCAACCCTTATCCTGGGAGACTTCAACATGCCCATAAACAGCCCCATCTGCCCGACTGCCTCCCAGCTTCTCTCTCTAACCTCCTCTCTTGACCTTTCTCAACTCTCTAACTCTCAGACACACATACTTGACTTGGTTTTCTTCCATCTCTGCTCAGTCTCCAACTTTAACTCTCCTCTCCCGATTTCTGACCACAACATCCTCTCCTTCACTCTCACAAATATGCACCCATCCCAGCACACCCCTACCTATTGCATGCATAGAAATCTACAGGCCATTGTCCCTCATACAGTTACAGACACTCTACACGCATCACTGTCCCCAGTCTCTTCCCTCTTTTGCCCTGATCTGGCTGTAAATCACTACAATGACACCCTCAGAAGCACCCTGGACAAAGTAGCACTCCCTACCCTCAGAACCTCCAAACAAAGACCAAAGCAGCCCTGGCTTACACCGCAAACTCGCTTCCTCCAGCGTTGCTCCAGGAGTGCTGAACGCCTATGGAGGAAAACTCAGACTTACTTCACCACCCTAATCCCCTCACTGTCCAACAACCTAAAAAAACTCTTTGACACTTTCCACTCTCTCCTTAGCCTTAAAGTTCAGGCACCCATCACAGACCTCTCTGCTGAAGACCTAGCCACCTACTTCACAGAGAAAATAGAACACATCCGGCATGAAATCAGCGCTCCCAGTCACTAAGTGCTATTGATCCCTCCCCTGACTGGTTCACTGTCCACGTTTGACCCAGTCACAGAAGAAGATGTCTCCAGACTCCTCTCTTCTTGTCCTACCACATGCACCTTTGACCCCATTCCCTTATACCTACTCCAGTCTCTCTCTCTGGTCGTCACCACTTACCTAACAAAAATATTCAACCTCTCTCTCTAGTATCTTCCCCTCCTCTATTAAACACTCTATCATTACTACATTATTAAAAAACATCTCTCGACCCATCCTGCACAAGTAACTACAGACCAGTCTCCAATCTTTGATTCATCTCTAAACTCCTGGAGCGTCTGGTCTACTCTTGCCTTATCCGATATGTCTCTGCTCACTCCTTGATCCATTACAATCTGGTTTCCACACCCTACATTTGACCGAAACTGCCCTCAACAAAGTGACAAATGTCCTCCTGACAGCAAAATGCAACAGTGACTACTCTCTGCTCATTCTACTTGATCTCTCTGCAGCTTTTGACACTGTAGACCATCATCTCCTACTCACCATGTTCCAATCCATCACCCTGAAGGACACTGCCCTTTCCTGGTTTTCTTCCCATCTCTCTGGCCGCTCTTTTAGTGTATCATTCGCTGGCTCCACTTCTCCACCTCTCCCTCTCGCTGTTGGAGCTCCTCAAGGTCCTTGGCCCTCTCCTTTTCTCTCTGTACACAGCCCCAATTGGAAAGACCATCAGCAGAATTGGTCTCTAGTACCATCTCTATGCTGATGACACACAGCTATACACGTCATCCCCAGACATCACCCCTGCTGTTCTACAGAACACCAGTGACTGTCTGTCTGCCATCTCTAATATCATGTCCTCTCTCTATCTGAAACAAAAATTTTCAAAAACTGAACTTCTTGTGTTCTCTCAATCTACTAACCTACCCAAACCTGATATCTCCCTCTCAGTGTGCAACACCATCAGCACTCCTAGGCAGCACGCCTGCTGTCTCAGGGTGACGTTTGGCACTGATCTTTCCTTCACCCCCTACATCCAATCTCTCTCCCTCTCATGTCACCTTCATCCCAAAAACATCTTTAGAATCTGCCCCTTTCTCACTATGGAAACAACAAAAACTCTCATTGTTGCCCTGATCAATTCCCACCCGCCTCCGCCCTGTGCCAGTCATTGCACTGGTTGCCCCTACCCTATAGAATCCAATTTAAACTGCTTGTCCTCACCCACAAAGCTCTCCACAGTGCTGCACCCCCCTACAACTCTTCCCTCAGCTCTGTCTACCACCGTACCAGTGCTCTCCGTTCAGTCAATGAGTTACCACTGACTTCCACCATAATCCGAATCTCTCACTCCCGGCTCCAAGACTTCTCCCGAGCTGCATCGGTTCTTGCCCTACCCCAAGGAAAACACAACATACACAGTTTTAAGCGCTCCCTAAACACATCTTTTTAGGGTGGCCTATCACATACCCTGATCTAACTCCTCTCCATATAGCCCATTTATAATTTCCTGAACCCGATCCTCCACCAAATTCTCCTCGTGTTTAAAATGGACAGCATCTGGATTTAAAACTCACCTACTAAAGTCAATGGGGGTTGGATACATTTGAGTTTTTTCCGCATGACATAAAAAAAATCTAAGAAATGCTCTTGTTTAATATCTAGCATTTTTCATGCAGGCCCATTAATAAGTGGGTCAGTGGAAAAAAAAACTGAAGCACATAGAAGGATGGCCCATATTTACCTGATGGTTAGAAGGAGATGCTGTGTGTTATTATTCAATTTTTCCAAACACATGAAAAACTGATGATATTTGTGAGAAAAACATTTAAAAAAAAGCCTTACAAATACACAGAAAACACTGAAACAAACTGAAATTGATGGGCCATCAATGTCCTGGACCTAGAAAAACCATTTAGGCCCCTCTCAGATAAGTGAGTTCCACAGGGTTACATAGAATAATAAATCAATATAATGCTATGTGACCCCCGTCAGTGCTGGGAGGTCAGGAGTCAGACGAGAGCTGCCGCATTCTCACGCTTGCGAGTCCGGAGTGTGAAACTTCGTCTGAAAGGGGCCTTAGTCTATTTTACTCATAGCACTGGTAGGTAGAGTGCCTTGCAAAAGTGTTCACCCCCTTGACTTTTTTCGTGTTTTGTTACACTACAGCCTTAAGTTCAATGTTTTATTAATCTGAATTTTATGTGATGGATCAGAACACAATAGTCGAAGTTGGTGAAGTGAAATGAGAAAAATGTATAAATAAAACTATTGTTTAGAAATGGAAAACAGAAAATTGGCCTGTGCGTATGTGTTCACCCCCTTTGTTAGGAAGCCCATAAAAAGCTCTGGTGCAACCAATTACCTTCAGAAGTCACATAATTAGTGAAATAATGTCTACCTGTGTGCAATCTAAGTGTCACATGATCTGTCATTACATATACACACCTTTTTGAAAGGCCCCAGAGGCTGCAACACCTAAGCAAGAGGCATTACTAACCAAAAACTGCCATGAAGACCAAGGAACTCTCCAAACAAGTAAGGGACAATGTTGTTGAGAAGTACAAGTCAGGGTTAGGTTAGAAAAAATATCCAAATCTTTGATGATCCCCAGGAGCACCATCAATTCTATTATAACCAAATGGAAAGAAGATGGCACAACAGCAAAGCTGCCAAGAGACGGCCACCCCTCAAAACTCATGGACCGGGCAAGGAGGGCATTAATCAGAGAGGTAGCACAGAGACCTAAGGTAACCCTGGATGAGCTGCAGAGTTCCACAGCAGAGACTGGAGTATCTGTACATAGGACAACAATAAGCCGTACGCTCCATAGAGTTGGGCTTTATGGCAGAGTGGCCAGAAGAAAGCCATTACTTTCAGCAAAAAACAAAAAGGCACGTTGTGAGTTCGCGAAAAGGCAAGTGGGAGACTCCCAAAATGTATGGAGGAAGGTGCTCTGGTCTGATGAGACTAAAATTTAACATTTCAGTGATCAAACAAAACGCTATGTCTGGCGCAAACCCAACACATCACATCACCCAAAGAACACCACATGGTGGTGGCAGCATCATGCTGTGGGGATGTTTTTCAGCAGCCAGGACTGGGAAACTGGTCAGAGTTGAGGATGGTGCTAAATACAGGGATATTCTTGAGCAAAACCTGTACCACTAGACTAGGACGGAGGTTCACCTTCCAGCAGGACAATGACCTCAAACACACTGCTAAAGCAACACTTGAGTGGTTTAAGGGGAAACATGTAACTGTGTTGGAATGGCCTAGTCAAAGCCCAGATCTCAATCCAATAGAAAATCTGTGGTCAGACTTAAAGATTGCTGTTCACAAGTGCAAATCATCCAACTTGAAGTTGTTGGAGCAGTTTTGCAAGGAGGAATGGGCAAAAATCCCAGTGGAAAGATGTGGCAAGCTCATATAGACTTATCCAAAGTGACTTGAAGCTGTGATTGCCGCAAAAGGTGGCTCTACAAAGTATTGACTTTAGGGGGGTGAATAGTTACGCACATTGACTTTTTCTGTTATTTTGTCCAATTTGTTGTTTGCTTCACAATAAACAAAAAAATAAAAAACATCTTCAAAGTTGTGGGCATGTTCTGTAAATTAATTGATGAAAATCCTCAAACAATCCATGTTAATTACAGGTTGTGAGGCACAAAAACACAAAAAAAGTTAATGGGGTGAATACTTTTGCAAGACACTGTATGCAATAACAATGCAAAATAAAAACTGAACAAAAATAAATCAGCCTGGTCTCTGGTGGCAGGAAGCAGCAGACAGCCCTATAACTTGATATCCAGATGCTGCTTTGCTTTAACGAGACACAGTTTTGCAAATTGATTATGAATTTTTCTTCTCTTGTAGTATAGTCATAACCAGAAGACAGGAAGCAGGGTGGAGGATCTCAGTGACATCTTGGACCACACAGGAGGATGCAGATCTGATGTGGTGACCTGATGCTTGCAGGAACTGTTCTTAAAAGGTCATCTACACTCACTTTAAGCTAGGCGCAAAAACTGTGTAAGTCATTTAGTAAATGTGGCACACATCTTATGTACCAAATTTTCTGCCGGAATGTGTGCAGTTAAGAATAGCCATATTCATTTATCAGAGAAACAAGTTCTATTTTCTGTTCCAGTACATGGGGGCAGGGATCTTCCAAAATCAAAAGTATACCCCAGAGCATAATTTGCTGTTGACTAAACTGGGTTCTGCCTCCCCAGAAGTCACTTGTCCAGCAAGCGGCTTCCATATGTCTCGAACCCTCAGTTTCAATGACTTTGCTGTATGACATGAGCACTGAGAATGAGATGGAGCTGCTTAGTATTTGCCTTGGGATTCTATTTTTTGCTTCTCCCTCCATTAAATTTATTACCCGTATAGTACGGGACGATCCGCTTCATTAAGGAGCCTCCTAGAAGTCTCCCCTCACTGCGCCTGTGTCCCATCACTTATAGTTTCTGCCTTCAAATATCCCCTGGCAAAACCTGCTTTAGATATAAGATGTTCCCAAATAAACCTGACTCAATATTATAAAGCCAGAGTCAGCAATGTTTCCCGAAATACACACTTCAGCCTAGTAATATGCTCAGCAAAACCTGCCTCAGCTTTATTGGAAAGGAAAACCTGCTCTCCCCCTCTGACCCGGCAGAAGTCTCATTATGCCTCGCTGTAGCCTCGTGTCTTCTCTCCTGGTGCCTCATTCTGCTGTCTGCTCAAGTTTTCGTCAGTGGATCCCTCCATAGGCAAACCTTACTCTGAGGTGATAGGTTCTTAAGCCAAAGCCCAAAATTCTAATGATCCTGTGAAGCTCCAGCATTCTGCAGTAAGACGTGTCCTAGTCGTCTCACAGACTCTCCTCAGTCCTCTATTGTTCTGGACACAATTTTTTTTTTATGTCGCCATATAATACAACGCACAGCATCTGTGTTCAGCTCATAATGCTGCAGTGAAGTATGCCTGGAACCTGAGCTATTTTGGCATTCTCAAAGGAAGCTTTTATTCATTGGTATAAAGGCCTGATCATACCGACAGTGCTGATTATTGGAAATGTGTCTCCATTCACTGCAGATTCTCAGTAGACCCCAGAGTCTTTTATCAAGCTGCTCTGATTCTGGACTCAAGGCCGCTCAGCTTATGGGATTTTGGTCTTGAAAAGTATTAATTTCAATGTTAGAATAACATCCTTTGTGTTTGAACCAGAATCAAAAAAATAAGAAGCCTTGAAACCAATGCTACCTGAAACTTACTAGTCGTACTTATTTGCTCATGAGTTAGTAATCAGTTACATGCCAATCTGCCACTTAGTACTACCTGCCCATTAACTAGAAGTCACTACTGCAGTGACCCGGCGGTTAACTGCTAAAAGGGGCTGTGTAACTTTGCAGTGTGTATTATGTCCCATAGGCTGTATATGGGAGAAATAGCTAATTGTCTTCACCCTGGCCCCACTGCTCTGAGCTAGGAGCTGTAGCAGAGACTGTACAGCCAGCTGCTGACGAGTGAGCAGCAAAAGTGACTAGCTGTGTCTGAGAGAAGCACCAGACAAGATTACACCAGCCCTATGAGCTAAGAGGTACCAAGAAAAGTGACTGTAAAACTTTGTCAGCCTCCAGGATTGTCGCCAGGTTAACACGTTTGGGGCTTGAGGCCCAGATGTTTTGTCCAGGAGCTTGAATGTTAAGGCCACTGGCAATACTATCGCTGCTGATTCATAGAATGTCGCAGACGGTCGCCAACCAACTGCCAGTGCAGGGTCTCAGGTGGTGTGATGATGTCATTGTGCACACCTGTCCCAAGATGCAGGCAGTACAGTGATTTCAACACGGGAAGTGGATGAAGCCAACAGCTCGGGCCTCAGGCAATGGGAAGTCAGTTTTTTTTTGTGTGTGTCTTCAGTGGTGGCTTTGTAAATGCTAGGGGCACTACATGGCCATTACACCTACTATTGTCACTGTATAGGGTGGGCTTTATAACTACAGAGGGCACTAATCAGGGCATTATACCTGCTGGAGGCACTATGGGGGTTGGGGGGTTATAACTACAAGGGGACTGCAAGTACTGAGGCCACTGAAGGGCATTGTACCTACTAGGGGTGCTATGTGTGTGTGTGGGGGGGGTATTATAACTACAGGGGGCCCTCTAAGTACTGGTGGAACTATAGGCACTATAGTGGGGCATTACATTATTGGGGGAATTCCAGGGAGCGCTATAACTACTGGGGCCACTATGAGGGAAAATTTTAACTACTAGGGCATTATAGGGGGTATTATAACTAACAGGGCACTATAAGAGAATATTTTAACTACTAGGACACTGTAGGTACATTAAAGGGGATATTATAACTACTGGTTGTCTGGCTGGGTGGATACTTCAGAATAAGGCACATAAGAATTGGGGCCTGGGGCCTGGATCTTTTGAGACCCTAGCAATGTCCCTGCCAGCCTCAGAGAAAGAAGCATTGAACTTTGCCGAAGGTTGAGGGCCACCACAAAAGAGTATATAGATAAACCATCAGTGAATGGTAACCTCTGGCACCCTACCACACTACTGAAACAGAATGACCATCTGCTAAAATACTACAACTCACAGTGGGGCATTGTGGTACTAAGTTGAGAGTGAGAGTTTATAGTGAGAGAGAATTTGCCCCCATTGACTATATTGGGAAGCTTGCTTGGATTAATTGGGAAGAGATTTAGATAGGCATTTATTGTACTTGGGGAAAATGTACATGTAACCTGGAAAACTGAACTTACTTTTGCAAGTGACTGCATGCGTTATCTGCCCAAATCGTCTCAGTAAAAAGTACAGTGGATGTGTTCACCCAACACCAGCTTCATCATTGCCTTGCATCGCCACACTGCACTGCCACATCTTTGCCCCTTTCTCCAGCACTCCAAAATCTACTCACGCCAATGATACCTATGACTGGGCAGTTAATGTACAGGGTTATAGTCTGTTTAGAAAGGATAGCCAAAACTGGAGAGGGGGGAGGGGTCTGCCTTTATGTAAAGTCCCGCCTAAAGCCCACAGTCCAAGAAGATATAAGTGAGGGACATGAACATGTGGAGTCACTGTGGGTAGAAATACATGAAGGCAAAAACAATAATAAATTACTAATTTGAGTTTCACTGAAGAAAATAAACTTTCAGATAAAATGCAGAATGTAAAAGTAAATTCCCTATTAAAAGTGCCCTGTCTGACCCAGGAAGAAGTACAGCGGCGTCTTAAAAAGATTAAAATAGACAAATCGCCAGGACCAGATGGCATACACCCCCGTATCCTAAGAGAATTAAGTAATATCATAGCCAGACCCTTATTTCTGATATTTAAGGACTCTATACTGACAGGGAGTGTTCCACAGGATTGGCTCATAGCAAATGTGGTGCCAATATTCAAAAAGGGTCCAAAAAAAGAGCCTGGAAACTATAGGCGGGTAAGTTTAACATCGGTCCTGTGTAAACTGTTTGAAGGTTTTTTAAGAGATGCTATCTTGGAGCACCTCAAAGAAAATAAGCATATCAGCATGGCTTCATGTGGGATCGGTCATGTAAAACTAATTTAATCAGTTTCACTGAGGAGGTAAGTTCTAGACTTGAGAGAATCAATGGATCTCGTATATCTGTCGTACATCTGGACTTCTCCAAAGCATTTGACACTGTACCGCTTAAAAGCTTAGTATAAAAATGAGAATGCTCGGACTGGGAGAAAATGTCTCTATGTGGGTGAGTAACTGGCTGAGAGATAGAAAACAGAGGGGGGTTATTAATGGTACACACTCAGATTGGGTCACCGTCACTAGTGGGGTACGTCAGGGGTCAGTACTGGGCCCTATCCTCTTTAACCACTTGCCGCCACGCTAACGCCGATGGGCGTCAGCGCGGCGGCTCTCTCAGGTCTCAGTCACGCCTATCGGCGCCATCTCGTGAGACCTGAGATTTCGCATATGCGCGCGCGTTCATGTGATCGGAGCCGGGACAACTGAAACTACAGCCTGCCAGCGCTGATCATGCGCTGGCAGGCTGTAGATGCGGAAAAAAACGCATTTAAATCGCATATCAGACGCTGTTTTGTAAACAGCGTCTGATATGCCTGCTGTCTGCTCGTCTGGTGGTCCCTTTGTTTGGGACCACCAGAGGAAACATAGGTAAAGTGCACCAATCACTACACACACACCCCCCCCCACCCCTCATCACTGATTAACCCCTGATCACTCATGTCACCCCCCCTGATCACCCCCTGTCACCCACCCTGTCACTAATCACCCCCCTGTAAGGCTCATTCAGATGTCCGTTTGTGTTTTGCGGATCCATGGATCTGCGGATCCATGGATCTACGGATCCGCAAAATACGGACACCGGCAATGTGCTTTCCGCATTTTGCAGATCCGCACAGAACTATATAGAAAATGCTTTTTCTTGTCCGCAATTGCGGACAAGAAAAGGGCATGTTCTATATTTTTGCGGAACGGAAGTGCAGACCCGGAAGCGCGGATCCGTAATTCTGGATCCGAGCGGGACAAAGTCTGTCCCCATAGAAATTAATGGGTCCACAATTCCGTTCCGCAAACAGAATTTCGGACGTGTGAATGGGGCATAAGGGTCCCTTATCACCGCCAGTTAGCTAGCTACTTGTTAGGTAGTTAGCGCCCAGCCCACCGCACCGCAGTCACTGATTTTGGCAGAGATTTTTTCATCCACATTGATCGATGCGAATGAAAAAATCTGTGCCGTTCATTTTTTTTTTTTTTCAGCCCAGAGGCTGAACGGAAAAAAAAAATCTCATTACCCGTATGCTCAATATAAGGAGAATAGCAGAAACTCCTAATGCTGGCCATACGTGTAATGATTGCGGAGACACTCAAATACCAGGGCAGTACAAAAACCTCACATGTGACCCCATTTTAGAAAAAAGACACCCCAAGGTATTCCGTGAGGGGTATGGTGAGTTCATGTAAAATTTTATTTTTTGTAACAAGTTAGTGGAATATGAGACTTTGTAAAAAAAAAAATATATATATATAAATTTCCGCTAACTTGTGCCAAAAATTTTTTTTTCTGTGAACTCGCCATGCCCCTCACGGAATACCTTGGGGTGTCTTCTTTCCAAAATGGGGTCACATGTGGGGTATTTATACTGCCCTGGCATTTTAGGGGTCCTAAAGCGTGAGAGTCCAAATGCGTAAAAATGCCCTGTGAAATCCTAAAGGTACCCATTGGTTTTAGGGCCCCTTTGCGCATCTTGGCTGCAAAAAAGTGTCACATATGTGGTATCGCTGTACTCAGGAGAAGTAGGGCAATGTGTTTTGGGGTGTATTTTTATATATACCCATACTTTGTGTGAGAAATATCGCTGTAAACGATAACTTTTTAAATTTTTTTATACAAAGTTGTCAATTTACAGAGATATTTCTCTCACCTAACATGGGTATATGTAAAAAAACACCCCAAAACACATTGCACTACTTCTCCTGAGTACGGCGATACCACATGTGTGACACTTTATTGCAGCATAAGTGCGCAAAGGGGCCCAAATTCCAACGAGTACCTTTAGCTTTTACATGGCTGCTTACAATTTAGCCCCGCCCAAAATGCCAGAACCGTACAAACACCCCACAAATGACTCCATTTTGGAAAGAAGACACCCCAAGGTATTCGCTGAGGGGCATAATGAGTCCATGAAAAATTGAACTGTTTGTCAAAAGTTAGCGGAAAGGGAGACTTTGTGAGAAAAAACTATAAAAAATCAATTTCCGCTAACTTGTGCCAAAAAAAAAAATCTTCTGTGAACTCGCCATGCCCCTCACGGAGTACCGTGGGGTGTCTTATTTCCAAAATGGGGTCACATGTGGGGTATTTATACTGCCCTGGCATTTTAGGGGCCCTAAAGCGTGAGAAGAAAAATGCGTAAAAATGCCCCCCTAAAAGGTACTCATTAGAATTAGGGCCCCTTTGCGCATCTTGGCTGCAAAAAAGTGGCACACATGTGGTATCGCCGTACTCAGGAGAAGTAGGGCAATGAGTTTTTGGGTGTATTTTTACATATAACCATGCTGGGTGAGAGAAATATCTCTGTAAATTGACAACTTTGTATAATTTTTTTTTAAAAGTTGTCATTTACAGAGATATTTCTCACACACAGTATGGGTATATGTAAAAATGCACCCCAAAACACATTGCCCTACTTCTCCTGAGTACGGCGATACCACATATGTGACACTTTTTGCAGCCAAGATGCGCAAAGGCCCTAAAACCAATGAGTACCTTTAGGATTTCACAGGGCATTTTTACGCATTTGATTCTCACGCTTTAGAGCCCTAAAATGCCAGGGCAGTATAAATACCCACATGTGACCCCATTTTGGAAAGAAGACACCCCAAGGTATTCCGTGAGGGGCATGGTGAGTTCACAGAATTTTTTTTTTTGGCACAAGTTAGCGGAAATTGATATTTTATTTTTTATTTTTTACAAAGTCTCATATTCCACTAACTTGTGACAAAAAATAAAATTTTACATGAACTCACCATACCCCTCACGGAATACCTTGGGGTGTCTTCTTTCTAAAATGGGGTCACTTGTGGGGTATTTTTACTGCCCTGGCATTTTAGGGGTCTCTAAAGCCTGAGAAGAAGTCTGGAATCCAAATGCGTAAAAATGTCCTGTGAAATCCTAAAGGTACTCATTGGTTTTAGGGCCCCTTTGCGCACCCAGGCTGCAAAAAAGTGCCACACATTTGGTATCGCCGTACTCAGGAGAAGTAGGGCAATGTGTTTTGGGGTGTATTTTTATATATACCCATAATTTGTGTGAGAAATATCTCTGTAAACGACAACTTTTAAAAAAATTTTATACAAAGTTGACAATTTACAGAGATATTTCTCTCACCCAGCATGGGTATATGTAAAAATACACCCCAAAACACATTGCCCTACTTCTCCTGAGTACGGCAATACCACGTGTGTGACACTTTTTTGCTGCCTGGGTGCGCAAAGGGGCCCAAATTCCAACGAGTACCTTTAGGTTTTACATGGCTGCTCACAATTTAGCCCCGCCCAAAATGCCAGAGCAGTAATCACACCCCACAAATGACCCCATTTCGGAAAGTAGACACCCCAAGGTATCCACTGAGGGGCATAGTGAGTCTGTCTGAGATTTTTTTTTGCCAGAAGTTATCAGAAATTGAAACTTTATTATTATTTTTTTCCTCAGAAAGTGTCATTTTCCGCTAACTTGTGAAAAAAAAATGAAATGATACATGAACTCACCATGCCCCTCCGTGAATACTTTGGGGTGTCTTCTATCTAAAATGGTGTCATTTGGGGGGTATTTATACTTTCCTGACATTCAAGCACCTGAAGAAACATGACAGGTGCTCAGAAAGTCAGAGCTGCTTCAAAATGCCGAAATTCACTTTTTTACACCATAGTTTGTAAACGCTATAACTTTTACCCAAACCAATAAATATACACTTATTGGATTTTTTTTTTCAAAGACATGTAGAACAATAAATTTTGTGAAAAATTTATATAGAAATGTAGTTTTAAAAAAAAAAAAAATTACAACAGAAAGTGAAAAATTTCATTTTTTTGCAAAAATGTTGTTACATTTTTATTAATAGCAAAAAAAGTAAAAATGGCAGCAAGAATGAAATACCACCAAATGAAAGCTCTATTAGTGAGAAGAAAAGGAGGTAAAATTCATTTGGGTGGTAAGTTGTATGACGGAGCAATAAATGGTGAAAGTAGTGTAGTGCGGATTTGTAAAAAGGGGCCTGGTCACTAGGGGGGTATAAACCTGTGGTCTTCAAGTGGTTAATATGTTTATTAATGATCTTGTAGAAGGCCTGCACAGTAAAATATAAATTTTTGCAGATGTCACTAAACTGTGTAATAGTGATGAGCGGCAGGTGCCATATTCGATTTCGACGAAATTCGCGAATATTCGATAGAATATTCGTTTCATATTCATCGAAATCGAATATTCGTCATTATTCTAGTTATCGCGATTAATATGCGATTTTAATAATCGGGTATTGCGATTATAACTTAAGGCTACTTTCCTATTGGTTTGATATCTAGAATTAGCGAAGATGACGTATATGACGAATGTATTCGTCATATTCCTCAAAACGAAGATAACGAAGTATTCTCCAATGTGTTAGCTACCAATTCGGGACAACTTCGCTAATTCTAGCAATCAAATAGGAAAGTTGACTATAGAGACAGTTGTTTAATCTGCTATGTGATTATATTATTATTATTATTTATTTTTATAAATAGAATAATTATAATAATTATCAAGTATTATAATTATTCTATATTTTTTTTTTTTAAATCAAAGTAATATAATCACATATATCGAATTAAACACAGCTGTCTCTATAGTCAACCTTCCTATTTGATTGCTAGAATTAGCGAAGTAGCTAAATCGAAGATGGAGAATACTTCGTTATCTTACATTCGTCATATTCGCTAATTCTACCAAGCCAACCATAGTAAGCCAGGTCTTATAACTTGAATTAATCGCATTGTGATTTCAACTTAGACCTGGTTTATTATGGTTGGCTTGGTAGAAGAAGATGATTAATGTATTATGTAGAACTACTTTTGGGAAGTGGGAAAGAAAAAAATATAACAATAAAAAAATAAAAAAAAGAATATTCGAAATAGCGAATATATAGCGCTATATTCGCAATATTCGCAAATTAGCAAAGTGCCGATATTCGCTAAAAATATTCGCTATTCGAATATTCGCGCTCAACACTACTGTGTAAAGTAATTGACACGGAAGAGGACTGTATGCTGCTACAGATGGATCTGGATAGATTGGAGGCTTGGGCAGAGAAGTGGCAGATGTGGTTTAACACTGACAAATGTAAGGTTATGCACATGGGAAGGAATAATGCAAGTCACCTGTACATA
Source organism: Bufotes viridis (assembly GCA_033119425.1). Taxonomy (NCBI): domain Eukaryota; kingdom Metazoa; phylum Chordata; class Amphibia; order Anura; family Bufonidae; genus Bufotes; species Bufotes viridis. The sequence continues at coordinate 488,502,232 of CM065590.1, read as the reverse complement.
CTAAATGGTAAAACACTGGGTGACACTGACATGGAAAAGGACCTAGTAATTTTAGTGAACAGTAAACTAAGCTGTAAAAGGCAGTGCCAGTCAGCTGCTGCCAAGGCCAATAAGATAATGGGTTGCATCAAAAGGGGCATAGATGCCCGTGATGAGAATATAGTCTTACCACTTTACAAATCACTAGTCAGACCACACATGGAGTACTGTGTACAGTTCTGGGCTCCTGTGAACAAGGCAGACATAGCAGAGCTGGAGAGGGTTCAGAGGAGGGCAACTAAAGTAATAACTGGAATGGGGGGACTACAGTACCCAGAAAGATTATCAAAATTAGGGTTATTTACTTTAGAAGAAAGACGACTGAGGGGAAATCTAATAACTATGTATAAATATATCAGGGGTCAGTACAGAGATCTGTCCCATCATCTATTTATCCCCAGGACTGTGACTGTGATGAGGGGACATCCTCTGTGTCTGGAGGAAAGAAGGTTTGTACACAAACATAGAAGAGGATTCTTTACGGTAAGAGCAGTGAGACTATGGAACTCTCTGCCTGAGGAGGCGGTGATGGTGAGTTTACTAAAAGAGTTCAAGAGGGGCCTGGATGTATTTCTGGAGTGTAATTATATTACAGGCTATAGCTCAGGAAGGAATTTTCTTTTCCCCTTAAGTGGGGAAAATTGGCTTCTACCTCACAGTTTTTTTTTTTGCCTTCCTCTGGATCAGCTTGCAGGGTGACGGGCCGAACTGGATGGACAAATATCTTTTTTCGGCTTTATATACTATGTTACCAAGGGCAGCCCACCTACCACCAGTCAAAAAACCCCAATCCAGAGTGTGCCCCAAGGGGAAGAAATACAGCAAGTTTGTGCCTCCCATCACTGCACAGCCCAGGGAGCACTAGAGAGAGGACTGCAACTTCTATCCTCGCCACCACTACCACTCTTAACCTCCTCCCCTTTCCCCTCTCAGGTCACTGCACTATCTGTCCATGAACTAGTTGTCGCAAGCTGCCTATATTCTAGTAGTCACTAGTACCTATGAATTAGTTGTCACTACCTGCTATGAACTAGTTGTCACTACTACCTGTCCATGAGCAGGACCGGTGCAAGGATTTTTTCCAACACAAGCAAAGCTCCTTTTTGGCGCCACAAATCGCAAGTAAGTGATAAAAAAAAAGGTCATACATTTTTCCGCCAAGCGCAGGGCACGCCCTAAGGCAGCCGCTTGGTCTGCCTTACGGTAGCACCGGCCCTGTCCATGAGCCAAGGTTGGATACATTTCAACCTCCAGACTTATCCACTCCTCTGCCTATGTCCCCGCTGTCACGGGCCTATTACTTTAAGGTGAATCTACAGCCAAACTGTGTCCTACAAATGATATGATGACCTTATTCTGCACGTCAGTATAATTATGTTGATACCAAATCTATATCATAGTTACTATATTTTATTATATTTAACACATAAAAAAAAAAAAAAAGCTGTGTGAGAGTATGTTTTCTACAACTACAAGCTGTAGTTTTTATTGGCACCATTTTGGGTACATAAGAATTTTTGATCACCCTTTATTAAAAATTGTCAGCCAGCTGCTAAGCCAGGCCTAAGGCCTAGCCCTGGGTTGTGAGTACCGTAACCTATGTCTACTCCTCACAGACTCATCTCTGACTGCCTTGACTGGACAGGGACACACAAGTCTAAACTAGTTTGAATCTAGGAGTACTGTATATTAAGACGTATAAAATATTAACCATTTATCCTCTAGTAATGTCTTAATGAGACACTACATGTAGGGAAAGCAGCAGCCACAGCAGCACAGGCAGAATCTATTATGACACAAAAAACAATACGTGAGGCTGCAGGCATGATCTGATTAAGTGATTTTTTTTTTCATTAACAAAGAAAAATGTTTTCTGTTTTTACAAAAAATCGTCAATTGGACAGAGTACATTGTTATTGTGATACATATAAACCTGGGTTCAAATCACGTTTTTCCCATCCGCTTAACATATACAAAAAACGTATACGTTAAACAGATGCTTCAGACTGATAAGTTCCATTGTAAAAATTTTTTACCGGTATACGTTTTTTTACAGACTGTGCAGCATACAAGAATGTGTCGTGCTGCGTTTCTGTATAGTTCTTTTGTTTTGTAAAATATACATCAAAACGGAGACATAAAACGTGATGTGAACCCACCCTAACTGTGAAGCAGCACACAATTAAGTGTCTGAAAAGCCTCCCTGAGGCAGCTCTATCTTAGGGTGCGTTCACATTTTCATTATGGAAAAATAGTCGACATGTATAACAGGACCAAACGGAACCGTTATTTGTCCCCATAGACATGTATTAGGACGGAGCAAAATGGAATGCCTCTTAAAGGGTTCGATTTTGCTTTCCATCTTAAAATTCCGTTATAACAAAATTGTGTAACGCCAATGAGAACATACCCTGACAGGTGTGCCAAACATGGCAAATCTTGCCTGGGATCTTATATAATGTCTACGAAACATGCACTGACATCACAGTTGTAGTTCGTCATGATTGGCTGAGGCTGACCACAAAGCATTATGGACAAGTCGCCAAGACAGGGTCCTGTGAGCCTCCTTCCTCATCTTCACATCTTCCCATGTAAAACGGCAGATGCTCCCTGATTCTACTTCTAAAGACACTTTGCAGTCTCTCCAAATAACCACAGGCTATTCTGCTATTTTGTTCTTGTGAGTTGCAGAATTTAGATCCGGAAAGCCAGTCCGTCTCAAAGTGTTGTGGGTGCCGGAAGCAAAATACGCTTTCCACAGTAGAAAACTCTCTTTTCATAAACGAGTACCTTACTGATTTTTATTCTGTACTGCTTTGATGTTTCTGGACCTTCTAGGATGTCTGGTCTGTTTCCTACAGGGGTACCCTGATGATAAAGTATCTTTTCTGGCAACTGCAGCCTCAGAGATAAAGGTTCTCTCGACTTTAGCCAAGTTTGCAGGGGATTGCACATATCGGCTCTGCTCTGCTAAGACAGTAACTAGGGGCTGGACCAAGTCCATCACCCTGGCAACCCAAATAAATCTGCCAGTGTTAACTTTATATTGCCCATACATTGGTATTAGGTATATGCAGTACTTAATGAAATAGCTGCTTGACAATAAAACACAAAAATAAACTCAGCAACATTAAATTAACCCCTTTTTACAATAATTAACCCTTTGCAGTAGTCCTCTGAGGCACTATACTACCTCACCTATTTTAATTTATTACCTTTCCTGGTTTTGGCATCACAAACTGTATCCAAAAACCTCAATCTAAAAACCAGTCTAAATGTCCTGCGCCTTAAACTGTTCACATTCCCCGGGCAGAATGACTACGGTCTCATAATGTGCAGCGTAATGTCCTTGTATTACACATAATTTGGTGACAGCCTTCTGCCTTATTTAGATTTGTGTCTGATGCTGACCCTCGCTAATTCGTCAGACATATTAACAGTGTGCCAGGGTCAGAGCAACGCACCATTCCTTGAAAATTACCAAGACTTTTCACAGTTTTTTCCTTCATTTTCGAGCTGAGTAGAACATGTTGTGTTCATTTATTTCTTTTAATATCCTTCATTATCTCTGCTGTCTGCTGGCTTCTCACGGAAAACAGAGTGAAAAAGCCCTACTCTTAAGTACTAAAATGAGGCAGGAGGGACCTATGAAAAAAATCCATGTCCTATGCTTGGTCTTAGCTGCAAACAACAAGGGGTATTTATGGAAGTGCAGCAATGTTGCTGCTGAATTGAAGGCTGAAAGGGGTTGTCTCATCACAGTCTACCCCTTTAACATTGTTCTGCAGCACTGGGGTTCTGGGTTTAAATCTAACTAAGGGCAACATTTGGATGGAGTTTGTATGTTCTCCATGGGTTTCCTCCAGGTGCTCTAGTTTCCTCTCATGCTCCAAAAACATACTGATTTCGAATTTAGAGGCCCACTGGTGGACAGTGAGTTATGATAATTAGAGATGAGCAAAGTTTCAAAACATTTGATTTGGCAACTTTGCAAAAGTTAGCCAAGAAATTCAATTTGTTCCGAATTAAGTTGTAACAAATCACTATAAATCAGGTATACCCGGGCCACTCTGCCTTAGGCCTCATGCACACGACCGTATGTATTTTGCGGGCCGCAAAAAATACGGATGACGTCGTGTGCATTCCATATTTTGCGGAACGGAACAGCTGGCCCCTAATAGAACAGTACTATCCTTGTCGGTAATGCGGACAATAATAGGACATGTTCCGTTTTTTTTGCGGACCCATTGAAATGAATGGTTCCGCATACGGTCTGCAAAAAAAAGGGAATGGACACGGAAAGAAAATACGTTTGTGTGCATAAGCACTTAGGGTAAGGCCACACAGAGCGGCCATGCTGCAGTGAAGAACCATGTGGCCAATTAGCTCCCAGCTGCCTTTCATGTAATAATGAAGATCGTACTGTACAGACAGTCTTCACTGTTAATAGCCATGCGGCACCTTTACTGCATGTTTAAACAGGGGCTGTTGCTGGTATGGGGTTTGGCTGGTTAGGTAGGGGCACAATACGCTGGCAAACCCACTTCTTCAACCCCTTCTGCCATCTGCTTTTCCTCCTTTTCCACATCATCTAATATCAATGAGAATATGTCATCAGGAACATCCAGCTCCTCCTTTCTCTGCATCTTGATAACTTTTCTAGGACATCGAGACCAAGATGGATCATTTGGAAGCAGTAAAACAAGCAAAAGATGAGGATGGTCATGATTACGACCTGGCCCCCCTAAGGGGTGCAGACTAGATGGTATTGGTTGGCACACTGGCACCGGAATAATAAAGGCTTCCTTTTTATTGGTATAGAATTACATATCTTAGGTAATGGCTGATGTAGGAATAAGTCTCCCTGCACGCTCCTTCTCCAATATTCTTCTATTATGCCTCATTCACACATCAGTGTTTTGGTCAGTGATTTCCATCAGTGATTTTGAGCCAAAACCAGGATTGGAGCCTCCACAGACATAAGGTATAAGGAAAAGATCTGCAACTGTTCTGTGTTTAGGATAGGTTCACATTACGTTTTTTCCCATCCCAAAAAAACTTTAAACGCATACCTGCAGTGGCATCCGTTCACTATATAGTTCCACTGTAAAAATAAATAACAATGTAGACATTTTTTACTATTGTAAAAAAAATATATCCCGCTTTTGTACCGGACTGTGTAGGATACAAAAACGTGATGTGCTACATTTTTGTATCCTTTTTTTGTAACTTATACTTCAAACGGAGGCATAAAACACAATGTGAACCCAGCCTTAGAGCTGCACCTGCTTTTAACCAGTTAGCAGTTGTAACTAACCTGTGGAAGGAAGCTTTTTTACTTACCTGTCCCTCGCTCACCTGGTGCTGCTGTCTCTGCTGCGCTCGCCCATTCCGCAATCTCTTTGCTTGGTTCCTTACTGGATGTGGCCACTTCTTTTCCTGCATAGTAGTAAATGCTGCTGAACAGAAAAAGAAGGGGCCATATCCAGAAGACCCACAGTGTCTGCAAGCACTGCGCAGACGCCGGCATAAGGGGAGCGAGCGATAGTTAGTACTATGTAAAAGAGCTTCCTTCCAAGGGTGATTTACAGCTACTAATTAGGTGAAATGCCGGAGAACCCCTTTAATTTGCCAAATTAGTGAATAGGAACAGGGCCCTGAGTTGACACGCCCTCACTATTTTCAGTATCTCTGCGTGCTGTCAACACCTGTTCACATTCTCAACAAATGTTAATAACTAAGAGCTATGAAACTCAGATGTGTCATCGCTGGTGTTTTTAATATCATGAAATAAAGAAAAATCCATTCTCTTCATCCGACGTTCCTTTACCCATGATTTATATGGACAGGAAAGTCATTGTTGTGCACCAAGGGAGAAGAAACGTCAGCTGTAGCTGCAGATTATACAACACAACATTGCACTTGTATATTGTGTCCCCATACATAGCTCAGTGCTGTGTTAGCTCTTTTCACAGAGTGTCCAACCTTATCTTCCTCCAATATTACAGATACCAATGAAGATCAAATATGGGTGAAAATAAGCGGCTACATATTTTGTCCGGCTCCATTGAGACCGATAGGGAAAGATGAGCTGAATATAGACACTGATGAAACAGGCTGTGTATTTAAAGAGAACCTATTAAATTATTTTTTTCATAAGTCAGTAATCGATTATATGAAAATACTGTATTTCCTGCAGATAAGACAAATGGGAGAACAAATGACAGTGTGTCTTATGAAGCAAATACTAATGAGTGCTTCCATTATGGTGCTGACTAGTAAACAATAATACAGCACACCTGGCGCTGGCTCTACCAACTGTACCCTGGTTTTCTGCTGGCACTGACCTGACGCTGCACAGCGTAAGCACGCACTATGAACTGACAATGTGTGGCATCAGGTCACAGTGCAGTGTGGCATCTGCAGAAGACCAGGGAGCGGTGAGTGCAGGAAAAGGACACTAGATCTGCAAGTGGAGGCGCCATCCAGAGCAGAGGTAAGTTCTTTTATTTATTTTGATGTCTGATCTGAGGTCTGATGGGGGTCTGATCTGAGGTCCTATGAGGAATAGGGGTCTGATTTGGAAGTCTGATCTAAGGTCTAATGAGGATTGGGGTGCAATGAAGATTAAGGGTCTGATCTGAGGTCTGATGGGGGTATGATCTGAGGTCTGATGAAGATTGTGGGTCTGATAAAGATTGAGGGTCTTATCTGAGGTCTGATGAAGATTGGAGGTCTGATTTGGGAGTCTGATCTGAGGTCTGATGAGGATTGGGGGTTTGATGTAGATTAGGGGTCTGATTTGAGGTTTGGTGAAGATTGGGGGTGTGATCTAAGCTTTGATGAGGATTGGGAGTCTGATTTGAAGTCTGATAAAAAATATTTTCCTACTCTACCTAGGTGGTTATGGTCAGGTGAGTCTTATGATGAGGGAAATATGGTATATATTGTATCATGGGGACACTGTCACACAAGGGCATTAACAGGTCTCATATGGTCTCACAGAAAACTTTGAGATGGGTCCCCTGCCCCATCCAGTTTACTAGTGTGCACGCATCATTTATACTCATGGAATGCAAAGCATTCCCATTTCTGATCGTTTTTTTAGGTGGAAGAAATCTAATTAAAAAATTGTAATAAAACAGTCACACCTGGCTTCACTCACTTCACCCGACTTTTATGTCAGAAAAAGTGGAACAAGTGGTTCATAAATATGCCGTTCATTCCTATCGACATAAGTATTCAGACCCTTTACTCAGTACTTAGTTGACGCATCTTTGGAAGCGATTACAGCCTCCAGTCTTTTTGGATGTGATAACACAAGGCTTGCACATCTGGAGTTGGGGATTTTCTGCCATTCTTCTCCTCTCAAGCTCTGTCAGGTTGCATTGGGACTGTTAGTGGGCAGCCACTTTCAGGTTTCTTCAGGGATGTTCAGTTGAGTTCATGTCAGGGTTCTATCTGGGCCACTCAAGTACTTTCCTAGCAGCCTGAGGTCTATGAGGATGAACGGCCGCAGATGCAGCACTGGTTACGCCGTCCCCACCTTAGGCGGGCACCTACTTCTGCCCACCTATAGTCCTGGTACTGGTGGACCGATCTGACTTCCTGTCAGGAGAAGAATATGGTTAGGCTAGTGACTGAGGAAACAGGGAGCACGTCAATCAGCTCCTGTTCTATAGGGCCTTAGGACCAGAAATCCAGCTCGTCTGTGAGGAACACAGAACGCTCCAGAGAGATGGGAAGGTCCAAGGGCTGCAGAAACCCAACAAAGCTATGGCATTCCAGACAGCAGAGTGACAAGCTTCCACAGCTTTAGAGACTCTGCTGCAAAATGAGGGGATAACAAGTTAAGACACCTATCACTATAGTTCAAGGCAGGAAAACCTGAAAACCTGCATTACATAGTGGACACCGATAGCCACAGGTGCCAGTTTATAGCCATAGTAAAGGGAAATCAGGAGAAAGAGACTTTGTCAGCTGTCACATTTCCAATCAATTGCCATTTACCCAGCCACCATGTCTCATCATCTCGTGACAGAAACTACACTTTGTACCTACTATTGCTGGATGTACCACACATTATCCTTTGCACTCAGTAAAGAGTTTACCTGATTCCCTCACAGTACCTTTTCACTGCACCTAACCCCAGGGAGCAACGGCATGGGGAAGTACACCATGACACAGTATCTCATCAGTGCCACTACTACTCCCATTCTCTGCACTGGCTCCTCAAGGGCTACTGCACTATCCTTGAGAGAAGGAGAATAGACATTTACAGAAAGCTTAGAACCATATTTCAAGGCCATGCTTGATTCAGACAAAAAGGTTCTACAAGTTTATGACAATAAAATTTTACATTTGTGGAAAGGGTATATTGCTTTGGCACCCACACCACTTGGAGATGAACTGGCCACCCGGATATAAGATCTGCACCCAGCAGCGTTGGAATTGCAGAAAGAGTTAATGAAAACCAAATTACACACCTGTGGTTAAAGGGATATTTCCATCAAATATATTTGGGGCATATCGCTAAGATATGCCCCCATTGTCTGATAGGTGCAGGTCCCATCTCTGGGAACCGCACCTAAAAGTAGAACGGAGCAGGGACAGCTGTGGCTGGAGAACCCCGGGAATCCACCACCAAGCGCTGCTCCCTGCTGCTCCCATACAAGTGAATGGGAGCAAACAGTGCACGCGAGGCCCCTGCTCCCATTCATTTCTCTTGGGCAGACGGAAATAGCCGTGCCAGTGCTCGGCTATTTTCGGTGGCCCCATTGAAATGAATGGAGGGTGGCTGCGCATGCCCCATTCTCGTGGGACTCGCACGTGTCAGACAATGGAGGCATATCCTAGCCTAGCCTATTCCCCAGGTCTTCCATATATAGTCGGTGGTCCAGATCCTCTAGTTGGCGCTCTCCCTCGTCCTCGGACGGGTCCTCGGGTGCATCTGAGGAGTTTGTCTGCAGGCATTCTCGGTCCTGGGTTGCGGTATGGGTCAGCATCACCCTGAGCACTGTTCCGAATTGTTCATATACTTGGACACCATTTATAGCGCGTATAAGGCTCACGGGGGCAGTGCGTGGTGGAGGTATGGTGAGGAGTTTAGGAAACTTTTGGCGCTGCAACCGATGCTGGGATGGGGGGTGAAGGCTACGGATGTATGGTTTCACCTGATGGTGTCCCAGAGGCCCCCTCCCTTTCAGTGGATGGCCGCTGGTGCCGGGGCCTCCGCAGCCCAGGGATCAGTGGCCGCCTGTCAACCTGGCACGTGCTGGTTGTTCAATGAGGGATTCTGCAAGTACGCTGGTTTGTGCAAATAAAAGCACGAATGTTCGGCATGCGCGGGTCCCCACCCCTCAGGCCGGTGTACCAGGTCTCAAGTTTAGCCCGCAAAGACCCTCTTCCCCCTTGAACAAAAGGATGCCGGTCAGCGTGGTAGAGATGGCGCCGTGGCTAGACCGGTATCCCAATAGCTTCCACCTTGCGTACTGGTTTTACTGATGGTTTTTTCATTCCATTTGTTCTTAATAGGTCCCCTTTTTTTCCGGATAATCTTAAGTCGATTAGGGAACACCCTGAGGTGTTTAAGGCTAAGTTGCAGAAAGAGGTGGCAGTGGGGAGGATTGCTGACCCTTTTGTGATGCTCCCCTTCCCTAACTTGAGGGTTTCTCCGTGGGGTGTGGTTCCGAAGGAGGAGATTGCTAAATTCCACCTCATTCATCATCTTTCTCACCCACGGGGTTCGTCCGATTACGATGCTATCCTTCAGGAGGAGGCCTCGGTGACATATGTCTCATTTGATAGGGCAGTGGCCCTGGTGAGGATAGTGGGATGAGGGGCCCTTCTGGCTAACTCAGATATCAAATCAGCGTTTTGACTTTTGCCCATTCACCCGGATTGCTTCCATTTATTGGGGGGCTGTTTTGAGGGCCTGTTTTACTACGATATGTGTTTACCTATGGGGTGCTCCATTTCGCGTCTGTAGTATCCTATTTTTTTAAGGAGTTGTCTGGCCCAGGAGATGACCAAATCAATGCTCAGCACCTCTGCCAAATTAAAAAAAAAACACTCATGTGTCCAAAGTCCCGCCGTTCCCATGCTGCCTTTTTAATTGAGAACAAGTCCATAGCATTGGGTTAGTTGGCGACTAGGCCGGGTAACCCCTGTCCCCTCTCTGTAAATGTTCAGAAAATTCCTCAATAATAGGTGAAACTGATAATAGGGAGGAGAGGGGTGCAGCAGCACCCCTCTGCATGTCTGTGAGACTGCATGCTATAAAAGGGAAAGGAAATATAGAAGGTGGCATATTTAATTGGCTCAGAACATGTAACCATGGGGCCCCACTCGAATCTGACATCCCTGAGCAGCAGCTTCAGAACATGAAAGGTTTATAATTTTTTTGGTCTCCCTATAATACACAAGGATAATGCACATAGTGATGTCACAATAAAAGGATGATTCGCAAAGTGATATCACAATAAATGAATAATGAACACAGTAGTGCTGCTGTACTGGCATAATGCACATGGTGATGTTACAATAGGAGAATAATATGCACAGTGATGTCACACAGTGATCTCACAATACATGAAAATGCACACAGTGATGTTACAATAGAGGGATATTGTATAGAGTGGTATAACAGTGCAGGGATAATGCACACAATCATGTCACAACAGAGGGATAATGTGTGCAGTGATGTCACAATACAATAACATTGTGCAAAGTGATGTCACAATGCAGGATACAGCTCACAATGAAGGTATAGTGCAAGAACAATATGATGTACAGTGACATCACAGTACAGTAATAATGTTCTCTCTGACAATACATCTTAGGAATTATGCAGTGATGCTACAGTGGAGGGACAATGCACACCATGATATCATAGCACAAGAATAAGTCACACAAAAAGGTCACCATGTACCTGTGAACTCACTGCTTAGAGATATACACATATAATGATGTCACATGCAGATATAATGCACACATAGGTCACAGTACAAGGATAATACTACAAGAAAATGTAGACTAGCACATTCAAATACATGGCTGGCTGGGCCATTCCAAAACTTTAATCTTCTTCTGGTGAAGCCATTCCTTTGTTGATTTGGATGTATGCTTTGGGTCGTTATCATGCTGAAAGTTGAAGTTCCTCTTCATGTTCAGCTTTCTAGCAGAAGCCTGAAGGTTTTGTGCCAATATTGACTGGTATTTGGAACTGTTCATAATTCCCTCTATCTTAACTAAGGCCCCAGTTCCAGCTGAAGAAAAACAGCCCCGCAGCCTGATGCTGCCACCACCATGCTTTACTGTGGTCATGGTATTCTTTTGGTGATGTGTACAACCTCCATGGATCTAACTAGCAGACATCACAGTCACTATAAGACCCAACAACTAAGGAGGTCCATTTCCACTCAGTGATCTACTGTATACCCCATGGTTACCCCTGCCGAGTGCATTTGTATTACTTTATGAATTGATATTGCGACATTATCCTTGTACTGGCTGCACAACATTTCACATACAAACAATAGAGCTAAGAAATGGGGATCATTCTAAATTAAAGTCGCATTATACCTACTATACAGTGGATTTGAAAAGTCTACACACCCCTGTTAAAATGTCAGGTTTCTGTGCTGTAAAAATATGAGACAATGATAAATCATTTCAGAACTTTTTCCACATTTAATGTGACCTATAAACTGTACCACTCAATTGAAAAACAAACTGAAATCTTTTAGGTGGAGGGAAGAAAACAAAAAACTGAAATAATGTGGTTGCACATGCAGCTGTGGGGATGTAGCTGTGGGGATGTAGACATATGAAGAATACGGGAGATTGTTGTCACATGTACCGCACAGCCAGTACTTGCCAGATATGCCTGCAGCTCCCTTAATGTTGCTGTAGGCCTCTTGGTAGCCTCCCAGACCAGTTTTCTTCTCGTCTTTTCATCAATTTTGGAGGGACGTCCAGTTCTTGGTAATGTCACTGTTGTGCCATATTTTCTCCACTTGATGATGACTGTCTTCACTGTGTTCCATGGTATATCTAATGCCTTGGAAATTCTTTTGTACCCTTCTCCTGACTGATACCTTTTAACAATGAGAACTTTTAGATGCTTTGGAAGCTGTCTGTGGACCATGGCTTTTGCTGTGGGATGCAACTAAGAAAATTTCAGGAAAGACCAACTAGAGCAGCTGAACTTTATTTGGGGTTAAGCAGAGGCACTGTAAATGATGGCACATGTATGCTAACTCCTTATTAACATGATTTTGAATGTGATTGCTTAATTCTGAACACAGCTACATCCCCACAGCTGCATGTGCAACCACATTATTTCAGTTTTTTGTTTTCTTCCCTCCACCTAAAAGATTTCAGTTTGTTTTTCAATTGAGTGGTACAGTTTATAGGTCACATTAAATGTGGAAAAAGTTCTGAAATCATGTATCATTGTCTCATATTTTTACAGCACAGAAACCTGACATTTTAACAGGGGTGTGTAGACTTTTCAAATCCACTGTGTAGTAGGTATAATGCGACTTTAATTTAGAATGATCCCCATTTCTTAGCTCTATTGTTTGTATGTGAAATGTTGTGCAGCCAGTACAAGGATAATGTCGCAATATCAATTCATAAAGTAATACAAATGCACTCGGCAGGGGTAACCATGGGGTATACAGTAGATCACTGAGTGGAAATGGACCTCGAAAAAAGTGAAGTCCAGCTCACCCATTCATTTGCTCCAACTAGATTCCCCTGATGCACGGAGGTGTAGGTAAGACCTGGATACGGCTGTAAGGAAAATGAAGGAAACTCCAGCATCTAGTTCACGAGTATCTTCTCTTTATTGACAGTGTTGATGATACAGCGGCAATGAAATGTATCTTCTCACATCCTCAAACAGTCAACGCGTTTCGAAAAAGTTCTTATTCATGACTGATACATCAGTCATGAATAAGAACTTTTTCGAAACGCGTTGACTGTTTGAGGATGTGAGAAGATACATTTCATTGCCGCTGTATCATCAACACTGTCAATAAAGAGAAGATACTCGTGAACTAGATGCTGGAGTTTCCTTCATTTTCCTTACAGCCGTATCCTGGAAATGGACCTCCTTAGTTGTTGGGTCTTATAGTGACTGTGATGTCTGCTAGTTAGATCCATGGAGGTTGTACACATTTCTGGCTGCTCCACATTTGTAGCTGGCTGGTGTTGCATTAATTAGTTGCATTTTTGTGTGCCCAAAGGGTTAATAAAAAACTATGTTAACCATATAAATTTCTAGGGGTTGGAGGTCTGAATCTCCAGCACTTTAAACAGAATGTGTTACCCATATTTATTTTAGTTTTGTTATGCCAGATTAAACCCAATTTTTTTTAAATCATTTTGTTTTCCTGATTGTAGATTTTTTTTATTCTACGTCCTGCACATGATTATGGGGATGGCTGTCTTGCCTGAGCTCTTGTTAATGGGATTTAGAGATATGATTTGCAGCAGCCACCATAGCTCATAGATAGTGATGAGAAAGGCAAGCTTAGGATGCTACAACCAAAGTCGTTTAGCTTAAAATGACGAAAGCATTAATCCGAAGTTTTGAGCAAAGGGACTTCGGATGTAACTTTCAAAGCTAACTTTGCTTATCACTAGTCACAGACACAATAGTTTAGAAGAGACCTCACTACAGACATAGCAATCCCCATCTTGATTCCTAATACACTAATGAGCAAAAGGGTAAAAATGTTTTGAACTTTTGACTTTCAGGCTCCATATCTCACCATCCACTACAGCTTCAAGGGTGAGACTACCATCATTCTATAGACAATCATCTTGGCTATCTCATACATAAGTTGGACTTACAAATATTTAGCATATGATTAGTCATGCAGATTCTTGTCATGTTACTGTTTTGCTCCTGGTGGTGGAACAAACTTTATCTTCTTGTATAATACAAACTATACCCTGTTCTCACATTCCCTAATAGTTCAGTGTGTTATTAGGTTCAATCTCAATCAAAAGGTCACTGGTTCGAATCGAGGAGAAGCCATGAAGAAAAGAGAAAGCATCATCCACCTCATCTATATCGGTATCTAGAGGAAAATTGCCAAATTGCACCATGTGAGTGACAGGACAGTTGGAAGAATATGAAATTAAGGCTGTCCATCTATTCCAAAGCCAAAACGTGGACGTCCAGGCAAAATATCAAAGTCATCACAAGGTCTATCAGTTCTGGTATGACAAACATGGCAGCGGAGCTGGCTCATATGCTTCGTAATAGTAAGATCTCAGACGAAGAAGGTGAAGAAGCCTCGACTTTAATATCGTTATAAGAAGCGTTGGCTCAAGTACTAACAGTGGACAGTAGAAGATTGGAAATGGTGATTTAGAGGAATGAGACTAAAGGCAATAGACTGGGCTCTGATGGGTGTAAATGGTCTGGAAGAAACAAAAGGGGTCTAACGGATACAGAATTTGAATGAACTGTCAAGTTCGGTGAAGGAAGCCTAAAGCTATGTTGTTTTTTCACAACCAAGGGCATTGGATACTTGACCAGGATTGATGGTGATCTTAATGCTGAGCTATATGCAAGTATCCTACAAGACAACTTAGTTCCTACACTCGAGTACTATGGGTATGAAAAGGACGATATAGTGTTCAGCAGGACAACAACCCGAAGCATACATCGAGACTGGTTCAATGGCCATGAAGTAGAGTTGCTAGATTGGTGCCCACAGGCCCCAGACCTAAACCCAATCGAGCACTTGTGGGTGGAGTTGAAGAAAAAGATGTATTTGTACCCAAGTAAGTCGACCAGTATGCATCAACATTAGGAAAGTGTACAAGAGACCCGGAAACAGATTTCAGTCGAGACATGCTTGAATCTGATCAAGAGCATGCCCAGAAGTACTCAGGCAGTGTTGAAAGCCAAATGTGGATTTACAAAATAATAAAAATAAAAATTTAGAATTTAAGGAGCAAAACAGTAACAATGCAGTTGCATGACAAGAATCTGCATAACTAATTATATGCTAAATAGTTGCAAGTCCAATTTTTTTATGAGATCGCAAAGATGATTGCCTATAAAATAGCTTCTCACTTTCGAAGCTGTATTGGATGGTGAGATATGGAGCCTGAAAGTCGAAAGTTCAAAAAATTCTTACCCTTTTGCTCATTTGTGTAAGTTAAGTAAACAATGGCAAGAAACTTTTAGCTGACTTTTTCAATAGCTTTCACTTTGTGATGTGATATCACACTCATGTTTAGAACCATTATGTATTGTGAATAGTGCATTATGTGTTATCTATATATAAGTGTTGACTACCAATATACTCCTGCCTGTGATTATAATGAGATGATGGCTGAAAGTAATCTGTACAGACCAAGAAGTGACCACTCCAAAAACTTCAGGATTTTAGGATTTGATTAAATATAGAGAGTGATATAGAAATAAAAAAAAAAAAGACTTACAAAACGGATTTAAACAATAGGTCTTTTTCTTATAACACTTTCCCTTTAAAACAAAATTGCTTCTCAGTTGGATGTTCACTAATGCATTAGGGAATTGTATTTACAGCGATTTCCTAATATTCACAAACAAGCCAGAATGAGTAGGATGAAAATTATTGATGCCCTTGTTAAGTAGTCACATGCTGACAGCCTTCAGGAAAAAAGTTGATCAAAAGTTATTTATGTGTTAGTAAGATTTTGACATTTTTGGACATTTGTTTAGTATAATAATAATAAGCAAAATGTTTGCAGGAGGAGACCAATGTGCGGCCACATAAATGGTGCCTCAGCTATTCTCAGACAGCAGGAAAAAGTGGAATTAATAATTGTGTAGAAACTGGCACAGCTTGAAATCATGAATATATCTTTCAGGTGTAAATTTTCTGTCTTGGTCTTAAAGGAGGCAATATAACATTGCAAAGATTTTACAGAGTTACAGTACCTAGGCCACTAGTACCCACTATACAGATGCAAGAAAAAATAAAGCGAACCCTTTGGAATTACCACAATTATATGCAAAAACGAATAGCACATAGCCAGCTGTGCCATTCATGTCTTTATTGAGCACAGTGAGTGAACATTCACAGTGCAGGGATAAAAAAGTAACGTTATCACATCTGTGTTTTTGCTGGATCCAGCAGGGGATCAGCAAAAACGCCTCCGTTATTATAGTACAACGGATCAGGCTGTATTATCTCTAAAAAGGCCATGACAGATCTGGCATTAAACCATTAAAATCAATGGGTGCTATTTTCTTTTGTGTCCAAGAAACGGATCTGGCAAAATTGACTTACCTTGTGTTTTATCTTGATCAGTATCCCATGATGCACACAAAAACGCGGCTTGCAGAAGTTTTGTATCCGGCATGGGAACGCAACCAAATGGAACACAATGCATTCTGGAGCACTCCATTTCATTTTGTTTAAAACTGAATCGTTTTTCTCCAGTTTTGAGATCCTCTGATGGATCTCAAAACTGGGAAGGAAATCGCAGATGTGAAAGTAGCCTAAGTGAACCTCTGTGTTAATAAATATAATAAAATAAATAAAACCAATTTTTCCTCGTCCGCGTCCCTACTGGTCACTCACAACAGCAAAATACACACCTAAGCCTATGGTAGGAGCCAACAGTTGAACCTATAAATCACTACCAGATCGCTTATAAATCAATATCAATTTATTACATAATTCCAAAAATATATGACATACATGATTAAAAAGGGATACAAGTGCAGGGAAAAACCGACATCATCTGGAGGAAGGACACAGCAGATGAACAGTTCATATATATGTCCATATACTCTAGTGCAAAAATTTACAATAATGTGCAAGTGCAATCATAACATATAATAATCCATTGAACAGAGAACTATTATCCATGCTGTGCTCCCCCCAGGATGGCGCCAGCCCTGACGCTCGTTTCGGTGAACCTTCGGGGGTGGGGTCATCACTGGAGGACACAGGTTAAATACACCAACCAACCAATCACCATGGATCCAATGATTATCATAATCTAAAAAAGCTGTAGCTCTGTGTGATCTCATACGCAAATGCGCCCGGTGACGCTAGAGAATCACATGATCATAAAAAAATCACGTGATTATATCACGTGGTTGACTCCGCGAACAAGTGATGATGACGTCGGCATCAGCAGTTATATTGCGCATGTCAGACCTAATAGCTGTCAAAGTCCACCACATAGTAAGGGGACTATTGTTCAAAGGGAATAGAAAAGACACGAGGACATAAGGAAGGGAAGAGAGAGGAGGGCGGCCGCCCAAGAATAGAATAGATAAATATATAATTAGAAAAACATATGTTTTTATTACATGCTTAAGTATATAAGATTTTTTTCAAATAAATAAATAAATAAAATTAATAGGAGATAATAATAAATTAAAAAATTATAATTAATAGATAAAAAAATGCCAAAAAATAATACAAATTAATAATAGTAAATGATAAATAATGAATAATAAATATGTAAAGTTTAAAACAGAATGTCATAATAAATATCATGTGATTAAATCATATGACCATAAAAAGTTAAATTCATAGTGATTGCTACTAACTGTAAAAATCAGGTGACTAATATAAGGTGTGAACAAATTATGTGACCATATGGTTCATGACCGCTTAATAAAACTAGAAAAACAAGTGCACATGTGTAATGTGTGTAATAAATTCTATAAGGTACATTATAAATATACACTCAATTACGGTAATAATAAATCAAGCTAAATGTGAGTCAATATAAATATGATCCAAAACAAGATGCAAAATAATAAATAAATAAAAAACGTATTTGCTTGCCACTATAGCCAATATGTCCTATCTCCCCCAATAGTCCATCCGCATAATGCTACCTATGCACCCCCTATAATTGGCTACACTTTGCAGAGCCACAGCACTTACATTTTTTTTTTTTAACAGAAGAAAGTAAGTGCAGATTGTGTAAAGATATGAACCCCATAGATGACCCTAGAAAAAAACATAGTTTAAATTGAAAGTCACACAAGCTAAAATAATTAAAAACTAACTGTCCGTTTGCCTAAGGCCCCTTTCACACGGGCGAGTTTTCCGCGCGGGTGCAATGCGTGAGGAGGACGCATTGCACCCGCACTGAATCCGGACCCATTA
Organism: Bufotes viridis; assembly: GCA_033119425.1. Classification (NCBI taxonomy): domain Eukaryota; kingdom Metazoa; phylum Chordata; class Amphibia; order Anura; family Bufonidae; genus Bufotes; species Bufotes viridis. Next base: position 488,484,044 of record CM065590.1, on the reverse strand, counting down.
ATTTCTATGGGGCTGTGCACATGAGCGGTGATTTTCACACATCACTTCTGCGTTGCGTGAAAATCGCAGCATGCTCTATATTGTGCGTTTTTCACGCAACGCAGGCCCCATAGAAGTGAATGGGGCTGCGTGAAAATCGCAGCATGCTCTATATTGTGCGTTTTTCACGCAACGCAGGCCCCATAGAAGTGAATGGGGCTGCGTGAAAATCGCAGCATGCTCTATATTGTGCGTTTTTCACGCAACGCAGGCCCCATAGAAGTGAATGGGGCTGCGGGAAAATCGCAAGCATCCACAAGCAAGTGCGGATGCGTTGCGATTTTCCCGCATGGTTGCTTAGCAATGGGACCCGATCTCTATTATTTTCCCTTATATTATGGTTATAAGGGGAAATAATAGCATTCTTAATAAAGAATGCATAGTAAAATGAAGAGGAAGGGGTTAAAAATAATAAAAGTTAACTTACCTTAGCCACTTGATCGCGTAGTTGCGATCTGTCTTCTCTTTTCCAGCATCAGCTACCAACTAAAGGACCTGTGATGACGTCACATCACATGGTTCAATCACATGGTCCATCTTACCATGGTGATGGACCATGTGATTGGACCATGTGATGTGACGTCATCACAGGTCCTTTAGTTGTTAGCTGATGCTGGGAAAGAGAGGACAGATCGCAACTACGCGATCAAGTGGCTAAGGTAAGTTAACTTTTATTATTTTTAACCCCTTCCTCTTCATTTTACTATGCATTCTTTATTAAGAATGCTATTATTTCCCCTTATAACCATGTTATAAGTAAAAATAATAAATTCTCCAGAATACCCGAAACCGGACTTAAGTGATGAAGTCCGACTTCGGGTCTGGGTACCAAACATGGCGATTTTTCTCACGCGCGTGCAAAACGCACTACAAACGTTTGCACCTGCGCGGGAAAATCGCGCATATTCCCGCAACGCACCCGCCTCTTATCCGGGCGTCAAACATGACGCCCGTGTGAAAGAGGCCTAAGGACTAGGCAATTTTTTGCAAATCTGACCAGTGTCACTTTAAGTGGTGATAACTTTAAAACGCTTTTACTTATCCAGGCCATTCTGAGATTGTTTTTTCGTCACAAATTGAATCATGACAGTGGTAAAATTGCATCAAAAAAGTTCATTTTGTGGATTGACCAGGGCATCTGCGGTGTTAAATGATTGCGATCGGCATCGCTGCCGATGCAGTCAGTTAAATATAGTGAAATATAATCAGTTAAATCCATCTGTTTGATTTGTGGGTAAAAAAATCATATTTTTTTTTCAATAAAGTACCTTTTTGGCCTGCACTGCAAATCTGATAGTGAAATAAAATCGTTAAATACAACTGGGATATTGTGGCTGAAAAAAACTACTTACCTTTTGGCATAAAGTACCCCTGCAGCCTGTGCTGTGTATCTGACAGTCAAATAAAATCAGTTAATCCAGTTCTTAGATTGTGGGTGAACATTTTCACGTTTATCAGGCCAGTCATTCACAAGTGGCTTGGAGGTTGTGTTCCTGCTGCCCTGCTTACGTGACTGGGAAATATATTCAGTAAATTCGGCGGCGTTTAGATTGCTGGGTGATAGATACCCCTTTTTTCTTTCACACTACCCCTGCACTGCATACCTGACTGGGGAATATGTTCTGTAAATTCGGCGGCGTTTAGATTGCGGGGTGATCTGTACCCCTTTTTCCTTTCAAACTACCCCTGCACTGCATACCTGACTGGGAAATATATTCTGTAAATTCGGTGGTGTTTAGATTGTTGGGTGCTGTAGTTTTATGCTGTAAAATCTCCACGATGTCTCCATGATAAATCTGCAGCGTGGGGGCCCTGTGTGGCTCCTACACACTTTCAAAATAATCCTTCAGCAGGGCGAATAGATGCCGGATGACCGGGATGCTCCATGATGACCCCTTTTTTCTTTCAAACGTCCTCTGCACTGCATACCGGAGTGGGAAATATATTCTGTAAATTTGGCGGCGTTTAGATTGTTGGGTGATCTGTACCTCGTTTTTTTTTCAAACTACCCCTGCACTACATACCTGACTGGGAAATATATTCAGTAAATTCGGCGGCGTTTAGATTGTTGGGTGATCTGTACCCCTTTTTTCTTTCACACTACCCCTGCACTGCATACCTGACTGGGAAATATATTCTGCACGCTGGTAGATGCGCTTCTATTGGCATTCCCACCTGACACTGGGCCTCAGTGGAAGCAGAAGGCGAAGGCAGAAGAGGAGGAAGAAGTCGCCAATGAAGCTGGGGCACCGCCAGCACCTCAGAAGGCAGGATTAGCATGGCCGAAATGTGGAAAAGCTTTGTCAGCACTCCACAAGAACCAGCACCACCCGCTGATATAAAACATCTTAGCAGGAGGCAGCATTTCAGCAACATGGTGGAGCAGTATGTGTGTACACGCCTACACGTACTAACTGATGGGTCTGCCCCATTCAATTTCTGGGTCACCAAATTGGGCACATGGCCAGAGCTTGCCCTTTACGCCTTGGAGATGTTGGCCTGCCCTGCAGCCAGTGTATTGTCTGAACGTGTATTTAGCACGGCAAGGGGCATTATCACAGACAAGCGCAGCCGCCTGACCACAGCCAATGTGGACAAGCTCGCGTTCATTAAAATGAACCAGGCATGGATCCCACAGGACTTGTCCGTACCTTGTGCAGAATAGACATGTATACCGGCCTCACCCAACCATTGTTATACTACCGTGCACTTACTCTTTGTTTTCTTTTCTTTGTTTCCCAATGTTTTGGGGTCTACCCATTTAAAAAAAAAGACAAAAACAAAAAACAGTGTTGTTGGCGACTACCTCCTCTACCACCGCTTTCACCTACACCGCCACATCCATTGCCTTCTCAACCTCCTACTCCATATGGACCTCCTCCTCCTACTCCAAGATTATAATTTTTATGTATTTTATGTTATTTTAAGTAATTTCCCTATCCACATTTGTTTGCATTGCAATTGTCCAGCTCTTACCACCATGTTGCTTCCTTTTGCAGCCCTCTAGCCCTTTCCATTACTTTTTTAGAGCCATTTTAGCGCCCCAAAGTTCGGGTCCTCATTCACTTCAATGGGGTTCGGGGTCAAATTCGGGTCCCGAACTCAAACTTTGCGGCGAAGTTTGGCCGAACCCGGCAACCCCGAACTTCCAGGTGTTTGCTCAACTCTATTCCTAAGGCCTCATGCACACGGCCATTGTTGTGGTCCGCTTCCGAGCCACATATTTTGCGACTCGGGCGCGGACCCATTCACTTCAATGGGGCCGCAAAAGATGCGGACAGCACACAGAGTTCCTTTGCTCCGTTCCGTGCCCTTGTCTTGCGGACAAGAATAGGCATTTCTAAAATGGGCCGCGTTCCGTTCCGCAAATTACGGAATGCGGAGCATCTTCCATGTTTTGCGGATCTGCGGTTTGCGGACCGCAAAACACCAATGGTCGTGTGCATGAGGCCCAAGAGATATAAGGAAATATGAGGACGTATATCTCCAGGTCACTCTGATACAGTATCTCACCTGAGTTGAACCACTTGGTAAATTTAGCATCTCCAGCATTGTTCATTCTTCCTGATAGATGATCCCTGAGGGGTGTGCAGTGTGTGCCCCACTTTTTATGGGGCAGTCTGGGATACAAGGAGCAGAACCAGAATGTCTGGAAGGCAGCAATGCATTACAAAGTCTCTCTCGCAATAGGATTAAGCAGATTTTAAAGTTGCTGAGCAGTTGAGTGCCTTATTGTTTCCGCCTGAATGCTCCAGCAGTGAGTAAGTGTAAATGTATCAGTAGGAGCATCTCTGCGCCAGAGAAACAGTGCGAATTAAAGTGACAAAACAGTTTACACCTCAATAAACAGATGTAAATATTAAGATTCTTACCAATCGTTTATTATAATTCCCCACTCTGAGGCAAACAAGGAGAACTGCACAGAAAGGAAGGCAGCGGTGTTTCCTCTGCGCATCAGGTCTCAGATATATGAGGAGGTCTGAGCAATAACCACAAAAGAGAGTAGGCACGTAAGTCAAAGTTCAGATGGCCATGGGAAGTGCACATTTTGTAGTTCAATTTCTCTGGCCGAGAGTTTTTGTCATTGTAAAATGTCATTTGTTTTTTACCTTTGTATGAGGCAAGGATGCACGAAGAAGCAGATATGGTTATTATGGTGCCCATAAAGAGGAGCTGCCCCAGTTCAGGGTTACATATATGTTGGATGGTGTAAACCTGTGCAGGACTCCCCTTCTTCACATATAAAAAAGATGTGGGAGACTTCTTATCTTCTGAAAATAAAGGGCCAAGACCCCTGACCTACCTAACTAACTAGATGATTGTGTCTTAAGTAGGTGTTGAATGCACCACAAGCTTCAATACTGTTATTTTTGCTATGAGTTTATCTTTCCTTTATATACCACTATACAAAGTATTACCAATCAGTATGCAGCAGTGAAGAGATGTCTGTATGTCAATGAAAATCAAAGTAGTTTCCTCTTAAAATTTCTTGTAGGCAGAAATCAGGCCTATCATCATTAGAGATGAGCAAATTTTTCCAAAATTCGATTAGCCGTTTCGCCAAAATTTTTGTGAAATTTATTTGCCGCGAATCGCATTAAAAAACTGCTATTTCCTGGCTTCAGAGACCCTTTATAGGCTGTGGTAGTGAAATAATACTGTCAGTATGACATGCAGATGACAGGCGTCGCTCTTAGAATCACTGCACACTTCATTCATTTGGGCAGTCACGGGGCCAAAACTGACCAAATAACTCAAGTATGAACTCAACCTTACAGGTCGATGTTAGTGTAAGCCGTGTACCGGGGTGGACTTCCCAGAATACAGCGAAGTCACGAACGAGGAAAGCAACTCTGACACTAGCCTTTTCTGAAAACACAGCGATGAACACAATCCCAAATATGAGGAGAGAAGGCAATAAATTTACATACACCCAGCCCGGCTGAGACCCCTGTGCTGCACAGCAAGACACCCCCTGGTGGATAACGGAGGAAAATTTGTTGTAATTTGCCTACTGGCGGGCACAACTAATACTGCCCCACCATACCTCTTATTAACCTGAAGTGAACGTGAACGATTGTTTGGGTGCTTAGTACGGGATTATCTGCCGTGCAACACAGCAGCTTACAATCTTATCAACTTCATAATATTCCCCCTCCTATAGCTAGTCCAGGAACAAGTATCTGAGTATTGTTCCTGAGTAAAGCACTAAATTGGTTTGAGTTCGTAGGCAATATGGAAGCTCTCAATTGTGCAATGTCTCTTTAAGCAATGGAGTTCTTGTAGTAAACGTGGCAAACAGTTTTTAGCCTGATACAACTTTCTAACTACAGGCCTGTTCTCAGTCTGTTAAGCGCCAATCTGCAATGTGGTACGTACACGTTCTTACTGACCAGTGTCTGTTCTTCATCCGATGATGACTTTTTTTTTATAATATTTTTATTGAATTTTCAATATTTCAACAAAGAGTAACAAACTCAATTACAAACATAGATTGTAAGTGTGGTACAGGGACATGACTTTTAACCGAACACCAAGTCTCTCCTGCAGGACAGGAAGCTCTCCGTTCCTCAGCTCCTATCAGCCTTTCTGGAAAACAATCCTTTTTCTCCAGACAGGATCTGTATTGGACTGTGATCAGCCTCACTCAGCTGCAGCTCTTGACATCCTCAGACGCACTAGCAGAATATGTTTCACACACAGTCCTTGCAAGATGTCTGCTCTCCTGCTTCCTGTTTCTTCTGGCTCAGTCCAACTCCACCTCCTATGAATGAATATTCAATTACTGCAACCTGTTTAGCTGTGTTAAGAAACAGCGGCATCTTGTGGCCAAAATGCAGAATGACAGTCTTGATGTTAAACTTAATACAGTGTTCAAACAAATGAGGGCCGTTTCTCAATCTCACATTAGCGCCAAGAGGAAGCGCACTCCTTTTACACCGTCGTCAGCTGATTCCACATAGATGTCTACAGAACCTGTTCTATTAAACGCTTATACCAGTAGAGCCCCCCGACAGAGTTGAGAAAGTGTCAGCAGTAAGTTTGTCTCAATAACAATAACCCCCAAAAAACGGATCCTGTCTGTTGAGCATCTGCCTTCACTCGGTCAGCATTTGGTGAGTAATCCATCAGTATTTCTAATGCCAAACAAAAACAGGAGTTGATCCAAAACAGAGATGACACGTGACTGGAATATTTGCAAGTCTTCTGTGTTTTGTACCCACTCCTGCTTTTGGCTACCAAATCACAAGCCAATTCTGATGGGACCATACAGGCCTTACAGCTGCTACACAGACAGGATCCGTTGTGCATCTCATTTATCCTTCCTTCTGACAGATCAGAAGAAGGGTCAAATAAATGATGATGTCAGCCAGGCCGAAAGGCAAAATAGTGTCCCAGTCATGAAGTGGGGAGGGTTGGAACAGCATGAGAAGTCCACAGAGTGGCCCTATGACATAGTGGTGAGGTGGAAGCAGCATGAGGAGGCCACAGAGTGGCACAATGACAGTGTGGATGTGGTAGCAGCAGCATCAGGAGGCCACAGAGTGCCACAATGACAGAGTATGGAGGTGGCAGCAGCAGCACAAGGAGGAGGCCACAGAGTGGTAAGGTGACATAGTGTGGAGGTGGCAGCAGCATCAAGAGGCCACAGAGTGGCAAGGTGACATAGTGTGGAGGTGGCAGCAGCATCAGGAGGCCACAGAGTGGCAAGGTGACATAGTATAGAGGTGGGTGGCAATACCAGTACTCGCTGAAGATGGTGGGTGAAAGAAGGAGCACTTGGCATCAGATGTGTGTCATCAGGCAGGTGGCAGCATCAGAATAGTAGCTGAGGCAGGTAGTCAGAAGAAACTGGTCTTCTTTGTCAAAGTGTTGGTGTGGCACCATGGATGATCTAATCTGATGCATCAGGCATTAGTGGGTGGAAAATCCTAGCTTATCCATGCCTGATTCATCTTGTCTTTCCACATTTGTAGTGGACAGGTGAGTTCTTCTTGGGGTAACTATGGCCCCCGCCTCACTAAACACCCTTTGATGCCACACTACTGGACGGGAAGGACAGCTTTTCCAGGGCAAACTCTGGTCCTGCTCCAGGTCTAGTTGCTGCTTCTACTGGTGAGTAGTTTCTTCACTAGGCAGGTGAAGAAAGCTACTCATCAGCAGCTCTAGACTCAGGCTGCTGCTGATGGAAATGCTCCTGCCATCCCACCACTCCCCAGCAGCCATGGCAGTGGAACGTGAGCACAGAGGGCCCCCCTCCGGTCAGACCTGCGAGAGGATGGACGATGGCGCAGATAGGCAGCGGCCAACTGACTACATAGGATGTCTCAATAGTAGTTCAGTTTGTCCTCGCTCTCAGCAGGTGTAAAAAAGGCCCCCATGTTGGACCTTCGCTATCGGTCCAAAAAGGTGGAGAGCCAGAAATAATGTGGCCTCCTCAAAGGGCCTGAGAAAACGGAGTCACGCATGAGCTGCCACTGGCTGACATTGAGGTTACACAGGGGAGTACTCCTGTCCGCTTGGATCATCAAGAAATCATTTATGGCCTTTCTCTGTTCATATAGTATTCTTCACTGTAAGAGCAGTGAGACTATGGAACTCTCTGCCTGAGGAGGTGGTGATGGTGAGTACAATAAAGGAATTCAAGAGGGGACTGGATTTTTCTGGAGTGTAATAATATTACAGGCTATAGCTACTAGAGAGGGGTCGTTGATCCAGGGAGTTATTCTGATTGCCTGATTGGAGTCGGGAAGGAATTTTTTTTTCCCCTTAAGTGAGGAAAATTGGCTTCTGCCTCACAGGGGTTTTTTGCCTTCCTCTGGATCAACTTGTAGGAAACAGGCCGAACTGGATGGACAAATGTCTTTTTTCGGTCTTATATACTATGTTACTATGTTACTATGTTACTAGTTGGTCCAACATATGAAGAGTGGAATTCGAACGGATGGAAATGTCACAAATCGCCTATGTTGGGGGATGCTGTTCTGCCACTACAGCTGAAAGAGGGTGTGCTTTGCGGTGTACGAGTGGCTGAAGTGCATGCAAAGCTTCCTGGCCATTTTTAGGATGTCTTGCAGATGGGTGAAAGACTTCAGGAACCGCTTGACAACCAGATTGAACACATGTGCCATGCAGAGTGCATGGCTCAGCCATTCTTGACACAGTGCCGACACCATGTTCTTCCCGTTGTCGGTCACCATGGTTCTGATTTTGAGTTGTCATGGATTCGATTTCTTGATAAAAAACGCGGAGCAGTTCCTTCCCTGTGTGACTCCGTTCATCCAGGCAAACATGTGGTATGCTGGAGGGGCACTGTGAATTTTCCCTGCAGTGGAGGCTGAGGACACGGTGGAGGATGAGGAGGCAGAGGCGGACATTGTCGCAGGACCAACGGCGTGACAACGTGGAGGCAGAAGCGGCGTGACCTGGTCAATTTGCTATTGTGGCTGTGCAGGAACCACATTAACCCAGTGGGCCGTAAAGGACATGTATTGTCCCTGACCGTAGTTGCAGCTCCACACGTCGGCCCTGCCGTGCTCTTTGGCAGACACCGGCAGGTTCAAGTACTGGCCCACCTTCTGTTCTACATATGAGTGCAGGGCTGTTACTGCCTTTTTGGCAAAGAAATGATGGCTTGGGACTCTCCACCTCTGTTTGGCACAAGCCATCAGTTCTCTGAAAGGTGCAGAGTCCACCACTTGGAAAGGGAGGGACTGCAGCATCAGCAACTTGGAAAGGAGCACATTCAGCTTCTGCGCCGTTGGATGATTGCATGCATACCGCTGTCTCTTGGCAATCGCTTTAGTGATCAATTGCTGATGGAATAACTGACTAGGAGAAGGATGAGCAGGCGCATCAGGACCAGCAGAAGATGGGAATGACAGACAGCTCCCATCAGCTGAGGTGGGGGAGCCTTGACTGCCTGAAAAAAGCGTGCCACTGGGTGATGCAGCGGTTGCTGCGGCAGGCTGGACCACCAGATTGGAGCCACAGTTCTCACAGGCCACTTTATGGTGATGCTGCATATGTAGACATAGGGCTGTGGTGCCAACATTGGCCCCCTGGCCATGCTTCACCTTCTGCCCACATATTCTACATATGGCCATGTTCACCTTCTCTGGCGGCTTAACAAAAAGCCAAGTAGGGCCTAATTGGCGTTCAGCGATGCAGTGATATATTCTAAAGCCCTGATTGCTGTGTATTAGTGTCGAAATGCACTTATCTATTGAAAAGCCTTTTGTGTTGTGTAAAAGTAGAAAAAAATTGGGCCTAATTGCTGTTGAGCAATGCAGTCATATATTCTAAAGCCCTGTCTGTCGTGTATTAGTGACGAAAGAAAAAATATTTGATCTAACATTTGATTATTTGATCTAACAGTATGTCAGACAGAGAAGTGCCAGGCCCTGCACAGGGGAGAGGCAAAGGCCTAAATGTTTCTGGCACAGGCAGAGGTCACATCAGAGTAAGGGGGCATGGCAGCAGGGGTCACAGCGGCTCCTGGTGTCATCTAGCGGTCGTGTCTTGAGCAGCAATCCAGCGGTTCTTGAATGGTTGACTCGGTCATTCACTTCATCCCAAGTGACATCAGATACCCCCAACCAAGAGTCGGTGGGTTCGTCAGACAAAACCCTTAGTTGGCATGGCCCGGGAGCAGGCCCTGTGCCCTGTCCTCAACCTGCCTCTGTCCTATACTGTTCCCTCAGCCAGAGGGAATTAGGCCCAACATTTTTTCTACTTTTACACAACACAAAAGGCTTTTCAATAGATAAGTGCTGAACGGTGAATATATTTTTATTTTGCCACTAATATACGGAAAACAGGGCTTTAGAATATATCACTGCATCGCTCAACGGCAATTAGGCCCTAATTTTTTTCTACTTTTACACAACAAAAAAGGCTTTTTAACAAATAAGTGCAACACTGAACGGTGAATATATTTTTATTTTGCCACTAATACACGGCAAACAGGGCTTTAGAATATATCACTGCATCACTGAATGGCAATTAGGCCCTCATTTTTTTCTACTTTTACACAACACAAAAGGCTTTTCAACAGAGCTGTATAATGGCAATTTGGATCCCCAGTTAGTGCACCAAGGTGTAATAGGATTGTTCCTATTACCCAGGCTGTAACCTCCCCTACTGAACCCTGCTCTACATAAATGCTGTGGAACAATTCCTCCCTAATATCCTTTCCCTGCACTTATAAATCGTTTTTTCACCAAAATCAAGTCTTTGCTATCATTGTCCCTAGCGCCTGCTGACATCTCTCCCTGTACTAAGTATACTGGTAAATGGCAGAATACAAGATGGCTGATGCTATTTATAGGGCTGTGACATCACAGGGCTGACTGTGGATTGCCTGCATGAATGGCATTATGGCTGATCCTGTCTTCCCAGAGTTCCTTTCTCCATGTCCTTACACGTGCAGCATCCATTTTAGGAAAAAATGCAATACGTTACCACGAAGTGTGAGTAAATTCGGCTTCAGTGCAAATCGAATTTTTCCTGAACTTTGGATTGAATTCCACTTCGTCAGCTTTGATTCGCTCATCTCTAATCATTATCAATCATTCATCATCATCGCTGCAACATTTCTACAGATGAAGTCTCCATTTATATTATTTATAACAACTGACAGAGCACGATGAGATGTGAGAAGCACAAGATCTCTAATGGAGAAGTGACACTTTCTGCAATGTTTAGATTCTAAAAGTTCATTATGGGTCCCTCAAGCAATTACTCTCATTCACAAGTCTCTAGTTCCCAGAAAGTAGCAGTGGAGGCATTGACTATGAGATAAATACCCCCATTATCACCATGTGGATACACCAACCAAAATAGGTTTATAATCTCTTAGATGTTTTTGTACCATCTGTCTTATTGCTCCTTGTGTCAGTGAGGAGCACACCTGCTACTCCTATTGCCCACCAACCACATCTAATAACTATAACCTATAATATGATTACACTCCAGAAATATATCCAGTCTCCTCTTGAACTCTTTTAGTGAACTCACCATCACCACCTCCTCAAGCAGAGAGTTCCATAGTCTCACTGCTCTTACTGTAAAGAATCCTCTTCTATGTTTGTGTACAAACCTTCTTTCCTCCAGACGCAGAGGATGTCCCCTTGTCACAGTCACAGTCCTGGGGATAAATAGATGATGGGAGAGATCTCTGTACTGACCCCTGATATATTTATACATAGTTATTAGATCTCCTCTCAGTCTTTTTTCTAAAGTGAATAACCCTAATTTTGATAATCTTTCAGGGTACCGTAGTTGCCCCATTCAGTTATTACTTTAGTTGCCCTCCTCTGAACCCTCTCCAGCTCTGCTATGTCTGCCTTGTTTAGAGGAGCCCAGAACTGTACACAGTACTACATGTGTGGTCTGACTAGTAATTTGTAAAGTGGCAGGGCTATGTTGTCATCAACTCATCATGGGCATCTATGCCCCTTTTGATGCAACCCATTATCTTATTGGCCTTGGCAGTAGCTACCTGACACTGGTTTCTACAGTTTAGTTTGCTGTCCACTAAAATTCCTAATTCCCGCTTCCTTATAGAGCAGCAGGTCAAGCATGCACCCTTCCACTCAATTCATTCTCTATGGGACTGCTGGAGAAGGCTAAATACAAGATTCTGGCAGTCCCATAGAGAATGAATGGAGTAACAGGGTACACGTTAAACCTGTTACTCCAGTAGCAAGGAGAAATCAGGATGCCCATCCTCAGGATAAGTGAAGATTCCAGCATTCCTCCCCGCTGACAGTTGCCCTGCCACACAGCAGTGCCCAAACTCTTGTGGGCCCATAACCATACAGTGATTTCTGTTTTAAGCAATCCCATTTAGGGCTCATGCACACGACCGTTATTGTTTTGCGGTCCGTTTTTCACGGATCCGTTGTTCCGTATCTGGGGGGGGGGGGGTTCTGGTTTGTGTCCGCATCAATTCTGTTATGCCACAGAACATATCCATATGGTTTCCGTTCATATATAGATGAAAGAATGAACCAATAAAGAGTTTTTCACACCCCCTGTATAAGATGGTCATGTGATTGCCTTGACAGCATTTTTGGAGAGCACCCGACCGCATAGAGCAGGCATCCTCAAACTGCGGCCCTCCAGCTGTTGCAAAACTACAACTCCCAGCATGCTTAAACAGCCTACAGGTATCAGCCTACAGCAGGGCATTGTGGGAGTTGTAGTTTTACAACATCTGGAGGGCCGCAGTTTGAGGATGCCTGGCATAGAGGATGAGGAGGGACTGATGGTCTCCCCATCCCCTCCCTCAGGTTTTTTGATAGGGTGGTGGCCCTTTAAGTTAATGGGGAAAAGATAAGGGGTTAATGGTCGGGAGTTAAAGTGTGGAGAGGCCTGGAAGCAGGAAGGGGAGGGGAGCAAAGGAGAAGTGTTATATACCCCGTTTCTGCTCCTGGTTCTTCCTCTTTACGACGAAAGCCAAGCTGGTCCTGCCCTCCCTTCCCCTAATTAAAACTTTAATATGGTATTTGTGAATCGTGATGTTCATGTTGTTCTTTCTGTTGCTCGAGGTTCATGGGCTGCGGTTGAAGTTCGGAAGTCACAGCTGGCGGCATTTTAGATCAAGGGAGCATGGTGATGACAGATTTGGCACACCGCAGGGGTAGGCACACCGCACCGAAGGAATGGTTGGGGAAGGAGTCTGTTTTTGCTGTTGTAATTCATAGCTGTGGACGATTATCACCCAGTAAAATGAGTTAATGTTAAAGAAGTGAAATGGTGTCCGTGTCATTTGTTATTAGTATGAGTAAGTAGACGGCCCAGTTGTAGAGCTCTCCTCCTCACCCCTTGTTCCCTAAATACCAGCAGTCCTTCAGCTTGTTTCAGCATTGAGAGCTTTGTTGGAATACTGTGCTTGGCTGGCATTGTTTTCTGGCTACTGCTATCTGTTGGATCATGTCTGACGATTCGGAGGAAGAGGTTTTCCAGTGCTGGCTTATTTCTCGGAATTTCAGACGGCAGCCTACTATGCGGATTGAGGAATCGAGGAGGAGGCATTGGGTTTAAGCAATTGTCTCTCAACAGCGCAGGAAGGGCAACTTCCACACGCTGTACATGAATTTGCGACAGGATCCTGAGAAATTTCATGGGTTTTGTGGTGTTTCTGTGAGCAGCTTTGACATTTTGTTAGCGGCTCTGCGTACTGGCATCACATACTATCAGGACACAAATATGAGGCGCTGCATTTCACCAGAGGAACGGCTCATCGTGATGTTGAGGTAGGTTTCCTTCATTAGTTTGTGTATTACATTACCTTTTATAGTGTCATTTTCACTATATTTACTGATGGGTATGATATAGTCCAATGTAATTGTAATATAATTTTTATTTTATATTTTTACATTTTAGATTCCTGGCAACCGGCAATTCATTTGCTTCACTGCATTTTAAGTTCCTGCTGGGCATCTCAACCATTTCTCAGATTGTTCGTCAAACGTGTCAAGTCGTTTGGCAGCAACTCCAGGACACGGTGATGCCAGAGCCCAAGGTAGATGAATGGCTGCGAATCGCTGAGGGCTTTGAACGTGATGCGCAGTTCCCAAACTAATTACAATTATAAACAATATTTTTACATAATGCTTTTAACTTTGGCTAACAGTACCTACAAGTTTATTACTCTAGATATCGGGGCCTATGGGAGCCCACATTTTCGGGGCATCTAGAATGGGTGATCGTCTTCAAGCCAACCAACTTGCCCTCCCAGAGCCCAGACGGCTGCCAGGATCTGCAGGACCCCCAGCTCCGTTTGTAATAGTGGCTGATAAAGGGATTGCTTTGACACCCCATGTCATGCGACCCTTCCCCAGACATGACATGGATGACAGCAGACGTATATACAACTATCGGCTCAGAAGAGCCCGTTGGTATGTTGAGTGTGCGTTTGGAATACTTACCAACAAATAGAGTGTATTCCTGTCATCCTTACAGATGTCACCGGACAATGCCACCCTGGTTATTCAAGCATGTGTGATCCTGCACAACTTTATCAGGATTCATGATGCTCCTTCAGATCCTGGAGTGGACCAAATTGTGACAGCTACATCTGTTAGATATGATCATAGCCGCCATAGACGACCTGGAACAGCTGGAATGGCTGTTCGGGAAATGTATGCCGAGTCAACGACTATTTCTCCAGCCCTGAGGGGGCATTGCCATGGCAAATGGATGCAGTTCGTGGCAGACATTAATGAATGCTGGACTCTGGGCATCTTAGTTTTTTTATTTTTTAGTCAGGTCCGTATTTTTTTTTATTCTTTGCTAGATAGTGTAAGGACTTGCAAGACAATGAGGACCCTTGATGTGGGCTTGCGGGCTGGGGTATATAGTAGGCAAATAACATAGTCAATGTAATCATTTCATCTCGTGTGCTAGTATATTGGCCATAAGAACATTTGACAATAGTGATGAGCGGCAGGGGCAATATTCGAATTCGCGATATTTTCTTGATTGTGAAAATCGGGAAAGTAATAGGCGTGGGTCACTCTTGCTACATTTTTTAAGGTGCTTGACGTTTCCTGAGACTGGAGAAAATGGTTGGCATGACAGAACATTACAATAGCTTTATATGCAGATAGAGTGCTCCGATATATTCGCAATTGCGCAAATCAGCAATTAATGATGCGCATATTTTGGCACAATATGTGCAACTTCACATTTTAGCAGGTCTGACTACATATTAGTGATTGGTGCACTATGTATTGTTGTGAACTTGTGACATCACAGCACTATGTCTGTAGCATGTATGGTTCTTATATAGTAAGGGGTAGGCAATAGAGATGGCCCGAACTATTCGCCGGCGAACAGTTCCCGGCGAACATAGCTTGTTCGCGTTCGCCTCTGCCGGGCGAACATATGCGATGTTTGGTCCGCCCCCTATACATCATCATTGAGCAAACTTTGACCCTGTACCTCACAGTCAGCAGACACATTCCAGCCAATCAGCAGCATACCCTCCCTCCCAGACCCTCCCACCTCCTGAACAGCATCCATTTTAGATTCATTCTGAAGCTGCAGTCTTAGTGAGAGGAGGGAGAGTGTAGTTGCTGCTGATTTAATAGCGAAATTGATAGCTAGGCTAGTGTATTCAGTGTCCACTCCAGTCCTGAAAGACTCATCTGATCTCTGCTGTAAGGACAGCGTCCTGACAGCACCCCAAAAAGCCCTTTTTAGGGCTGCAACATTAGTCTGCTTTTTTTTTTCCTTTATATGCATATTGCAGTTGCATGGCCAGCCTGTGTGTGAGGAGCTGCAGGCCCACAGACTGTAGTGTGTGCCCACTGCCAGTGCCCACTCCTGTCATCCCGTGTGGTACAGGACTTTGCATCAAAAAAAGGCATTTAATTTTTACACTTTAATCTAAGGTTAGTTGCCTGCCAGTGTGTGTCAGGCTGACTTACACTGACTGTAGTGTGCCCACTGCCAGTGCCCACCACTCATACCGGCTGGCAGAGGACTTTGCATAAAAAAAGGCATTTAATTTTTACACTTTAGTGTAATTTCAGTTGCTTGCCTGCTAGTGTGTGTCAGGCCGACTTCCACAGACTGTAGTGTGCCCACTGCCAGTGCCCACCCCTGTCATCCCATGTGGCACAGGACTTTGCATCAAAAAAAGGCATTTCATTTTTACACTTTAATCTAAGTTTAGTTGCCTGCCACTGTGTGTCAGGCTGACTTCCAGTGACTGTAGTGTGCCCACTGCCAGTGCCCACCACTCATACCGGCTGGCACAGGACTTTGCATAAAAAAGGCATTTAATTTTTACACTTTAGTGTAATTTCAGCTGCTTGCCTGCTGCTAGTGTGTGTCAGGCCGACTTCCACTGACTGTAGTGTGCCCACTGCCAGTGCCCACCCCTGTCATCCCGTGTGGCACAGGACTTTGCATCAAAAAAGGCATTTAATTTTTACACTTTAATCTAAGGTTAGTTGCCTGCCAGTGTGTGTCAGGCTGACTTCCAGTGACTGTAGTGTGCCTACTGCCAGTGCCCACCACTCATACCGGCTGGCAGAGGACTTTGCATCAAAATAGGCATTTAATTTTTACACTTTAGTGTAATTTCAGCTGCTTGCCTGCTGCCAGTGTGTGTCAGGCCGACTTCCACTGACTGTAGTGTGCCCACTGCCAGTGCCCACCCCTGTCATCCCATGTGGCACAGGACTTTGCATCAAAAAAGTCATTTAATTTTTACACTTTAATCTAAGTTTAGTTGCCTGCCAGTGTGTGTCAGGCTGACTTCCAGTGACTGTAGTGTGCCCACTGCCAGTGCCCACTACTCATACCGGCTGGCACAGGACTTTGCATAAAAAAAGCCATTTAATTTTTACACATTAGTCTAATTTCAGTTGCTTGCCTGCTGCCAGTGCGTGTCAGGCCCACTTCCACTGACTGTAGTGTGCCCACTGCCAGTGCCAACCACTGATACCGGGTGGCACAGTAGCTTGCCGATAAATAAGGCATTTCATTTTTACACATTAGTCTAATTTCAGTTGCTTGCCTCCTGCCAGTGTGTGTCAGGCCCACCTCCACAGACTGTAGTGTGCCCACTGCCAGTGCCAACCACTGATACCGGGTGGCACAGTAGCTTGACGATAAATAAGGCATTTAATTTTTACACATTAGTCTAATTTCAGTTGCTTGCCTGCTGCCAGTGTGTGTCAGGCCCACCTCCACAGACTGTAGTGTGCCCACTGCCAGTGCCAATCACTGATACCGGGTGGCACAGTAGCTTGACGATAAATAAGGCATTTAATTTTTACACATTAGTCTAATTTCAGTTGCTTGCCTGCTGCCAGTGTGTGTCAGGCCCACTTCCACAGACTGTAGTGTGCCCACTGCCAGTGCCCACCACTGATACAGGGTGGCACAGTACCACTTATCGAAGAAAAAATGACAGGCAGAGGCAGGTCACCCCGCAGGGGCCGTCGCGGTCGTGGTGCTGTGATTTCCACTGTCCCTGGAATAATGCCTAGTGTTCAGAGGCCACGTACCCTGAACCCGAAAAATTCAGAGGACGTAGTTGACTGGCTTAGACAGGACACCCAATCTTCAACAGCTTCCGCTAAGAACCTTGACGCACCATCCTCCTCCAGCTCAGCTTCGGTCACCTGCTCTCAAGTTACCACGCACCCGCCCGCCGCTGATAGGAATAGTACTAGTTAAGACACCACTCATATAGGGTGTCACAGCACATTGCTCTGTGCACGCGCAGTGCCCAATTTGGGAGTATGAGGACCGACCAAGCTGCTTTTTCCATCTCCCGGTTCCTGAAATCAATTCAGTTTGGTGTATGAGAGTTTGGTCTGTCATTGTGAAGGCAGTCGAAGGTACCCGGCCTAAATTTTTTTTCACAAAAGGCAATCCCTGATATGGGATGTAACAGGGATTAAACTGATGAGAATAGTACTACAGAAAATACCACTCATATCGGGTGTGACAGTAAATTGCACGGCGCAGACGCAGTGACCGTGGATTAAAACAGAGTGGAGGGAGCCAGCGTTTTTAACCATCTCCCCGTTCGAAAAATCTATTCAATAAATGGCCCCCAGATTGGGGACGTTAGAGGGATTAAACTGATGAGAATAGTACTACAGAAAATACCACTCATATCGGGTGTGACAGTAAATTGCACGGCGCAGACGCAGTGACCGTGGATTAAAACAGAGTGGAGGGAGCCAGCGTTTTTTTACCATCTCCCCGTTCGAAAAATCTATTCAATAAATGGCCCCCAGATTGGGGACGTTAGAGGGATTAAACTGATGAGAATAGTACTACAGAAAATACCACTCATATCGGGTGTGACAGTAAATTGCACGGCGCAGAAGCAGTGACCGTGGATTAAAACAAAGGGTAGGGAGCCAGCGTTTTTTTAACCATCTCCCTGTTCGAAAAATCAATTCAATTGACCTTTCGGGGACCCTTGGTGTTGTACGTGGCTGGGTGGAGGAAGAAACCTTCAATGACATCACCGGGACGTGGCTATCTTGGTATCCAACCTTGTGCAAATGGGGAGTTTGCGGTTGTGCAAATGGACTGTTTGCGGTGCATTAAAAGAGGAGTTTGGTATGTCAATGTCTGAGAATCGGGCGTAACCCTTACACTACCTGATCGTATTCACACACTGGATGTTTTAAAGCATGTTATTCCAAACAATTTAGGAATGTTAGTTGATTTATGCCCTTTATGGATTAAAACCCGACTCTGCGTCCACTACGTAATTTTCCATGAGAGTTTTGCCATGGATCCCCCTCCGGCATGCCACAGTCCAGGTGTTAGTCCCCTTGAAACAACTTTTCCATCACTATTGTGGCCAGAAAGAGTCCCTTTGGTTTTTAAAATTCGCCTGTCTATTGAAGTCTATGGCGGTTCGCCCGGTTCGCCTGTTCGCGAACATTTGCGGAAGTTCGCGTTCGCTGTTCGCGAACTGAAAATTTTATGTTCGTGACATCACTAGTAGGCAACTTTCCTATTGGTTGCTAGGGATGTTGCTAAGCTTAGACAAAGACATTGCAGCCTTCTCATTGGCCCACAAGCAAGAAGCAGGGAGGGAATCATGGGTTCAGATGTAAAAAAATCTAGAATATTCGCAAATACGAATATATAGCACTATATTCTAAATCAGGCATCCTCAAACTGCGGCCCTCCAGCTGTTGTAAAACTTCAACTCCCACAATGCCCTGCTGTAGGCTGATACCTGTAGGCTGTTCGGGCATACTGGGAGTTGTAGTTTTGCAACAGCTGGAGGGCCGCAGTTTGAGGATGCCTGTTCTAAATCTTCGCGAATTCCCGAAGTGGTGATATTTGCGATTAATTAGTGATTTTAATATTCGCGCCCAACACTATTTGACAACAAAAGTGACCATATAATTGATTATATATACCCTCTATTACCTCATTAAATGTTTAAATTAAAGGGGTTGTTAGACTTCTGCAAATAACATTGTTTTATACTATAAACTTCATACAAGCCAGTTACTAGTGTTAAGGCCAATTTATTGGCCTGTATTTGTGGGAGGGGCAATGATGACTATATCTGGCCGGGCGTCCCCTCCCTCAGTGAACGTCGTCTCCAGCGTTTGGTATGGGAGCGCTACATACCGTCCTCAGGGAGCAACAAGGGTGCAGTGCTACACGACAGTTCCAGGCCCCGACTTTCTACGGTCCAGATAAGTAGCTGCCTCATCCAGCAGCATCGTTGCTTTAAGTCCGGCCGGTGGTGTGTCGGCTCCCCGGGTAAGGGGGAGCAGCACCGCACCGGAGCGGTCTGCCAGGGAGACACACTCTTCTCCCCACGCGCATGACAGGTAGGGTGCAGGGCACAGCGTGTGCCCGCTCGATTAAATATTGCACATGCCGCTGTGCTGTTAGACAGGCAGGGGGGAGGGTCGGACACATTAGGCTTCAGCATGTTTTCTATCCAGGGGGCGCACAGGTGAATTCTCTCAGCAAGGGGGAGTAGTAAGGTTCAGGAAGGGTGTGTTTAAAAAAAAAAAAAAAGGTGTGTTATAAAATAAATGAAATGTCTGAAAAAAAAAGAAAAAAAAAAAAGACATACATTTATTATGGGGAAGGGACATTGAGTCAGTCCCTTTATTCCAGAGGTATACAGTAATTCTCCTAGTTTCCTGAGGCCACGTCGAACTCAGGTTTTGCTGCCCTTTTTTGGCACCCACTGGCTAGCTGGTGGGTGGACAAGTGAGGTTGGTTGATCCTGGGTTCCACAGATTTCAGCGTTGTTTGAACTTTATCCTATAAGGGCGGCTGTGCATGCAGGGGGTCGGCATGGGCTAGTTACATGGTGTATGTTTATGTCAATGTCGCGGTCATGGACATTTGATGAACGGCTTGGTCCTACTGATATCTTTTGTTAGGTGTCAGGTGCTTCGCTCGTTACTACACCAAATTCATTACACACATTCATGTACCCGAATCCAAAATATAGCAGCCGATGCCCTGTCCCGAGCTAATTCTCTTTCACAAGTTTCCCGAAGCGGACGTCTATGGTGCCACAATGCCTCGGTACGCCACACTACTACCGATCCAATTACCCTGGCTGCAGCTCGCTCGTTGGTAGCCAAATCGCAATTGTAGGTTGTAATAAATCTCTTTGATCGAGTTTGTTGTCCTTTTTGGCCCCCTTCAGGCGTCCTTTCAGCGTTGCGGTTCCGGCATAATTCTAACCGCTTTTAGGTATCCAGTAGGTAGGGGTCATTCCTTCATGTTTAAGCCCCGACCACAAATGTATTGTTATTAACCATATTATATTCTTTTTTTACATTGGTATCGACCAGCAGCCACCAATCCATCAGTGGTGGTAATGCTCGAACACTAGATGAAAGAACGATGGCTCATGTGTGCTCCCATGGTCCCGGCCACTAAAGACTCCTGCCCTTTATCATCTAGTGTTAAGTCACTACCAGCACTGATAGATAGCAGAGTGTTGTTTATACCTTGGAATTGAGCAATGTATAAAGGTTTATAATAACCATACAGCATAGGAAGCAATAGAGCTACTAACAGTCTCTTAGTAATCTGCTTTTATTTACTTTATCATGTAGGAATTTAAAATTGTATATGTTATCCAGCCCCTTTAATTAGAAAAGTGTGCTTATGTATTACTAATTTATCATTTTTGTTCTTTTCAGGTCCTATTGTCAGGATGAGAAGTGTACGTAGCAAACCATGGATGTCCTTGAAATCCCAGAAATGGCTCAAAATATTATAATGTTTAAATGTACAAGTGTATGTGCTAATAAAAATTATGTGTTTATGTTATGTTATGAAAAGTCTCATACAATGTTTTTGTGAAAAAAAAAAACTTATGTTGAATAAATAGAGTAGGCAATAAAGGATTTAATGTAAAGAACAGTATTTATAATATAAGAAACATAAAATAAATATGGCTTTTACGTCAGCCTTTTCAACAGACAAATATATTACAATATAGAATACAAATGAAATAAAATTATAAATCAAACAGCTCCCTTGTAAAAGGGCCTTGTCCATGTCTTGGAGGTGCACCCATTTCTCCTGGTAGGCCAAAAAGGATGGTGACCAGAAACAACTGCACGCCCATAATCAGGGCCGGATTCAGGTTCATGTGGGCCCTTGGCCAAAAAGTCTCAGTCGGCCCCCTTGTGACATTTATTTTTTAGAATATTCATAATTTGTTTCCTTTTGAAGTGATGATTCCTCCCTGCTTAAGTTGCTTTTGGGCCAATAACTGTTCATATTGAATTGGAAAAAATGACGAATATTCTAAAAAACAGAATATTCACATTATACGAATATTAAATTGCCAATTTTTTGCAATCAATAGAATAATCTCGAATACGAATATTCGTAAATATATGACGAATATTCTAACAAATATTCACGAAATATCGCAAATTCGAATATTGCCCTTGCTGCTCATCACTAGAGGTGACAGCTCCACTTAAAAGCAACTCCAGTCATCATTTCCAATAATCAGCACAAAAAGACAGTATGTGAGCCACAAAGCATGTAATCAGAAGCATAATGTGAAGCTCTGAGTCCTGAGCCCCAATGCAGAATATGTAACAGGTCACCTTCCTACCATGTGCCATTTATAACACTGGCACCCTCTTAAGTGGCCAACCATAGTATGTCAGCATAAGAGACTTGTGACCAAGAAGTACAGTCTTCCTGAGAGGGTCATTAGGCCTTATGTGATATCTGCACCATTGGCACTGGTTTGTGTAATCGCCACAAGGTTAGATAAACAGACCACTTATTTCCTTGGCCATAAATCTCATCAGCTCATTGCATTCCTATATGAGGTAATATGCTCCATTGTCCTAACATTAATATAATGAGATGTTAATATACTGTATAGGGATTATGATTACATGTATAAATGATCTTCCTGGTATTCATATAGCATCTTGATTCCCCTTGACAGAGAATTTCTAAGAATAGAAGAACCCCCTAGTCCCATCTACCTATTTGGTACACCAGGAGGGGCAGCACACTAAGTAGGTCAGCTGCTTTTCCCGCTGTCTTCACACATCGCTTCTCCCCAAGCCATGTGTCCAATTTGCAGAAGGGCTTAACAATTAAATCTATGTCTCACTGAGTCACTCTTTATAATATATATATATATATATATATATATATATATATATATTTTTTTTTTATGAATTCCTGAGTTCACTCAAGATTGTGTTGTGGACATGATCCACCCTCCACAGAAAGTCACCATGTTTAGCTGTGCAGGAATAACCTCCCCAATTCTATTGTTTCCAACTGGCAGGGGGAAGAACATCTGTCATCCAGATTTACAACTATAAATGCAGGGACACAGCACCTCCTCTAGATTCTGAAACCTAAAGAGCGGGGATTTATTATGTACTTATGTCAAAAATAAATATTAAAATCAGATTAGCATGGGTTTTATGTGATGGGATGATGGATGTGAGCGCCTTCTGCATGTCACGGCTGTATGATTTGTGAGACAAAGTGTCAGTAGTTTGGTTATCACTCTACAGATAAGATTATAAGAGCTCAGAGCTAACATTATGAGCATATTCTACCTGGTTCATACACAGAAATGTGAGGACTAGGACTTCTGTAGTCTGGTGTCTGGTCGTCCACAAAGTCTGGTGTCTCACCACTTGGTCTCTCTACACAACTAGTTGATGGTGCTGAAGACCGAGGGAACTTTATTTTACTTTTAAATATATTAAATTTCTTTTTGGAATGAAGACTGTATTATGAGAATTACTGCTCGTTAGAATCTCATCTGTGTACTAAATGACTCCTGACGATTCCTGGATCTTGGTCCTGATGTCTTATGTTTACTCGCTTGGACACATACATGCATATTAATGTAATGAGAAACTCTCCCTCCTCCAAAAAACATAATTACAATCGGTAATTCTCAAAGTGAAGACTGGTAACTAGAACGTTCTGAGGTCCTTCCTGAGATGACAGCTGCTTCTTCTCTTTGCTGCCACCACAGGGACAGTCCACTTGTTTCTATCTGTCTGATTTCTAGGGATTCACACAGTTTGTCAGGGGGTGGTGTTGTGAAGCAGCATATTCCTAGCAACCAGTCTATCTATGCTTTCAGAGTGCTGATGACAATACATGGTGGAGATTTGTCCTATTTCTGTGTTGATGGTAACATTTTTTACACATAGCACTTTATTCCATCCTTATCAAACATACTTCTCCTCGGAATGGATTTCCTTGGTTAATTTAGATCTACAGTAGATAATTACATTTGATGAGGAGCCTACACAGAACTTATAGGTCCCCATAGCCAGGGGCGTAGCTAGAAATGACTGGGCCCCACAGCAAATTTTTGTATGGGCCCCCCCCCCCCCTGCGCGTTTCACTCCCCCCCCGCCTCTTGTGTAAACCCCACTCCTTTGGCAAGCCACGAGAATATATATATATATATATATATATATATATATATGAAGGAAAAAGCAGCACTCCGTGGATACGTGTAAAAAATGGATCCCTTTATTCCATACTGTGCACAGTATGGAATAAAGGGATCCATTTTTTCCACGTATCCATGGAGTGCTGCCTTTCCTTCATCTAAAAATTTGCTGATCCCGATCCAGGGACGACAGGAATTGCACCCAATTTCCCGTTATTTGAGTGCTGCTACCTGCGCCTTTTTCTATATATATATATATATATATATATATATATATATACACACACACACAGTATTGCCGGACAATATAACCCCTGCGCCATGCTGTACAATATACAGTATAACCCCTACACAGTGTAGCGGTATACTGTATATTGTGTGGCACAGTGTAGGCTATATGTGTATACCATAAACATACTCCACATGAAAACTTACAATTACTTGGCTTTGACCTTGGGGATCTCAGACACGACTTCGGCTGGGGGCTAGGTCTAACAACACGCCGTCCACTGGGCAGTATGGTTTTTCGTTCTTCCTCTTCAGACTCTGTACATGAGGTAACAAGGGGTAATATAACTAAGTAGTATCAGGGTACATTATTATACAGGGGTAATATAACTCAGGAAGCCTATCAGATATTATACAGGGGTAATATAACAGTTATATTACCCCTGAATAATGTCCCGATAGCCCTCCTCAGTTATATTACCCTGTATAATAATGTACCCTGATACCATTAGTTATATTACCCCTCCTGTATAATTTACTAGATACCCCTCAGTTATATTATATAACTGAGTGGTATCAGTTATACAGGGGCAATATAACTGAGGAGGATATCAGGGCACATTATACAGAGGTAATATAACTTATATTACCCCTGTATAATGTCTGATAGACCTCCTGAGTTATATTACCCCTGTATAATAATGTACCCTGATACCACTTAGTTTTATTACCCCGCTGGGGTAATATAACTAAGGGGCATCAGGGTATATTATTATACAGGGGAAATATAACTCAGGAGGCCTATCAGGGGACATTATACCCCCTGATAGCACTCCTCAGTTATATTACCCCTGCATAACTGATACCACTCAGTTATATAATATAACTGAGGGGTATCAGGGTAAATTATAACTGAGGGTACATTACAGGGGTATAACTGAGGAGGGGCTGGGATAGCATTGTGGCAGGCCAGGTAGGGTATAGGGTACATACTTTTTCTTTTTTTTTTAGAACTTACTCAGTCAGCACAGCTCGGGGCCAGGGCAGAGTTCCTGTGAGTGGTTGGTGCTGTGGTATAGCAGACACAGTCACGCGGGCAGGCACGCAGCGTGACATGATGACGTCACCTCTGCTGCACTCCCAGCCTGCGCTCCGCCTCCGCCGGGTCCAACAATCACCGCCCCCTATGTGAACAGCAGCCGGCGCCCAGCACCAGGCCCAGCATCCCGCAGCCAGAGTCAGCCAGAGTGGAGGGGGACAGTATGACACTGCTGCCAGCAGACTGCTGGATAGATTTAGTGAGCGGGGCGGGCACGGCAGCGAATCGGAGGGGGAGGGGGGGGATTGTATGGCAAGCTCCAGCGCCCCCCTTGTGACAGGCGGACACCCGCCCCCCCTCTAGTCCAAGAAACGGCCCTGCCGTCAGTGGTGGGAGGGCCTGACTCAGGCCCGCCCACCACAGAGCCAGAGGCTGCAGGCAGCAATGTAAGCCTAAGCAGCGGGGCGGGGCAAACTGTGAAGGGGCGGTAGGGAGGGGGGGCCCGGCACAGCAGACAGACAGCACAGCTGACTGAGTCTGAGACAGTGCGAGTCTCAGTCAGCAATTGGCGCAGCAGCAGATTACCGGGGAAGTAGAGGGGAGAGAGGACACGCGCTGCCTGGTGCCGGGCCCCTTGTCAACCCGGGCCCCGAAGCAGCCGCTTCCCCTGCTTCCCCGGTAGTTACGCCCTTGCCCATAGCAAAACTTAGTATGTACCCTCTGCCCCACCCAGGTTCCCAGTATGCATGCGATAACCACTCCCAGACAAAGCCCTTTCTGATTAATTTACGTTTTTTTTATTATTATTAAGCGGAAGAACATTTTTAAAAAATTGTCATCTTCCAGTTTACCCACTTTATTCAATGTCTGTCAGAAAAAATGAATAGGTGCTTCATAAATATAGTTCTCATTCTGGACACCATATTTCTATGTATTTATACCAGACCACTTTCATGAATATATTGATAAATCTACTTCCCTTCTATTGCAAAGCTCGCTGGCATGCAGCCACCACTAGAGGGAGCTTAGTGCATAGGAATTTATACAATTACCATTGGAATGGAAGATGAAATAATCTCTTTGCATTGAGCTGCCTCTAGTGGAAGCAGTATGAAAATGCTGTGTTTTCTTGTCAGGAAAAAAAATGAGTTTAGCGTTAGGCCCCTCCTCCCCCGGGCCCAGTTGTGTTCCCAATAGTTGTTCTGTGTAAAGGCGCCACTGGGCCATATGCATTGGAGCTTGGGCCCCGGATCTTTTGAGACCCTAGCAATGCCCCTGGATAAAGCTATGCGGTTGCAACGGTAGCAGTTGTACCTAGGCTCTTGTGCTTGATGGACCCAAAGGCTCCACTGCCACATAGGGAACTAACAATTTAAATGGCTCTGCTAGGTGAGGTCCCCAGTGCAAATTTGGCATTGAAGCCCCAGACCTTCAGATTACGCCTCTGAGTAACTGGTAAAGAACAGTAGAATAGATACCAATGCAAAATTAGCATTGAAGACTAGTGATGAGCGGTAGGTGCCATATTCGATTTCGCCATATTTTGCGAATATTCAATTGAATATTCGTCATATATTCGTTGAAATCGAATATTCGTCATTATTGCATTTATTGCGAATAATATGCGATTGAATTATTCACGTATTGTGAGTTGAACTTTAAACGGGGTATAAAGGCAACTTTCCTATTGGTTGGCTATCTAGAATTAATGAAGATAACGAATATAGCGCTATATTCTCTATATTCGTTAATTCTAGCAAGCCAACCAATAGGAAAGTTCAGCTCTAAGTTGGATGCGCAATGCGACAGTATTACTTTGCCTATTTTTTGCAATAAATAGAATAATGACTCAGTATTCTATTTATTGCAAAAAATTGGTAAAGTAATATTCTCACATTGCGCATCCAACTTAGAGCTGTCTATTGGCAACTTTCCTATTGGCTTGCTAGAATTAGAGAATATATTCAAAATATTGGCGAATTAGTGAAGTGCCGATATTCGTAAAAAAAAATTTGCTATTCGTAAATTCGCACTTAACACTATTGAAGACCTAAATACTCTGTATAGAAGACCCCCATACTTCATTGACCATTAACAAAGCAACCCGCTCTGTACAGCACAAACACCCAACACAGCTTAAAATGCAAAACTTAAAATTTAGGCTGCGGCGCTCAGGAGCAGGGACTAGCTTTATAAGTTATTAGTAATAACGAGGCAGCAGTTTAATTTCCTCCTTTACAGTCCTGTATAGAAGATAAGCTGACAATGGTTCCCCACGATCCAGTTAATTAGTACAAGGTGTTCCTAGCAAGTGCGAACAGCTTCACAGCCATTGTCTGATGGGACCCCTAGGCTAGTAGTGCAACGAGGTATCGGTCAGGCTGATCGGCAGGCCTAGCCTCTTATTTCCAGCAACACGGTCATCAAGAATTAATTTAAAGAGATCATTTCAGTGTACAGTGGTACCTACATCATTACCAATGCCACTTGCTAACACTGCGCTCATGGACAGAGACAACCGGGTTGTCAAAATTAATTTAATTAATAATTAATTACTGGAAATCAGGACGGTTCTCCAATTATTAGTGACCTAGATTTCTACATTGTATGAAATAATTTGCTTCACAGAGCCTTTACCATACACATCAACCATAAATATCATGGTTGTTATGCATATACTTCACTATATATTGTATCAACATATTACTTTTTTATATTTATCTAATTTTCCATGATACTGTTTTTAACAAGCCAGCTACATCATTACTGTGTCCAGACATAGCTACAGGGCAGCATCTTCAGACCCTTTTATTTTTTCATATTTTGTTACGTTGCTGTCACAGTGCAGTTCACACGTGTTGCCGTGCACGTGCAGGCTGGCTGCAGGGGCTCTTGTGCACTGGCTGCAGGCTGTTTCCTGTGTGTGCTGGTTGCTTGGGGCTACATGCTGGCTATGGTCTTTTGTGTGTAAACTGCGGTCTGTGAATGTGTACTCTCCATGTCTGCATCACAGTATAGTTCCTAATACTGCTTGCCATGCAGCCTGGCTGCATGTGCTCTGTGTAATGGCTGCGGGCTGCTACCCGTGTATGCTGTTTGCTTGGGTGCTGCGTGCTGGCTATGGTCTTCTCTGTCAGAACATGTGTAATGCCCCAGAGTGTCATTACCACTTCTGCACCCTGCTACTATCTCTAATGGGTTAAAAAAAACGTCTTCTTGTGTATTTTGTTCAGGTCCTATAGACTGTGCATTTCTAATGTTTGTAATTGTTATGTTCAAAGGTAACGTGCCTGGTTCACCAGCAGGTGGCAGCAAATATGGCAGAGCTACAGTTAGGTAGAATGGAGCTTTCCATTCCATAGAGGAGTGGGTGACTCCCACTTCCTGCAGGAAGGGTGGGGATTAGTGAGAGTCAGTTCTAGCCATAGGCATCACTACAGGGGGGCAATTCCCCCCAGGATATTCGTTGCCCCCCACGTTCCTCCCGCTGACTCCCCTTTAAAACACTGGCCAACGCCCACAAACTACAGCAGGGCACGGAAGCGCACATTTCCCTGCCCCACCGATCACCGATATAGGATTCAGGCCTACTAGGCCTGAAGACTATGCTGTCGTAAAATCCCGGCGCAGGTGGGCGTGATGACCGCGCCTGTGCCAGGAGGCAGCACAGTAATGTGTGCGCCTGCCTACTATCTACAAGTTAGTGCCAGGAGTCTGGGACATAGGTAAGTATTATCTTTTATTTTTTTTGTGTGCCAACTTTGGGGGACATTACTGGGGGGCACAGGAGGATATTGCTGAAGGGACAGTGGGGGACAAATTACTACATGGGGGCATTGTCGGGGACAATTACTACTGTGGGGGCAGTGTGGTGGACAATTTCTACTGTGGGGGACAATTACTACTGTGGGGACAGTGTGGGGGAAAATTACTACTGTGGGGGCAGTGTGGCGGACACTTACTACTGTGGGGGCAGTGTGGGGGACAATTACTACTGTGGGGGCAGTGTGGCAGACACTAACTACTGTGGGGGCAGTGTGGGGGACAATTACTACTATGGGGGCAGTGTGAGGGACAATTGCTACTGTGGGGGCAGTGTGGGGGGAAATTACTACTGTGGGTGCAGTGTGGGGGAAAATTACTACTGTGGGGGCAGTGTGGGGGACAAGTACAACTGTTGGGGCAGTGTGGGGGACAATTAATACTTTGGGGGCAGTATGGGGGACAATTACTACTGTGGGGGCAATGTCGGGGACAATTACTACTGTGGGGGCAGTGTGGGGGACAATTGCTACTGTGGAGGACAATTACTACTGTGGGGGCAGTGTGGGGGACAATTACTACTGTGGAGGCAGTGTGGGGGACAATTACTACTGTGGAGGCAGTGTGGGGGACAATTACTACTAATGTTGGTTGCAGTGTGGGGGACAATTATTACTGTGGGGGCAGTGTGGGGGACAATTACAACTGTGGGGGCAGTGTGGGGGACAATTAATACTGTGGGGGAAGTGTGGGGGACAATTACTACTGTGGGGGCAGTGTTGGGGACAATTACTACTATGGGGGCAGTGTGAGGGACAATTGCTACTGTGGGGGCAGTGTGGGGGACAATTACTACAGTGGGTGCAGTGTGGGGGACAATTATTACTGTGGGGGCAGTGTGGGGGACAATTACAACTGTGGGGGCAGTGTGGGGGACAATTACAACTGTGGGGGCAGTGTGGGGGACAATTACTATGGTGGGGGAAGTGTGGGGGACAAATTCTACTGTGAGGTCAGTGTGGTGGACAATTGCTACTGTGGGGGCAGTGTGGGGGACAATTGCTACAGTGTCATCCACACATCCCCCATAACAGTGTCATCCACAGATGCCCCCATAACAGTGTCTCATACACAGATTCCCCATAACAGTGTGTCATCCACAGATCCCCCATAATAATATGTCATCCACATATCCCCCATAACAGTGTGTTATCCACAGATCCCCAAGTGTGTCATCCACATATCCCCTATAACAGTGTGTCATCCACAGATCCTCCCTAACAGTGTGTCATCCGCAGATCCCCCATAACAATGTGTCATCCGCAGATCCCCCATAACAGTGTGTAATGCGCAGATCCCCCATAACAGTGTGTCATCCACAGATCCCCCATAACAGTGTGTCATCCACAGATCCTCCCTAACAGTGTGTCATCCACAGGTCCCCCATAACAGTGGGTCATCCACAGATCCCCCATAGCAGTGTGTCATCCACAGATCCCCCATAACAGTGTATCATCCACATATCCCCCATAACAGTGTGTCATCCTCAGATCCTCCATAACAGTGTGTCATCCACAGGTCCCCCATAACAGTGTGTCATCCACAGATTCTCCATAACAGTGTGTCATCCACAGATCCCCCATAACAGTGTGTCATGCGCAGATCCCCCATAACAGTGTGTCATCCGCAGATCCGCTATAACAATGTGACATCCACAGATCCCCCATAACAGTGTGTCATCCACAGATCCCCCATAACAATGTGACATCCACAGATCCCCCATAACAGTGTCATCAACAGATGCCCCCATAACAGTGTGTCAACCACAGATCACCCATAACAGTGTGTCATCCACAGATCCCCCATAACAGTGTGCCTGCGCACTGAGGAGAGACTGAAAGGAGGGGAAAGAATCCGCGGAAGCAAGCAGAGTACAGCACAGCAGACGACTGAATAGCTTATTTTGTATGCAGTGTGGGGGACAATTACTACTGTGGGTGCAGTGTGGGGGACAATTATTACTGTGGGGGCAGTGTGGGGGACAATTACAACTGTGGGGGCAGTGTGGGGGACAATTAATACTGTGGGGGAAGTGTGGGGGACAATTACTACTGTGGGGGCAGTGTTGGGGACAATTACTACTATGGGGGCAGTGTTGGGACAATTGCTACTGTGGGGGCAGTGTGGGGGACAATTACTACTGTGGGTGCAGTGTGGGGGACAATTATTACTGTGGGGGCAGTGTGGGGGACAATTACAACTGTGGGGGCAGTGTGGGGGACAATTACTACGGTGGGGGAAGTGTGGGGGACAATTACTACGGTGGGGGAAGTGTGGGGGAAAAATTCTACTGTGAGGTCAGTGTGGTGGACAATTGCTACTGTGGGGGCAGTGTGGGGGACAATTGCTACAGTGTCATCCACACATCCCCCATAACAGTGTCATCCACAGATGCCCCCATAACAGTGTCTCATACACAGATTCCCCATAACAGTGTGTCATCCACAGATCCCCCATAATAATATGTCATCCACATATCCCCCATAACAGTGTGTTATCCACAGATCCCTCATAACAGTGTGTCATCCTCAGATCCCCCATAAAAGTGTGTCATCCACATATCCCCTATAACAGTGTGTCATCCACAGATCCTCCCTAACAGTGTGTCATCCGCAGATCCCCCATAACAGTGTCATCAACAGATGCCCCCATAACAGTGTGTCAACCACAGATCACCCATAACAGTGTGTCATCCACAGATCCCCCATAACAGTGTGCCTGCGCACTGAGGAGAGACTGAAAGGAGGGGAAAGAATCTGCGGAAGCAAGCAGAGTACAGCACAGCAGACGACTGAATAGCTTATTTTGTAAGTAAATTGTTAAATTATAAATGTAGTTTAGTTTAATGTCTGTTTTTGTCTTTTATTATATTCTGGCTTTTGCTTAACTTCTTGCCAACCGCCTAACGCACGGATGCGTCCAGGCGGCAGCAGGTTTGTTCCTCCTGGACGCATTCGTGCGTCATCTCGCGAGAGGCGAGATTTGCTGTGAACGCGCGCGTGCGTTCACAGCAGAGAACAGCTCGGCAGTGATACTACAGCCTGCCAGCGATGATCAATCGCTGGCAGGCTGTAGATGTAAAATAAATTAAATCAAAGAGGTATATCAGACGCTGTTTTGTTAACAGCGTCTGATATACCTGCTACCTGGTCCTCTGGTGGTCCCATTTGCTGGGATCGACCACCAGAGGACCAGGTAGCTATGTAAAGTTGCACCAAACACTACACTAACCCCCTTACTTATTAACCCCTTGTTAACCCCTGAGCTATAGCTACTAGAGAGGGGTCGTTGATCCAGGGAGTTATTCTGATTGCCTGATTGGAGTCGGGAAGGAATTTTTTCCCCTTAAGTGGGGAAAATTGGCTCTACCTCACAGGGGTTTTTTGCCTTCCTCTGGATCAACTTGCAGGAAACAGGTCGAACTGGATGGACAAATGTCTTTTTTCGGCCTTATATACTATGTTACTATGTTACTATGTTACCCCATATAGACTCCCTGATCACCCCCCTGTCACTGATCACCCCTCTGTAAGGCTCCATTCACATGTCCATATGTGTTTTGCGGATCCGAGGATCCACGCACATTGCCACTATATAGAAAATGCTTTTTCTTGTCCGCAATTGCAGATAAGAAAAGGACATGTTCTATATTTTTGCGGAACGGAAATGCAGACCCGTAAGTGCGGATCCGCAATTCCGGATCCGAGCGGGACAAAGTCTGTCCCCATAGAAATGAATAGGTCTGCAATTCCGTTCCGCAAACAGAATTGTGGACGTGTGAATAGGGCATAAGGGTCCCTTATCACCACCAGTTAGCTAGCTACTTGTTAGGTAGTTAGCGCCCAGCCCACCGCACCGCAGTCACTGATTTTGGAAGAGATTTTTTCATCCACGATGATCGATGCGAATGAAAAAATGTGTGCCGTTCATTTTTATTTTTTTTTCAACCCAGAGGCTGAACGGAAAAAAAAACAATCTCATTACCCGTATGCTCAATATAAGAAGAATAGCAGAAACTCCCACTGCTGGCCATACGTGTAATGATTGCGGAGACCCTCAAATGCCAGGGCAGTACAAACACCTTACATGGGACCCCATTTTAGAAAGAAGACACCCCAAGGTATTCCGTGAGGGGTATGGTGAGTTCATGTAAAATTTTATTTTTTGTCACAAGTTAGTGGAATATGAGACTTTGTAAAAAAAAATATATATATAAATTTCCGCTAACTTGTGCCAAAATTTTTTTTTTTCTGTGAACTCACCATACCCCTCACGGAATACCTTGGGGTGTCTTCTTTCCAAAATAGGGTCACAAGTGGGGTATTTATACTGTCCTGGCATCTTAGGGGTCCTAAAGCATGAGAATCCAAATGAGTAAAAATGCCCTGTGAAATCCTAAAGGTACTCATTGGTTTTAGGGCCCCTTTGCGCATCTTGGCTGCAAAAAAGTGTCACACATGTGGTATCGCCGAACTAAGGAGAAGTAGGGCAATGTGTTTTGTGGTGTATTTTTTATATACCCATACTGTGTGTGAGAAATATCGCTGTAAACGACAACTTTTTAAAAAATGTTATACAAAGTTGTCAATTTACAGCGATATTCCTCACACGAAGTATGGGTATATGTAAAAATACACCCCAAAACACATTGCCCTACTTCTCCTGAGTACGGGGATACCACATGAGTGACACTTTTTTGCAGCCTGGGTGCGCAAAGGGGCCCAAATTCAAACGAGTACCTTTAGGTTTTCCATGGCTGCTCACAATTTAGCCCCACCCAAAATGCCAGAACAGTACAAACACCCCACAAATGACCCCATTTTGGAAAGAAGACACCCCAAGGTATTCGCTGAGGGGCATAGTGAGTCCATGAAAAATTGAACTTTTTGTCAAAAGTTAGCAGAAAGGGAGACTTTATGAGAAAAAACAATAAAAAATCAATTTCCGCTAACTTGTGCCAAAAAAAAAATCTTCTATGAACTCGCCATGCCTCTCACAGAATACCTTGGGGTGTCTTCTTTCCAAAATGGGGTCACATGTGGGGTATTTATACTGCCCTGGCATTTTAAGGGCCCTAAAGCGTGAGAAGAAAAATGCGTAAAAATGCCCTCCTAAAAGGTACTCATTGGTTTTAGGGCCCCTTTGCACATCTTGGCTGCAAAAAAGTGTCACACATGTGGTATCGCCGTACTCAAGAGAAGTAGGGCAATGTGTTTTGGGGTGTATTTTTACATATACCCATGCTGGGTGAGAGAAATATCTCTGTAAATTGACAACTTTGTATAATTTTTTTTTTAAAGTTGTCATTTACAGAGATATTTCTCACACCAACATGGTATATGTAAAATACACTCCAAACACATTGCCCTACTTCTCCTGAGTGCAGTGATACCACATAAGTGACACTTTTTGCAGCCAAGATGCGCAAAGGGCCCTAAAACCAATGAGTACCTTTAGGATTTCACAGGGCATTTTTACGCATTTTAATTCTCACGCTTTAGGACTCCTAAAATGCCAGGGCAGTATAAATACCCCACATGTGACCCCATTTTGGAAAGAAGACACCCCAAGGTATTCCGTGAGGGGCATGGCAAGTTCACAGAAATTTTATTTTTTTGGCACAAGTTAGCGGAAATTGATATATTTATTTATTTTTTTTTTTTTACAAAGTCTCATATTTCACTAACTTGTGACAAAAAATAAAATTTTACATGAACTCACCATACCCCTCATGGAATACCTTGGGGTGTCTTCTTTCTAAAATGGTGTCACTTGTGGGGTATTTATACTGCCCTGGCATTTTAGGGGCCCCTAAAGCGTGAGAAGAAGTCTGGAATCCAAATGCGTAAAAATGCCCTGTGAAATCCTAAAGGTACTCATTGGAATTTGGGCCTCTTTGCGCATCTTGGCGGCAAGAAAAGTGTCACACATGTGGTATCGCCGTACTCAGGAGAAGTAGGGCAATGAGATTTGGGGTGTATTTTTACATATAACCATCCTGGGTGTGAGAAATATCTCTGTAAACGACAACTTTTTACATTTTTTTACGAGTACCTTTAGCTTTTCCATGGCTGCTCACAATTTAGCCCCGCCCAAAATGCCAGAACAGTAAACACACCCCACAAATGACCCCATTTCGGAAAGTAGACACCCCGAGGTATTCACTGAGGGGCATAGTGAGTCTGTGGGAGATTTTTTTTTTTTTGCCAGAAGTTAGCAGAAATGGAAACTTTATTATTTTTATTTTTTTCCTCAGAAAGTGTCATTTTCCGCTAACTTGTAAAAAAAAATGAAATCATACATGAACTCACCATGCCCCTCCGCGAATACTTTGGGGTGTCTTCTTTATAAAATGGTGTCATTTGGGGGGTATTTATACTTTCCTGGCATTCTAGCACCTGAAGAAACATGACAGGTGCTCAGAAAGTCAGAGCTGCTTCAAAATGCCGAAATTCACTTTTTTGCACCATAGTTTGTAAACGCTATAACTTTTACCCAAACCAATAAATATACACTTATTGGATTTTTTTATCAAAGACATGTAGAACAATAAATTTTGTGAAAAATTTATATAGAAATGTAGTTTTTTAAAAAAAAAAATTACAACAGAAAGTGAAAAATGTCATTTTTTTGCAAAAATTTCGGTCATTTTTGATTAATAGCAAAAAAAGTAAAAATGTCAGCAGCAATGAAATACCACCAAATGAAAGCTCTATTAGTGAGAAGAAAAGGAGGTAAAATTCATTTGGGTGGTAAGTTGTATGACAGAGCAATAAACGGTGAAAGTAGTGTAGTGCAGAATTGTAAAAAGTGGCCTGGTCATTAAGGGTGTTTAAGCTAGGGGGGCTGAAGTGGTTAAAGGGATAGTAAGAAATGTTTTTTCTTTTAGTTATGTATGATGCTTTTTGATAATAAATAAATGTAAATGTATTGGTAAATGTAGTAGTATTAGGGTACTTTCACATTTGCGGCATAGCTATCCGGCAGGCCGCAAGTACCTATGTGCTGCCGTACTGCCGCTCCGTCCCTATTGACTATAATGGGGCAGGGGGCAGAGCGGCAGTACGGCAGCACACAGGTACTTGCGGCATGGCGGATCCGGCAGGCTGTTTACCCGCCTGAACAGCCAGCCGGATAGCTATGCCGCAAATGTGAAAGTACCCTTAGTTGCACACACCAACAACACCCACAGGGTTATTTCACAAAAGGGTGAAGAGTTTGGAGAAGTCAGGAGAAGTGAACAATATACGACAACATGCTGATTTGAAAAATATTCTCCAATTCAGCTCACTTTTCTTTTCAGTTATGTTGTCCTAGATTGTTACCTTCTCCAAACTCGTCACCCTTTTGTGAATAAATCTGTGAGCGTCTGTTCATTGGTCTTCTTTAGTGACATGTTTAACATATGGCATTATTTACACAGTCCTGGTGTTTGCTGAAACTGCTTTAAACCATAAAGAAAAGTTTGAGAGTATTTCTCTCTTTCTTAGGTCTGAAGCAATACCGAGGAAGAAAGGAAAACTCTTAAAACTCTGGAAAACTCTTGAAAGTCTTTTAAGTATTAGGTTAGTACAATAAAAAGGTATCCCTGCATACCACAATACTCTCGTATTTTGTAATCTTATTTATATAAACTTATTTAGTTTTTTTCAGCAGTATGATTAAGTGGTGAAAATGATTAGTGCCCTCCCATTTTTGACTGTGGCATCTTATGTGCCGCCCATCCTATATATTGTTCCTAGAGTCGCCACTGGTTCTAGCTTACCCCCCGCTAGGGGAAGGTGAGCAGGGTGCGTCTCTGCTGGACGTGCCCAAGCCAGCTAGAGCACCCTGGGTTCTGCTGGCTATGGAGGCCAAAGATTGAAGCCTCAGCAGCCAGGAGCATAGTTCCCTGGCCTAAATTTAGAGACAGACCATACAAAGAGACGTGCAGCATACAAGATGAAGCAAAGTCATACAGTCAGCTTGTCAGTACAACAGAGCCAGGGAGAAACAGATGTAGCAGAGACGAGTTTGCCTGCCAGTTTTAATGCTAAAGCCTGCTGGGACCAAGACAAAGCTTGAAGATTGTTTCTGATGAACGTTTATTCAAGTAAAGCTGCTGTTCAACTACATATAAGGTCTGGACTCAATCTTTCTTTCAATTCCCTTAATTATTCCCCCTATTTATTGCTTCGGAGCCAAAGCCTGGGGTCCAGCCGTATCCAGGTAGGAGCACCGTGACACACATAAAGGGACATTTTAGGCCGCACTATACCACTTGACATTCCTATACCTGGGTCGCATTACATAGAGGGCCCTGGGGGGAGGCCGACCGTTGCACATGGACCTGTATATGTGGATAATCCCTGTGTTTGTATAACAGGACAGTTCACTGTGTAGCCATGTGGGCTGGCTGCCTGTACTTGTGTACTGGTTGAGGTTAACTATTTCTCTGTATGCTGGTTGCTTGTGTGGTGTGTGCTGGCTGCGGTGTTCTGTGGCTATATGTGAACTGTCTTCAGTGACCTGTCTGTTCTGTGTTTGTGGGGCTAATGTTTCCCTGGTCTATGTGTGCTTGATTACCAGGTGGTCAGGTGCTCTCATTAGCCAGCTATTTAGACCTGTGAACTGTGTGCCTGAGGCAGACGGTCTCCAGCCTGGCTGTGTGCAGGGTATATGCACCAGAGATGTTTGGCGTGTTTGCCATTCTACCCTGATCCATGTGGTCACCTAGTAATTCATCAGTTGTCAACATGTTTCTATGTATTTGGCCTTGTCTGACTGGGAACGCCATTTCGCATGGGGTCCAGGCATCTGCCTGTCTCATGTCTTAGCAGCTCTGTCTGACGACCATGCATCCATTCCGCATGGGGTCTAAGCATCTGTCTTTGTTTGCCTGTGTTCGTTTTATGTTCAGTATTCTGTTTAGTATATGGTTTATGTCTGAACTGTGTCCTATGTTTCTGTTTAAGTTCCAGTTTCTGTTTTGTTTTTGTGGCTGGACCGCTGGTGTCAGGCACCAGTGTCGGTTATCTTGCAGGTTTTGGCCAAGTGTACTGAGACCATCCCAGGAGGTAGCAAACTGGTGAACCCTCAGCAAAGTCTATCCTCCCCATCAGGGATACTGTGAAGATCAAGGGTTCACTTAAACAACGCCCTTAGGGTTTGGCCCCTAGTCAAACCTGTGCACTTAGTCCAGTGGTGATCCACTGTTTACCTTGCCTGTTTGTCCAGGATTATGTCTTTTGTGTCTATTCATGTTTAACCCCTTCATTACCGAGCCACTTTTCACCTTAAATCCCAGGCCGATTTTTGCAAATCTGACATTCCTCACTTTATGTGGTAATAACTTTGGAACGCTTTTACTTATCCAAGCCATTCTGAGATTGTTTTCTCGTGACACATTGTACTTCATGACAGTCATAAATTTGAGTTAATATATTCACCTTTATTCCTGAAAAAATCCCAAATTTTTAAAAAATTTAGGACGTTAGAAGTTTAGAAGCAATTTTTCACATTTTCAACAAAATTTCCCAAACCATTTTTTGAGCACCAATTCCGTTATAAAGTGATTTTGAGGGGCTTACATAATAGAAACCACCCATAAATGATCCCATTTTAGAAACTACACCCCTCAAATTATTCAAAACTGATGTTATAAGCTTTGTTAACCCTTGCGGTGTTCCACAAGAATGAAATAAAAATGCAGGTGAAATTTCAAAATTTCACTTTTTTGGTAGATTTTTTGTGTTAATCAATTTTTTCTTGCAACACAGCAAGGGTTAACAGGAATATAAACCTCAATATATATTACTCTGATTCTGAAGTTTGCAGAAATACCCCATATGTGGCGGTAAACTGGGCACGTGGCAGTGGTCAGAAGGAAAGGAGCGCCATATGGATTTTGGAGGCAGATTTTGCTAGAATGGTTTTTAGGCACTTTTTGTAAGTTTTTTGTATTTGAAGAAACTCTGACGTACCCTACAGTGAAACCCTCAAAAAGTAACCCCATTTTGGAAACTACACCCCTTAAAGAATATATTAAGGGGGGTACTGACCACTTTGACCCCATAAGCGTTTTATAGAATTTGGAAACACTTGCCTGTGAAAATAAAAAGTTTCATTTCTTCCAATAAAATTTTGCTTTAGCCCCAAATTTTTCATTTTCACCAGCGGTAACAGGGTAACACCCCATAATTTGTAACCCATGTTCTCCTGAATATGGCAACACCTTATATGTTGTGGTAAACTGCTATGGGGGAAAATAGCAGGACTCAGAACGGAAGAAGCGCCATATGGCTTTTGCAGCACAGATTTTGATGGATTGGTTTACGGGTGCCATTAGTTTTAATTTTTTAAGTGATTGTCTTATGTGGGGGCTCATTTTTTTGCAGGATGAGGTGACGTTTTCATTGGTACCATTTTGGGGTACATAAGACTTTTTGATTGCTTGGTATTACACTTTTTGTGAGGCAAGGTAAAAAAAATGGCTGTTTTGGCATAGTTTTTTTTGCAGCATTCACCTGAAGGGGCATATAATGTGATATTTTCATGGAGCAGGTTGTTACGGACATGGCGATACCTAATATTTCAATAATTTTTATTTTTGTTAAGTTTTACACAGTGAAAGCCTCTTTGAACAGAATCAAATCTTGTTTTTGTGTTGCCATTTTCTGGGAGAGCCATATTTTTTTTTATTTTTTGGCCGATTGTCTTACGTAGGGTCTCATTTTTTGCCAGATGAGATGACAGTTTGACTGGTACCATTTTAGTCTAAATACACCTTTTTGATCGCTAGGTGTTAAACTTTTTAGGAGGCAAGGTGACCAGAAAATGGCTGTTTTGGCACTGTTTAAGTTTTTTTGGGGAGGCGTTCACCTGGCGGGATGGATCATGTGATATTTTTATAGAATCGGTCAATAGGGATGAAGAAATATGTCTACTCTTCTATTTTTCCCTA
Organism: Bufotes viridis; assembly: GCA_033119425.1. Lineage (NCBI taxonomy): Eukaryota > Metazoa > Chordata > Amphibia > Anura > Bufonidae > Bufotes > Bufotes viridis. The sequence continues at coordinate 488,444,525 of CM065590.1, read as the reverse complement.
TTTAAAAAAAAAAAATTTTACTTCATTTTGGGAAAATTATGCTTTTTTTTCACTTCAAACTTTACTTTTTTTGTAAAACTTTAAAAAAAAAATTTACATCTTTTTTAACTTTCTTTTTTTGTACCACTCTGGGACTTCAACTTTTGGGGGTCTGATCCTCTTTACAATGCATTACAATACTTCTGTATTGTAATGCATTGGCTGTAAGTAATACACTTACAGCCTCCTGCCTATGAGATCAAGGGGGCTGGATCTCACAGGCTAACACGGATGGCAGCCACGATGGCTAGGGAAGGCATCGAGCTGCCGTCTAAGCCATCGGGTCCCCGTCACAGCAGCGCGGTAACCCGATGGACCCATGGACCCGTCAGGATACTGCACGTGCCACGTGGTTAATGTTTTCACCGATGCTGGCACATACAGCAGGGGTCTGGCTATCAGTAACTGCCAGACCCCTGCAGCTGATTGGGCGGGCGCAGCTCCTGTGCCCATCCGATCAGCGCGCCATAATTGCATAGCGCTGTGATTTCCGACCCAGTTCTCAGCACTGTACATATACGTTGCTGGTATCCTACGGGTTAATAAAATCTTGTTTTGTCTTCTCTGATCGGTTTTTCTGTTTTTTGTATGCTTTTGTATGCTTGTATGTTCAGGAGTTCAGTTGATCCCTAGAACATGACAGTCGCGCCGTTTGCTGAAATAAAAGAAAGAATCAAGTTTCCCCCATCAATCTGCACTCAATATCCCACAATGAAAAAGAGAAAATAGAAACTTTTTTGCTAATTTGTTAAAAACTAAAACCTAAAATTTCAAATGGATATAAGTATTAATAACCTTTGCTATAACACTTGAAATTTACCTCTGGGGGGCTTCCGTTTCTCTTGATCATCTTTGAGATCTTTCCACACATTGATTGGAGCATATCAGAGCAAAAACCAGAGAACAGCCTGTAGAGCTGAGAGACAGGATTGTGTGGAGGCATAGGTCTGGAGAAGAAAAGTATCGGCTGCACTGAAAGTTCCCAAGAGTACAGTGGCCTCCATAATTCTTAAATGAAAAAAATTAAGAATTACCAGGACTCTTGCTGTCCCACCAAACTAATTAATCAGGGAGACCAAGGTGACCAAGAACTTGACTGAGCTCCAAAGACCCTATGTGCAGATGGGAGAAACTTCCAAAAAGTCAACCATTACTACAGCACTCCAACAATTTGGGCTTTATGTCAGAGTGGCCAGAAAGAAGCGTCTCCCCAGTAAAAGACACATGAAAGCCGCCTGTGAAAAACAAGATTCTCTGGTCTGATCAAACCTACATTTTTGGACTCAATTCTAAGCGTAATGTCTAGACTCTAGAGGAAACCAGACACTGCTCATCAGCTCCTTATACCATCTCTATAGTAAACCATCATGCTGTGGGGATGCTTTTCGTTGGCAAGACTGGTCAAGGTTTAGAAAAACTGAATCAAGTGAAGTACAGATATTCTTAAGGAAACCTGACCTAGAGTTCTCTGGACCTCAGAGGGAGTTAAAGATTTACCCTCCAACAAGACAATGGCCTTAAGCACACAGCCAAGATAACAATGGAGTGGCTTAGACTTAACTCTGAATTCCTTTGAGTAGCCAAGCCAAAGCCCTGATTTGAACCCAATCAAACAGGTCTGGAGAGACCTGAAAATGCCTCTCCACCAGTGGTGCTCATCCAACCTGTCATAACTTGTGAGGATCTGCAGAAATGAATGCCCAAAAATACCAAAATCTAGGTCTGCAAACCTTGTGGCATCATACCTAAGAAGACTGGAGGTTGTAATCGCTGACAAAGGTGCTTCAACTAAGTAGTGAGTAAAGATTTCTAATATTCTGTTTTCTTTCTCATTACGGGTCCTGAGTGCAGAATCATGGGGAAGACTTTCTGAATACATTGTACATCCTTAATGTCAAGGTCTATGTTAATAGCTGTTTGCTGTAGGATCTGTGCGAACAGTTCCCGGCGAACATAGCTTGTTCGCGTTCGCCTCGGCGGACGAACATATGCGATGTTCGGTCCGCCCCCTATACATCATCATTGAGCAAACTTTGACCCTGTACCTCACAGTCAGCAGACACATTCCAGCCAATCAGCAGCATACCCTCCCTCCCAGACCCTCCCACCTCCTGCACAGCATCCATTTTAGATTCATTCTGAAGCTGCAGTCTTAGTGAGAGGAGGGAGAGTGTAGTTGCTGCTGATTTAATAGGGAAATTGATAGTTAGGCTGGTGTATTCAGTGTCCACTCCAGTCCTGAAAGACTGATAGCACCCCAAAAAGCCCTTTTTAGGGCTGCTACATTAGTCTGCTTTTTTTTCTCCATATATATATTGCAGTTGCCTGGCCTGCCTGTGTGTGAGGAGCTGCAGGCCCACAGACTACATAGTGCCCACTGCCAGTGCCCACCACTCACACCGTGTGGCACAGGACTTTGCATCAAACAAAGGCATCTAAGGTTAGTTGCCTGCCAGTTTGTGTCAGGCCGACTTCCACAGACTGTAGTGTGCCCACTGCCAGTGCCCACCACCACTCATACCGTGTGGCACAGGCATTTCATTTTTACACTTTAGTCTAATTTCAGTTGCTTGCCTGCTGCCAGTGTGTGTCAGGCCGACTTCCACAGACTGTAGTGTGCCCACTGCCAGTGCCCACCACCACTTATACCGTGTGGCACAGGCATTTAATTTTTACACTTTAGTCTAATTTCAGTTGCTTGCCTGCTGCCAGTGTGTGTCAGGCCGACTTCCACAGACTGTAGTATGCCCACTGCCAGTGCCCACTACCACTCATACTGTGTGGCACAGGCATTTAATTTTTACACTTTAGTCTAATTTCAGTTGCTTGCCTGCTGCCAGTGTGTGTCAGGCCGACTTCCACAGACTGTAGTATGCCCACTGCCAGTGCCCACTACCACTCATACTGTGTGGCACAGGCATTAAATTTTTACACTTTAGTCTAATTTCAGTTGCTTGCCTGCTGCCTGTGTGTGTCAGGCCGACTTCCATAGACTGTAATGTGCCCACTGCCAGCGCCCACCACCACTCATACCGGGTGGCACAGTAGCTTGCCGATAAATAAGGCATTTAATTTTTACACTTTAGTCCAATTTCAGTTGCTTGCCTGCTGCCAGTGTGTGTCAGGCCGACTTCCACAGACTGTAGTGTGCCCACTGCCAGTGCCCACCACCACTCATACCGGGTGGCACAGTAGCTTGCCTATAAATAATGCATTTAATTTTTGCACTTTAGTCTAACTTCAGTTGCTTGCCTGCTGCCAGTGTGCGTCAGGCCGACTTCCACAGACTGTAGTGTGCCCACTGCCAGTGCCCACCACCACTCATACCGGGTGGCACAGTAGCTTGCCGATAAATAAGGCATTTAATTTTTGCACTTTAGTCTAACTTCAGTTGCTTGCCTGCTGCCAGTGTGTGTCAGGCCGACTTCCACAGACTGTAGTGTGCCCACTGCCAGTGCCCACCACCACTCATACCGGGTGGCACAGTAGCTTGCCGATAAATAAGGCATTTAATTTTTACACTTTAGTCTAATTTCAGTTGCTTGCCTGCTGCCAGTGTGTGTCAGGCCGACTTCCACTGACGGTAGTGTGCCCACTGCCAGTGCCCTCCACTCATACCGGGTGGCACAGTACCTAGCACGCGTAGTACCACTTATCTAAAAAAAATGACAGGCAGAGGCAGGCCACCCCGCAGGGGCCGTCGTGGTCGTGGTGCTGTGATTTCCACTAGCCCTGGAATAATGCCCAGTGTTCAGAGGCCACGTACCCTGAACCTGAAAAAGTCTGAGGACATAGTTGACTGGCTTAGACAGGACACCCAATCTTCAACAGCTTCCGCTAAGAACCTTGACGCACCATCCTCCTCCAGCTCAGCTTCGGTCACCTGCTCTCAAGTTACCACGCTCCCGCCCGCCGCCACCACCACCACTACCACCACAGGCACCACAGCCGCTTCACTTGATGCGTCAGAGGAGTTATTTACACATCAGTTGGATGCAATTAGTGATGCGCAACCATTATTGCCAGATGATGTAGATTACAGGGATATGTCTCAGTCAGGCAGGATTACACACATGGACGTACAGTGTGATGATGATGATGTTGTACCCGCTGCTGCTTCCTTTGCTGAGGTGTCAGATACAAGTGAAGCGGTTGATGATGACGATGTGTCCACGGATGCCACGTGGGTGCCTGCTCGAAGAGAAGAAGAGGGGGAAAGTTCAGAAGGGGAGACAGAGAGAAGGAGGAGACGAGTTGGAAGCAGGGGGAGGTCGTCGCAAGGAGTTAGTGGCACAGTCAGACAGCATGTGTCGGCACCCGGGGTCAGCCAGACAGCACGCCAGTCAATGCATGCTGTTGCCACCACCAGAATGCCGTCATTGCAAAGCTCAGCAGTGTGGCATTTTTTTTGTGTGTCTGCCTCTGATAACAGCAATGCCATTTGCAACCTGTGCCAAAAGAAACTGAGTCGTGGGAAGTCCAACACCCACCTCAGTACAACTGCTTTGCGAAGGCACATGATCTCACATCACAAACGTCTATGGGATCAACACATGCGTACAAGCAGCACACAAACTCAAAGCCACCATCCTCCTCCTGGTCCAGCATCTTCAGCCACGTCAACCACTGCTGTCCTTCTTGCCCCCTCTCAACCACCCGCCACTCCGCCTCTCACCTTCAGCAGTTCCATCTCATCTGCCCACAGTCAGGTGTCTGTTAAGAAAATGTTTGAGCGTAAGAAGCCAATGTCACAGAGTCACCCCCTTGCCCGGCGTCTGACAGCTGGATTGACGGAACTCTTAGCCCGCCAGCTTTTACGATACCAGCTGGTGGAGTCTGAGGCCTTCAAAAAATTTGTCGCTATTGGGACACCACAGTGGAAGGTACCCGGACGAATTTTTTGTTTCAAAAAAGGCAATCCCTGATATGGGACGTAACAGGGATTAAACTGATAGCAATAGTACTAGTTAAGACACCACTCGGGTGTGACAGTAAATTGCACGGTGCAGATTCAGTGACCGTGGATTAAAACAAAAGGGAGGGAGCCAGCATTTCTTTAACCATCTCCCCGTTCGAAAAATCAATTCAATAAATGGACCCCAGATTGGGTAACATAACAGGGATTAAACTGATGAGAATAGTACTTCAGAAAATACCACTCATATCGAGTGTGAGAGTAAATTGCACGGCGCAGACGCAGTGACCGTGGATAAAAACAAAGGGGAGGGAGACAGCATTTTTTTAACCATCTCCCCGTTCGAAAAATCAATTCAATTCACCTTTTGGGGACCCTTGGTGTTGTACGTGGCTGGGTGGAGGAAGAAACCTTCAATGACATCACCGGGACGTGGCTAGCTTGGTATCCAACTTTGTGCAAATGGGGAGTTTGCGGTTGTGCAAATGAACTGTTTGCGGTTGTTTGCAGCGCATTAAAAGGGGAGTTTGTTCTGCCAATGTCTGTAAAGTGGGCGTAACCCTTACACTACCTGATCGATACAACATCATACCTGATCGTATACACACACTGGATGTTTTAAAGCATGTTATTCCAAACAATTTAGGAATATTAGTTGATTTATGCCCTTTATGGATTAAAACCCGACTCTGCGTCCACTACGTAATTTTCCATGGGAGTTTTGCCATAGATCCCCCTCCGGCATGCCACAGTCCAGGTGTTAGACCCCTTGAAACAACTTTCCGATCACTATTGTGGCCAGAAAGAGTCCCTGTGGGTTTTAAAATTCGCCTGCCAATTGAAGTCTATGGCGGTTCGCCCGGTTCGCCGGTTCGCCCGTTCGCGAACATTTGCGGAAGTTCGCGTTCGCTATTCGCGAACGGAAAATTTTATGTTTGCAACATCACTATTGAGTAGTGGGATGGTCATCTCCTGTGGTAGATGGCACTCAATAGCAGGCATGCAATAATGTGTCAGGTCACACAACAGCTTAGTTGAGTTTTTTTATTAGCTTGAAAGAAAACAAAACAAGCAAAAGAAAAAACTATGCCTCTCCATCACTCAAACATGAATTGCTCCTACCTGACATAGTGCATAGTGTTGAGCGCGAATATTCGAATAGCGAATTTTTATTGCGAATATCGCAAATTCGATAATTTGCGAATATAGCGCTATATATTTGCAATTTCGAATATTCGTTTTTTTTATTTTTTAGATGTTAATCCTTGCTGTTTTCTGGTTGTCTTCCCTCTTCCCAAAAGCTGTTCTTACCTGTCCCGAGGATTCCTGGCTCCCTGCCCGCTCCAGTCAATGCCCGTTGCCGCTTCTGCCGACTCCCTGTGTGCATGGGAACGCCTCCATGCTAAAATGTACTATCGGATGTGAGAATCATGATCTCACAAATTTGACTAAGTTGTAATCGCAATGCGATTAATATAACCTGAATTACTCGCATTGCGATATTCGTTATATTCTAGCAATACAACCATTAGAAACCCAGCTTTAAGTTGAATTCGCAATGCGAGCAATATAGGTTATATTAATCGCATTGAGAATTCAACTTAGAGCTGAGTTGCTAATGGTTGTTGCTGGAATATAACGAAGATTGAGAATATCGTGCTTTATTCGTGTATTCGTGATATTCGTCGTCTTCGTTATATTCTAGCAATACAACCATTAGGAACTTAGCTCTAAGATCAGTTCGCAATGCGAATATATGTTCGCTTCGCAAATGAAACTTAGAGCTGAGTTGCTAATAGTCATTGCTAGAATATAACGAAGATTGAGAAAATAGTGCTATATTCGTGATATTCGTTATATTCTTGCAATACAGCCATTAGGAACCCAGCTCTAAGTTGAATTCGCAATGTGACTAATACAGGTTATATTAATCGCATGGCGAATTGAACTTAGAGCTTAGTTCCTAATGGTTGACAACCATTAGGAACTCAGCTCTAAGTTCAATTCGCCATGCGATTAATATAACCTGTATTACTCGCATTGCGAATTCAACTTAGAGCTGAGTTCCTAATGGTTGTATTGCCAGAAAATAACGAATATTGAGAATATAGTGCTATATTCGTGAATTCGTGATATTTGTCATCTTCGTTATATTCTGGCAATACAACCATTAGGAACTCAGCTCTAAGTTTAATTCGCGATGCAAATATAAATTCGCATAACATTCGCAATATATAGAATAATGACGAATATTCGATTTCGACGAATATATGACGAATATTCAATCGAATATTCGCGAAATATCGCAAAATTGAATATGGCACCTCCCGCTCATCAGGTCTAGTACCTGGAATCAAATACAAAACATAAACAATACAACCTGATAGGTCTGTGTTCTCACAAGCTCACAGCACCTGCTCCTTTCCCAAGGCTGCCCCCATCTGAGAGGCTCAAACTTTTCTTGTACAGCTCATCCAGGTGGCTCCTAATAAGCCAGCACAAAATGATGAGTGAAGTAAGTGGAGTTGGGAGCCCATCATTTTATCCCACAGCTCTGGCAATCCAGGCCCTATTAGTAGGTTTTGACCAAAAATTGACTCCCTGGTTGCTTCAAATAGATAGAGGAGAAATGTATACTCCATCCATACCTTTTCCACTTGCTCTTTCACACTAGCCAGTGTCAGACTGGCCCACCAGATTACCAAAGGATCCTCAGGTGGGCCCAGGCATCAAAACATTTGGAGCTGCCTTTGGAGACAATAAATTGCCACAAAGGTCTATTTCTGTGAATAAAAAACTATTAGGCTTTATGCCGGCTGCAAAGGAAACTGCCGCTCCATGTTTTACAGACTTAGCGGGTTAAATGATATACACAGTGAGTAAGGTTAAATGTTATACACAGTGTCTGCCATAACAGTGACCTCTACAGCACCCCTCTCCCTTAATAGTGACTAGAGATGAGCGAATAGAAGTTGACGAGGTGGAATTCGATCTGAATTTCAGAAAAAAATTGATTCGCACCAAAGCCGAATTTCCTTACGCTTTGTGGTAACGAATCGCATTTTTTCCTAAAATGGCTGCTGCACATGTGAGGACATGAAGAAAGAAACGCTGGTAAGGCGGGATCACCCATACTGCCATGCATACACCCAATCAGCAGCCAGCCCTGTGACATCTAAATAGCGGCAACCATCTTAGATTCTGCCATTTACCAGCGTACTTAGTGTAGAGACGTGTCTGCAGGCACTAGGGACAGTGATAGGAAAGACTGGATTGTGGTGAAAAAAAGATTTATAAGTGCAGGGAAAGGATAGGGAGGAATCGTTCCACAGCATTTATGTAGAACAGGGTTCAGTAGGGGAGGTTACAAACTGGGTAATAGGAACAATCCTATTATACCTTGGTGCACTGACTGGGGATCCAAATTGCCATTATACAGCTCTATCATTCTAGCAAACCGTTCTTGTTATTGGGGTGCAAGTGCTGTTTGATACAGCCATTAACAGGGTTTATTACAAGGAAATATTTCTACAGTACGTCTTATTTGCCCTTGTGCGGTGAAGTGATATATTCTAAGGCTGGGAACACACCTAAGCGTTTTTGGAGCGGGTGTTTTTTTGAGCGCTTTTTCGCTTTTCATGGGTGTTTTTGCATTTAAGGAACGCGCGTTTTTGAGGCGTTTTTTGGATTGACAGGTTCCAGATCCACTAAAAATGTAGGCCCACCTATATGAAAGTTGCAGACTGTTAGCCAAATTGGGCCTTTTTATGCTGGGTCAAATGAGAAAAACGCGCGTTCGTATGCGCTGTTTTTAAACAGAAAACGCGCATATCTTCATCTTGGAGCGTTCCCATGCATTCCAATGGGTGGAAACGCTTGAAAAAACGCCCCAAAGAAGCTCAAGCACTAGCGTTTGTGTCAGGCGTTTTTCAGCGCGTTTAAACGCGCTGTAAAACGCCCAAATGTGTACCATGCCCATAGGGATACATGGCATTTCACATGTTGTGCGTTTTACAGCGCGTTTGAACGCGCTGTAAAACGCTTAGGTGTGTACCTAGGGTAAAACCAAGTTTGCCGTGTATTAGTGGCAAAATAAAAATATATTCGCTGTTCATCGTTGCACTTATCTGTTGAAAAGCCTTTTGTGTTGTGCAAAAGTGGAAAAAAACATGAGGGCCTATTTGCCATTCTGCGGTGTAGTGATATATTCAAAAGCCCTGTTTGCCATGTATTAGTGGCTAAATAAAAATATATTTGACGTTCATCGTCTTTGTTCCATTTATCTGTTGAAAAGCCTTTTGTGTTGTGGAAAAGTGGAAAAAAAATTAGGGCCTAATTTCCGTTTTGCGGTGCAGTGATATATTCAAAAGCCCAGTTTGCCGTGTATTAGTGGCGAAATAAAAATATATTCGCCGTTCATTGTTGCACCTATATGTTGAAAAGCCTTTTGTGTTGTGTAAAAGTAGATAAAAATTAGGGCCTACTTGCCATTCTGCAGTGCAGTGATATATTCAAAATCCCAGATTGCCGTGTATTAATTTGCAAAATAAAAATATATTCGCCATTCAGCGTTGAACTTATCTGTTGAAAAGCCTTTTGTATTGTGTAAAAGTAGAAAAAAATTAGGGCCACACTGTCATTGTGCCACTCTGTGGCCTTCTCCTGATGCTGCTGCCGCCACCTCCAGACTATGTCACTTTGCCACTCTGTGGCCTCCAGATGCCCTTGATCCCACCTCCACACCATCATTGTGCCACTCTGTGGCCTCCTCATGCTGCTTCCACCTCACCACTACAGGGAGTGCAGAATTATTAGGCAAGTTGTATTTTTGAGGATTAATTTTATTATTGAACAACAACCATGTTCTCAATGAACCCAAAAAACGCATTAATATCAAAGCTGAATATTTTTGGAAGTAGTTTTTAGTTTGTTTTTAGTTTTAGCTATTTTAGGGGGATATCTGTGTGTGCAGGTGACTATTACTGTGCATAATTATTAGGCAACTTAACAAAAAACAAATATATACCCATTTCAATTATTTATTTTTACCAGTGAAACCAATATAACATCTCAACATTCACAAATATACATTTCTGACATTCAAAAACAAAACAAAAACAAATCAGTGACCAATATAGCCACCTTTGCAAGGACACTCAAAAGCCTGCCATCTATGGATTCTGTCAGTGTTTTGATCTGTTCACCATCAACATTGCGTGCAGCAGCAACCACAGCCTCCCAGACACTGTTCAGTGTACAGTTTTCCCTCCTTGTAAATCTCACATTTGATGATGGACCACAGGTTCTCAATGGGGTTCAGATCAGGTGAACAAGGAGGCCATGTCATTAGATTTTCTTCTTTTATACCCTTTCTTGCCAGCCACGCTGTGGAGTACTTGGACGCGTGTGATGGAGCATTGTCCTGCATGAAAATCATGTTTTTCTTGAAGGATGCAGACTTCTTCCTGTACTACTGCTTGAAGAAGGTGTCTTCCAGAAACTGGCAGTAGGACTGGGAGTTGAGCTTGACTCCATCCTCAACCCGAAAAGGCCCCACAAGCTCATCTTTGATGATACCAGCCCAAACCAGTACTCCACCTCCACCTTGCTGGCGTCTGAGTCGGACTGGAGCTCTCTGCCCTTTACCAATCCAGCCACGGGCCCATCCATCTGGCCCATCAAGACTCACTCTCATTTCATCAGTCCATAAAACCTTAGAAAAATCAGTCTTGAGATATTTCTTGGCCCAGTCTTGACATTTCAGCTTCTGTGTCTTGTTCAGTGGTGGTCGTCTTTCAGCCTTTCTTACCTTGGCCATGTCTCTGAGTATTGCACACCTTGTGCTTTTGGGCACTCCAGTGATGTTGCAGCTCTGAAATATGGCCAAACTGGTGGCAAGTGGCATCTTGGCAGCTGCACGCTTGACTTTTCTCAGTTCATGGGCAGTTACTTTGCGCCTTGGTTTTTCTACACGCTTCTTGCGACCCTGTTGACTATTTTGAATGAAACACTTGATTGTTCGATGATCACGCTTCAGAAGCTTTGCAATTTTAAGAGTGCTGCATCCCTCTGCAAGATATCTCACTATTTTTTACTTTTCTGAGCCTGTCAAGTCCTTCTTTTGACCCATTTTGCTAAAGGAAATAATAATTATGCACACCTGATATAGGGTGTTGATGTCATTAGACCACACCCCTTCTCATTACAGAGATGCACATCACCTAATATGCTTAATTGGTAGTAGGCTTTCGAGCCTATACATCTTGGAGTAAGACAACATGCATAAAGAGGATGATGTGGTCAAAATACTCATTTGCCTAATAATTCTGCACTCCCTGTATATCATAGGGCCACTCTGTGGACTTCTCTTGCTGTTCCCACCCTCCCCACATCATGACTAGACCACTATTTTGCCTTTTGGCCTGGTTGACATCATCATTTATTTGACCCTTTTTCTGATCTGTCAGAAGGAAGGAAAAATGAGACGCACAATGGATCCTGTCTGTGTAGCAGCTGTAAGACCTATATGGTCCCATCAGAATTGGCTTGTGATTTGGTAGCCAAAAGCAGGAGTGTTTACAAAAGACAGAAGACATGCAAATATTCCATTCACGTGTCATCTCTGTTTTGGATCCACTCCTGTTTTTTTTTTTTTTTTGGCATTAGTAATACTGATGGATTACTGACCAAATGCTGACCGAGTGAAGGTGGATGCTCAACAGACAGGATCTGTTTTTTAGGGGTTATTGTTCTGACGGATCGGAGGAAGGGCAAAATAATCAGTGACGTCAACGTAAACTTACTGCTGACACCCTCTCCACTCTGTCGGGGGGCTCTACTTGTATAAGCTTTTAATAGAACAAGTTCTGTAGACATCTATGTGGAATCAGCTGACGACAGTGTCAAAGGAGTGTGCTTCTTCTTGACGCTAACATTGACATGTAAGGCTGAGTTCACACTTGAGTTATTTGGTCAGTTTTGGCCCCGTGACTGCCCATATAAGTGAAGTGTGCAGTGATTCTAAGAGCGACGCCTGTCATCTGCAAGTCATACGGACTCACAGCAGACTCCCTATGTGTGTTACTGCAAGGCACAGTGTTCTACACCACAATAACGGCTATCTGAAGCCAGGAAATAGCAGTCTTTTAATGCAATTCGCTGGAAATAAATTCAGACCAACCAAATTTTTCCCCAAAAAATTTGGCAAACCGGCTAATCAAATTTTTAAAAAATTCGCTCATCTCTAATAGTGACCACCACAGCAGCCCGCCCCTTTAACAGTGACCTCCACAGTGCTCCACCCCCATAACAGTGGGAATATCTCAGGAACGATATGTCCTAGAGAGCTGAGACCTAGTCGAAAACCTTCCCAGACCCTTGATGTACCTATGTGCCAAATTTGATGAAGATCGGTCAAGTCGTTTGGCTGCGCATAAGGAACAGACAGAAATTCATTTATATATATATATAAATATATATATATGAGACTAGCAGAAGAACCCGGCTTATTGTAATTTCCACAATTATCCGTCCCCTTAACAGTGACCCCCACAGAGCTCCGTTCTCTTAAAATTTGACCTCCACAACATTCCACCTCCTTCACAGTGACCTCTAGAGCACTCCTCCCCTTAACACTGACCTCTATAGATGACCGTCTGTGACCTCTACCGTTGCCCCTTTAACAGTGACTTCCACAGTACCTCACTTTCTTAACAGTGAGCTCCACAGTACCCCGCAGCCTTAACGTGACCCCCACAGTGACTTCCCCTTTAATAGTGACCTTCTCAGTCCCCTGCCACCTTAACCATAACCTCTACAGTGGCCACCACTTAACAGTGACCTCCACCACATCTCCTTAACAGTGATTTCCACAATAACCCCCCCCCCACTTAAGGGTGACCTCTACAGCACTCTGCCCCTTAACACTGACCTCCATAGCGGACCATCCCCTTAACTGCTACCTCCACAGCATCCTTACCCCTTAACTTTGACCTCCTTACCCCTTACCCCTTAACTATTGCAATACGCAATACGTTCCCTTAACCGGGTCATCCACATCACCCTGCCCCTTTAAGGGTGACCTACAGCAGTGAAGAAAAATGGCTGGGTTGTAATGGAAACCTGGTGTAAAACTGTGTATGTCGAGACTAAGGGCCCACGACCTTCTATTGGCTGATAAGGGCCATGTGAAAGTGCGTATGGCAGTTGGGATATGGGTGATAGACCTGTGGGCTTCTGTTAGCTAATGCAGGTCATGTGATGGTGCCATAGCTACATTTTTTGGGAATATCTTAGGAACGGTATGTCCTAGAGAGCTGGGGCCCGGTCTTAAACCTTCCCGGACACCTGATGTACCTATGTGCCAAATTTGGTGTGGATCAGTCTAGTTGTTTGGTCATGCATAATGACCAGACAGATGGACAGACAGACAGAAACTAATTTCCACAGCACCCCACCCCCTTAACAGTGACCTCCACGGGGCCTGGCCCCCTTAACATTGACCTTTACAGCACCCCTCCCCCTTAACAGTGACCTATACAGCACCCCACCCCTTAACACTGACCCCACAGTTCTCCGCCCCCTTAAAGGATTTCTGTCACTAGAAATTTTACTATTAAACTGTCTGACATTAGCGATGTGCTAATGTCAGCTGCACCTAATTATGCTATTCTTGTGATTATTCATGCCACCGTTGCTGCAGAATTCTTACTTTTACAATATGCAAATTAGCCTCTAGGAGCAGGGGCGTTTCCTAACGGGGGTATGAATAATCACAAGAATAGCATAGTTAGGTACAGCTGACATTAACACATCGCTCACATTTAATAGTGAAAATTCTAGTGACAGAAACCCTTTAAAATGTGACCTCCACAGCTTGTGCACATCTTAGCCAGTGGCAGCTCATTTGTGACACGTGCCATTTGCACAGGCCATTGGAGGAGGCCACTTTATTTGTCAATTAGCAGAACTACAGGAAGAATGATGACATTCCACTCCTTCAAATCCTGGAGGGGATGCTGAGAAATATGACTGGTGAGAGAACAGAAGATGTGGTGCCTACATCTCATGGCCACCTGAGACCTGAGGAGGATGAACCGGAAGAGGAGGAGGAGGACATAAACGCCCAGGAATTTTATACACAACTAGGAGGTTTATCTGCCCAATGGACAGGAGAAGAGAAGGAGAATGTGGAGGACGATGATGAAAACGATGCAGATGACCCCAACAGACCATGGCAATATGCAGTGGAGATGGAGGCAGGGGTGCCCTCAGAGTCCCTTCTGCAAATGAAAAGATGCTGTCCGATGGATCCACCTGCTTATTCTTTAAAACATCTGGATTTGAAAATGCTGCTTTTAGGCAAATTGGCCTGGGTATACCTTATTTATAGCAATTTGTGACAAATTAACTTATAACAAATGAAATTTCTTGTCAAACTTCGAAAAAGCTGCCATATCGAATTTTTCAAAATTTCGCTTATGTAATATTACATAGTAACATAGTATAGAAGACCGAAAAAAGACCTCTTGAACTCTTTTAGTGAACTCACCATCACCACCTCCTCAGGCAGAGAGTGCCATAGTCTCACTGCTCTTACAGTGCAGAATCCTTTTCTATGTTTGTGTACAAACCTTCTTTCCTCCAGACGCAGAGGATGTCCCCTCGTCACAGTCACAGTCCTGGGGATAAATAGATGATGGGATAGATCTCTGTACTGACCCCTGATATATTTATACATAGTTATTAGATCTCCCCTCCCCCTTTTTTCTAAAGTGAATAACCCGAATTTTGATAACCTTTCCGGGTACTGTAGATCCCTCATTCCCGTTATTACTTTAGTTGCCATCCTCTGAACCCTCTGCAGCTCTGCTATGTCTGCCTTGTTCACAGGAGCCCAGAACTGTACACAGTACTCCATGTGTGGTCTGACTAGTGATTTGTAAAGTGGTAGGACTATGTTCTCATCACGGGCATCTATGCCCCTTTTGATGCAACCCATTATCTTATTGGCCTTGCCTGTAGCTGCCTGACACTGGTTTTTGCAGCTTAATTTGCTGTTTATTAAAATTCCTAGATTCTTTTCCATGTCAGTGTTACCGAGTGTTTTACCATTTAATATGTACGAGTGACTTGCATTATTCCTTCCCATGTGCATAACTTTACATTTGTCAATGTTAAACCTCATCAGCCATTTCTCTGCCCAAGCCTCCAATCTATCCAGATCCATCTGTAGCAGAAAACTGTCCTCTTCAGTGTTAATTACTTTACACAGTTTAGTGTCATCTGCAAAAATTGATATTTTACTGTGCAGGCCTTCTACAAGATCATTAATAAATATATTGAAGAGAATAGGGCCCAATACTGACCCCTGAGGTACCCCACTAGTGACAGTGACCCAATCTGAGTATCTACCGTTAATAACCACCCTCTGTTTTCTGTCACTCAGCCAGTTACTTACCCACATACAGACATTTTCTCGTAGTCCGAGCATCCTCATTTTATATACTAACCTTTTATGAGGTACAGTGTCAAATGCTTTGGAGAAGTCCAGATATATGATATCCATTGATTCGCCGCTGTCAAGTCTAGAACTTACCTCCTCATAGAAGCTGATTAAATTAGTTTGGCATGACCGATCCCTCATGAAGCCATGCTGATATGGCGTTATTTGCTTATTTTCATTGAGATACTCCAAAATAGCATCTCTTAGAAACCCTTCAAACAGTTTAGCAACAATAGATGTTAAACTTACCGGCCTATAATTTCCAGGCTATGTTTTTGGACCCTTTTTGAATATTGGCACCACATTTGCTATGCGCCAATCCTGTGGAACATTCCCTGTCAGTATAGAGTCCGTAAATATCAGAAATAAAGGTCTGGCTATGACATCACTCTAGGGATGAGCGAACCTGAACTGTATAGTTCGGGCTCGTACCGAATTTTGGGGTGTTCGGGACCCGGACCCAAACATTTTCAAAAAAGTTCGGGTTCGGGTTCGTTGTTCGGCGATTTCTTCCCACTTTCCGAAGGGCTGCACAGCAGACAATCAGCTAGCGTTTTAATTCCTGCCCTAAGAAGCCATAACAGCCATGCCTACTAATAGCATGGCTGTGATTGGCCAAGTGCAGCATGTGACCCAGCCTCTATTTAAGCTGGAGTCACGTAGCGCCGCACGTCACTCTGCTCTGATTAGTGTAGGAATAGGACACAGCTGCTGTGAGGGCGAGATTAGGCAGGAAAAACACCTAATGAAGTGATCGATCTACAGCTGTAAATCATTCAACTTCTGCTAGTTAATTGCTCACTGGTTTTTAGGCTGCACAGAGCGTTTTTCTGTCACTTTTTTCTGGGGTGATCTGCGGCCATTTTGTGTCTTGTGGTGCACCAGCACAAGCTGCCACCAAGTCCACCAATCCATCAATACTAGTTTTTTTTTTGCTATATCCTACATCAGGGGCTGGGCTGTGCTTATTGTCACCCCTGGAAATTCAGGATAGAAATTTCTATATTTTATTGAGGGGTTTATTCAATTGCCAAAATAGCAATCCCCTAAATCTGGTGTTCCATCTGTGGCTAGCCAAGAGTAATACTGTCTGCTGTCTGGCAAAGGATAGATTTTTTTCTGTGGTGAAATTCAATTGCCGAAATAGCAATCTCCTAAATCTGGTGTTCCAGCTGTGGCTGGCCAAGTTTAATAGTGTCCGGCAAAGGATATATTTTGTTCTGGGGTGAAATTCAATTGCCAAAATAGCAATACCGTAAATCAGTGGTTTCAGCTGTGGCTGGCCAAGTTTAATAGTGTCCAGCAAAGGGTAGATTTTGTTCTGGGGTGAAATTATATTGCCAAAATAGCAATCCCCTAAATCTGGTGTCCCAGCAGTGGCTGGCCAAGTTTAAGGCCCCTTGCAGACGAGCGTTCCTCACGCAGCGAGTCCTCAACGGAGCTCCCGGCATTATGCCAGTGTTATCCAATACATTCCAGAACTGTAAGGGTTACATTACATAGCATCATAAATCAATATAATGCTATGTGAATCCCATCAGTGCAGGAAGGTCAGGCCGGGAGCACCGTTGCGGACTCGCTGCGTGAGGAACGCTCGTTTGCAAGGGGCCTAAAAGTGTCCGGCAAAGGATAGATTTTGTTCTGGGGTGAAATTCAATAGCCAAAATAGCAATCCCCTAAATCTGGTGTCCCAGCAGTGGTTGGCCAAGTTTAATAGTGTCCGGCAAAGGATATATTTTTTTCTGGGGTGAAATTCAGTTGTAAAAATAGAAATACCGTAAATCTGGTGTTCCAGTTGTGACTGGACAAGTTTCATAGTGTCCGTCAAAGGATATATTATTTTCTGGGGTGAAATTCAATTCCCAAAACAGCAATACCGTAAATCAGTGGTTTCAGCTGTGGCTGGCCAAGTTTAATAGTGTCAGGCAAATGTAGCTTTTGTTCTGGGGTGAAATTATATTGCCAAAATAGCAATCCCCTAAATCTGGTGTCCCAGCAGTGGCTGGCCAAGTTTAATAGTGTCCGGCAAACAGGGCTGCCATCAGAAATTTTGGGGCCCCTTACACAGCTCAAGGTCTGGGCCCCCCCCCCCCCCACCCCCGACACTGCCCCAGTGACGGATCCCGAGCCTGGTCTTTGGAGGGGAACTTCCCCCATGAATAGGAGATCATGGGGCCCCTGTGTCCCCGTCCACCTTCAAGCCACACCCACACAGCCCCACCCATATATCGCGCCCATACCTCTTACATCCAAGGACGTCTCCCACACGGCCCTCCACTATGTAGTTCGCCCGCCACACTGCCCCCCACTGAGTAATTTGCCCCCCCCAAGTTAATTTTTCCCCCACACAAGTTAATTTTGCCCCCAGACAGCCCAGCATTATGTAATTTGCCCCACACGGTTCTCCATTATGTAGTTTGCCCGCCACACTGACACCCTACTGACTAATTTCCCCTCCCTCACAAGTTAATTTTGCCCCAGACAGCCCTGCATTATGCAAGTTGCCCCCACTAAGCAATTTTCCCCACACGGCCCTCCATGTAGTTTGCCCGCCACACTGACCCCCACTGAGTAATTTGCCCCTCCCCCACAAGTTAATTTAACCTCCAGACAGCCCTGCATTATGTCATTTTGCCCCCACACGGCCCTCCATATAGTTTGCCCGCCACACTGACCCCCACTGAGTAATTTGCCCCTCCCCCACAAGTTAATTTTACCCCCAGACAGCCCTGCATTATGTAATTTGGCCCCACACAAGTTAATTTTGCCCCCAGACAGCCCTCCATTATTATCCACTCCACTTGAACCCCACTGTTCCTGAGTGCTCCACCTGCCCCCTCATACATGAGCTGCCCCTCACCTGCTCTCCATGAAGCTCTGTGGACTCCAGGACTGCAGCACATCCTCCATCACTGAGCAGCCTGCAGGCACACAGCCCCTCCTCCCTCCACAAGCTGCTGCTGCTGTCGGGGTTTGTCCATGTGACTATGAAGGAGCATGTGACCAGTGATGTCACAGACCTCCTTCTAGCAACTACATTCTACCCATGGATCTCCTGAGACTCCAGCTATCTTGTTCTCAGAACAAGATAGCTGGGGCCCGGGGACTTGGGAGGTAAGGGACACGCTGCAGAAGGAAGAGGGGGAGGAGCACTGGGCCCCAGAGTCGGCTGCCACAATAAAAAAAAATTAAAAAAATTAAAAAAAAGTTTCAGGACTGGCCGGGCCCCCCCAGGGTCAGGGCCCCTTACTGGGGTATGGGCTGTACCCCCCCGATGGCGGCCCTGCCGGCAAAGGATATATTTTGTTCTGGCGTGAAATTCAATTGCCAAAATAGCAATACCGTTAATCATTGGTTCCAGCTGTGGCTGGCCAAGTTTAATACTGTCCGGCAAAGGATAGATTTTAAATTGTTGGGTGAAATATTACCATTTTTGCCAGGTACAAACCCCTGCACTGCATAACTGACAGGGAACTTACAATTGGCGGTTACATTCTTGCATGAAAAAAGCCTTTTTGGGCTGTGAAGCCAAAGGTAGTCGCCAATAACTGTTTTTTATTTTTTATTTTTTTTAATAAATTAGTGTAGACCCCAAAACAATGGGAAATTATTAAAAAAAAAACAAAGTGTAAGTGCACTATAGTATAACAGTGGTTGGGTGAGGCCGGCATACATGTCTATTCTGCATAAGGTACAAGCAAGTCCTGTGGGATACATGCCTGGTTCTTTTTAATAAATGAAAGCTTGCCCACATTGGCAGCGGACAGGCGGCTGCGCTTGTCTGTGATAATGCCACCAGCCATGCTAAACACACGTTCAGACAATACAGTGGCTGCAGGGTAGGCCAGCACCTCCAAGGCGTAAAGGGCAACCTCAGGACATGTGCCCAATTTGATGACCCAGAAGTTGAATGGGGCAGACCCAGTGGCGTAGCTAGAAATGATTGGGCACCACAGCAAATTTTTGAATGGGGCCCCCCTCCCCCAGTAATTTTTGCACAAACCCCTTCCTTTCATGCCGCTATGCCTGTGGCTACTAAAGATCGCTCTCTCAGACCAGGCCCAGCAGCTGTTCCATTCGCTTTGTACAGTGTCTATACTGCCACTGTATATAATTTCATTGTATAATACTGTTAGTCCTCCTCCTCCTCCTCCTGGATGGGCCCTTTCTAGGCCACGGCCCCAAAGCAGTTGCTTCCCCTGTAGCTATTCCCCTAGGTAGACCCATCAGTCAGTACGTGTACTGTTCCACCATGTTGCTGAAATGCTGCCTCCTGCTAAGATGTTCCAGATCTGCTGGTGGTGCAGGTTGTTGTGGCGTGATGACAAAGCTTTTCCACATTTTGCCCATGCTAACCCTGCCTTCTGAGGTGTTGCTGGTGACCCAGCTGCATTGGCAAATTCTTCCTCCTCCTCCTCTGCCTTCACCTTGTGCTTCCACTGAGTCCCCGGTGTCAGGTGTGAATGCTATCAACAGCGTGTCTACTAGCGGGCCCATCTTCCTATTACACTCCAGTGAGGGAATTAAGGACGGCACGTTGTCCTTGTAATGGGGATGCAGCAGGGTGGCCACCCATTAATCAGCAAAAGTTAGAATGTGGCAGTAACTGGGCGGTCGTTGTGCAGGCACTGCAGCATGTAGTCGCTCATGTCTGACAGGCTTTCCAGAGGCAAGGACAAGCTATCCTCTTTGAGGGAGGTATATTGTCTGTGTCCTCTATATCCCCAGCGTTCCTCCTACTCCTCATCCTCCAGAACTGGGCATCCTCCAGAACACAATTGTGTTCCAGGCCAGGGCCTATGTTGGAGCAGATACCCACCCTCCGAGCCACTTGTATTTGATTGGCCTTAAGCTTAGGATAAGGCATGTATATAGTTTTGTTTTTTTATATAGTAGGTTTAGCTGCATTATAGTTATTTTAATATGTCCGCCTTTGGGCCAGCCGCTACATTTACCCACTGTGTTGTTGGTTATGTGGACGTTGCCACAGATAGCGTTGCGCAGTGCACACTTGATTTTGTCCGCCACTTGGTTGTGCAGGGAAGGGATGGCTCACCTGCAAAAGTAGCGGCGGCTGGGATACACGTACTGTGGGATAGCCACCGCCATAAGGTTTTTAAAACTGTCCACCAGAATGACAGCATTTCAAAGGACCAGGAATTCTAAAATAAGGCATTCAGAGCCATGGGTAGGGGGGTACTTCCTCTTTCTATTTCTTTTTCTCTCCAGTGTTTGGGAGATGGACAGCTGATAGCTGAACACTTCCATGGAATTTGGTGGAGAGGCTTGGTGACAATGACAGATGTGGTGGTGTGGCTGCCACATCCTCTGTTTGCTGGGTGACAGGTGCCACTGTCACTCACTTAGGCTCAAGTTTATAATGTTTATTTATTATTTTTCTGTATTTTATTTTATTTTAAGTCATTTCACTATTCACATATGTTTGCAGGGCATTTACCTACATTTTGCTGCCTTTTGCAGCCCTCTAGCCATTTCCAGGGCTATTTTACAACCATTTAAGTGCCCAAAAGTTCGGGTCCCCATTGACTTCAATGGGGTTCGGGTTTAGGGTGAAGTTCGGGTCGAGTTCGGATCCTGAACCCGAACCTTTTCGGGAAGTTCGGCCGAACTTCTCAAACCCGAACATCCAGGTGTTCGCTCAACTCTACTGCCTACAGTATATTATATTCCAGAACAACAGTCCCTAACCTAACACACCTCAACAGCATGCAGCTTTCAGGACATGTGGAAAGTTTTACATCAGAACTGGCTGAAGGTCTGGTCCAATGGTCCAAAGCAAAACAAAGGGGGAAGGTTTAGGAACAAACAAGCCATCAATATACACCGAAGGGGTAGGGAGTGAATTATATGTCAAACAGAGGTAGAGTTTAAGGGTGAAGGGTACTTAATCCAATATTATTTGTTTGGTCATTTTGTTAAATAACATATAGTTCCAGTTTGTTACTAGATGTGAATGAATCTAGAAACAAACCACAAACCGGACAATATATAAGATACGAGAAGTTTGGGGAAAGCTTTGCTCACTCCCAAGAAAAGAGAGTGCCAGTAACCTGTTCTCCTTGGCTGCATCAAGATGGGGCGGCCAGCACAGAGGACCAGCAGCGAGCAAATTGAATCAGCCAAGTGTGAAATAGGAAATCCTGAGAATGCTGCGATGGATGAAGAGGACTCGGGCCCCTTAATACGGAGCCTTTAATAGACATCTGGAAGACCTATAAAACAGACAATCCCTCTATATCATCCTAGTTAAATCAATGTTGCTTATATTAACCTCATCATTTTCCCTTTAACGTTTATTACATTTTGCCACAGTCATTTATTTGTCCATGACCGCCTGACGATTAAAGACTTTATTTTGGAGTCTCGTTCTTGTCCTGGAGGCGTTTTTTAAATAGAAATGTGTTCGGTATCAGGAGAAAGCTTTTGCCTCTCCCTTCATTATATGCTCACAGTGTTTGGGAATTTGCAGTCCATGCATTTATTCCTTTAATTTAGCTAACATACGATGCAGGATGAAATCCGGAGCATCGTAAATACGGCCAATTCTTATCAGATGAAACGGGACAGCTCACTTTCTCTACATTGATTGTGTCCAGAGTTCGTTACTCCGCAAATATTAACTCTGCTGTAATAATGTTGCAGAATAATTGGTGCTATAATAAGATTGTGGTGACCTGTGGTGACCTGGAGCTTCTGCCACTTAATGTATAGTCACACCTTATAATATCAAATATTGGAGCATCCAACTTCAATCAAAGAATAATAACCCTCAACCTCAGGGTGAGTATTAGAGGAAATCAATGTGAACAATATAGTGCTGAATAAAATGGATAACCAATTACACGATAAATGGTATATAGAAAAGAAATGCTACATAGAAAATCAAATTTATTCATACATTACATTACTTATTTAGTACTAATCCTGAGTTACATCCTGTATTTAAATTTAGAGCTGCACTCACTATACAGCTGATGGAGTCACTGTGTATGTACATGACATTGCTTATCTTATATTGAATATAAGTTACAGACCGTATTATACTCCAGAGCTGCACTCACTATTCTGCTAGTGAAGTCAATGTGTACATACATTACTTATTCTGTACTGATCCTGAGTTACATTCTGTATTATACTCTACAGCTGCACTCACTATTCTGCTGGTGAAGTTAATGTGTACATATATGACATTACTTATCTTATGTTGATTGTAAGTAGAGATGAGCGAATCGAATCAGACGAAGTGGAATTCGATCCAAATTTGATTTGCAACGAATGCTAATTTCCTTGCGCTTTGTTTTAACGAATCGCAATTTTTCCTAATATGGCGGCCACACTTGTGAGGATTGAGGACATGGGGCAAGGAACTCTGGGAAGGTGGGATCACCAAGATTGACAAGCATGCATGCAGCCAATCAGCAGCCAGCCAGCCCTGTGATGTCACAGCCCTATAAATATGGTAGCCATTTTAGATTCTGCCATTTTTCAGCGTTCTGAGTGCAGGGACAGATGTGAGAAAGCGCTTGGGACAGCAATTGGAAAAAGCTAATTGTGAAAAAAAAAATTAAAAAAAATTATTTATAAATGCAGGGAAAGGATAGGCAGGAATCTTTTCACAGCATCTTAGTGCAGGGAGAGGTGTCAGAAGGCGCTAGAGGCAGTGCTAGAAAAGTGCAGAGAAAGATCATTTGGGGATCCAAATAGCCATTATACAGCTCTGTCATTCCAGCAATTTGTTCTTGGGGTGCAAGTGCTATGTTGAAAAGCCTTTAGTGGCTTATATCTGTGGAAAAAGAAAAATATATACGCAGTTCACTTCTGCAGCTATATGTGCTGAGAGCGTTTAGTGATGTATTTCTTTACTACAAGAAAAATATATACGCAGTACTTCTGCAGTTATTTGGGGTTGAAAGTGTTTAGTGAGGTATTTCTGTAATACAAGAAAAATATATACACAGTTCACTGTTGCCGTTATTTCTGGTAAAAGCGTATAGTGGCCTACTTCATTACAAAATAAAAAATATGTATGCAGTTCACTTCTGCAGCTATATGTGCTGAGAGCTTTTAGTGATGTATTTCTGCTACAAGAAAAATATATACGCAGTTCACTTCTGCAGTTATTTGTGGTTAAAAGCGTTTAGTGAGGTATTTCTGTACTACAATAAAAATATATACGCAGTTCACTGTTGCCGTTATTTGCTGAAAAAGCGTTTAGTGGCCTACTTCATTACAAAAAGAAAAATATATACGCAGTTTACTTCTGCAGCTATTTGTGCTGAGAGCATTTAGTGACATATTTCCGCACTACAAAAATTTTTATACGCAGTTAACTTCTGCAGTTATTTGGAGTTAAAAGCGTTTAGTGGGGTATTTCTGTACTACAAGAAAAATATATGTGCAGTTCACTGTTGCCATTATTTGCGGATAAAGCTTTTAGTGGTTTATTTCATTACAAAAAGGAAAATATATATGCAGTTCACTTCTACAGTTATTTAGGATTAAAAGCGTTTAGTGAGGTATTTCTGTACTACAAGAAAAATATATACACAGTTCACTATTGCTGTTATTTGTAGTAAAAGCGTTTAGTGGCCTCCTTCATTACAAAAAGAAAAATATATACGCAAATATACACAGAAGACATGCAAATGTTCCATTCACGTGTCATCTCTGTTTTGGATCCACTCCTGTTTTTTTGGCTTTAGCAATACTGATGGATTACTGATTAAATGCTGACTGAGTGAAGGTGGATGCTCAACAGACAGGATCCATTTTTTGGGGGTTATTGTTCTGACGGATCAGAGGAAGGCAAAATAATCAGTGATATCAACACAAATTTATTGCTGACACCCTCTCCGCTCTGTCAGGGGGGCTCTACTTCTATAAGTGTTTAATAGAACAGGTTCTGTTGACATGTATGTGGAATTAGCTGACGACGGTGTAAAAGGAGGACTCTTCTTCTTGACGCTAACTTTGACCTGTAAGGCTGAGTTCAGACTTGAGTTAGTTGGTCAGTTTTGGATCTGTAACTGCCCAAAGTGAAGTGTGCAGTGATTCTAAGAGCGACGCCTGTCATCTGCATGTCATACTGACTCACAGTATTATTTCACTACCACAGCAGACTCCCTATGCGTGTTACTGCAAGGCACAGTGTTCTACACAACTATACAGGCTCTCTGCAGCCAGGAAATAGATGTTTTTTAATGCGATTCACCACAAATAAATTTGGTTTGAATCAAATCTTTTCAGAAAATTTAGGTAAACTGTCCGAATCCAATTTTTTCGAAATTTGCTCATCTCTAGTCATGACGATTGTGGACGCCTCCATTCCAGTTGATATAGATACCTATGCCGTAAAGCATCTAATACTGAAACCATGTTATGACATGGAATTATACTGGATGGGTCTAAATTGCTCTATTTATTACCTGTTAAATGTAAATGATCTTGACATTTAACCCAGAACATACCAAACAAGGAACAGACCTGAAACCTGAAATCATCTCCATAATTTGTATTATAAGACTGAGATAGCTTAGGTATTATGACTTGTATAAAACATATCCTAAAGGGAAGGTGCCTAGACTATGTCCATGCTGAGATCTCAGGAGCTTATTATGTGGGATTAGATTCCACCAGAAGTGATTGAAACTCCAGGGAAATATGTTATTATGAGGGAATGTCACACATATGGCATCAGGGAACTTGTGAGCAAGTTCACAGGAAGGGTGACAGTGCCTGAAGGCATGTATGACAATGAGAGGGACATTGTCTAGCAATGTTCTCACACTAACAGGTCAGTCATCTCATGGCTTTCATTGCCGGGCTTCAGTACAATAATATGACTTTTCCACCACCTTACCTTTGGAAGTCACTCTGCTACTTGGCAGGAGGAAAGGTTTGTAAATTTGCTGCCAAAATCATCAAATCCGTGTATAACTCTGTGTATAAATCTGTGTACATTGATAGTCTACATAATCACAGACACCTGATAACTGCAGCACTTAAAAAATTAGGAAAAGACAAATCAATTAGTTAGTAAATACATAAATCATAAAGTCATTTTGTAAATGTTGGAGACTAGAGATGAGCGAATCGAAGCTGACGAAGTGGAATTCGATCCGAATTTAAGGAATTTTTCGATTTGCACCGAATCCAAAGTTCCTCACGCTTCGTGGTAACGAATTGCATTGTTTCCTAAAATAGCTGCTGCACATGTTAGAAAATGGAGGAAGGAACTCTGGGAACGAGGGATCACTCACAATGCCATGCATGCAGCCAATCAGCCCTGTGATGTCTACAGCCCTATAAACATCCTCAGCCATCTTGGATTCAGCCATTTTCCAGTGTACTAAGTGCAGGGAGAGACATTAGCAGGCGATAGGGACAGTGCTAGGAAAGACTTGAAAACTTATATTTTGCTCAATAGAAGTTCAGGGAAAGAGCATTAGAAGTGTAGGGAAAGGATAGGGAGGAAATATTCCACACTATAAGGCCTCATGCATACAGCCGTTGCCCCGCCGTTGTCCGAATTGCGGCCCACATACGGCCGGTTCACAATACACGGGGGCACCGGCCGTGTGCATTCTGCATTACGGATGCGGACCAATTCACTTAAATGGGTCCACAAATCTGGAGATGCGGTGCGGAACGGATGCACGGAACGGAACTCCACAGAAGCACTACGGAGTGCTTCTGTGGGGCTCCGTTTCGTGCTTCCAATCCATAAAAAAATAGGTCTTGTTCTATCTTTTTGCGGAACGGATGGATCGCAGGCCCCATTCAAGTGAATGGGTCCCAGATCCGCATGCGGCTGCCCCACCGCAATTTAGGGTCCGCAGCATTAAAGCCCATTTTGGCATGTGTTAGGCTAGGGCTACACAAGGACATGTGTCGCGCGACACATAGGGCACAACTACACTGCAACATGTTTGGGCACTCGGTGTGTAAAAGGTCCGCAATCACTGGTTTATGGTGTTGCACTGCGACATGCGACATGCTACGACTGCGACGCAACAGTTGCAGAAAAATGCAATGGATTTTTTGCTACTGTCGTGTCCCAGACGCAGCATGTCGCATGTCGCAGTGCGATACCATAGACTATCATTATAAAAATTGTCGCGCGACATCGGTCGTCTTGTTTCCCTAGCCTTAGTGGGGGGGGAAAGGGGCTTATTAGCCGTTGTGTGGTGAACTGAGAAAATGACAGCCCTTTTTGGCATGTATTAGTGGCAAAATATATATATATTATTCGCCATTCACGGTCTAAGTTATATGTTCTAAAGCCTTTTTTTGGCGTTTATTTGTGGGGGGAAATAAAAAGGGCTTATTAGCCATTGTGTGGTGAAGTGGGAAAATTAAAGCCCTTTTTGGAGTGTATTAGTGGGGAAAAAAAAGGCCTTAATAGCCGTTATGTGGTGAAGTAAGATAATTACAGCCCTTATCGGCCTGTATTAGTGGCAAAAAAAATATTATTTACCTTCATGGCCGCAGTTATATGTTTAAAGCCTTTTTTTGTCGTGTATTAGTGGGGGGGAGGGGCATATTACCCGTTGTGTGGTGAAGTGAGAAAATTAAAGCCCTTTTTGGCGTGTATTAGTGGCAAAACAAAATATTATTTGCCGTTCACGGCCGCAGTTATATGTTCTAAAGCCCTTCATGGCGTGTATTAGTGGGGGGGAAAAATGCGCTTATTAGCTATTGTGTGGTAAAGTGAGAAAATTACAGCCCTTTATGGCGCGTATTAGTGGCAAAAAAATATATATTATTTGGCGTTCACGACCGCAGTTATATGTTCTAAAGCCTTTTTTTGGCGTGTATTTTTTTGGGGAAAAAGGCCTTTTTAGTCGTTGTGTGGTGAAGTGAGAAAATTAAAGCCCTTTTTGCCGTGTATTAGTGGCAAAAAAAAACGGCTTTTTTGGCGTGTATTAGTGGGAAAAAAGGAAAAGGGCTTATTAGCTGTTGTGAGGTGAAGCGAGAAAATTAGAGCCCTTTTTGGCTTGTATTAGTGTGGGAAAAAAGGGGGCTTATTAGCCATTGTGTGGTGAAGTGAGAGAATTACAGCCCTTTTTGGCATGTATTAGTGGCAAAAAAAATATTATTTGCCGTTCACGGC
Organism: Bufotes viridis; assembly: GCA_033119425.1. Lineage (NCBI taxonomy): Eukaryota > Metazoa > Chordata > Amphibia > Anura > Bufonidae > Bufotes > Bufotes viridis. Next base: position 488,416,934 of record CM065590.1, on the reverse strand, counting down.
CGCAGTTATATGTTCTAAAGCCTTTTTTGGTGTGTATTAGTGGGGGGAAAAGAAAAAGGGCTTATTAGCCGTTGTGTGGTGAAGTGAGAAAATGAAAGCCCTTTTTGGCATGTATTAATCTCCTTTTTATTTACTTATTTGATCTAACAGTATGTCAGACAGAGAAGTGACAGGCCTTGCACAGGGGAGGGGCACAGGCATAAATGTTTCTGCTACAGGCACAGGTCGCAGAAGAGTAAGGGGGCACGGCAGCAGGGGTCACTTCGAGAGGCCTGAGCTCCCAGTGTCAACTAGCGGTCGTGCCTTGGCCAGCAACACAGCGGTTCTTGAATGATTGACTCGATCTTTGACTTTGTCGCAAGTGACATCAGAAACTCCTAGTTGGCATGGACTGGGCCCTATGCCCTCCCCTGTCCTCAACCTGCCTCTGTCCTTTTCTGTTCCCTCAGCCAGGGAAGAACTACATGCTGTGGGCTCAGCTCCACTATACAGCGACGATGAGCTACTAGAGGACAGTCAGCAGCTACTGCCCAGCCAAGATCCAGAGGAGACATCTGCCGCTTTCCCCGGTAGGCGGCAAGTAGTGACGAGGAGAGTGGTGTAGGAGCTGGTGTTGCGAGTGGTCAGGCTCCTGGCTCAGAGACCATTGAGGAGGACATCAGTGACAGGCAGATAGTAGTCGATGATGATGTAGCTGATCGCAATTGGAAGCCGGGTGACGAAGGTCTTCTTCATCATGGGGAGAAGAGGGTAGCAGCTTGCGCGTGAGGCAGCGGTGGAGCCAGAAAGTCGGTAGCGTGGAAAAAAGTAGTGGTGCAGGGTTTCACGGAGGCAGTGGTGGTAGCAGTCAGTCAATGCGGAGTGTTGAGGGTAAAATCACCTATTCAGCGGTGTGGCAGTTTGGAGGTGAACATGGCCATTTGTCGAATCTGTGGGCAGAAGGTGAAGCGTGGCTAGGGTGCCAATGTTGGCACCACAGCCCTGTGTCAACATATGTAGCGTCACCATAAAGTAGCCTGAGAGAACCGTGGCTCCAATGTGGTGGTCCAGCCTGCCACAGCAACCCAGCAACCCAGTGGCACGCACCCGATTTTAGGCAGTTAAAGCTCCACCACCTCAGCCGAAGGAAACTGTCTGTCCTTCCCATCAACTGCTGGTACAGATGCTTCTCCTCCTAGTCCGTCATTCTGTCAGCAATTGATCACCGAAGCGATTGCCAAGAGACAACAGTATGCATGCACTCATCCAACGGCGCAGAAGCTGAACGTGCTCCTAGCAAAGTTGCTGGTACTGCAGTCCTTCCCTTTCCAAGTGGTGGACTCTGCACCTTTTTTAGAGAACTGATGGCTTGTGCCGAGCTGAGGTGGAGAGTCCCAAGCCATCATTTGTTTGCCAAAAAGTAAGTACCTGCCCTGCACAAATATGTAGAACAGAAGGTGGGCCATTCCTTGAGCCTGTCGGTGCCAAAGTGCACGGCAGCGCCGGAATGTGGAACTGTAACTACGGTCAAGGACAATATATGTCCTTTATGGCCCACTAAGTAAATGTGGTTCTTGTGCAGCCAAACTAGCAACTTGGTCAGGTGACGCCACATCCGCCTCCACGTTCTCATGCCATTTGTCCTGCAACAATGTCTGCCTCTGCCTCCTCCTCCTCCACCTTGTCCTCAGCCTCCACTGCAGGGACAATTCACAGTGCCCCACCAGCATACCACATATGCAGGGCACAGCGGTGTCACGCTGTTCTGCACCTAGTTCGCCTGGGCAAACTGAGTCACACAGGGGAGGAACTGCTCTGCGTCCTTTATCAAGAAATCAAATCCTGGCTTTCTCCGCGACAACTCAAAATCGGAACCATGGTGACCGACAATGGAAAGAACATGGTGTCAGCGCTGTGTCAAGGAGGGCTGAGCTATGCTCCCTGCATGGCGCACGTGTTCAATCTGGTTGTCAAGCGTTTCCTGAAGTCTTTCACCCATCTGGAAGACATCCTGAAAAATGCTAGGAAACTTTGCATGCACTCCAGCCACTCGTACACCGCCAAGCACACCCTCCTTGAGCTACAATGGCAAAACGGCATCCCCCAACATATGCTCAAAAAAGAAAAAAGTAGCAGCACTTACAAATCTATAGCAAAAAGTCTCTATGGTGGTGGTGCCCACAGCATTAGATACCAGTCTGTAGCATCCCCAAATCATCCAGAATAAATCAAAAATAAAACTGCAGCACTCGCAGGTCCTCAATTCATGCTGGTTTATTCACCAAAAATTGTGACGTTTCGACCTTGCGGTCTTTCGCAAGCCTCAAGCTTGAGAAAGACCGAGAGGTCAAAACGTGTCAATTTTTGGTGAACAAACTATCATGAATTGAAGGCCGGCGAGTGCTGCAGTTTTATTTTTGATTTATTCCCCAACATACGGTAGGCTGATATGCGACGTTTCCACCTGTTGGAATTCCACCCTCCATATGTTGGACCGACTGTACGAACAGAGAAAGGCCATAAACGATTTCTTGATGATACAGGCGGACACCTGCCATTTGCTCGTGCCCTTTGAAGTGGCGCCTACATCTTATGGCCACATAAGGCTTGTGGGGGCTGAACTGGAGGAGGAGGAGGACATTGAAACACAAGCAATGTGAAGTGAAATGGCTGTTTTTTCTACAGAGGTGAAAGGAGAGGAGGAGCAGGAGCAGCCGGAGGAGGAAGAGGGAGATGAAGCAGGTGACCCAGATACACCGTGGCAGCATGCAGTGGAGATGGAGGCAGGAAGTCCCTTCGAGTCACTTGCGCAAATGTCCCGATGCATGCTCACTTGCTTGTGTAGTGACAGACGAATTATAACCATTTGGCAGAGGGTTGACTACTGACTCTCCACCATGTTAGACCCTCACTACCAGCCCAAAATGGGGGCCTTTTTTACACTCGCTGAGAGGGAGGACAAACTGAACTACTATAGAGACATCCTATGTAGTTAGTTGGCCGCTGCCTATCAGCTCCATCAGCAGCAGCCTGAGTCTAGAGACGCTGATGAGCAGATTTATTCACCCGCATAGTGAAGAAACTACTCACCAGCAGCTAGTTATAGAGCAAAACCTTATCCAGCAGGTGGTGGCATACTTGGAGTGCACCCTGCCAGCCGTCATTGAAGATCCGCTGGACTACTGGGCAGTCAAACTGGATTTTTGGTCGCAACTGGCCGAGTTTGCCTTGGAAAAACTTTCCTGCCTGGCAAGTAGTGTGGCATCAGAGTGGGTGTTTAGTGTGCAGGGGCCATAGTTACCCCAAGGAAACTCGCCTGACCTTTGTCAAGATGAATCAGGCGTGGATAAGCCAGGATTTCCACCCAACAATGCCTAAGGCCTCAAATTAGATCGTCCACGCGGCCTCACCCAAACCTTGACAAGAGAGATCAGTTTCTTCTGGCTACCTGCCTCAGCTACTATTTTGATGCTGCCACCTGCCTGATGTGACACATCTGATGCCAAGTGCTCCTTCTTACACCCACCATCGTCAGTGGGTACTGTTATTGCCACCCACCTCCCCACTCTGTCACCGGGTCAGTCTGTGATTTCCTGATGCTGCTGCCACCGCAACACTATGTCACCTTGCCACTTTGTGGCCTCCTTATGCTGTTGCTACCTTCACACTACGTCACCCTGCCACTCTGTGGTCTCCTGATTGTGCTGCTACCTCCACACTATGTCACCTTGCCACTCTGGGGTATCCTGATGCTACTGCCACCTCCACACTGTGTCACCTTGTGACTCTGTGGTCTCCTGATACTGATACTTCCTCAACACTATGTCCCCTTGCCACTCTGTGGACTCCTCATGCTGCTGCTCCTGCCACCTCCACACTCTGTCATTGTGCAACTCTGTGCCCCCTCATGCTGCTGCCACCTACACACTATGTCACCTTGCCACTCTGTGGTCTCCTGATGCTGCTGCTACCTAAACACTATGTCACTGTGCCACTCTGTGGTCTTCTCATGCTTCTGCCACCTCCACACTCTGTCATTGTGCCACTATGTGGTCTCCTGATGCTTATGCTACCTCCACACTGTGTCTCCTTGCCACTCTTTGGTCTCCTGATGTTGCTGCCACCACCACACTGTTACCTCTCTACTCTGTGGTCTCCTGATGATGCTGCAACCTCCACACTATGTCACCTTGCAACTCTGTGGTCTCCTGATGCTACTGCCACCTCCGTACTGTGTCATTGGGCCACTCTGTGGACTTCTCATGCTGTTCCCACCCTCACCACTTCATGACTGGGCCACTATCTTGCCTTTTTGTGGCCTGGTTGACATCATTATTCATTTGACCCTTCTTCTGATCTGTCAGAAGGATGAAAAAATTAGACACACAACGGATCCTGTCTGTGTAGCAGCTATAAAGCCTGTATGGTGCCATCAGAATTGGCTTATGATTTGGTAGCCAAAAGCAGGAGTGGGTACAAAATACAGAAGAAATGCACATTTTCCATTCATGTGTAATCTCTGTTTTGGATCCACTCCTGTTTTTTTTTTGGCATTAGCAATACTGATGGATTACTGTCTTACTGGCCAAATGCTGACCGAGTGAAGGCGGATGCTCAACAGAGAGGATCTGTTTTTTGGGGGGTTATTGTTCTGATAGATCAGAGGAAGGGCAAAATGATCAGTTACGTCAAAACAAACTTACTGCTGACACCCTCTCCACTCTGTCAGGGGGGCTCTACTTGTATAAGCGTTTAATAGAACAGGTTCTGTAGATATGTATGTGGAATCAGCTGACGACAGTGTAAAGTAAGTGCGCTCTTTCTATCTATAGTAGGATCTTGGGCCTCTGCACGGTTCTTTATACCTGACGCTAACATCGACCTGTAAGGCTGAGTTCATACTTGAGTTATTTGTTCACTTTTGGTCCAGTAATTGCCCAAATAAGTGAAGTATGCAGTGACTCTAAGAGAGACGCTTGTCATCTGCATGTCTTACTGACTCACAATATTGTTTCACTACCACAGCAGACTCACTATGCGTGTTGCTGCAAGGCACAGTGTTCTACACCACTATGCAGGAAATAACTGTTTTTTAATGTGATTCGCCACAAATTAATTTGGATCAAATTGAATCTTTTCGAAAAATTTGGCAAATCGACTGAATCAAATTTTTGAGAAATTCGCTCATCTCTAGTGGAGACCAGAACCTGGTTCTTACCAGAAGCAGTGGAAGCACCGGGTCAAGG